>CM055122.1:229781277-230403777 GCA_029206835.1 Rana muscosa
AAACCCTAAACCAAAAATGTAATATATTGCACTTTACCAATCCTTAGATGTTGTGGCTGCATTCGTTTTCTTTTTTTTAGGCTTAATTCCCTCTGTTTTCACCTGATGATCTGGCCAGCAAAATACTGCCTGTATTACAGTGCCCCCACTTTGGATGAAGAAGCACAGGGGCAGAGGCGGCTCTCTAATTAGGCAAATTAGGCCATCGCCTAAGGCCTCACACTCACAGGGGCCTCGCGGCTGCCTAATTTGCCTGTGATCAATACTAATGTTGGCGTCATCGGATCTCTCTATTACCCCTCTCTCTCCACCCTCTTGGCTGAATATGTCTGATGGGTGAGGAGGGTGCCCTGGAAGTGGTGCTGATCACCTGTGTGCTAGATCCGTGCATTTTCTGCAGCCATTTTTCTTGCTTGAATTATTTTTCCCATTATGGGCGTGAGTGGGGCCTCATGTCTAAGTTTTGCCTAAGGCCTTACAAAGCCTAGAGCCGCCTCTGGGCACCTTTGGACAGCAGCAATGTCAGTCTGGGGGAAGGGGAGTGTTAGATGGACTAGCAGATTTAGATACACTAACAGTTTAAAGCCAAACTCCAGTTAAGGCTCCATGTACACAGAAGCTGATAAACTGCAGTTAATGGGCGTTTTGGCGTTTTTTTTAAAAGCCCATTAACTGCACTCTATGTTAGCCTATGTGTTCATGTACACATAACGTTTTTTAGCTTTAATGAGCAGTGGAGTTAATGGGCTTTTTTCTGAACGCAGGAAATTTGCGTTCAAAGTGCCGTTTTTCGGCAGAAAAAAACGCAAAAAGACGCAAAACGCCGAAAAAACGCTCATAAACGCTCATAAACGCTCAAAAACGCTCAAAAACGCTGGCCGCGAGCGTTTTTTAGTCCATTGAAAAAATATATATTTTTTTTTTTAAAAGCTAAAAAAAGCTACACTGAAAAACGCTAATAAAAGCTAGTAAAAAAACGCTGATAAAAGCTAGCTTTTTCTGCTGCTTTAAAAACGGCCGTTTTTGAACTTCTGTGTATACTTTATAATCAGTTACATCAACATTTTTTTGTTTTGCTTTAAGGATAAAAGGTTTTTCATGAATGAACAAAAGCTGACTATTATCAGCACCCCTGTCAGTGGTAAATGGTTTGTCTCAACACTCTTAAAGGGGAGTTCCAGCCTTTTTATGTTTATGAAAAGTCAGCAGCTACAAAAAGTCAAGCTGCTGACTTTTAATAAACAGACACTTACCTGCTCCGCGGTCCAGCGATGCGGCCACACGGATCGGCGCTCCCCTCCCCCCCTCTCTGCCAGCGCCTCCATTCACACTGTGGGCACCCGACAGCTTTCGGCTTCACGGCCGGGCGCGCACTGCGCATGCGCGAGTCCGCGCTGTGCTCTAGGAGTGGACAGGCGATCTCCTGGGACCTGTCACGCGTCCCAGGAGACCGCCTGGAGGGAGGGGCCGCCTAAGGCGAGAGGAGGAGTCGCCTAGGCGATCCGTAGGTGGAAGTAGGGAGTGGGACAGGAAGTCTCACTCCTACCGAAGCCCCACTCCCCCCCCCCAAAAAAAATGACATGCCAAATGTGGCATGTGAGGGGGTGAGATGTGCTTAAAGCGGAAGTTCCACTTTTGGGTGGAACTCCACTTTAACTTATTCATTTTCAGGAGAGCTTGTTCTGTTTTAAAACAATAGACTTACTGGCTGGATCACCAGGTGAAAATAAAGCCTAAAAAATAAAACAAATGCAGCGTCATATCTAGGAATTGGTAAGCTTTAAGTAATTACAGAAACTAGCAGGGACACATGTTAAATGTAGTTATCCATTTTCTCAACTACCACCGAATTTTTGATCACTAGTTGAATAAATTAATAGCAATAATCTGTTCACCCACTGTATTTTTTGTCTTAAATCTTAATAATGATGATTCCAATACACTGTATTTCTCTTGATTTATGATATAATGACTTGTACCATTATTTTGTACCTAATAAAAAGTTTGTAAACAAATAAAAAATGTAGTTATAAATATCAATATTCTAAACAGAAGGAAAGAAGAACTTATATTATGCCTTTCATGACTAAGCCTATTTCTGATATTTGGTGTTTACAAGTTAAAATCCGTATTTTTTGCTAGAAAATTACTTAGCACCCCCAAACATTATATATATTTTTATCAGAGAATCTAGAGAATAAAATGGCGATTGTTGCAATATTTTATGTCACACGGTATTTGTGCAGTTGTGTTTTAAACGCAACTTTTTGGGAAAAATTAAGTTTCATGAATTAAAAAAAATAGAAAAGGTAAAGTTAGTCCAATTTTTTAATATAATGTGAAGGATGATGTTAAGCCGAGTAAATAGATACCAAACATGTCATGCTTTATAATTGCACGCACTTGTGGAATGGCGACAAACTACGGTACCTAAAAATCTCCATAGGTGAGGCTTTAATTTTTTTTTACAGTTACCAGGTTAGAGTTACAGAGGGAGTCTAGGGCTAGAATTATTGCTCTCGATCTGACGATCGCGGTGATACCTCACATGTGTGATTTGAACACCGTTTACATATGCGGGCGCGACTTCCATATGCGTTTTCTTTGCTGCGCGAGCTCGCGGGGACGGGGCGCTTTAAAATTATTTTTTTCCTATTTATTTTATTTATTTTTATAATATAAAATTGTGTTTTTAAAAAAAAAAAAATGTTATCACTTTTATTGCTGTCACAAGGAATGTAAACATCCCTTGTGACAGTAATAGGTGGCGACAGGTACTCTTTATGGAGGGATCGGGGGTCTAAAAGACCCCAAATCCCTCCTTTGCACTTCAAAGTATTCAGATCGCCGAAAACGGCGATTCTGAATACTGTATACTTTTTAAAATCCGGCGCCATTGACAGCCGAGTAAACCGGAAGTGACGTTGTGACGTTGCTTCCATGTTTACATCCAGGAGACTGGCAAAAAAACGTTTACGGCTTCATGCCAGTCTGTCACAAGGCGCCGGAAGCGACGGATCGCAGATCGGGTCTCCCGTTGGGATGGGAGGCCCGGTCATAGCGGCGGGAGGGGGGGGGATGTCTCCTCCCGATCCTCCGGTATAATAACCGAGCGGCTTTTAGCAATAGGCACAGTGGGAGATTCATCCAAGAGAAGAGAACTTCATTTTGGGGGTTTCCTCCTCCCAATCTCCCAATTGAACATGATTTTTTTTCTCCCCTAAATACCTTCTTTTTGTTGGGGGGGGGGGGGGGTTGGGAAGGAAGGTCATCTCCCAGTGTGTCTGGGATTTTCGCCTGCAGCCTCCTAGGATACACAAATCAGGGATCCCAGACTGCATCAGGTTACTGTACTGACCATATGCTGATGAAGTCATCAAGGGACCAGCTGGCTCCTCCTGGTTCTTGCAGCCAGCCTCAGTGGTGTATTTTAGTTTTGTGCTGCCGTAACCAAGACTAAAATCAGGTGCCCCCCCATCGCTCAAAATCTGTCCCACCCTAGTCGCTTTAAAATTGCACATGTCCATGCAACGGCGACAAACTATGTAAGTTTTACTATCCATAGGTGATGCTTTAAAAGTCTTTCCAGGTTACCACTTTACACAGAAGGTGCTGGTGCTAGAATTACTGCCCATGATTTGACGTTCGCTGTGATACCTCACATGTGTGGGATGATCGCTGTTTGCATGCATGCAAGACCGACACGCACGTGTGCCTGCAAGCACGGGAGGACGGGGGCACTTAAATTTTTTATTTATTTATTTTATTTGTTTTTGTTTTTACACTGTTGCTTTAATTTTTTTTTTATATCACTTTTATTGCTGTCACAAGAAATGTAAACATCCTTGTGACAGCAATAGATGTGTCATAGGACCTCTATATGGAGAAATCTGGGGTCTATAAGACCCCAAATCCCTCCTCTGCCTTTAAATGCATTCAAAACACCAAGATCAGTGTTTTTGAATGCTTTAGACTATTAAAAATTGCGTTGATGGTTTTCGAGTAAACTGGAAGTGATGTCATGTCAACAGGTTTACTGTTACAAACAGCTGATCAAAGCCGACCCCGGCAGTGCTTGACTGTCCGGCCAGCCAGCAGATGCGCCAGCTGGTTTGCCGGGTCTGGTGGGACAGGAGAGCCTGAGAGAGCCGGCGGAAGGCGGCGAGAGAGAAGGATGTCCTTTTCTGCTGCTTGTAATAGCAATCGGGCGGCTAATAAGCCGCTCAGATTGCTACCACAAGGGAGCCGACCGTTGGCTCTAAAAAATGACTGCAGGCAGGCATCATCCCGGTACAAGCGCCGCCCCCCCCCCCCCCCCTCAAAAATGCCACCCAAGACAAATGCCTTGTTTTCCTCGCGGTAGATACGCCTCTGGCGCTTTGAGCAAAAACCTGCATCCTTCGGATGACGTAGCTAAGGAAAATAGCAGCACGGGACCCAGCCTGTGGCAGATGATTAGCGTATTGCAACAGGATGACTCTGGATCCTGAGGATAAGTCACCGAAACAGGTAAAAGAGAATAAATATTTGGGGGGGGGGGGGGGGTATGACGTTCCTCTTTAGGCACAACTGTGTAATATGCATACTAGGCACATGACTGTAAATCCTTATCAGATGAAATATATAAGGGAATGATTTCATCATTTTATAATAACTCGCCTGCAATAATTTTAGCATCTCCTTGGAGGTAAAGTGAGACTCTGATATTGCACTTTTAGGACAGAGGACCTTCACTAGCACTGTGAACCAGCAGACAGCAGGTTGTACCTAAGGTTGCCACCTGTACAGGATTCACCTGGACAGTCCGGGTTTTGAATCTTGTGTCCGGGTTTCAGGCGGACTGAAACTCGGACACATTATTCAGACCAGGCTGTGGCTCCCCAAGTAACCCAGATAGTCACACACAAATCTGTTGCCGCCCGGCAGCTGCGGACGGCTGTCTGGGGGCAGGTCCAGCATCACTGGGGGCAGGGCGATGATGTAAGCAAGAGCAATTTAGTCACACCCACTGTTTGCTGCGGCACGCTATGCGCACTACTCTCCTTGGGGCACCCATAGGTGTCCCAGGCCTCTAAAGTGTTTGGGTTTGGCTTGAAGAAAAGGTGGCATTCCTAGTTGTACCAGCATAGGTGTGCGCAGCCTATTGCATTAGGGTGTGCACCGTTAAGCGCAAACACACATGTGTGTATGTGTCTACATATATATGAGCCCGGCACATTGATCTGCATGCTGGTACAGTGAAAGAGAAGAGCATAAACACTTCTCTTATGGCAGAGCCAGTAAGAGGGAGATCTTTCCCATGTTCCTGCTGCTACACAGAGCGATCACACTAATGTGCATGGGGTGATTAGGGTGTGCCTGGGCACACCCAGTACACACTGTGCGCACGCCTATGTGTACCAGTAGTATATATATATGACAGAACTGCTGAAGGTTCTGAATGTTGTGTCAGCTGCATTCTCAGGAGTGGGGAACAGTATTTGCAGATTGAATGATTTAGGAATCACAAGGTCTTCCGAGCAGAGACGCATGCTGCTCATGGGCTGCCAGTTGAGCAATATAGCTTTACAGCAGTCACAAGGAAACATTTAAACAAAAGTGTAATAAAGATTCTCTATTTAGCACAGTCACGTAAAAACATTCAAAGTAATCTTGTTGGTTTTTCAAGAAAAAAACAGACATTGTTTTGTTATGTTTTTGTTATGTTTCTAGGATACAAATTCTGAGAAATTCAATAGTTTGCGACTACCCACTAATAATGGACTGCCCCAGAAATGCAGAATTAAACCTAAAAACACAAATTGAATGTAATACAGTTTACCAGTCATTAAGGTGGTTGTAAACCCCGTGTTCCATAAATCTGAAAGACTACTATCTGTACATAGTCAGTTCCATAATATATTCGATCGCATACACTAATTGTTATCTTTGTACATCACTCTGGTTTTCATTTTACATTTTCCTGGAACTGTTTTTTTAAAAGTTTAATGCGGCGTACACACGATCGTTTTTCATGCCATTTTTTAAACCGACGTTTTTCTCGTTGTTTTTTTTCATGTTTCCTCTCAAGCCTGTCTTGCGTACACACGATCATTAAAAAAAAACGTTCAAGCAAAGCGCAGTGACGTACAACACGTACGACGGCACTATAAAGGGGAAGTTCCGTTCGGATGGCGCCACCCTTCATGTTAGTAAAGTTTGTTGAGCGACGATTCGCGCTTTTCAGCCTCGTGCTTTTCAGTCCGTTACAGCGTGATGAATGTGCTATCTCATTACAAACGCTAGTTTTACCAGAACGAGCGCTCCCGTCTTATACTTGATTCTGAGCATGTGCGGTTTTTTTCACCTCGTAAAAGCATACACACTATCGTTTTTCACGTCGTTAAAAAAAACGACATGAAAAAACGACGTGAAAAAATAGAGCATGTTCATAATTTTTAATGGCCGTTTTTCACGCCGTTAAAAATGCTCTGGAGCATACACACGATCGGTTTTAATGCCCATTTTTAAAAATGGCATTTTTAACAGCATGAAAAATGATCGTGTGTATGGGGCATAAGGCTCCATGTACACAGAAGCTGATAAACTACAGTTTATTGGCGTTTTGGCGTTTTTTTTAAAAAGCCCATTAACTGCACTCTATGTTAGCCTATGTGTTCATGTACACATAAAGTTTTTTAGCTTTAATGAGCAGTGTAGTTAATGGGCTTTTTTCTGAACGCAAGAAATTTGCGTTCAAAGTGCCGTTTTTCGGGAGAAAAAAACGCAAAAAAATGCAAAACGCTCATAAACGCTCAAAAACGCTGGCCGCGAGCGTTTTTTAGCGTTTTTTGGTCCATTGAAAAAAAAAAAGAAAAAACGCTACACTGAAAAACGCTAATAAAAGCTTGTAAAAAAACGCTGATAAAAGCTAGCTTTTTTTGCTGCTTTAAAAACAACAGTTTTTGAGCTTCTGTGTACATGGAGCCTAAATCATTTTTTTTTGCTAGAACATTACTTAGAACCCCCAAATACTATGTGTGTGTATATATATATATATATATATATATATATATATATATATATATTTTTTATCAGAGACCCTAGAGAATAAAATGGTCGTTGCAAGTTGGTTACGAGTTACAACATCCGTTCAGTCTGACTTGCAAATCCTGCCCACCCTCATGGCTGCATCGATTTGACACAAACTCCACAGTCTCTCCCTCTGACTCTGCATCCAGCTCCCCTGGCATGCCTCTTCCAGATCTCTCCACTGTGCTTTCACTCACCGACACCTGCCATTGATGCTTCCTGAAGGACTTACTCCGGACGTGCGCATCAATTGCCTCTTCCAGCTCCTGTTCCAGGACACCTCTCCATGTCCATGTAAGGAGAGGCTCCCTCCCAGCTCCTGAGCTCCTCTGCCTGAGTTACACCCCCCCAAGGTGGGGGTGTCCCTCAGGCATGACAGTCTAGCACTCCATCCTTCAGTTCACCCAGCCGACAACTCCCCTCCCAGCAGGCTGACCATGGGTATATGTAGGAGGCCTGCCCCCTGCCAATCCTAGTTGGGTATTGGTCAGAGCTCTTCACATGTACCCCATGTCACTCTAGCTCTCAGCCCTGACCCTTTTCCAGAACCTTCTCCCTGGAAACAGAGAAGGCGCCCAAGAGCTGAAGTACATGTCAGTCACCTACTGCTACACTAAACCACTCCCCTGCCCCCCAATCAAAAACAAACAGGCCTAGCTTGCAGCATAGGCCTGCTTAAATGTACCTGCACTGGCAGCTTACACAAAAACCCTACATTTAGCACCTACCTAAGGTAGAGGGTGCTACACTATGTCACACAGTATTTGAAATGCAATTTTTTGGGAAAAAATACAAATACACTTTAATGAATTTGAAAACAACAAAAGACAATATTTACCCCAATTGTATAATGTAAAAGATGATGTTACACAGAGTAATTAGATACCTAACATGTCATGCTTTAAAACTGGGCATGCTCGTGCAATGGCGACAAACTATGGTACTTAAAAATCTCCATAGGCTGCGCTTTAAAAATGTACACAGGTTACCTATTTAGAGTTACAGAGGAGATCTTGTGCTAGAATTATCGCTCTTGCTCTAACGTTAACAGTGATACCTCACATGTGTGGTTTGAACATCATTTACATATGCTTGTGTGACTTACGTATGCGTTCGCTTCAGTGCGCGAGCATGGAGGAATGGAGCGTTTTAAATAATTTTTTTCCTTATTTATTTTATTTTTCCTTTCAAATTTGGATGTTTATGAATGTAGCAAATACGAATTTATCCGAAGTTACGAATTATCCAAAACAACGACTGTCGCATCTAAACAAATTGAATGGAATTGATGTAGCACCCTGATGTTTAGGCAGGGTTGCTCCTAAATTTGGGCTGGGCTCTGAGGAAGAAGCTTTGTGCTTTGAAACGCGTAAGCCGGCAGTGGCCCTCTTTACATCCTCGGTGATCTTGTGGAGTGTGGTTTCGAACACCTCTTACAGCTGCCACTTACAAGAAACTTTGTTGCAATGCGATTTTCTCTGCTACAATTGTGAGTAGTATTGATGTTTTCTTAATACACTAGGCTGGTGTGCCCTTGTTTCTCTTCTTCTATTTGCTCCTAAATTTACCTGCCAGGTGTAGTTACCTAGGTTCATTGTTAGGGATCAATTGAGTTCACCCTAAGTCTGGAATTGCTGCACTTCTCTCTTTAGCCGCTAGGTGGCCGAGTATCTGGGGATATTAGACAAGACAAGGGCATTGCAAGGACAGATAAAGAATGAATGGGGTATCTTAGCCAATTGGCAGGGGTTTTCTTGAATCCCTTGGCCTGCTGGGAGAGCCTATTTATTTGGGTGAGGTCAGGTGATCAGGGTTCTCTGCCACCTGGACGGCTGTCTGGGTGGACGTGTGTTGTATTGCCCGGGCTGCTAGGCCAGAGTGTGGGCATATCCCAGGCACATCTGGCTGCTAAGCTGTCTGAGGGTCTATCTAGAAGCAAGAGAGCGGCGTAGGGTTGGGATTGCAGCTTGCAGTCCAACCAGAAGTGACGGTTCTGTCGTTCGGAGGTAGAGGGGAAGCTGTCACCACTAAGGGACCAACCACCTTGTTACCAGGGACCACAGTGAGTAGCTGAAGCAAGTACCTAAGCAGAATTCTCACCAACCGACAGTGAAGAATTGGGAAACTTCAGCAGGTGTCAAGCCAGGGACCCAACCAGCGGAGGTGACGCTTGCAGAGCAGCCTTGTGTGCCAAGCCAGGGACCGAGCAGGCAAGTGGGTGGAAGCTTGAGAAGTATCTTGAGTGCCAAGTAGGGATGAGCTTCGTGTTCGAGTCGAACATACGTTCGACTCGAACATCGGCTGTTCGATCGTTTGACGAAGATCGAACGATTTGGGCCGTTCGCGCCAAATTCGAGTGACGCGAACGGCCCACAATGCACTACGCCATCGCAGTGTCATCTAGGCGCTGTGATTGGCCAAGCATGCACTGTGACCCCGCATGCTTGGCCAATCACAGCGCCGGCAGCGAGGAGAGCAATGATTGGCCACAGGCAGGATGCCTGTGGCCAATTATTGCTGAGGGGGTTTAGTACACGCCCCACACTATAAAAGGCCACCAGCGCGGCGGCCTTGTGTAGTATGTTCCGGAGCAGGGAAAGAGAAGCATAGGCAGGGACAGTGTCATTATTTTTCCTTTACTAATCCTGGATTCCTTGTGTTTAGGGACAAATAAGGATAGGTAGGGAGAGTGTCAGTGACAGTGTGCTATTATGTGCTAATCCTTGTTTGTAGAGACAGAGAGGTACAGTGAGGGAAAGTGTCAGTGTGCTATTCTGTTCTAAACCAATCTTGCTGAACCATATTTTCAATCCTTGAGTTTAGGGACAGAGAGGTACAGTGAGGGAAAGTGTCAGTGTGCTATTCTGTTCTAAAACTATTTTGCTGAACCATATTTTCAATCCTTGAGTTTAGGGACAAAGAGGTACAGTGAGTGAAACTGACAGTGTGCTATTCTGTTCTAAACCAATTTTGCTGTTCCATATTTTCAATCCTTGAGTTTAGGGACAGAGAAGGACACTCGTAGAAATTGTCAGTGTGCTATTCTGTGCTAAATCTTGTTTGTAGGGAGGGACAGAGTAGGACAGTGAGGGAAAGTGTCAGTGTGCTATTCTGTTCTAAAACTATTTTGCTGAACCATATTTTCAATCCTTGAGTTTAGGGACAGAGAGGTACAGTGAGTGAAACTGACAGTGTGCTATTCTGTTCTAAACCAATTTTGCTGTTCCATATTTTCAATCCTTGAGTTTAGGGACAGAGAAGGACACTCGTAGAAATTATCAGTGTGCTATTCTGTGCTAAATCTTGTTTGTAGGGAGGGACAGAGTAGGACAGTGAGGGAAAGTGTCAGTGTGCTATTCTGTTCTAAAACTATTTTGCTGAACCATATTTTCAATCCTTGAGTTTAGGGACAGAGAGGTACAGTGAGTGAAACTGACAGTGTGCTATTCTGTTCTAAACCAATTTTGCTGTTCCATATTTTCAATCCTTGAGTTTAGGGACAGAGAAGGACACTCGTAGAAATTATCAGTGTGCTATTCTGTGCTAAATCTTGTTTGTAGGGAGGGACAGAGTAGGACAGTGAGGGAAAGTGTCAGTGTGCTATTCTGTTCTAAAACTATTTTGCTGAACCATATTTTCAATCCTTGAGTTGAGGGACAGAGAGGTACAGTGAGTGAAACTGACAGTGTGCTATTCTGTTCTAAACCAATTTTGCTGTTCCATATTTTCAATCCTTGAGTTTAGGGACAGAGAAGGACACTCGTAGAAATTATCAGTGTGCTATTCTGTGCTAAATCTTGTTTGTAGGGAGGGACAGAGTAGGACAGTGAGGGAAAGTGTCAGTGTGCTATTCTGTTCTAAAACTATTTTGCTGAACCATATTTTCAATCCTTGAGTTTAGGGACAGAGAGGTACAGTGAGTGAAACTGACAGTGTGCTATTCTGTTCTAAACCAATTTTGCTGTTCCATATTTTCAATCCTTGAGTTTAGGGACAGAGAAGGACACTCGTAGAAATTATCAGTGTGCTATTCTGTGCTAAATCTTGTTTGTAGGGAGGGACAGAGTAGGACAGTGAGGGAAAGTGTCAGTGTGCTATTCTGTTCTAAAACTATTTTGCTGAACCATATTTTCAATCCTTGTGTTTAGGGACAGAGAAGGATAGGCAGGGGACAGTGTCAGTGTCATTGTTGCTAAGCCTCCTGCACAGTATACACCTGAAGGTAGCCCTTATTGCTCTTTTTCCCATCTCCCTGCAGGCCATCCATTAAAATGTCTGGAAGGCAACCAAGGAGAGGCAGACAGTCAGGAGGCAAAAAAAGAGGGCAAGCAGGCTCTGTGTCTGGGGGCAACAGTGCTGGTCGTGGACGCGGTGCATTGTCATCAGCACATGGCCATGGGACACGCTTGTCCTTCTTTTCGGCAGCTGGACATGTTGAGCCACATCATGCCGAAGACTTGGTAGAGTGGATGACCAAGCCCACCTCATCCTCCTCATCCTCTCTCACCAAGGCTCAGGGTACTGGCAAAGCAGCTGCCAAAGCGTCCTCTTCTCTGGTATCATTATCTTCATTAGTCACTCCTTCCCTAGACCCACCATGTCCTCCTCCTGAGGAGTCCCCCGAACTGTTTGAGCACAGTGTTGGGTACATGCTCCAGGAGGATGCCCAGCGTTTGGAAGGATCTGATGATGATACCCAGCTAGAGGAAGGCAGCAGCGTGAGAGCAGAGAGAGGGGATGCTCAAGAAGTACACCAATCTGGCAGTCATGCTCCAGCAGCTGCAGCATACTGCCAGATTGGCTCCAGTGATGAGGAGGGAGGGGATGATGAGGCCACTGACTCCACGTGGGTGCCTAATAGGAGAGAGGAGGAGGAGGAGGATGAGGAGGAGGCACATCTCCAACGAGGCAGGATGCCCTTGAGTGGCCAGCGTATGGGCAGCACACCGACGGAATCACACCGCAGAGCTCCGCCTGTGCAGGGCACTGCCTCTGCCCGTCATTCAAAAAGTTCTTTGGTGTGGGCCTTTTTTGAGGCGAGTGCATCAGATCGCACAGCTGCTGTTTGCAACATATGTCTCAAGCGTATATCGCGTGGCCAAAACATCAGCCGCTTGGGCACCACATGCTTGATCAGACATATGTTGACCTGCCATGCAGCTCGTTGGCAAGCCTACCTTAAAGACCCACACCAAAGAACAAAGCTGACCTCTTCTTGCACCGCATCAGCTGGGATCTCCAACCCCACTATACCTTCACTCCTCTCTGAAACCTGCTCTGAGAGGAATGAAGGTGTAGAATTAGGTGTGTCACAGGCAAGTACTTGCGGGCACTCTGCTAGCAGTACACCAACGTCCGATTCTAGCAGGCAAATTTCCCTGCCCCAGCTGCTGGACCGTCGAAAGAAGTTCACTCCCAGCCATCCACATGCCCAGCGGTTGAATGCTAGCTTGGCTAAATTGCTAGCGCTTCAACTGCTGCCTTTTCAGTTGGTAGACTCGGCCCCCTTCCGTGAGTTTGTGCAATATGCGGTTCCTCAGTGGCAGGTTCCCAAACGCCACTTTTTCGCACGGAAGGCGATTCCGGCTCTCTACAGGCATGTGGAAGGCAATGTCTTGGCCTCGCTGGACAGGGCGGTCAGCGGTAAGGTGCATATTACCGCTGACTCATGGTCCAGCAGGCATGGACAGGGACGTTACCTTTCTTTCACGGCCCATTGGGTCACTCTTTTGGCAGCTGGGAAGGATGCAGGACAAGGTGCAGTAGTGTTGGAGGTTGTTCCACCGCCACGCCTCCAAAATGCTACTACTGGTTGTGACACACCTCTCTCCTCCACCCCCTCCTCTTCTTCTTCCTCCATGGCCTCTTCCTGTGGTTTGTCCTCGGAACCAGCGGTGCTCCGTAGGCGTTCAAGGGGCTACGCAAGTACGCAGGCAAAAAGATGCCATGCCGTGCTTGCGCTGGTGTGTTTGGGGGACAGGAGCCACACTGGGGCAGAGGTCCTGTCTGCTCTGCAGGGGCAGGCCGAGAGGTGGTTGACGCCACGCCAGCTTAAGCCAGGAATGGTGGTTTGCGACAATGGCACCAACCTCCTCTCCGCCCTCCGACAGGGACAACTGACCCATGTGCCCTGTATGGCTCACGTCCTTAACCTGGTGGTGCAGCGGTTCTTGGGCAGGTACCCGGGCTTACAGGATGTCCTGAGGCAGGCCAGGAAAGTCTGTGTGCATTTCCGCAGATCTTATAATGCCAGTGCTCGCCTGGCTGAGCTTCAAAAGGAGTTGAACCTGCCCAAGAACCGCCTTATATGTGACATGCCCACCAGGTGGAACTCAACGTTGGCCATGCTGCAGCGGCTGCACACGCAGCAGAGGGCCATCAATGAGTACCTGTGCGACTACGGCACCAGGACAGGGTCAGGGGAGCTTGTTTTTTTTTCACCACGCCAGTGGGGCATGATCAGGGATGCATGCACTGTCCTGGCACCATTTGAGGAGGCCACGAGGATGGTGAGCAGTGACAGTGCATGCATCAGTTACACTGTACCTCTTGTCCACCCGTTGGAGCACACGCTGCGTGGAATAATGGACAGGGCACTTGAGGCAGAACAGAGGCAGGAAGAGGAGGACTTCCTTGCCTCTCAAGGCCCCCTTTACCCAGACAGTGTTCCTTCTGTCCCACCCATCGCACAGGAAGAGGAGGAGGAGGAGGAGGAGGATTGTGTCAGCATGGAGGTGGAGGCTGGCACTCAGCATCATCAGCAGCAGTCTTTTAGGGATGATTTACAGTCCCAAGAAACCAGTGGACTTGTACGTGGCTGGGAGGAGGTGGCTGCGGATCATGTCGTCCTTAGTGACCCAGAGGACTCCGGACTGAATGCCTCAGCTAACCTACGCTGCATGGCCTCCCTGATCCTGCAAAGTCTGCGGAAGGATCCTCGTATTCTTCGGATCAAGGAGAGGGACCATTACTGGCTGGCCACTCTCCTTGATCCACGGTACAAGGGTAAGGTTGCGGACCTTATCGTACCATCGCAGAGGGAGCAGAGGATGAGACAACTCCGGGAGGCCTTGCAGAAAGGTCTGTGCAACGCGTTCCCAGAGACTGGGAGGTTACAAACTCCTGGTCCTGGACAACGAGTTGCTGAGGCTTCGGGCAGTCAAAGAAGGAGCGGTGGGGAAGGTGGCCGTCTGACCGATGCGTTCAGACAATTCTTTGGTCCGCAGCCCCAAAGTATGATCGGTTCCAGCAACCATCGCCAGCGTCTGATATACATGGTCCAGGAATACCTAGGGGCAAGGTCAGACTTGGACACCTTCCCCACCGAAAATCCTCTGGCTTACTGGGTCTTGAGGATGGATCACTGGCCAGAGCTTGCACAGTATGCAATTGAGCTACTGGCCTGTCCTGCATCCAGCGTTCTTTTAGAACGCACATTCAGTGCTGCTGGAGGATTTGTCACGGATCACAGGGTGCGCCTGTCCACCGACTCGGTTGATCGACTGACTTTCATCAAGATGAACCAGTCTTGGATCACCACCAGCTACCACACACCAGATGCTGATATAACAGACTAATTGATTTTAAAATGTCACATCCCTTCAAGACTGATGCTGATGCTGAGTGCCTGTGCTGTTATGTTGACTGGCTATCCTCCTCCTCCTCCTCAATGATACAATTAAAGATGATAGCTTGGAAGATCATTTTGGTTTATGGGTGACGCCACCAGTGGCTAAGGCCCAATTTTTCAGCCCCTGTTTAACAGGGGCGTGTAATTAAAATTTTTGATGCAATACTTTGCAACAGGCCTCATTGCTGTGCTCCAAGTACAGTATCTGTGAGGGGTTGCAGTGTTGTGCCACCAGTGCCTAAGGCCCAATTTTTCAGCCCCTGTTCAACAGGGGCTTGCAGTTATAATTATTGATCTAATAATTCACAGCAGGGCCCATTGCTGCGCCCACCAAGAGTAACTGTCAGGCCTTACAGTGTTGTGGCACCAGCACCACCATCACCACCACCACCACCACCAAAGGCCCAATTTTTAAGCCCCTGTTCAACAGGGGCATGCAATTATAATTATTGATCTAATAATTCACAGCAGGGCCCATTGCTGCGCCCACCAAGAGTAACTGTCAGGCCTTACAGTGTTGTGGCACCAGCACCACCATCACCACCACCACCACCACCAAAGGCCCAATTTTTCAGCCCCTGTTCAACAGGGGCATGCAATTATAATTATTGATCTAATAATTCACAGCAGGGAGCATTGCTGCGCCCACCAAGAGTAACTGTCAGGCCTTACAGTGTTGTGGCACCAGCACCACCATCACCACCACCACCACCACCAAAGGCCCAATTTTTCAGCCCCTGTTCAACAGGGGCATGCAATTATAATTATTGATCTAATAATTCACAGCAGGGCCCATTGCTGCGCCCACCAAGAGTAACTGTCAGGCCTTACAGTGTTGTGGCACCAGCACCACCATCACCACCACCACCACCAAAGGCCCAATTTTTCAGCCCCTGTTCAACAGGGGCATGCAGTTATAATTATTGATCTAATAATTCACAGCAGGGACCATTGCTGCGCCCACCAAGAGTAACTGTCAGGCCTTACAGTGTTGTGGCACCAGCACCACCATCAAAGGCCCAATTTTTACTACCACTGATCAACAATTATATGTTATTACAATTCCTGATATTATAGTTGACAGCAGGGCATTCCAGCACCCACCAAGAATAACTGTGAGTGCTTTCAGTGTTGTGCCAACACCAACACCTAAGGGGCCAATTTCTGCAGAGTATATACGGAAGGTCCCTACTTTCAAACATCCAACTTACAAACTACTACTACTTGCAAACGGAAAAAGACAACAGGAAGTGAGAGGAAATCTACCCCTTGGAAGGAAAATTCTCTCCTGTAAGAATTAATATGGGAGAAAGGTGTCTCCTCTCTACTGATGCTTTATCACCAATCCTTGTTTCAATAAAAACACCACATTTCAAAAACAGTTGTCATTGGGACGCAAAGTGAGGTGAAATGTTCTGAACAGGGGCACAGACAGCAAAAAAAATGTGACAGGGGTGATAACCGTTCCCTATGTTTTACAAAAAGCTAAAAAAAAGGAATTTGGCATGGAGCTCCACTTAAACAATGCAGCTGTTCAAAATTACAAACAGATTCTACATAAGAACAAACCTACAGTCCCTGCAGTCCCTGTCTTGTATGCACCGCCTGTATACGGCTGTTCAGAGTATATAGGTCCTTTTTTATTTTGTGTGCGGGGTTCCCCTTAATATCCATACAAGACCCAAAGGGGCTGGTAATGGGCTGGGGTAGGGGGGGGGGGGTTGATGGGGTAGCTATGCCATTTTTCCTAAAGATTTTCATCCATATTACCGGGACCAGACATTGCATTAAAGCCGCAAGCAGTTTTAAATGGCTTTTTTCCCTTTAGAAATGTTATTTTGTGCAGGGACAGTTCTAAACACGGGAAACACGTGGCACTTCACAGGCATACTTTAGACACCCCCCAGGTACGATATTTAAAGGAATATTTGACTTTTTTTTTTTCACTTTATGCATCATTAAAATGACTGCTCCCGGAAAACGTCCGTTTTTAAAACTTCTTTTTGCATTGATACATGTCCCCTGGTGCAGAAGCCGGGTTCCCAAACTCTGTTTCGGACAATAACATGGATAATAGTCGTTATAATTAGCACTTTAGAATCTGAACGTTCGCATCCATTGTATTTAATAGGGTTCTAATGTTCGTGCGAACTTTCGGTCCGTTCGCGGGTTCTGGTGCGAACCGAACCCGGGGGTGTTCGGCTCATCACTAGTGCCAAGCTAGGGACCCAGCAGAGAGGCGGGGGTGACGCTTGAGGAAGATACTAAAGTGAAGATTGGAAGAGCTCATGGGATTCAGTGACAGTGAATCAGCAAGTCTAGTGAGAGAGACTGGGAGCTCAGTGGGTTGAGAACCTGCAAGAAGTGATTGTAGAAATATAAAGGAATTCGTTACAACTTTTAGGAACTGTTCTAAGACTGTTGCCATAGGAGACAGCATTCCTACACATGCAGATATCTTGTCTTGCTGGAGGCCTTTCCCTGCATGGCTGTCTACCTGTAGAGGTCTCAGAGTTTGCCAATTAACAGTGCAACTACCTAAGGGTGTCCTGGCCCTACGTCTCTCTCCTAAAGTTCTGTTCAAGAGAAATAAAACCTCTTTGCATTCAAGAAGTGTCTGGGGCCCAATAATTTTTCTTGCATTACACCCACTATGTCTTGTAACCCACTCTACACAGAAGGAAGTCAGCAGCTCTTGGCTCTGGAGGTTCTCATTAGACTAAAGGAGGCCTGGGATCTTGCTACACTAATAAAAAATAAATAATAATAATAATGAAAAGTTTTTATTATCATTGTTATTTATTATTATTAATTTGTTACGTTCCATTAGTTTGGATACGGCATTCGTTATTTTGGATAATTTGTAACTTCGGATAAATTCGTATTCGTTACGTTCACTAACAGCCAAATTTGAAAGGAAATTCCAATACCTATAATTTAATAGTTAGTAATAGTTACGTTATTATTAGTTAGTTATTATTTCTGATTTTCGGGTTTTCGAATTCTCTGATTTTCGTTCTTATTTTGGATTTTCATTCTTTTAAATTTTCGTTCTTATTTTCAGATTTTCGAATTTTTGGATTTTCGAATTTTCTGGATTTTCAAATTTACGAATTTACGGATTTTGGAATTTACGAATTTTGGAACTATCAAATTTACGAATATTTTTGAAAGATTTGTTAAACGGGGTTTCGTTAATTTGGATATTTCTGAATGAACGAATTTGTCAAACCTAGTTAAAAAACGAATTCAGAACCGAACAAATTGCATGTCTAGTCTGGGGAGAGGATAGTGTAAAGCCCCATACACACAATCGGACTTCCATCGGACTTTTCCCTGGATTTTTGCCCGAACGGAGTTGGCCGGGGACACCCATAGCATACAAACCACAGGACTTTTCTGCAAACTTTCCCAAAACTTTTTGCAACATCACGTGGTTTTTCTGCTCTTTTCCGCTCTTTACCGCCACCCTTTGGTCAACTTCTGCTTTTGTTGGTTGATTTTAACATTAGTTGTTTTGTCCATCGGACAAAAGTCCTATGGTTTTCTGTACACACGGTCGGACTTTGCTCCATCGGACTTTTGTTGGGCAAAAGTTTGTCCGTTTGCAGACCCAACTTTTGTCCGATGAAAACAAAAAAAAAAAGTTTGTCCGATGGAGCGTACACACGGTCGGATTGTTGGTCCAACTTGCTCAAAATGAAGTTTGTTGGCCAAAAGTCTGACCGTGTGTACGGGGCTTTAGATTTATTGTAGATTGATACAATTAAAGCCGAACTCCAGCTAACACTTTTTAAGCAGTTGCAGTTAGAGATTGATTTACTAAAGGAAAATAGACTGTGCACTTTTGCAAGTGCAGTTGCTCCAAAGCTTAGTAAATGAGGGGGAGCTCTGCTGACATCCAATCATGTGCAAGCAAAAATGCAGTTTTTTTAGTTTTCCTTGCATGTGATTGGGTAGTCTTTGTAAAGTGAACCTTTACCTCATTTACTAAGCTCTGGAGCAACTGCACTTTTCCAATGTGCAAAGTCTATTTGCCTTTAGTAAATCAACCCCATAGCGTTTTTTTTTGTTTTCCTTTTGGGATGAACAAAAGTTGCCCATTGTAAGCACCCCTGTCAACGGTAAATGGTTTGTCTCAACCCTCTAAGGCCTCATGCACACTCGACATTTTTGGATGTTTTTACAGCTGCTGTTTTTGGCTTCAGACGTTTTTTTTACAGTCAATAAACACAACAGCATTTTATCCTTATGCCGCGTACACACGATCGTGTGAAAACACGCCGTGAATCACGGCATGAAAAAAAAAGAAAAACGAGGGAACGGCATGTTCCCCCACACACACGACCGTTTTTCCCGTCATTTTTTTCTTTGACGAGAAAAACGACCGTCTGTGGGCTCCGCGGCAGTGTCTCCCTATGGGAAAACTGCCGCGGAAAAAAATGATGGAAAAAACGATGAGAAAATTTAGAACATGTTCTAATTTTTCTCGTCGTTTTTCCTGCCGTTTTTCTCAATGAGAAAAACGGCATAAAGCCCACAGACGATCGTTTTTCTCGGCGAAAAAAAAAAATGTCATTTTTCCCGACGGGAAAAATGATCGTGTGTACGCGGCATAAGACCCCATTCACACAGGGGCGACTCGTCAGGCGTCTCAGCCACCTGACGAGTCGCGTCCCGTTCTGTACAATGGAACCGTTCTAAGCGGAGCGACTGAAGTCGCTCCGACTTATAAAAAGGTTCCTGTACTACTTCAAGACGACTTCAGGGCGACTTCCATTGACTTCAATACAGAAGTCATTTTGGAAGTCTGCTTTGAAGTCGTCTTGAGATCGCCCAGCACAGTCGCGGCACGAGTCGTGCCGCCCCTGTGTGAATGAGCTCTAAGTGTCCATGCACTCATAGGTTGTTATTAACTGTTTTTGTCTGGGGCGTTTTTTGGCCGTAGAAAAACCTCCAAAACGAGTGGGTTTTGATAAAAAAAAGTCAAAGCAAAAAAATGCAGAAAAACATAAAAAAAACGCGGATAAACACCAGCGTTTTTGATCCCATTGAAAAAAAAAACGCTTAAAAATGCTAACGCTAAAAAACACAGAAAAACGCTAAAAGACACTATTGTAAAAACGCTGAAAAACATTGAAAAACTCACTGTAAAGCTACTGCTGTTTTTATAACATTATTATAATGTCCAGTGTGCATGAGGCCTAACTGTCACTTTTGCTGAACAGCTTGTTTTGATAAAGGAAGTTGAAAAATAATAGATTTACTATCCACATCGACAAAAAAAAAAGAAAAGAAAAGAAAAAAAGGCCTAACAAATAATGCAGGCATCACAAGAATCTAAGGACAAGAATCTAAGGATCTGGGCTGCAATATATAAAAGATTTGTTTTTAGTTTTAATACTGATTTAAGTAATTGGTAACCTACAAGTACGAATAAAGCGCTGTCACTTCCCTAGTTGCCAGGGGTGAATCATTTCCTGTTACCATAACATTGTGACACATTAAACTTTCTAAAAGTGGCTGAACACGCTGATATAGATTGTATTGTATTTGTATATGTTGCTACAATACTGCAGAATTCTGACTAAACTTGCAGGATGTGAGAGATTGTTTGTACATGCCAGACACAATAATAAAACATAAACATTATACGGAGATTATGATCACAGGTATCTCTGCAGACAGGTACTAGGCTAGAGATCTAATAATTACTCATACTGTGCACGTAGTTGGCGTTAGGAAATGTCTAGTTATATGACACAGGTAAGTGTGTTTAGTAAGCCATACCTGTAGAGAGAAGGTGATGAGGTTCAGCCTATCCCAACCACAAGGAACAGGGTTTCAATGGATCAGTTCAATAATATTTACCCATATCCTCAACTATACTGATCTATCCTAAAATTAATTTTTGTTTACATTAAAGAGGAACTGCAGTCTGCTCACATAATTTGTAATAAAAACATCTTTGCCATTCTGAAGCTTCCCTCCAACCACTTTGCATATTATTTTCTATATATTGGGATTCTGTACTTGTCAAATATGCTGCATAAATCTCCCTCCACTAAGTCTGGCTGCAGCCATTTTAAAGCGGTTGTTTAGCCCCCCAATTTTTTTTTTTAACCTCCCTGGCGGTATGATTATTTCAGATTTTAGGTGCTGAAAGCAGTACAATTATTTTGCATGGATTGATTGGGAATTCTGTAAAACCTGGTGCTCAACCTGTGGCCCTCCAGCTGTTGTGGAACTACGAGTCCCATCATGCCTCTGCCTTTTGGAATCCGGCAACTTTGTAATGTCTCATGGGCATAGGCGTGTGCACGGGGTGTGCCGGATGTGCCTGGGCACACCCTAATGTCCAGGCACACCCAGGGCCGGCGCGCTCTACTGGGAGGACCCCAGGAGGCAAGCGGGCGCAGCGTACCCCATGCTTCCAGAGCATGGACTGCTCCAAGTTCCTCTCCGCGCTCTGATGTGAGGCCCGGAGCTGGAGGACAGACAGGCTCGCCGCTCACTGGGGGCACAGAGATGTCACAGAGGAACGAGCAGGAGACTTGGACGGATCGAAGCAGGAGACTGGCATCATGGTATGGAAGGTACTGTCTGTCATCATACACACCTGCAGACAGAGACTGGGACAGAGGTGGGACTGCAGGAACAGGGCTAGGGGTCTCTTATCTCCCCCCAACTCCTCCATCCCCCCTCTCTCAGCCACCCTCCCCCCTCTCTCTCAGCCACCCTCCCCCCTCTCTCTAAGCCCCCTCCCTTCTCTCTCAGCCCCCACTCTCCAAACCCCCTCTCTCCTCTCTCAGCCCCCCTCCCTGCTCTCTCAGCCCCCCTCCCTGCTCTCTCAGCCACCCTCCCTGCTCTCTCTAAACCCCCTCTCTCTAAACCCCCTCCCTTCTCTCTTAGCCCTCTCTATTCTCTCAGCCCCCCTCTCTCTAAGCTCCCTCCCTTCTCTCTCAGCCCACCCGTCTCTATCAAACCCCCTCTCTTAGCCCTCCCTCCATTCTTAGCCCCCACTCTCTTAACCCCCCCCTCTGAGCCCTCCCTCTCTCTCAGCCCTCCCTCCTACACCTCTCTCTCTCAGCCCCCCCTCCTACACCTCTCTCTCTCTCTCTCTCTCAGTCCTCCCTCCAACCAGAAAACTGAACAAAAAAAAACGTGTGCACATGTACCAATTTATTTCTAAAAGCGCGCGCGTGTGTGCGTGTATGTGTGTGTGTGTGTATATATGTGTGTATATGTGTGTGTATATGTGTGTGTGTGTGTGTGCGCGCGTATATACACACATACATGTGTGTTTGAGCTTTGGGGTGCACACCCTAATGCAATAAGCTGCGCACGCCTATGCTCATGGGACTTGTAGTTCAGCAACAGCTGGAGGGCCACAGGTTGCATCAACTGTGCACAGAATGCCCTCAGGTTGCCATAATGCATTGAATTTACAGCGGCTTCAGACTGAAATGGAAAAGTAAATTTGCTGTCTGGCAATCTGATATAATTTTCTTTCCCTTTAACCAATAGCCACATACAGTATGTATTTAAATGGATTTACCAGTTTACCAATGATCATGCACTCCTATTTAAAGCGGACCTTCAGTAATTTTTTCAACAATCCATCTATTAAATCCTCTGCCCTTGTTGTTTTAACTTTGGATAGTAATTTTTTATTTTTGTTGCCAGTAAATACCTTATACAGCCCACTTCCTGTTTCTTGTCTGATAAAAAGCATAGGCTTATGACATCATCCACAGCTCTCTCTCTCACTCTCGTGAGAGTTTGCCAGGAAGGGAGAGGGGGTGAGTCATAAGAGGGCCAATGAGAGCTGCAGAGCTGGAGGGGCTTCAGCCGCCCACAGTTAAAGCAATAGTATAGTCTTTTTTGTAACTTTTACCTACAGGTAAGCCTATAATAAGGATTACCTGTAGGTAAAAAAAATATCTCCTAAAGCTTTACGGTTTAGGAGATATTCCCCTTGCAATGAGCCGTGCGGTGCATACTAGCTCATTATGCCTTTTGCCTTACAGATGACTAAACCTCCCTGGCGGTATCCCAGAGTCAGGCTCGGGGTGAAATTTCAGTACCATTAGCGGTAACCCCGAGCCAGACTCGGGATCGCATCGCATTCTCCAGGCAAAGTAACTTACCTTGTCCCCTGGATCCTGCGATGTCTCCCCGCTGTGTGTGTGAGCTGTCTCCTCGCTCGATTCACACAGTGCCCAAGTGCCGCCGAGCTCCTTTCCCTGCGACGTTGCAACGCACGGGGGCGGAGATCGGCGCCAAATTCAAAAAAGTAAAAACACACAATACAGATACAGTACACTGTAATCTTACAGATTACAGTACTGTATACAAAAATGAAACATCCCCTTTGTCCCTAGTGGCATGCACTTTTATATTATAAATACTGTTTTTTCTGCCTGGAAACTGGAGATTGTCCATAGCAACCAAAAAGTGTCCCTTTATGTCAAAAGTGGTTTTAGACCAGCTAGAAAACAGCGATAATAAATTAGAATCACTCGCAGAATTGAGCGATAGCGATTTGTGGGGGAAATTCGTCATCAAACACTAAAAGTAATGACAGCGACAATTCTGCAACTGAGCAAATTTCAGTGTTTTTGATTTGATTACATTATTGAATAATTTTTATTATTATTATATTATTATTTGTTATAAATATTTATTGTTATTTATTATATTATTGTAGCGGTGTCTCCTTTAAGGCCCCGGGACTACGCTACCCAGAACCCCGTTCGGCACCCAGAGTGCAGTTAGCCACCGCAGAGACTCATGGGAGGGGCTATTTAAGGAGGAGGCGAGGCGGAGCTCGGCCTCTTTGGACACCGCGCTGCAAGCAAGAGTTTCTTCCTGTGCGGATCTGCTGCAGTGCAAGGCCTGAAGCCTGGGCCTTGCGCAACTTCCAAAGAGCCTTCCACCCCACTGCGGAGCCTGGGTGGCACCGGTCTTGTCGAGTGAGGACATCAGTTAGATCGGGGACCCGATCGTTGCAGACGCTGTGTGCGGAGACACAGCAGGTAGAATTCCCGGACTGGGATCGCGTCCGGAGTGGTGAGCGAGCACTTGCTCAAGCCAATAGACTGTACCGTGTTAGGCCTATAGACTGCCTTGGCCCACCTATCGTTGTTTGTTGTTCTATTAGGAGACCCGTAGCAGGACAGAGTTAAAGGGTCTCCAGTATAGTGTTCTTTGAGACTGCCTACTTGTGGATTACAAATACTATTTCATCAAGTGCACCACCGAAAGTTTGCATGCGAAGAAATCCTAGAGTGAAAAGACTGAGATTTCTTCTATGTCAGGCCTGACTAGGGGGGGGGATAGAATATTGTTTAGTGCGCCACAGGGCGCGCACACCATCATAGCTGCGTGCGGTGGGTTACCGCGCTGGGCAATTGTTGTGTGCTATACTATACCTATTGCTGCAGGGCTCTGTAAGCAAGTTGCATGTGTTCTGTTCTGCCTATGCTTTTGATATAAAAGTAAAGCCGTTGCATTTGATCTCCCGCCTCAGTGTGTTGTCTTACTGTAAAAGAGATTGCCCCTTACAATATTACTGAATGTGATATAAGTTTAACCCTAGACTAACTGTGCCAGAGTGGGTTGAGTAAGATTGCCGGGGATTGGCGGTGCTGTATGCAGGGCCCAAAATCAAACCAGCGGCTCTCTTAACTGGGGGTAGCGCTACACGTGGGTGCTCTCAAGTCCGGGATCCTGTTGCAGCAAGTAACGCGCCAAAAGTACCAGCATGGACCCACTAGAAGTAGGACAGTGGTGCAAAGTGGTCGGCACAGATCCAGCCGGGGTAGTAGTCATAGAACTCCCAGGGATCTGGCAAGAAGAAGCGGTGAAGCAGCTAGTGATGTCACTGTCACCATATCAGAATGCATGGGTGGTGGATGTCAGGATGAATTCCTCACTGACCCACGCATTAATAGAGTGGAAGGACAGAGTCCCAGAGCATTTCAAGAATCCAAGTGTAGAAGAAATAGATGATCAGACTTATAGCCTAATACACGCGCTGCCGCTCAAACCAGGAGGACGGTTTCAGACACCGAAACTATCTCCATCACCCACCCCAAAAGCAGAAAAACAGCAGAAAAGGGAGAGTCCCGGGTCACCATCTGCCACCCTCAGCACAGAGTTGTGTGCGGTCCTAGGGGAGATTGTAGCCCAGTGTAAGAAAGATCCTACAGATTACCAAATGTCAGGATACAGAAAACGTAGAATATTCTCAGGAAGGAAACCTGTACCTTCGGGTGAAGAGGGGTTTGAGGAGTGGTTAGACGGTGCCACTCAGGCCCTAGAAGAATGGGAAGTCCCAGATCATAGGAAAAAGCTGAGAATTGCTGAAAGCCTGAAGGGGCCTGCGCTAGAGGCCATACGCAACCTCAAGATGAGCAAGACAGACTGTGATGCACAGGATTATCTGGACATTCTGCAGAATGTGTTTGGTGGAACAGAGAAAATCACTGAGCTCACTTATCAGCTGGAGCACTGCTACCAAAAGACAGGAGAGAAACTGTCAGAGTTCATGAGGCGCCTGGATAAGATCCTGCATAAGATGATTCTTAGGAAGGGGATTGACCCGAGAAAGGTGGATGAGGCCCGTGTTCAACAGCTGATGAGAGGATCTCAGCCCCTGGACCCCATCGCATTGGCGCTACGCACAAGACAGGACGGGAAGAGCCTGGAGTACCCTGACTTGATCCGAGTGGTTAGAGAGGAAGAAGCTATGCTGGAGGAGAAGAAGAGGAGCCTACCAGTTGAGTCGGTAAATCCTCCTCCGGTGATGGTCAGGACGGCCATGACCCTGGAAATAGACTCAGAGGTGGATACCTTGAAGTCGCAGATGTCCCAAGTATTGGGAATGTTGACCTCCCTGATGGAAAAGAAGTCAAGGGAACCAGAGAGGGAAAGTCAGAGGAAGGAGCTGTTTCCCAACACCTCAGCGCCCGCATCCCTGGAAGATTGGGGGGATGTGATTTGCTTCAATTGTGGAGGAGCTGGCCATTTCGCCAAAGTGTGTTCCAGTCCAAAGAAAAAAAAGATGAATAATCGCAAGCCGCGGGAAAACTTCAGCGGGCCCCGGTGAAGGAGTCAACCGGGTGCCCATCATCTCCAGTGAGCTCCAAACTGAATGAGAAGCACATGAAAAGAGTAGACAAGACCCCTCAGAAGAAACACAAGGTTCCTCAGAGGGAACGCACCCCAAAGAAAGGGAGTAGTGCCCCTCAGCAGGTAGTTACACCCATAAAAAGGAGGGAGATCAATGCATACCAGGCCCAAGAGAGACTTAAGTCCAGAGAGAAATGAAAGAAAGAAAGTCCAAAAGGAAAATGCAAAGATCAAAGGAAAAAGACCCCTTCGAAGTGATATCCAGAGAAGCTGGTGGGTCCCTCCCCAATAGTACCTGTTCAAGTGGAGGGAGTCTACACAAGAGCCATATTGGATACTGGGGCGCAAGTGACCCTGTTGTACCGGGACTTTTATGACAAGCATTTAAGTCACCTACCCATCCAGAAGATTGAAGAGCTGGAGATATGGGGTATTGGGACAGAGAGTTTCCCTTATGATGGCTATCTGCCTATAAAACTGACTTTCGACCCGTCCATAGCCAGAAAGGCTGAAGTGTTTGACACCTTATCTGTGGTGTGCCCCTGAGCTCCTGGAGCTAACAAGAGTTCTCTAATAATAGGGACCAACACGGATCTGGTCCGAAGACTTCTGGCCCCCCTGACAAGAAGGAAAGACCCCACAGTCACTGAGATCCACCCAATGTTGAAGACAGCCTACCAACGGCTGATCTTGGAACAGAAGGCCCCGGAAGAGGGGGTAGGGAAGGTCTGGAGGCTGGGAAGAAGGGGAATAGTGCTGCAGCCCGGTGAAGTAGCCTGCTTGAAAGCCACAGTGAAACTCACTTGGGAGCAGCCTGGCCCTTTTGTCATGTTGGAACCCGACCCAAGGGAAGAACATTCGGGCTTAGAAGTAGTCCCAGAAGTGGTCCCGGTGAGGGCCCTGAAGAAGGCTCACTGTAAAGTGCCTATGAGCGTCAGAAATACCATGGAAATCCCAGCCAGGCTGTTGCTGGGCTGGGTGAGCCCAGCTACCCCAGTTGCTTCATCAGGTGTGGAGAAGACAGATGGAGAAAATTCTGTGTGTGAGAAACTTTCCATGGAGAATCCAAACCTGCCCAGGGCTTGGAAAGAGAGAGCCAAGGCCCAGTTGACCAGGTGGGAAAGGATCTTTTCCCAAGATGAATTCGATGTGGGGTGTGCTAGGAGTGCCACCCATCGAATCCGCCTCCAGGAAGACAAGCCCTTTAGGGAGAGGGTTAGGCGGGTTCCGTTAGCAGACCTCGAAGACTTGAGGGAGCAGCTCGCCGAGCTCAAGCGAACAGGGGTGATTCGAGAATCTAGAAGTCCCTATGCCTCCCCTATAGTGGTGGTCCGGAAGAAGAATGGGTCATTGAGGCTGTGCATAGACTATAGGACCCTCGACAGGAGAACCATACCGGACCAGTATACCACTCCGAGGATAGAGGATGCCCTACCGAGCTTGTCTGGAGCCAAGTGGTTCAGTGTTATGGACCTCAAGAGCGGGTACTATCAGATCCCGATGCATCCAGAAGACAAAGAGAAGACGGCTTTCATAACCACAGTAGGGTTCTTTGAATTTGATCAGATGCCTCAAGGTCTGTCTGGAGCCCTAGCTAACTTCCAATGTCTTATGGAGAAGACTGTAGGAGACATGAACCTCATCGAAGTCTTAGTATACTTGGATGACATCATTGTCTTCGGAAGAACCTTGGAAGAACACGAAGAGAGGCTGGAGAAAGTTTTGAAGAGACTGAGTGAGGAAGGACTCAAGCTCTCATCTGAAAAATGCCAATTCTATCAGTCATCAGTCAACTATCTGGGGCACATAGTGTCTGAAGATGGGGTAGCCACAGACCCCAAAAAATTGGAGGCAGTCACCTGCTGGCCCAGGCCCACCACTGTGACAGAGCTCAGATCCTTTCTGGGGTTCTGTTCCTATTACAGGAAGTTTGTGGAGGGGTTTGCTCGGATAGCCAGGCCTCTGAATGAGCTGCTTAAGACGGAGGGGGAAGAGGATGACACAGGCCCCAGAAAGCCAGGGGAGTCAGTCAAGGACCAGTGGAGTGAGAAGTGTGAGAATGCCTTCCAGATGTTGAAGAAAACATTAACCACTGCCCCTGTCCTGGCCTAGGCAGACCCTAAGAAGCCTTATGAACTTCATGTAGATGCCAGTCATGATGGTTTGGGAGGAGTGCTGTACCAGGAGCATGAAGAGCAACTGAGGCCTGTTGCGTATGTGAGCAGAAGTCTGACTCCCTCCGAGAAGAACTACCCCACCCATAAGTTGGAGTTCCTGGCTCTTAAGTGGGCGGTAGTTGACAAACTCAGAGACTATTTGTATGGGGCGGAATTCACAGTGAAAACCGACAACAACCCCCTCACCTATCTTTTCACCACAGCAAAGTTGGATGCCACAGGACATAGGTGGTTGGCGGCTCTGTCTGCCTTCAATTTCAGCTTAAAGTACAGACCTGGGGCTGGAAACCGAGATGCAGACGCCCTGTCTAGAAGATCTCATGTTTCCACCTTCAATACAGAAGAGTGGACCCAAGTGGCATCCGACAGAGTGCGGGCCCTCTGTCAAGGGGCTGAACTCCAAGCCAGTGGCGGCTCAAGAGCAGAAGAGATAGGGGTTACCATAGTCGGAGTCCCCAAGCAGTACTGTGGGGTAACCCAACTGGGGGAAGATAACTTGCCAAAATTGTCAAAAAAAGAGTTGAGATCTGACCAATTGGAAGACCCCATGGGGAGATTGGTCTTGGAGGCCCTAGAGAATCAGGATCCGAATAGACTCTTACGCCACCCTTCAAAGGAGGCTCGCCTATTGAGGAAGGAGTGGGACAAGTTGCAGGTGCATCAGGGAGTGGTCTACCAAAGGGGCCCCTTTGATGACCTGGAAGACAAATGGCAATTGTTCCTGCCCGAGAAGCACAGAGAGACAGTCCTGGTTGCTCTGCACGACAACCATGGCCACCTAGGGGCGGAAAGGACCTTTCAACTCATTAGGGACCGTTTCTATTGGCCCTGCATGAGGGCTGAAGTTGAAGAATACTGCCACTCATGTGCACGATGCATCCAGAGAAAGACTTTACCTCATCAAGCTGCCCCAATGGGCCATCTGCAAAGTCAAAGCCCACTTGATCTGGTATGCATTGATTTTCTCTGCCTCGAACCCAACCTGAGTGGACTAGGAAATGTTCTGGTAGTAACCGACCATTTCACCCGGTATGCCCAGGCCTTCCCAACCAAGGACCAGAAGGCTTCCACCGTGGCCAAATTGCTGATGGAGAAATACTTCGTACACTATGGGCTACCACAACGGCTCCATTCAGATCAGGGAAGGGATTTTGAAAGTCGATTGATCCGGAAGCTCCTGGATTCTTTGGGGATCAAGAAGACAAGAACTACCCCCTATCATCCACAAGGTGATGCTCAGCCGGAGAGGTTCAACCGAACCCTACTCAACATGCTGGGGACCCTAAGCAGTGAAAAGAAGCAGCATTGGAGCAACCACATAGCGGCAGTTGTGCATGCATACAACAGCACCACCAGTGATGCTACAGGGTACTCACCCTATCGACTTATGTTCGGGAGAGAAGCAAGACTACCCGTAGATCTGGCCTTTGGCAATTCCATAGACCATTATTCTGCTGCTTCCCACAAGGGATATGTCGATAAGCTCAGACGCAATTTGAAATTGGCCTATGAACAGGCCCAGGCGGCCTCGGAGCAAAGGGGGGCCTGCAACAAGAAAAATTTTGACCTGAAAGTTAGGATTCAGGATTTGCAACCAGGAGACAGAGTGTTGCTGCGGAACTTGGGGGTCCCTGGAAAACACAAGCTTGCAGACAGATGGAGACCTGAACCTTATGTTGTTTGCAAAAGGCTACCGGGCCTGCCCGTTTACAGACTTAAACCAGAAGGGAAGGTGGGACCTTTGAAGACCTGGCATTGCAACCACCTACTCCCACTAGCGGAGGCAGTTCGGATACCCCCTGTGACGGACTCCCCTGAGCCAACTTCCATCCTGGATACTCCCAGACCGAATACTCGGTCCCAGACCCCTCAGATTGGGGATACAGAGACCTCGGAGATAAGTGAAGTTGAGGGAGAAGAACTTGACTGGCTTTGGCCTTCACAGGCCCCAGGAACCTCTGCTATTGATCTTCCGCCTGAAGAAGACACCATAGATCAGATGCTGAATGCAGAAGCTACTGAGTTCATTCCGTCCAGTCTTTGGTCAGATTCTTGGGAGAGTGCCTGTGACTTACTCCCAGAAGAAGATCCAAGGGAGTCTCTGTACCTCCCTGCTCCAGAGTCCAGTGCTCCTGAACCAGAGGAAATTCCTAGGTCAGTTCCAGAGGAAGAGCCTGTTTTAACAGAAAGCCCAAGAGGACAGAGGAAGCGAAGAGCCATAAAACCTCCCAGAAGATTAACTTACCCACAGATGGGGCAGAGTGCGGAGGACACTGTGGTTACTGCTAGGAGGAGTATGGAAGACCCTGATCCTCCCACTGTTCATTTAGTGGGGGGCAACCCCAACTCACTCTCTGGCACAGTTAGGCAGGACACTGATGATAGTGTGACCTGTGGGCAGGGAAGTTCACCGCCTCGTTTTTGGTGGGAATTTCCTCTGCCAACATAATACGAAACTTTGATTGATGTTGTGCGTTCTGTGATGTAGTGTTATGTTGTCTTTGGGGACCAAAGAGTTTAAGTGGGGGGAGTGTGTAGCGGGGTCTCCTTTAAGGCCCCGGGACTACGCTACCCAGAACCCCGTTCGCCACCCAGAGTGCAGTTAGCCACCACAGAGACTCATGGGAGGGGCTATTTAAGGAGGAGGCGAGGCGGAGCTTGGCCTCTTTGGACACCACGCTGCAAGCAAGAGTTTCTTCCTGTGCGGATCTGCTGCAGTGCAAGGTCTGAAGCCTGGGCCTTGCGCAACTTCCAAAGAGCCTTCCACCCCACTGCGGAGCCTGGGTGGCACCGGTCTTGTCGAGTGAGGACATCAGTTAGATCGGGGACCTGATCGTTGCAGACGCTGTGTGCGGAGACACAGCAGGTGGAAGTCCCGGACTGGGATCGCGTCCGGAGTGGTGAGCGAGCACTTGCTCAAGCCAATAGACTGCACCGTGTTAGGCCTATAGACTGCCTTGGCCCACCTATCGTTGTTTGTTGTTCTATTAGGAGACCCGTAGCAGGACAGAGTTAAAGGGTCTCCAGTATAGTGTTCTTTGAGACTGCCTACTTGTGGATTACAAATACTATTTCATCAAGTGCACACCGAAAGTTTGCATGCGAAGAAATCCTAGAGTGAAAAGACTGAGATTTCTTCTATGTCAGGCCTGACTAGGGAGGGGGGGGGGGATAGAATATTGTTTAGTGTGCCACAGGGCGCGCACACTATAATAGCTGCGCGCGGTGGGTTACCGCGCTGGGCCATTGTTGTGTGCTATACCTATTTCTGCAGGGCTCTGTAAGCAAGTTGCATGTGTTCTGTTCTGCCTATGCTTTTGATATAAAAGTAAAACCGTTGCATTTGATCTCTCGCCTCAGTGTGTTGTCTTACTGTAAAAGAGATTGCCCCTTACAATATTACTGAATGTGATATAAGTTTAACCCTAGACTAACTGTGCCAGAGTGGGTCGAGTAAGATTGCCGGGGGTTGGCGGTGCTGTATGCAGGGCCCGAAATCAAACCAGCGGCTCTCTTAACTGGGGGTAGCGCTACATCATATTTTATGATTTTGTGTTTCAAACTTTATGATACCCGGGATGTCTACTAGACAGATTTAAGTGAGTTATTCCTAAGAATTACAGGCCTACAATATAAAATGACAAATTTCCATGCAAAATAATGGTACTGCTTTCAGCACCTAAAATCTGAAATAATCATACCTCCAGGGAGGTTAACTATGTAGTTCAAGGGCCTGCCTGATTGCATACAAACTGAAAGTGTTTAGGTTCAACCTCATATTATAAGATTTTGGTAAAGGGAAATTGAATAATGTATGGTCAGCTTTAGAGGTATACATGTAGCGACCTTCCAAACCCTCAATTTACTCTGGGTACAAGTCTTATTATATGGGGTAATAATGCATACAAGGGGAACAGGAATTTATCTGAGGCCCTTCTGGTACAAGGGCCCTGTTGCAGTTGCAACCTCTGTGGTCACAGTCCCCGGGCTATTGATGGCCACCTTTGCATATTACAAACATAAAAAATGCACATTTAATAAAACAATTCACAATGATAATGAACAAAGTTCAGCAACCCATCAGATTGGTTTCTATTATCACAGTTATGTCAAGGTCCCCATTGGTTCCCTTGGGTGAACTTTGCACATTGCCCTTTCCTGTAGTAAATGTAAATTATACATAGTATAGTTATAGTAGTATTCTTTGTCAGCATATTAAGAATAATTCTGAAAAATGCTAATACTGCAAGTACAGTATACTGTTATAAGATGAGAATGTCATATGATAAGATTGCAGTTTGGCGAATACATTCTAATGATCTCTTTTGAATATAAATCCTCTCTTTGTTTATTCATATTTTATACACTAACTATCTCACTAAATGTTTAGAATAGTTTGATTTTGTGCTGTATTTTATTTTACAGTCTAATGGTATGTGTAAATTGGGCACTTCAATCATTTTTAGATATATTGTAAAAATTCTGTGAAATTATATATATATATTGCTATTTAAAAAAAAAAAAAAAAAAAACACTTCTACTGATTTAAACCTCTGGAATGACTATAAGTTGTGTACTGACAGACTGACCCCATGTGACTAGGGGTCATACTGGTATTCATAGGAGTATAAGGGTATACAAATTATAGGACAGATAAACCTTTTGTGCACTTCATGCTGGTTCTTTTAACAGTCAATTGAGTGAAACCTAATAGGATTTGGATTCCTGAAAAAATAAAGAATGTGTTAATGCATTCTTTTAAATTGAGAGCTTGCATAGTTGGAAAAGTAAGTGCAAGATGTTTTATATATATATATATATATATATATATATATATATATATATATATATATATATATATATGTGTGTATATATAGATATATGTATATATATCTATATATCTATCTCTCTCTATATATATATATATATAGATATATATACACAGTATATATATTTATATATATATATATATATATATATATATATATATATTTTCCCCTAACACTGTGTTAAGTTCAAAAAACCTGTTCAAATTAATTTACGTTTTAAATTATTTCCAGCCTTCTAAGGATCAGGCCACTGCTCATACACACTGGGGTTCACTTACTAAAGAAACAGAACATGTTCACATTGGAAAGTAATGGTTTACTTAACTTAGTAAATACAGTGAAGCTGTGCTTGCCTTGAATAGCCAATCATGTTAAAGGAAAAGTAACACACACATGTAGCTAGGTGCTTGGCTAAGCATAGAGAGTGGGATAAACCCTGGCTGCAGCTGATCTCTGTAGCTGCTGCCCTGCAGTGCTGAACTAGCTAACAGCTATATCAGCAAGAGGAGGGAGCTGCTGAGCAGGGAGAGTTCAATAAACTGAGCCAGGCAGCACTGCACTGTGGGAACTGTAATCCAGAGGAGAGAGACTCTACTGCAATCAAGAGCTTTTGAAGTGCATTTCTCAGAGAAAGAGAGATTGCCAAGAGGAAGGGAAAAAGCTGCATCTTCTTAAGCTACAGCTTCCTTTTTGTCATGAGGGAGACCGGAGAGTGCATATCGCTGTTTAGTGTGCATTATCACAGTTGCATGCCTGCGTCTTGAGTGGGATCGCAGAGTGCTGAGTTTGTGAGAGCCGAAAGCCAAAGTCACCTATGTGCATAGTAGAGACTAGAAAGTGGACTAGTCCCTGTGTGTGACTGGATGGTGAGCTGCATTATCACTGGGACTGGTGAGCTGCTGCTGTGGGGATTTACTATCTGTTGCTAGAAAGAGAGACTGAGCCCTTCAGGAACTGACCACACCTTCTAGTAGCCCGCAGACTTGACTAAGATTGACTAAGATAATTCTCATGTGCTCCAATAGTACAACTGGGCCCCAACACTAGCCAGCTGAAGAGTTAGGACTAAAGCTGTCCCTTTACAGATGCTACACAGAGATCTTCACCTATTGCTAATGCTAAGAGGTACCTTTCAGGGGACATTGCACCATATCCTAGCCATTCTCCTAGAGTGCACTCTAGATTGGTTATAGTATTATTATTCACATTGTGGTTAATGTTTATATGCACTGCTTATTGCCGAGCTTGCTGATCTATGAGTTGATCCTAGTCTAGTAGTACAGAACTCTAACCTAAGTCACTTCAGCCTAGAGACCATATTGATTAGCTGACTGTGTCTTTTATACTTCTGTGTGCTCATTTATACACAAACCACCAGTTACTCTAACCCATACCAATACATTGGAGCTGATTTACTAAAACTGCAGACTTCAAAATAAGATGCAGCCCTGCATAGGTACCAATCAGTTTCCAAGTTTTTAACAAAGCTTAATTGAACAAGTTGAAGTTAGAAGCTCTCCAGTTTTAGTAAATCAACAACGTTGCGTCTATTTCCTGAAACAAATTCACAGTTGAGTTAAAAGTACTTGTGTTCCTATAATTGCGGGCAGTACATTTTTACTTAATCAGGTGTGCCAGAGGGGCTGAGGTTGTTCTTGGAGTTGAGGCGCAGAACAGAGAACTCAAATTACTGAGTGACTCCTTTGGAGGTAGTGCTACACAAGTGATTGGTGATTGAAACCAAAACAACTTCATCGTATTCACTAGGCTAGGCGGAAATTCACTTTGCTCAGTGAATAGCCTTTATTCCTTTGGTAAACCAACCCACTAACTGCTACTGCAGAACATTTGACGTATAGCAGCATGCTTCATTCTAGAGCTCCTACGCTTCTATTATGGTTGAAGAGTACTGTTGGACCCAAACAGGGGCATGCCAGATATGCAAATATGGTAGCAGAGGTTCAGGCAGAGCATGGTCAGGGAAAAGCCAGGGGTCAACACCACCTCGGCAGACACAGAGTTATACAACTATAGCCTCGTACACACGACCGATTTTCTCGTCCAAAACCGTCAAGAAAAGTGCCGCGAGAGCTTTTTTGTCAAGAAAAACATTCGTGTGTATGGTTTTACGACGAGAAAATTGCCGAGAATCTCGACGAGAAAATAGAGAACCTGCTCTCTATTTTCTCGTCAGGATTCCAGATTTCTTCGTCGTGTTTCTCGTCGGGCTGTTTTGTGACGAGAAAATGGTTCGTGTGTATGCTTTTACGACTCTTCCAAAAGCGCGCATGCTCACAAGCAACTATGAGACGGGAGCGCATCTTTTGGTAAAACAAGCCTTCGTAATGGAGAGAGCACATTCGTCACGCTCAAAAATATTGCATCGTTTAAATGTTCTGCATTGAAATCTTCGTTAGAATGTTACATTAATCAAAACGAGTGACCTTCTTTTGCTGCTGATATTCACACAGAGTTATGACTTTTTTTTTAACCTTTTTCATGCTGCTCTTAAGAAGATTTATGTGTACAGTATTATATCGTGCAAGTTTTTAGGAATAATTTAAATGGTTATATTTTTCAAAATGATGTTAATTATAATTTCGCAATGTTTTGATAGTGATCTCCCATTTAATTTTGGAATCTATATTAGTTAAATTTCCCCCCATGTTTTTTTGCAAATCAGATTTAGTTATTCTTTTGGGGGGTTGATATCTGTCCCTTTTTTTGTCAGTCAAATGTATCTGCTTACTCCAAAGCTAGATTTTTAATTTTTACAAATACACATAGTCAAGTATGAACTTAATCAAAAATCACATTTATTCATGTTTCGAAATAAAATAAAGAGAAGGCAGCGCTGGAGAACCTGCTGCCATTTGTGCATCCCAGGGACCCCAGAGCACACAGCAACCCTGTGTGGACCCTAAAATTGGGAGCTTGAGAAGGCCAACATTTCTGAACACAATCTGATGCTGGCCTCCCAGAGGTAAGTAACAGCAGCAGGTGATATATATGTCCCAAGTGTGTGGTACTACAACAGGCTGCCTTCTGTCCGACCACAATGAAGCAAGGCCATCACTTCCTCTTCTTCCTGGCAACCTTCCCTGCAACCTTCCCTGAAGCCTTCCCTGCAGCCTTCCTTCTTCGTTTGGCTGGAGGCTGGGCCACTGGAGGGGTACTCCTGTCAGGAGGAGGAGTAGGAGATGTAGCAGAAGGGGGTGGGGCAGAAGAAGAAGGTGGAGGTGTAGCAGAAGGGGGTGGGGCAGAAGAAGAAGGTGGAGGTGTAGCAGAAGGGGGTGGGGCAGAAGAAGAAGTTGGAGGTGTAGCAGAAGGGGGTGGGGCAGAAGAAGAAGGTGGAGGTGTAGCAGAAGGGGGTGGGGCAGAAGAAGAAGGGGGAGGTGTAGCAGAAGGGGGTGGGGCAGAAGAAAAAGGTGGAGGTGTAGCAGAAGGGGGTGGGGCAGAAGAAGAAGGTGGAGGTGTAGCAGAAGGGGGTGGGGCAGAAGAAGAAGGGGGAGGTGGAGGTTGAGGTTGGGTCAGTTGTGCCACCTCACATATGGCGGTATTGGGGGTAATTTTCTCCATCACCCCCTTGTTGAGCAAGGTGATGAGCAGGGGCTCGCATAGGAGGCGTTGCTCCATGCTCATCACCTTGAACTTAGCCTCCACTAGGCCGGCAATGGCCTCTTCAGGGGATGTGGGCTCCTGGAGGGTGGCATGGGCCTCACGAATAAGGGCCATTGCTGCCTCACTCGTGCTCCTGTCCCTCCTGCCTCTTTTGGGAAGCCGGATGGGAGGCACCTGGGATCTGGTGCTTCTCCTTTGCCCTGCCACCTCCTGTCTGCCACTGGGCCCTGCCACCTCCTGTCTGCCACTGGGCCCTGCCACCTCCTGTCTGCCACTGGGCCCTGCCACCTCCTGGCTGCCACTGGGCCCTGCCACCTCCTGGCTGCCACTGGGCCCTTCCTCCTCCTGCCTGACAGTTTCCAGACCCTCCTCCTGGCTGATTTCATCCTGTGTATGAAAAAGGGACATAGTTTAATATGTTGGTTTAATCTTTGCATCAAACTTTGTAATCCTGATTGAAGCAATTAGAATGTAAATCCATAAATCCTTGCTTTAAATTTACCACTACATCAGATTGACTATTTAGCACCCAATTAAGTGCAGACTAATGTCTACAGATCTTGATTTCACTTGTGGAATCCAAAATATTTTATGTTTGTCATCTTGACATATTTGTCAAACATTAAGTTTATCCCAATACATTTTCAGTTAATACTATACCTGGCTCCAGATGGCCAAATTAGGATCATCCAGGATGGCTGCCTCCTCTTGCTCCAGAGAAGGCTCAGGTTGGCTGCAGGGAAGTCTGGGGGGAAGAGTGGAGAGTGATGGCCTTGTCTCAATGTGGTCATCCAGGAAGGACATCCTGTTGTAGTACCACAAAATCGGGACATAAACATCACCTGCTGCTGCTCCTGACCTCTGAGAAGCCAGCACCTTAGAGCGTTCAGTCCTGTAGGTACCTCTCAAGCTCCCAATTTTAGTGTCCACTTGTTTTGCTGTGGCTGTGGGCACCTTGGTATGCACAAATGGGAGCAGCTTCTCCAGCGCTGCTTTTCTCACCCCTTTTTTTTGTGGATGGGGTTTTTCGTCTCCCACAGAGCCGGCAGCTCCCTTACCCGGTCAATAAATTCCGCCAGGAAATCCTTGTCGCTTATAAAGACATTCATATTGTATCTGCAAGTTAAATAAATTATATATAACTAATGTGAGGCAAACAGTCTAACCTCCTTAACATCCTAGTCACCATATATATCCTCCAACATTCTCAAGACAGTATAGGCCAACAATTTGTACAAGTCACAAAATCACATACCTTCGTTCGCACGTCCGTCACTTGAACTCCTCTCTCCGCACACCGAATGTATTATAGTCACATGTGTGTTTGCTATATACACACCACGCATGCGTCAAAATACGAACACGTCGCTCCGCACACGTCGCCCGCCCATGACGTTCTAACTAACATCTTTTCCCTGCCCCTTCTCTTTCGGCGCGCAGACAGATATGGCGGAGTTACAGCAGGTGTCTGATAATTCCGCAACTAACGAGGAGGAGACAAGCCCGGAGACCGAGGAAACGTCACGATCAAGGAGGAGATTCAAGGCATCGAATATGTCTTTGGCGGAGATGGCGAAGATGGTGGACATCTTGCTCAAGTCTGATTATGATGCAAAGCAACCATTCTACAAGGTAAGACACACCACCATCTTGCTCCCTCTTATGGTTATACTTTAAGGCATTTTAATAGCCATTGTACATGTATATCTACCAAAATCCTCCACTTCATTTATTGTTATTACTCTTTTCTGCCCACTAGGTTCCCCTTGTTCCGCCCTTGTTGCCTGCTCTTGTGAGCCCTGACGCTACTGCTGCTATCCCTCTGGTCCCTCCATCTTTATCCCCAGCCATTAGTATGGCTATTATGCCATAAGGAGAGCATTTGCCTACAAGGGCTAATTATCTCACCGGGTGATAAGTGAATGCGAATCCAGCATTCTCCCGGGTTCAACAGATAACAATAATAAAAAAATAAAAAAATAATTTTTGGTCTGTTTTCGCCTGTACCTGCAACACCATCCATCTGAGCTAACACTGTGCATTTATTCCCACGGAATATAAAATCTGTGAGTATTTTGGAAAATATTATTTCTCTTCCTTTTTCTCTTTTTGGTTGGGGTTAATAAATTAACAAATAAATAAATACTATATGTATATGTGATTTACCTTCAAATCCCCTGTTTCTATAGAAACACATCAGCAAGCTCGACTCAAATCCCTGAAGAAGGAATATACCCAACATAACAGGGTTAATGTACCTGTATGCTTTTCCGAAACATGTAGGATTGGTCGTATGTATTAGTGATTTCTGATCTGTATCAGTCCATTTATACAATACGCCCTGGAGCAGCTGTTTTGTTATATTTTGTTATTCTGTAATTGTTTTTAACACTCTTTTCTAATCTAATTAAATATACCTTTTTACTATTCCTTTGTGGTGTTCTGCATTCATTCTCCCACCCATACAATCCCTTGGGGCCCCCATTCTTTTTTGTCTACAAAATTGGGATGTGGTGGGAAGTTTCAGTAGCCACATATGTCTCTAGTATAGTTTCTTCCAATAATATTGATGATGCAAAGCATGGGCCGTATAGCAAACCAAATAGAAGGAAGGCCAAAATCCTCACTAAAGTCGTGAAGAGTCTGAAGGCGAATTTCGGGGTGAAACGCTCAAATGAGCAGCTCAGAAAGAGGTGGTCAGACCTCAAACTGAGGGAGCCAGAACAGTTGAGGAGCATAAAGAGAATGCTCGCTAAAAGTAAGTAAAATGTAGACTTTTATGCTATTAATCCTTTTCTAAACTGACATGTTGCTCTTTATTTTGGTTTCTCATATTGGACTCCCTTCCAAAATGTAATATTTTGAACTTGGTTGGGCACAGTAATCGTTCGTTACGTTACCGACACTTCGTTCGGCCACTATCCGCGGTTTTGGCTTATTTTAGAGCCACAAAAGTAATTAGACATCTGCCATTTTTGCTCAAATATTGTGGCGAAATTTTTAGGCTAGATGATGTGTTTGTAAAGAGAATGAAATGCAAACTTTTATCAGTGTAAAGGAGAGGACACTCAGCAGCTGCTTCCACATCTGTACTTTGGAGCACTATAGTGTGGGCCACCAGACCCGCCTTTTTTGGGTGTCCCACACAGGTGCATCAGTGAATTTTTGTGGTGCCTCCATGTCAAATAAATTACATCCAAAGGTGAATACTAAACATATTCTTGGTCATAAATAATGCATTCTTCTTTAAATTCCGCCCAAACACACACTTGTACCACACTTCCAAGCAATTTAGCCTGTTTTTATTTTAACATTGAGATTTACAGTGTGATAAAAGACCTTTTGTTTGATTCTCATAGGGGAGAGAAGACTGGGAGGAGAACACTCCAGGGAGCACATGCACCCCACAACTTCCAAGCAACCCCAAACTCCCAAAGACCCACAACCGAAAGATGTGCAGGAAGTTGAGGTGGAGGAAGGAGAAGTGCAGGAAGGAGAGGTGGATGACGTTGTGGATCTGGTCACCACAACAGGTCAGTATCTGTCACCACAGCTTCAGGTAAGAGATGTAGGCCTGCAGAGTTATAATACCTTTTGTTTTTTGTTTTTAGGGGATATAAATGTTGTGAAGGATAGTACACGGTTCTCTGCTGACAGTGCCCTCCGCCTCATCCAGCAAGTGATGGAATGTAGCACGGAACTGGACCTAATTAAACAAAGAATCCATGTGATGGAACAAACATTTAAAGACATTCTCGATGTTTTGGGGAGAATTCAATAAGCCATCCAAACACATTTGTTTTTACATGTTTGTTTTTGCACATTTTCGAATATTTTTGACAATCAAACCAGCCAAAAATTGAATCTGCACACAGTGTGTCAACATGTGCTATCTGCCATCAGGGGATATCCATGTACGTCTTTTGGGGGTGCAACCCCTTCCTCGTATCTAAAGTCGGTGAACTGAGGAAGGGGTTGCACCCCCAAAACACGTCCATTGATCACCCCTGATGGCAGATAGCACATGTTGACAATAGGGATCAGGATTGTAAACTTCCTAGATGAAAAAAATCCCAAATGTGTGCATATTCAATTTTTGGCTGGGCAAGGGGTGGCAGGACCCCATATTAGGATGGGCACATAGAGACATAGTTTGTGTAAGTGAATGTCTCAGATTGCTCAGAGGTATCCAATGTTGTAATTTTTGGAATGCAACTGTTATTTTTGTATTTTCATAAGCAAAAAATTGCCGGGTTGGGGCCAGGCCAGCCCAAAAAACAAGAAAAAACTAAAAATGGTGAGAATGTGCACAGAGTAAAATATTTGACCACAAACAACGTGTAGCTTCTTTTTATAATACCCTCTAAGCTTATTTGGTTATTTTGTTAGGTTACATAGTGAAATGGTTGTTAGTTACTAAAGTAAAATACACTTGGCACTACAAATGCACTAAGACAAACTAGGAGACAGGAAAGAACAAATAATTAAAGGTTTAAACAAGCTTTTTATTTGGATCCTTAGACATAGGCTGGCATAGGAATTGCCCCCCTACCCGTGAAATACTCCATGTATTTGTCCCGAACCTCACGGGCATTTTGGGAGGGCAAGCCAGGACGGGCAGATTCCAGGCCCGGCAGGGGATTTGCAGGGGAAAGTCCAGCCTCTGGCAAAACTGAGGCCATATAGGAATTTGATTTTTGGCTCAGAAAGTTGTGTAGCACACAGCAGCATAATACGACATAGTTTATTTTGTAGTCCGCCAAGTGTATTGAAGTCATAAAAAGGCGGAACCGGCTGGCCATTATGCCAAAGGCATTTTCGACAACTCTTCGGTCCCTGGCCAGCCGGTAATTGAACACCCTCTTGTCTGGGGTCAGGGTCCTCTGTGGAAATGGCCTCATAAGATGCCGTCCGAGTCCGAAGGCTTCATCAGCCAAAAAAACAAAGGGGAGTCCTTCAATATTCCCTGCATCCGGTGGCAATGCAAGGTCGTCACTCTGGAGACGGAGGGCAAACTCCATCTGGATGAAGGATCCCCCATCGGACATCCGGCCATTCTTCCCTACATCAACATAGAGGAATTCATACCGTGCTGACACCACCGCCATCAGCACAATGCTATGAAACCCCTTGTAATTGTAGTAGTAGGACCCAGAACGGGGTGGCGGCACGATGCGGACGTGCTTCCCGTCTATGGCACCACCGCAGTTGGGGAAGTCCCACCGCGTGGAAAACTCCGATGCCACAGTCTGCCATTCCTGTGGCGTGGAAGGAAGCTGTGGAGTGAAACAAGATGAAATAATATTAGAATACAAAAGTCATACATTACAAGGAAATTCTCTGAAAAAACATTAGAGGCCAACATCAATCAAATTCTACGTTTATTAAGGTGTTTAAAATAAGTATAATGGAAGGCTCATTTATCATATTCATCACCGCCTCTGATGGGCCATTACAAAATTATTTTGGGGGGGGAGATGTGTTTGGCCACAGGATAGCATTGCAGTGGCGGTGCGTCCAGAGTGGGCGCTGGAGCACTGCTCCCTCTCTCCTGTGCCCATCACTCAGAACAATACATAGGTTCATGCGTTGCATGAACCTATGTATTGTCTATGCCGCCCACTATTCAGGTGGATGGCCTCTTGTAAAGCGACCAACATATGAATAATTGCGGCATTTAGGGGGTTCAAATTGCATAGCAGAAACAGGTAGTAAAATAGTCTTGCACATTACAACCTGAGGGATGTAATTGGCTTCCTAAAAGTAAAATAGGGGACGCAGGGGGGGGCATTCCTTGGGGAAACACTGGCAGGCTGCTCTGCCAATCATGTTCACCAAGTCTGTTTAATGGTAACATGATTGGCTGATGCAACATCAAGGGAAGTAGAAGACATCAAGGACAGAAGAAGGATGGCGCTGACCACAAGAAGGTAAGTGCAGGGCTGGGGGGAAACTGGCTGCATTAGAGGGGACTAAATGGCTTTATTGGAGGGAACAAAATGGCTGCATTTGAGGGGACAACTGGGGGCGTTTAATAGGCACCAGAGCAAAAAAGGAGGAAGTTTATTTCCTAAATTGGGGTTTGAACCCCCAAACATTTGGAGCAACAGGCGCCCCTGCTGGAAAAGTTAGTGAAGGGAAATATTTATGGAGGAGAAAAAAGGGGCAATCTAAAGCTTCCAGCATGCATGAGGACAAAGGGGACATTCTCAGCATATTACAATCATGGTAATTAGGGAAGGATGAAAGAAATACAATACATTAGCATACATGTAATACATAAAATGTGATGTTAAGGGAGAAAACTTACCCTAATATAGTCCTCCTGCAGGACTTGTATAATGGCAGAACAGGTGTCTGGGATTATGAGGCCCAGAGCCTGGGGGGAGATGCCTGTGGTGAACTTCAAGTCCTGAAGACTTCTCCCTGTCGCCAGATAACGTAACGTGGCGATGAGCCTCTGCTCAGCACTGATGGCTTCCCGCATAACGGTGTCCTTCCTGGTAATATAGGGGGCCACCAAAGCCAACAGTTCCTGAAAAACGGGGTCAGACATCCGCAGAAAATTCCTGTAGTCCTCAGGATTATTCTCGACGATCTCCCGCAGCAGAGGCATATGGCAGAATTGGTCCCGCTGGAGCAACCAATTCTTGGTCCATGAACTCCTCCTCACACCATTCATGGACTGGTCTTGGTCCAAAACAAGCAGACCAACACCAAGCGCACGCACAGCACGAACTCGACGACGAGAACGTCCAGGCGACATGGCTAAGAAACGGTCGTCTTATCAGAACATACAGAACAGAACGCACTTTAGAACAGCAAGGCCTATGAATAACAAACTGAAAATCAGAAACAAACAGGCAAGAATGCACTGTATAACAGATACGACCTGCCTAGACGCCCTTAAAGTCAAGATACGAACCCACAAGCACAAACTGAACCGCAGAAAACGATCTGAAAAGTACGAAGACTGAAAAGCGCGAATCGTCTCTTCCCAAACTTTTACTTCACACGCGGTAACACGAGATCAGCAAAAGCAGCCCAAGGGGTGGCGCCAAGAAAAAAGATCTTCCCCTTTATAGTGTCGTCGTACGTGCTGGACGTGAGCGCGGAGAACAACGACGAAATTGGAAATTGTCAGTGTGTACGCATGGAAAGCTTGACGAGAAAATCGACAAGCTTAACAAGAATCTCGTCGAAAAAAACGACGTGTTTTTTACGACGAGAAAATCGGTCGTGTGTACGAGGCCTATCTGTTGGTACAGCAAAACTTACCAATAACCACATAGAGTGAAAGTTTACCTAAACAATCAATTCCATGAATGTTCAATCAGCTACAACCCTACACTGCATAAATATTGGTACATTTTTCTGATCTGTCATATCAAATCTAAAGAAAAGTAGCAGGTGTGTGGCTATATGATGATAAATTGGGGTCAGATGCAGTCATGGCCAAAAATATTGGCACCCCTGCATTTCTGTCAGATAATGCACCACTTCGTCCAAGAAAACTGTTGCAATTACAAATGTTTAGGAATTTCTCATGTTTATTTATTTTGTTTGTATTGGTATGACACAAAAAAGTGGAAAAAACACAATGCCAAATCTGACACATTCCATGCAAAGCTCCAAACATGGTTGGGACAAAATTATTGGCATCCTCAATTTAATATTTGGTAGCACACCCTTGGAAAAAATAACTGAAATCAATTGCTTCCTGTAACGATCAATGAGTTTCTTACACCTCTCTACTGGAAGTTCGGTCCACTCTTTTGCCAACTGCTCCAGGTCTCTCAGATTGGAAGGGTTCCTTTTCCCAACTGCTGTTTTGTGATCTCTCTACAGCTGCTCTATGGGATTTAGATTTGTTGCAACAATTGTTGCAACAATTTTCTGGGCGAAGTGGTACATTATCTGATAGAAATGTTAATATTTTTGGCCATAACTGTAGCAAACTAAAAGCTGAGTTCAGAGTCATTCAGCTAGGTATTGAAAACAAAATGGAGGATGGAAGATGTTGGAACTCTCTGAGTTTAAAATTCTCACACTCAGAAAGAGGGAATTAGAGGGCACCAGCTTACTGCCAATCACAGAGATTTATATGTGGCAGCTCGGTGTCCAAATTAATGGTGAAATAATAATTAAAGGCACTCTGCAAAGGTATTTTGTCTGCATGTCTGTGATTTAGGCACTGATATAATATACAAGTGTAATATGATGAATGTCTGTTACTAAACAAAAAATCGTCAGGTCAGATTATATCAGCCATCTGATCTAACAAAGGTTCAGAATATATAAAGTAGGAGTACTAAATAAAACTTTTCTGTCTGATATTGGCAACATTAGTTGATTTGCACAATAATCCTGGTATTAGAGATAATTAATATCAGGGATTGCACAGCTTTGTATGACAGTTGTGAACTGTATGGGCCAGGGACTACCTCTGCAAATGAGCTTTTCAGGAATAAATCTCATACAGTAATTTAACCAGCAAGCTTTGAAATGTTCCTCTATTTCCTTTTTGATTTCCAATTGTGAATGCACTTCTGCAACAAAGTAAAAACTGGCACAATTGTCCATTGCTAAAGAACTTCTACAATTGGCTGCAGGCAGTAGATTTGAATATTGCTAGAAAAATTTATCATTAGTTTGTTTATGAAAGAATGGCTAGAAAATTCATGTTTGCCCATTGCAAACAATAAAATATGTTATATACCTTTAATACATTTTATAAATTGTTTAATATATGGAGGATATTGCTTTATATACGTAAACAGGTTTTCATTAAAGATATTAGCAATTTTAAATACACTGGTCAAGCAAATGAGCAACATTTTTACATAATAATCATTCATCCATATAATGGCAAAAATTAAGAACTGGTATCGGCAGGTTAATAGTAAAGGAAAAGAAAAAAGAAAAGAGAAAGCTGTAGATTGGAGAAAATTTTGAACTTTGCCAAGCTGCCAAAAGGGGAATGGTCGGATTACTGGATTGGCTCAATGTCAGGCCTGTATAAACCATAATGGCACATGGGGAGTAATTCCTAGGGCAGCAAGGGAACTACAAGGGTGTGTAATGGGGATGGCACCTACGTAGTTTCAAAATGAACAAACTGTGGGGTTGAATTACCAAGACTGGTGAGTGCAAAATCTGGTGCAACTCTGCATAGAAACCAATCAACTTCCAGGTTTTTTTGTCAAAGCTTAATTGGACAAGCTGAGGTTAGAAGCTGATTGGCTACCATATTCAGCTGCACCAGATTTTGCACTCTCTAGTTTTAGTAAATCAACCCCATAATTTATTACCGTATTTATCAGTGTATAACACGCACAGGCGTATAACACGCACCCTAACTTTAAGACGTAAGTTTCAGGAAAAAAACATTCCACAGCCCCCTGCGTATAACACGCAGTTTACCCTCTATTTTCAGGGTAAAAAAGTGATTGTTATACACCAATAAATACAGTATTTCCTTTTTCTCGCATTCCTGAATATGTTTGGCTAATTTCAGCAAAAAAAACTATAGGAAAAATTGTGTCCAGTGGATATTTAGAAGAGCTGGAAGACTCAACAGAGTTCAAGAAACATAAAACGATCTCTCCTTTCTCTTGTTTGTTGCCAACGGAATATCTCTGGGAAATTAATAGAAATCTAAAAAGGTTTTCTAACATTGTTATTTCACTTCTTGTTAAAAAAGTCAGTCATCTGTTTATACCCTCTCTTATCAGTGCACAGCTGGACTGTTGTTTCATGTTTAGTAAAAAAGGGGATTTTAGTGTAGATGCCTCAAGCATTGACCATATCCCACCAAACCGGCCCGCCATTAGGCAAAAATGAAGGATCGTCCCACGCAAAATTGATGTTTGACCTATAGTTAGAGCATGGAGGGCCGGATCAGCCACCGACTTATGTGTCTTGGACTCACACAGTCATATCTCCCTGCCATTATTTTCTAACTCTGATCCTGTCCCCCCAGAGGTTTGCCTACTTTTGCATGTTCCAGCATCTCCTGTTACATTACTTTTGCTTTCTACATTTTTGAATGGGTGGAGGGTTTGGACCAGTAAAAAGATGGACAGCTAAATATACACAAAATATACAGTGTATGGACCAATGTGCTAAGCTACTAGGGATGACTTGTTAAAACTGGAGCTGTTTCTGTTAAGCACTTATATACACATGTACACATGCTCTGTGTTGCACCCCCTGACCCCCAGGAGCAGGTGTAGCATAGCAGGGACAGGGAGGGCCAGCATTTAACCTCAGAGCTGAGTCCATGGCTAAAAAAAAAGGGACTGAGAAAACATTGGGCACCAGTGACTTTTTGCTTTTTATTTCTCCACTTACAAGAAGGGAAGGGTTGGGTTCCAGATAAATATTTACAGACATCTCCAGATCCATATCTGGGTTCACAGTGTATAGAGCCTTTAAGACAGCACTGCAGGTAACACTTTAGCTGATCAACATACTTCTCTCTCGTTGCTGGTTCCAGTGCTCACTTTACAAATTCACAGACATTCATGAATCCCCTACAGGAGAGCCACCAGGCCCTTGTGAGGAAACCAGCCTTCCCCCTGGTTCTCGTTCTGGCTTTTTTCTTGGTATCCCCCTTTGACAGGCAGGACAGCTCCAAGATTCAGGAAGAACGCCCACCCCCTGCCGCCAAGAAAGAGAAGTAAATTTCCGTGACCAGCAAGAAGACTGCTGTAAAAATGCATGTATCGAGTTGTTTAAAAAAAAAAGAAGAGATAGGGGGCCTTATGGAGGATGGGGGCAGATAAAGGTAAAAAACACCATGTTGGAGTTCTACTTTAAAGCGTCATTCAGACATTTCGGTGAGCCCACATAATATTACCGTATATACTCGAGTATAAGCCGACCTGAATATAAGCCGAGGCACATAATTTTACCACAAAATTGTCCATCTGCATGCCTCACTGTGCCTCACTTTGCCTCACTGTGTCCATGTGCATGCCTCACTGTGCCCATGCCTCACTGTGTCCATGACTAGACTGACGTTTAACATGGGAGTCTATGGAAGGGGTGCCCGAGTTTGAAAAATCAGTGCTCCCCAGCCGTAGGTCCCCCAGACAACAAACTTTGCACACTAGTAGAGGAGATATGGGTCTACATGTGTGCCATGTTTCGGGTCCAGGGGACCTACGACCAGCCAGTACCGGGTCCTCAAATTTACCAGAGAAATTACAGTTTAACATAGGAGTCTATGGAAGGGGTTCACGGATTTAAAAAAATTGGTGCTCCCCGGCCGTAGGTCCCCCGGACAACAAACTTTGCACATTTGTAGAGGAAGAGTGGGGCTACATGTGTGCCAAGTTTGTTGGGTACCGGGTCGCCAAAATCCAGGATATCAGGCGCAAAAATGTGACTCGAGTATAAGCCGAGGGGGCATTTTCAGCCCAAAAAATGTGCTGAAAAACTCGGCTTATACTCGAGTATATACAGTATATGCATATTAAAGATATCAGCATACATATATGTAATGAAGTTAATGACATCCTTTGTACCCATTTAGACATTTTTTGACAGGTGCACTTTAATTCTATACATAAGAAAGCAAACCTATAGAATTGTTTCCATTGTCCTAGCAAAAATTATTATCATCTTTGGTTCAGCGTGTTTATTTTAACTGAAATTGAGTGTCTCTAGCATAAAATGATTTATCAGTTCTTCCTGTAATATGCTTTTCACATCCCTATAAAATTCAAATGGTGACATATTTATACAATCCGTACCGACATATCTGCATAAATGGTACTTTTCATCCACACAATAAAATTATATTGCTTCTGAGCAGGTCATATATTAGAAATAAAAAAGAGTTTAAATTTTTTTAATATTCAATGTTTAACTTGTTTTACTTCGATTTCGCAGGGTGTAATATTCATGTTTGATTTATATGTATAGTTTTAGTTTCTCAGTCTTAGTGCTGCTACAGACATAACATTTGCTCATGTTTTCCAACAATATGATGATGACCGAGGCACTTAAAAACCACTAAAGTCGTTTGTTCCACTCCTGCCAATCCATTAGACATCATTGAGATCTCAGAACATTTGAAATAAATCTATTACGAAGAGAGCAAAAAACTCTTCTGGTCGGAGGCCCGAGAACAATGTGAATAACACAAATGGAGAGCGTGGCCTTTGATCTGACCGGAATCCTGAACATTTTGATGGCAAAGACAAAACACATCGGTGTCATGTGACCCTCTAAGTAGCTCACTCGTTGCCACATAATAGGTCAGCAAGTTCATTTCCTGTAAAATTAAATAAGACATGGCTAGGAACATATTGCAAACTAGGGATGAGCTTCGTGTTCGAGTCGAACATACGTTCGACTCGAACATCGGCTGTTCGATCGTTCGACGAAGATCGAACGATTTGGGCCGTTCGCGCCAAATTCGAGTGACGCGAACGGCCCACAATGCACTACGCCATCGCAGTGTCATCCAGGCGCTGTGATTGGCCAAGCATGCACTGTGACCCCGCATGCTTGGCCAATCACAGCGCCGGCAGCGAGGAGAGCAATGATTGGCCACAGGCAGGATGCCTGTGGCCAATTATTGCTGAGGGTGTTTAGTACACGCCCCACACTATAAAAGGCCGCCAGCACGGCGGCCTAGTGTAGTGTGTTCCGGAGCAGGGATAGAGCAGCATAGGCAGGGACAGTGACTGTTATTTCTTTCTTGCTTAACCTGGATTCCTTTAGTTTAGGGAAAGAGAAGGATAGGTAGGGAGAGTGTCAGTGTGTTTTGTGCTTGTGCTATAGTGTGCTTAAAAAAAACATTTATTCTAGGGACAGAAAACTGTAGGTAGGGACAGTGTCAGTTTCTTTCACTCTGCAAGTCCTTGTTTCCAGGGACCTGGAAGGACAGTGAGTGAATTGTCCTTGTGCTATATTGTGCTTAAAAAAACATTTATTCTAGGGACAGAAAACTGTAGGTAGGGAGAGTGTCAGTTTCTTTCACTCTGCAAGTCCTTGTTTCCAGGGACCTGTAAGGACAGTGAGTGAATTGTCCTTGTGCTATATTGTGATTAAAAAAAACATTTTTTCTAGGGACAGAAAACTGTAGGTAGGGAGAGTGTTTTTTTTCTTTCACTCTGCAAGTCCTTGTTTCCAGGGACCTGGAAGGACAGTGAGTGAATTGTCCTTGTGCTATATTGTGCTTTAAAAAAAACATTTTTTCTAGGGACAGAAAACTGTAGGTAGGGAGAGTGTTTATTTTCTTTCACTCTGCAAGTCCTTGTTTCCAGGGACCTCTAAGGACAGTGAGTGAATTGTCCTTGTGCTATATTGTGCTTAAAAAAAACATTTATTCTAGGGACAGAAAACTGTAGGTAGGGAGAGTGTCAGTTTATTTCACTCTGCAAGTCCTTGTTTCCAGGGACCTGGAAGGACAGTGAGTGAATTGTCCTTGTGCTATATTGTGATTAAAAAAAACATTTTTTCTAGGGACAGAAAACTGTAGGTAGGGAGAGTGTTTTTTTTCTTTCACTCTGCAAGTCCTTGTTTCCAGGGACCTGGAAGGACAGTGAGTGAATTCTCCTTGTGCTATATTGTGCTTAAAAAAAACATTTATTCTAGGGACAGAAAACTGTAGGTAGGGAGAGTGTCAGTTTATTTCACTCTGCAAGTCCTTGTTTCCAGGGACCTGTAAGGACAGTGAGTGAATTGTCCTTGTGCTATATTGTGATTAAAAAAAAACATTTTTTCTAGGGACAGAAAACTGTAGGTAGGGAGAGTGTTTTTTTTCTTTCACTCTGCAAGTCCTTGTTTCCAGGGACCTGTAAGGACAGTGAGTGAATTGTCCTTGTGCTATAGTGTGCTTAAAAAAAACATTTATTCTAGGGACAGAAAACTGTAGGTAGGGACAGTGTCAGTTTCTTTCACTCTGCAAGTCCTTGTTTCCAGGGACCTGGAAGGACAGTGAGTGAATTGTCCTTGTGCTATATTGTGATTAAAAAAAACATTTTTTCTAGGGACAGAAAACTGTAGGTAGGGAGAGTGTTTTTTTTCTTTCACTCTGCAAGTCCTTGTTTCCAGGGACCTGTAAGGACAGTGAGTGAATTGTCCTTGTGCTATATTGTGCTTAAAAAAAACATTTATTCTAGGGACAGAAAACTGTAGGTAGGGAGAGTGTCAGTTTATTTCACTCTGCAAGTCCTTGTTTCCAGGGACCTGTAAGGACAGTGAGTGAATTGTCCTTGTGCTATATTGTGATTAAAAAAAACATTTTTTCTAGGGACAGAAAACTGTAGGTAGGGAGAGTGTTTTTTTTCTTTCACTCTGCAAGTCCTTGTTTCCAGGGACCTGTAAGGACAGTGAGTGAATTGTCCTTGTGCTATATTGTGATTAAAAAAAAAATTTTTCTAGGGACAGAAAACTGTAGGTAGGGAGAGTGTTTTTTTTCTTTCACTCTGCAAGTCCTTGTTTCCAGGGACCTGTAAGGACAGTGAGTGAATTGTCCTTGTGCTATAGTGTGCTTAAAAAAAACATTTATTCTAGGGACAGAAAACTGTAGGTAGGGACAGTGTCAGTTTCTTTCACTCTGCAAGTCCTTGTTTCCAGGGACCTGGAAGGACAGTGAGTGAATTGTCCTTGTGCTATATTGTGATTAAAAAAAACATTTTTTCTAGGGACAGAAAACTGTAGGTAGGGAGAGTGTTTGTTTTTTTTCTTTCACTCTGCAAATCCTTGTTTCCAGGGACCTGTAAGGACAGTGAGTGAATTGTCCTTGTGCTATATTGTGCTTAAAAAAAACATTTATTCTAGGGACAGAAAACTGTAGGTAGGGAGAGTGTCAGTTTATTTCACTCTGCAAGTCCTTGTTTCCAGGGACCTGGAAGGACAGTGAGTGAATTGTCCTTGTGCTATATTGTGATTAAAAAAAACATTTTTTCTAGGGACAGAAAACTGTAGGTAGGGAGAGTGTTTTTTTTTCTTTCACTCTGCAAGTCCTTGTTTCCAGGGACCTGTAAGGACAGTGAGTGAATTGTCCTTGTGCTATATTGTGATTAAAAAAAACATTTTTTCTAGGGACAGAAAACTGTAGGTAGGGAGAGTGTTTTTTTTCTTTCACTCTGCAAGTCCTTGTTTCCAGGGACCTGTAAGGACAGTGAGTGAATTGTCCTTGTGCTATAGTGTGCTTAAAAAAAACATTTATTCTAGGGACAGAAAACTGTAGGTAGGGACAGTGTCAGTTTCTTTCACTCTGCAAGTCCTTGTTTCCAGGGACCTGGAAGGACAGTGAGTGAATTGTCCTTGTGCTATATTGTGATTAAAAAAAACATTTTTTCTAGGGACAGAAAACTGTAGGTAGGGAGAGTGTTTTTTTTCTTTCACTCTGCAAGTCCTTGTTTCCAGGGACCTGTAAGGACAGTGAGTGAATTGTCCTTGTGCTATATTGTGCTTAAAAAAAACATTTATTCTAGGGACAGAAAACTGTAGGTAGGGAGAGTGTCAGTTTATTTCACTCTGCAAGTCCTTGTTTCCAGGGACCTGGAAGGACAGTGAGTGAATTGTCCTTGTGCTATATTGTGATTAAAAAAAACATTTTTTCTAGGGACAGAAAACTGTAGGTAGGGAGAGTGTTTTTTTTCTTTCACTCTGCAAGTCCTTGTTTCCAGGGACCTGTAAGGACAGTGAGTGAATTGTCCTTGTGCTATATTGTGCTTAAAAAAAACATTTATTCTAGGGACAGAAAACTGTAGGTAGGGAGAGTGTCAGTTTATTTCACTCTGCAAGTCCTTGTTTCCAGGGACCTGTAAGGACAGTGAGTGAATTGTCCTTGTGCTATATTGTGATTAAAAAAAACATTTTTTCTAGGGACAGAAAACTGTAGGTAGGGAGAGTGTTTTTTTTCTTTCACTCTGCAAGTCCTTGTTTCCAGGGACCTGTAAGGACAGTGAGTGAATTGTCCTTGTGCTATATTGTGATTAAAAAAAACATTTTTTCTAGGGACAGAAAACTGTAGGTAGGGAGAGTGTTTTTTTTCTTTCACTCTGCAAGTCCTTGTTTCCAGGGACCTGTAAGGACAGTGAGTGAATTGTCCTTGTGCTATAGTGTGCTTAAAAAAAACATTTATTCTAGGGACAGAAAACTGTAGGTAGGGACAGTGTCAGTTTCTTTCACTCTGCAAGTCCTTGTTTCCAGGGACCTGGAAGGACAGTGAGTGAATTGTCCTTGTGCTATATTGTGCTTAAAAAAAACATTTATTCTAGGGACAGAAAACTGTAGGTAGGGAGAGTGTCAGTTTATTTCACTCTGCAAGTCCTTGTTTCCAGGGACCTGGAAGGACAGTGAGTGAATTCTCCTTGTGCTATATTGTGCTTAAAAAAAACATTTATTCTAGGGACAGAAAACTGTAGGTAGGGAGAGTGTCAGTTTATTTCACTCTGCAAGTCCTTGTTTCCAGGGACCTGTAAGGACAGTGAGTGAATTGTCCTTGTGCTATATTGTGATTAAAAAAAACATTTTTTCTAGGGACAGAAAACTGTAGGTAGGGAGAGTGTTTTTTTTCTTTCACTCTGCAAGTCCTTGTTTCCAGGGACCTGTAAGGACAGTGAGTGAATTGTCCTTGTGCTATATTGTGCTTAAAAAAAATATTTTTTCTAGGGACAGAAAACTGTAGGTAGGGAGAGTGTCAGTTTCTTTCACTGTGAAAGTCCTTGTTTCAAGGGACAGAGAAGGACACCTGAAGGTAGCCCTTATTGCTTTTTTCCCATCTCCCTGCAGGCCATCTATTAGAATGTCTGGAAGGCAAACAAGGAGAGGCAGACAGTCAGGAGGCAATAAAAGAGGGCAAGCAGGCTCTGTGTCTGGGGGCAACAGTGCTGGTCGTGGACGCGGTGCATTGTCATCAGCACATGGCCATGGGACACGCTTGTCCTTCTTTTCGGCAGCTGGACATGTTGAGCCACATCATGCCGAAGACTTGGTAGAGTGGATGACCAAGCCCTCCTCCTCCTCCTCATCCTCTCTCACCCAGGCTCAGGGTACTGGAAAAGCAGCTGCCAAAGCGTCGTCTTCCCTGGTATCAATGTCAGACAAATCATCAGTCACTCCTTCCCTAGACCCACCATGTCCTCCTCCTGAGGAGTCCCCCGAACTGTTTCAGCACAGTGTTGGGTACATGCTCCAGGAGGATGCCCAGCGTTTCGAAGGGTCTGATGATGAAACCCAGCTAGAGGAAGGCAGTAGCGTGAGAGCAGACAGAGGGGATGCTCAAGAAGGACACCAATCTGGCAGTCATGTTCCAGCAGCTGCAGCATACTGCCAGATTGGCTCCAGTGATGAGGAGGGAGGGGATGATGAGGTCACTGACTCCACGTGGGTGCCTAATAGGAGAGAGGAGGAGGAGGAGGATGAGGAGGAGGCACATCTCCAACGAGGCAGGATGCCCTTTGGTGGCCAGCGTAAGGGCAGTACACCGACGGAATCACACCGCAGAGCTCCGCCTGTGCAGGGCGCTGCCTCTGCCCGTCATTCAAAAAGTTCTTTGGTGTGGGCCTTTTTTGAGGCTAGTGCATCAGATCGCACAGCTGCTGTTTGCAACATATGTCTCAAGCGTATATCGCGTGGCCAAAACATCAGCCGCTTGGGTACCACATGCCTGACCAGACATATGTTGACCTGCCATGCAGCTCGTTGGCAAGCCTACCTCAAAGACCCACACCAAAGAACAAAGCGGACCTCTCCTTGCACCGCATCAGCTGGGATCTCCAACCCCACTATAACTTCAGTCCTCTCTGAAACATGCACTGAGAGGAATGAAGGTGTAGAATTAGGTGTGTCACAGCCAAGTACTTGCGCCCACTCTGCTAGCAGTACACCGACGTCCGATTCTAGCAGGCAAATTTCCCTGCCCCAGCTGCTGGACCGTCGAAAGAAGTTCACTCCCAGCCATCCACATGCCCAGCGGTTGAATGCTAGCTTGGCTAAATTGCTAGCGCTTCAACTGCTGCCTTTTCAGTTGGTAGACTCGGCCCCCTTCCGTGAGTTTGTGCAATGTGCGGTTCCTCAGTGGCAGGTTCCCAAACGCCACTTTTTCTCACGGAAGGCTATTCCGGCTCTCTACCGGCATGTGGAAGGCAATGTCTTGGCCTCGCTGGACAGGGCGGTCAGCGGTAAGGTGCATATTACCGCTGACTCATGGTCCAGCAGGCATGGACAGGGACGTTACCTTTCTTTCACGGCCCATTGGGTCACTCTTTTGGCAGCTGGGAAGGATTCAGGACAAGGTGCAGTAGTGTTGGAGGTTGTCCCACCGCCACGCCTCCAAAATGCTACTACTGGTTGTGACACACCTCTCTCCTCCACCCCCTCCTCTTCTTCTTCCTCCATGGCCTCTTCCTGTGGTTTGTCCTATGAACCAGCGGTGCTCCGTAGCCGTTCACGGGGCTACGCAAGTACGCAGGCAAAAAGATGCCATGCCGTGCTTGCGCTGGTGTGTTTGGGGGACAGAAGCCACACTGGGGCAGAGGTCCTGTCTGCTCTGCAGGGCCAGGCCGAGAGGTGGTTGACGCCACGCCAGCTTAAGCCAGGAATGGTGGTTTGCGACAATGGCACCAACCTCCTCTCCGCCCTCCGACAGGGACAACTGACCCATGTGCCCTGTGTGGCTCACGTCCTTAACCTGGTGGTGCAGCGCTTCTTGGGCAGGTACCCGGGCTTACAGGATGTCCTGAGGCAGGCCAGGAAAGTCTGTGTGCATTTCCGCAGATCTTATAATGCCAGTGCTCGCCTGGCTGAGCTGCAAAAGGAGTTGAACCTGCCCAAGAACCGCCTTATATGTGACATGCCCACCAGGTGGAACTCAACGTTGGCCATGCTGCAGCGGCTGCACACGCAGCAGAGGGCCATCAATGAGTACCTGTGCGACTACGGCACCAGGACAGGGTCAGGGGAGCTTGGTTTTTTTTCTCCACGCCAGTGGGGCATGATCAGGGATGCATGCACTGTCCTGGCACCATTTGAGGAGGCCACGAGGATGGTGAGCAGTGACAGTGCATGCATCAGTGACACTGTACCTCTTGTCCACCTGTTGGAGCACACGCTGCGTGGAATAATGGACAGGGCACTTGAGGCAGAACAGAGGCAGGAAGAGGAGGACTTCCTTGCCTCTCAAGGCCCCCTTTACCCAGACAGTGTTCCTTCTGTCCCACCCATCGCACAGGAAGAGGAGGAGGAGGAGGAGGAGGAGGATTGTGTCAGCATGGAGGTGGAGGCTGGCACTCAGCATCATCAGCAGCAGTCTTTTAGGGATGATTTACAGTCCCAAGAAACCAGTGGACTTGTACGTGGCTGGGAGGAGGTGGCTGCGGATCATGTCGTCCTTAGTGACCCAGAGGACTCCGGAGCGAATGCCTCAGCAAACCTACGCTGCATGGCCTCCCTGATCCTGCAAAGTCTGCGGAAGGATCCTCGTATTCTTCGGATCAAGGAGAGGGACCATTACTGGCTGGCCACTCTCCTTGATCCACGGTACAAGGGTAAGGTTGCGGACCTTATGTTACCGTCGCAGAGGGAGCAGAGGATGAGACAACTCCGGGAGGCCTTGCAGAAAGGTCTGTGCAACGCGTTCCCAGAGACTGGGAGGTTGCAAACTCCTGGTCCTGGACAACGAGTTGCTGAGGCTTCGGCCAGTCAAAGAAGGAGCGGTGGGGAAGGTGGCCGTCTGACCGATGCGTTCAGACAATTCTTTAGTCCGCAGCCCCAAAGTATGATCGGTTCCAGCAACCATCGCCAGCGTCTGATAAACATGGTGCAGGAATATCTAGGGGCAAGGTCAGACTTGGACACCTTCCCCACCGAAAATCCTCTGGCTTACTGGGTCTTGAGGATGGATCACTGGCCAGAGCTTGCACAGTATGCAATTGAGCTACTGGCCTGTCCTGCATCCAGCGTTCTTTCGGAACGCACATTCAGTGCTGCTGGAGGATTTGTCACGGATCACAGGGTGCGCCTGTCCACCGACTCGGTTGATCGACTGACTTTCATCAAGATGAACCAGTCTTGGATCACCACCAGCTACCACACACCTGATGCTGATATAACAGACTAATTGATTTTAACATGTCACATCCCTTCAAGACTGATGCTGATGCTGAGTGCCTGTGCTGTTATGTTGACTGGCTATCCTCCTCCTCTGAGTCCTCAATGATACGATTGATGATGATAGCTTGTAAGATCATTTTTGTTTATGGGTGCCGCCACCAGTGCCTAACGCCCAATTTTTCAGCCCCTGTTTAACAGGGGCGTGTAATTACAATTTTTGAAGCAATACTTTGCAACAGGGCTCATTGCTGTGCTCCAAGTACAGTATCTGTGAGGAGTTGCAGTGTTGTGCCACCAGTGCCTAAGGCCCAATTTTTCAGCCCCTGTTTAACAGGGGCGTGTCATTACAATTTTTGAAGCAATACTTTGCAACAGGGCTCATTGCTGTGCTCCAAGTACAGTATCTGTGAGGAGTTGCAGTGTTGTGCCTAAGGCCCAATTTTTCAGCCCCTGTTTAACAGGGGCGTGTCATTACAATTTTTGAAGCAATACTTTGCAACAGGGCTCATTGCTGTGCTCCAAGTACAGTATCTGTGAGGGGTTGCAGTGTTGTGCCACCAGTGCCTAAGGCCCAATTTTTCAGCCCCTGTTCAACAGGGGCATGTAATTACAATTCTTGATCTAATAATTCACAGCAGGGCCCATTGCTGCACCCACCAAGAGTAACTGTCAGGGCTTACAGTGTTGTGGCACCAGCACCACCATCAAAGGCCCAATTTTTACTACCACTGTTCAACAATTATATGTAATTAAAATTCCTGATATAATAGTTGACAGCAGGGCGTTCCAGCACCAACCAAGAGTAACTGTGAGTGCTTACAGTGTTGTGCCAACACCAACAACTAAGGGGCCTATTTCTGCAGAGTATATACGGCAGGTCCCTACTTTCAAACATCCAACTTACAAACGACTCCTACTTGCAAACGCAAGAAGACAACAGGAAGTGAGAGGAAATCTACCACTAGGAAGGAAAATTCTCTCCTGTAAGAATAAATATGGGAGAAAGGTGTCTCCTCTGTACTGATGCTTTATCAGCAATCCTTGTTTCAAGAAAAACACCACATTTCAAAAACAGTTGTCATTGGGACGGAAAGTGAGGTGAAATGTTCTGAACAGGGGCACAGACAGCAAAACAAATGTTACAGGGGTGATAACCCTTACCTATGTTTTCCAAAAAGTTTAAAAATAGATTTTTGGTCTGGAGCTACACTTCAACAATGTACCTGTTCAAAATTACAAACAGACTCTACATAAGAACAAACCTACAGTCCCTGTCTTGTATGCACCGCCTGTATAGGGCTGTTCAGAGTATATAGGGCCTTTTTTATTTTATGTGCGGGGTTCCCCTTAATATCCATACAAGACCCAAAGGGGCTGGTAATGGGCTGGGGTAGGGGGGGGGTCATGGGGTAGCTATGCCATTTTTCTTAAAGAATTTCATCCATATTACCGGGACCAGACATTACATTAAAGCCGCAAGCAGTTTTAAATGGCTTTTTTTTCCTTTAGAAGTGTCATTTTGTGCAGGGACAGTTATAAACACGGGAAACACGTGGCACTTCACAGGCATACTTTAGACACCCCCCAGGTACGATATTTAAAGGAATATTTGACTTTTTTTTTTTCACTTTATGCATCATTAAAATGACTGCTCCCGAAAAACGACCGTTTTTAAAACTTCTTTTTGCATTGATACATGTCCCCTGGTGCAGAACCCGGGTTCCCAAACCCTTTTTAGGACAATAACATGCATAATAGTTGTTATAATTAGCACTTTAGAATTCGAACGTTCGCATCCATTGTATTTAATAGGGTTCTAATGTTCGTTCGAACTTTCGGTCCGTTCGCGGGTTCTGGTGCGAACCGAACCCGGGGGTGTTCGGCTCATCACTATTGCAAACCTGTATTTCAACTGTGTAATCACGGAAATGTGATTGCAATCAATAAAAGACATAGTTATGAGAAGACACACAAAGTGTTTCACCTATAACTTTCTGCAGTGTTAATGAGCAGTTTCCGGAGCGTGGGTTAATAATTTCAAATGGTTCTCCAGCAAGTTACCAATGCCATTAAGAGTGATCCAGGTTCTTTTTAAGTTATTGCATTTACTATTGGAGCCTTTACCTGATTGGCATCTCTATATGCTTTATAATGCCTATTACAACCAAATACTTTCAAGGGCCATATGCAATGGTTGTTGCCCCCCAAATTCTGCAGCATTCTCATTGCAAATTTCAACACTTCCTGTTAGTTCTGAGATCTGTCCCAGTTCTGGCATTTTTCTATTAACCCATCAATATAATGGGTGTCCATAATGGCCAATAGGAAATGCAGGGAGGTGAGGAGAGGCAAGGAAGATTTCAACACTACTGGAATTTCTCAAAATTTACATATGAAGCACCACTGGTCTAAAGGGTAAGAAGATGCTGGGGATGACAGTTGAAAAAGTTTCAGACACGAATTTGTGCCTATGTGTGTTTGTACATAAAACCTGTTGCGCTTCCCCTTTAAATATACACTATATTACCAAAAGTATTGGGACACCTGTCATTACACCCACATAAACTTTAATGGCATCAAAGTTTTAAGCCCTGCACACAAGATCGGATAACCTATGGATTTTCGTCCGATGGATTTGTCCATCGGAAATCCGATGAAACTGTTTTTCATCAGTCTTGCCCACACACCATCAGTCAAAAAACCGACCGTTCCAAACACGGTGACGTAAAACACTCCAATGAGCCGAGAAAAATGAAGTTTAATGCTTCTGAGCATGCGTCGACTTGATTCTGAGCATGTGTGGGTTTTTGATCCGATGGACTTGCCTATAGACGATCGGAGTTTTCGATCGGTTTTTTATCCATCGGAAAAAAGACCGATGGGTCCCATACACGATCAGTTGGTCTGATGAAAACCATCCATCATCAGTCAAACCGATCGTGTGTACGGGGCTTTAGTCCGTAAGATTCAATATTGTGTGGGCCCACCCTTTGCAGCTATAACAGTTTTAACTCTTCTGGGAAGGTTGTCCACAAGGTTTAGGAGTGTGTCTATGGGAATGTTTGACTATTCTTGCAGAAGAGCATTTGTGAGGTCAGGCACTGATGTTGGAAGAGAAGGCCTGGCTCGCAGTCTCTGCTCTAATTCATCCAAAAGGTGTTCTATTGAGGTGAGGTCAGGATTCTGTGCAGGCCAATCAAGTTCCTCCACTCCAAACCTGTTCATCCATGTCCTTATGGACTTTGCTTTGTGCACTGATGTGCAGCCATGTTGAAACGGGAACTGACCATCCCCAAACTGTTCCCACAAAGTAGTGAGCATGATCTTGTCCAAAATGTCTTGGTATGCTGATGCCTAATGAGTTACCTTCACTGGGACTAAGGGGCCAAGCCCAACCCTTAAAAAACAACCCCACACCATAATTCCCCCTCCACCAAATGATTTGGACCAGTGCACAAAGCAAGGTTCATAAAGACATGAATGGGCAAGTTTTGGGTGGAGGAACTTGACTGGCCCACACAGAGTCCTGACCTCAACCCAATAGAACACCTTTGGGATAAATTATAGCGGAGACTGCGAGCCAGACCTTCTCGTCCACATCAGTACCTCACCTCACAAATACGCTTCTGGAAGAATGGTCAAACATTCCCATAGACACACTCCTAAACTTTGTGGACAGCCTTCCCAGAAGAATTTAAGCTGTTATAGCTGCAAAGGGTGGGCTAACTCGAAATTTAACCCTACGGACTAAGACTGGGATGCCATTAAAGTTCATGTGTGTGTAAAGGCAGGCGTCCTAATACGTTTGGTTATGTAGTGTATATGAGTCAACAAAAGTTAAATTGATAACCAAAATTTGCCATAACTCAATACATAATGGGGTTGAATTACTAAAATCTTGTGCAGCTCTTCATAGAAACCAATCAGCTTCCAAGTTTTTTTGTCAAAGCCCAATTGAACAAGTTTAAGTTAGAAGCTGATTTCACACTCTCCAGTTTTAGTAAATCGACCCCTCAATGTCTCAATGTGAATACAATTCATTCATATAAAAAAGTCCTGAAATCACAAAGAAATATATTAATATAATTGAAAGAATTCCACAGTAGAAACAGTAGAAAGTAGAGTCCACCAACAGGTGAAAAGGTCCTCATTGGATGTTACATGATCCCATGATCACTCCTGAGCTCCAACACCAAAGACAGCCTCTTCCCCGGTATGTCTGATCAGCCCCTACCCTGTCTACCTTTAGGAGATCCCTGAAAACTCATTTATTCAGGGAAGCCTATCCCACACTCACCTAACAACTGTCCCCGAGCTACCCCCATCAAATCATTCTTTACAGCTATTACCTTTTGTACCACACCACCCCCTCCCTTTAGAATGTAAGCTCTATGAGCAGGGCCCTCCTGTACCTTTTGTATTGAACTGTACTGTAATTGTGTTGTCCCCCCTATACATTGTAAAGCGCTGCGTAAACTGTTGGCGCTATATAAATTGTGTATAATAATAATAATAATAATACCAGAGATGTTAGACCTAAAGGTCATAAACGCATTTGGACTATCCAAGGTAGTTTTCAGATGACCCCCCCCCCCCTTCCAGACAGGCATCACATATCCTCAAAACACTATAAATTGACTATGTAGAGAAGAAAAGGACAGACTCATAGCAAAATTCTGTCATACAATTTTATTATAAAAGGCACCAATGAATACTCACATGAGGAAAAATGAAGTGCAACATATGTCGACAAATGTAATAATGTCAGTCACTCAGGCACTGTCCAACATGTTTCGTCGCTAAAGGACGTTTACAGGATCCTGGTGCCTATAATTGGTTGCTGCAGATGTTTTACAAGCCTTCAAAAAAGATGCAAGTCTTAGGGTCCTTTATAAGCTCCATGTAAGACATGGGGAAAAAAAATAAAGTTTTTTATATCTATACACAAATGTTTTGCCTTTCATTTCTGTCTTAAACTAAATTGTTTTTTTTTTTGTTTTTGTTTTTTTTTACAAGGTGAGGTTTACAATAACTTTATTTAATTCCTTATACAATACAATGGACCACATTTCTGGAAGCTAGACAAAATAGAACTATTATAGATGTAAAATAATGTCCACGCGTAGTAAAAATATATATAACATATGATATCTATAAAGTGAAAAAGTGCAAAAGTAGCTGTACCTACTATAAAATAATGATTACATGTGTGACCAACACAATTCATGAATACACACGTTATGCTATAAAGTGTAATAACATATAAAGTGCCAAATAATTAATCGTTTAACAGTGCGAGTGTGAAAAGTTCATAAATGGCTGGAATTCAATGAAAAAGATCCCACGTGGGAGCATAGATCAAATACTTGACCGAGTGATACCCATCACCACAGTGAGGTAAAAGGCTTACCAAAAAGCCAGCGACCACCCTTATTCAGGGGGGTCACAAAGCGCTTGTTGGATCAGGGATCCACTGAAGGGATATCCAGATGTCCTGAGCGTCTTCCACCAGAAGCCTCCACAGACACAGGGCGATGATCAGATCAGATGGGATATCCCCAATACATACCCCCCAACTTTTTGAGATGGGAATGAGGGAGACCTATCAGCAAAAGTATGCAAGCATAGGACACACCCCTTACCACGCCCCCTTAAAGGAGTATTGTACAAAAAAACAAGATTAGTTAAACCCACAAGTGCTTTTTTTTACCACAACTATTCCTTTATATTGGCTTTTGGAATTTTCAAATGCAGCTATTTAGAGATCAGATGAAAGGTTTATCACTGGAAAACACTTTTTGAAAGATAAAAAGTGTATTTTATATACAACTATATAGATCAGACCAAAATGAGGAACAAATGAGGGGGAAGGAGAGACAGAGGGACATTGCTCCAAATCAGGGACATTCCCTCGGAATCAGGGACAGTTGGGAGGTATGCCAATACCAGGAAGTGCAGATGTGCAAAGAAACAAAGACTCCAATAGTGCAATATTGTCTCTTTTAGGGATTTTAATGGTAAGTATTGCAGTGCTGCATACAAATATTCTGTCTCAAAAACGAGTCTCCAGTACAAAATGGATAAAAAGGAATTCCTTACAAGCAAAAAGTCGACAAACGGATATCGCGCATGCGCAGAGCTATGTAGACGCTATGTGAACTGAAACCATTTTCATGCGTAATGTTGGTTAATCTATGAGCTGTTTATTCTTTATGGAATTTGCTCTGTTCTATTACGTGACTTTTGTACTGTATGTCTCACAAACTGTATTTTAGCTAAGAAAAAGCTAAGAAAAAAAGTGAAACTCTCCCTCATTGGTCTAATTTTTTTCATTGGAAAATTACACCACTTTTTTTTCTTGGGTGCATAAAATTTGGGTTCTACTTTGCAGTTTCTGCTTTTACCTGGATGACCCCACCCTCTGTAAATTTAGGATTAGGAACACTTATCCAAGTTTTCAAGGGTGTATCCACACATAACCTGCTCAGTTCTTGAACAAGTAAGTTCAAATGATAATAGCAGGCATATTCGTGGGAATTCGAAAAAAAGAGTGATCGTCCAGGGGAAAGATCGTTCCCCATTCTCTGACAGCCATCTCTAACCTGTGGCGAAAGCTGGAAAAAAATATGATTGCAACATATCTTAAATCTGTAATATACACATTGATATTAGAAATAAAGTTTGTTATAAATATTATTATTTTTTATTTCTTTTATGAAAATCAGCAGCCGCTCAACAGCCTGACCATGAAGAGTCTACATTTGTCTTGTCTGCCAGGAATAAATAACCAGTATCATATCCCTGCCTGGAAATGGCCGGTTGAAAACTGGGATGAAAGTACAGTTGCAGCATTCCAAAGGCTTGTGAAGAACGTTAATAGACGGCAGAGCAGATTGATGCGCGGTCACAGCTTTGCGTGACCTTAGACATCGCCAGGTATTGTTATGACATAAATACAGATTGTGCAATAGATAACACACAGTTGAAAGGATCCAGATTCTTCTTTGGGGACAGAAAACTGGAAGGGAAAAGGAGCGTGCTTCCGCTCTGTAGCAATTTTATTGGTGTGTTTATCAGCTGTAACATATCACTAGCAAAGACGTAATCAGAATTGCACAGACCTGGCATATAACTTCCATTCTTTACTTTACCTTTTGTTATCTTTTATTCTTTTATTGAACTGAAACCATTTTCATGCGTAATGTTGGTTAATCTGTGAGCTGTTTATTCTTTATGGAATTTGCTCTGTTCTATTAGGTGACTTTTGTACTGTATGTCTCACAAGCTGTATTTTAGCTAAGAAAAAAAGTGAAACTCTCCTTCATTGGTCTACTTTTTAGATGAGATGTACAAAAACTGCTGTAAGGAAAAGCAGTGTTTCCTAAAAGCAAGCAACCAATTTCATTTTTCATTTCCCAGTATAGTTTACATAAGAGGAACTGCAGTCTTCTCACATAATTTGTATTAAAAATATCTTTGCCATTCTGAAGCTTCCCTGCAACCACTTTGCATATTATTTTATATATACTGTGATTCTGTACTTGCCAAATATACTGCAGAAATCTCCCTCCACTGAGTCTGGCTGCATCCATTTTAACCGTGGGCAGCTGAAGCTGCTGCCTGTTCACTGCCTGGATTTACACAGACACACAGATCCTCAAGCTCTGCACCTCTCATTGGCCCTCTTATGACTCACCCCCCCTCCCTTCCTGGCAAACTCTCACAAGAGTGAGAGAGAGAGAGAGAGCTGTGTATGATGTCATAAGCCTAGGCTAATGACCAGACAAGAAACAGGAAGTGGTCTGTAAAAGGTATTTAATGGCAAAAAAAAAAAGAAGATTTAGGCCTCATGCCCACGGACGTTTTTACAGCCGCGTTTTTGAGCGTTTTTTACAGCTTAAAAACGCCTGTCCATGTTAGTCTATAGCTTCATGCCCACCTAGACGTTTTTGAGCTGCAAATAGCATAGACGTTTTTAAGCTGTAAAAAAAACCCAGGACCAGTGCGTTCCTCAGCGTCGGCCTTAGGCATAAAAAAACGTGACGCGTCAAAAAACACGCAAAAACGCTGCGATCGTGTTTTTTAGCTCCGACGTTATTTTGTATTTTATTTTTCGAAAAAAAATAAAAAAAAAAATTATACAATAACATGGACAGGCGTTTTTAAGCTGTAAAAAACACACTTGTAAAAATGTCCGTGGGCATGAGGCTTTAATAGACGGAAAGTTTTCTTTTAGTGGTGTTTGATCACCTCTGCAATTTTTATTTTTTGCACTATAAACAAAAATATACAGACAATTTTGAAAAAAAAACAAAACAATATTTTTTACTTTCTGCTATTAGACATATCCAAAGAAAATAAAAATGTCTTCATTCAATTTAGGCCAATATGTACTCTTCTACATATTTTTGGTAAAAAAAATACCAATAAGCGTATGTTGATTGGTTTGCGTAAAAGTTATAGCGTCTACAAACTACGGGATAGATTTAAGGACTTTAAATTTATTTTTATTTTTTTACTAGTAATGGCGACGATCTGTGATTTTTCATGGGACTGAGACATTGCGGCGGACAAATCTCACCCTAAGTTACACTTTTTGGGGACCAGTGACACCAATACAGTGATCAGTGCTAAAAAACATGCATTGATTACTGTATAAATGAAATTGGCAAAGAAGGGGTTAACATCAGGGACGATCAAAGGGTTAAATGTGTTCCCTGTTGGTGCTATCTTACTGTGTGGGGGAAGTGTTGACAGGAACAACAGAGATCGCTGTTCCTAATCACTAGGAGCAGCAGATCTCCATGTTGTCCCCTGTCAGAACGGGGATCTGCCTTGTTTACATAGGCAGAGCCCCGTTCTGCCTCTCTGTGAAGCGGTCGTGGGTGGCCGGCGTACATTGTGTCCGCCGGGCATGCACATCTGCTCCTCTTCCGTGCAGGTACGTCGTTTCACACAATAGAGCCACCCTGCCGCAGTATATATGCGGTGGGCGGTCTTTAAGTGGTTAAGGCTCCTTTCGCAGAGCAGCTATGGCAGCTAACTGTTTCTGGCTGCAGTAGGGGGCAGTGTGGTGCGTGATTCAGTGCATCACACAACTCCCTTTGTTTTTTTTTTTTGTACAAACTTTATGTGAAGTGTACAAAACATACACTTCATTCATGGCAATGTACAGGTGCATCTCAAAAAATTTGAATATCATTAAAAAGTTAAAGTTTAAGTTTAAGCCCTAACACTAAAATCCCTGCATCTATTGACACCCATGATCTAACACTAACCTATCTAGCCCTGTACAGAAGAAATCGGTATACTTACCTTTTTTGAAGCCGATCCGGTCTCCAGCGGTGGAAGCTCTGCAGAAGACACAGCCAACAACGGCTGTGAAATGAATGAGGGGTGACTTACTATAGGGCTTCCGTTGACGGATGTGTCCTCTGCCCCCCGCCTCCACAGCGAAGCCGCGACTGACAGCTTAGCGTGGGATCGGGTTGGATTGGCTTTAAAAAAGGTATGTATACTGAGTTCTTCTTTACAGGGCTAGATAGGTTAGTGTTAGATTGTGGATGTCTGTAGATGCAGGGGTTTTAGTGTTGGGGTGGACCTTTACTTTCATGTATTTCAGTAATTCAATTCAAAAAGTGAAACTCATGTATTATACAGATTCGTTACACACAGAGTGATATATTTTAAGCATTTCTTTTTTTAAATTTTGATGATTATAGCTTACAGCTAGTATCTCAGAAAATTAGAATATTGTGAAAAAGTTCAATATTGTAGACTCGTGGTGTCACACTCTAATCAGCTAATTACCTCAAAACATCTATGAAGGTTTCCAGAGCCTTTAAATGGTCTCTCAGTCTGGTTCAGTAGGTTACACAATCATGGGGAAGACTGCAGACTTGACAGTTGTCCACAAGGAGGGTAAGCCACTAGAGGTCATTGCCTTAGGCGTGCGCAGGGGGTGTGCACGGTGTACCTGGGCACACCCTAATCACCCCGTGCAGCGCAGATTCCTCCTGCTGATTTTTCACCAAAGCCCCCCAATGGGGCTCCTAAAAAAACTGAAAAAAAAATACGAAAGCAAAATAATAAAAAACTACAGACACCAACCTCTGCCCTACTAACACTGTCCATGTTTTAATACATTTTAAAATGATTTTTACATTTATTTATAAGAGAGTGTGTATATATTATGCATAGATACACACCCTCTCACGTGTTTGAGCTTTGTAGTGCACACCCTAATGCAATAGGCTGCGCACACCTATGGTCATTGCTAAAGTAGCTGGCTGTTCACAGAGTGCTGTATCCAAGCATAATAATGGAAAGTTGAGTGTAGGAAAGAGTGTGGTAGAAAAAGGTGCACAAGCAGCAGGGATAACCACAGCCTTGAGTGGATTGTGAAGTAAAGGCCATTCAAGAATTTGGGGGAGATTCACAAGGAGTGGACTATGGCTGGTGTCAGTGCTTCAAGAGCCACCACACACAGACGTATCCAGGACATGGACTACAATCGTCGCATTCCTTGTGTCAAGCCACTCCTGAACCAGAGACAACATCAGAAGCGTCTTACCTGGGCTAAGAAGAAAAAGGACTGGACTGTTGCTCAGTGGTCCAAAGTCTTCTTTTCGGATTAAAGTAAATTTTGCATTTGATTTGGAAATCAAGGTCCCAGAGTCTGGAGGAAGAGTGGAGAGGGACAGAACCCACGTTGCATGAGATCCAGTATGAAGTCTCCACAGTCAGTGATGATTTGGGGAGCCATGTATTCTGCTGGTGTTGGTCCACTGTGTTTTATCAAGTCCAAAGTCAGCGCAGTCATCTACCATGAAATTCTAGAGCACTTCATACTTCCCTCTACTGACCAGCTTAATGAAGATGCTGATTTCATTTTCCAGCAGGACTTGGCAACTGCCCACACTGCCAAAAGTACCAATACCTGGTTTAATAATCATGGTATCACTGTGTTTGATTGGCCAGAAAACTCGCCTGACCTAAATCCCATAGAGAATCTGTGGGGTATTGTCAAGAGGAAGATGAGAGACACCAGACCCAACAATGCAGACGAGCTGAAGGCCGCTACCAAAGCAACCTGGGCTTCCATAACACCACAGCAGTGCCACAGGCTGATCATCTCCATGCCACGCCAAATTGATGCAGTAATTCATGCAAAAGGAGCCCCGACCAATAGTGCATGCTATACTATACATGGACATATAAACAAAATAGTGTAGCGGTATAAATGTGAAAAATGATTCTAGAATTGCTACTGAAAGCAACACAAAAACACGTGAATAACTGTTATACACTATGTGCTAGTAAACCAGTGAGTAAAGTTCATAAATAATCAACTTCAATGGATGGTCTCACATATGAGCTGTTCTCCATGGGAGTTAGAAGGGGTAACCCCTGGCAGTTATACAAAACTGTGATGAATAAACAAAGAAAGTCCAAAACAATATGTGTAGATTTGGAATGGATGTCTTTTCATGGACAACACCACCACAGCGTAAACTGGCAAAAGGACCCCAAAGTTAATGGTGGGATTCGCAATACAAGGCACAGATGATAAGATTGGGTACTCTTACCACAGATGGAGGACCCACCTGTCGTACGACAGTGGGTCAATCGAGCTTGGTGGTCACCGTGACCAGAAATGATGAAACTGGATATCCTGGAAACCTCAGACCGACTCCAACAGGGTGATTGGATGAACAGCTCACACGACCCTTGGTCTTTTTGCGCTGGATGCGCCGCCCCCCTCTAGAGCCTCGTTTCTTCTTGGGCTTTTGGGGGTATGAAAGGTAGGTTTGTGAAAAACCTGTTGCTGGGGTGGACCAGAATAGTTGTAATTATTATTATAAGAAGGTCTAGAATAGGGATGAGCTCGGTGTTCGAGTCGAACATACGTTCGACTCGAACATCGGCTGTTCGATCGTTCGCCGAACAACGAACGATTTGGGCCGTTCGCGCCTAATTCGCGGCCCACAATGCACTACGCCATCGCAGTGTCATCCAGGCGCTGCGATTGGCCAAGCATGCACTGTGACCCCGCATGCTTGGCCAATCACAGCGCCGGCAGCGAGGAGAGCAATGATTGGCCACAGGCAGGATGCCTGTGGCCAATTATTGCTGAGGGTGTTTAGTACACGCCCCACACTATAAAAGGCCGCCAGCACGGCGGCCTAGTGTAGTGTGTTCCGGAGCAGGGAAAGAGAAGCATAGGCAGGGACAGTGACATTTTTTTTTCTTGCTTAACCTGGATTCCTTTAGTTTAGGGAAAGAGAAGGATAGGTAGGGAGAGTGTCAGTGTGTTTTACTGTGCTAATCCTTGTTTGTAGGGACAGGGAAGGACAGTGAGGGAAATTCTCATTGTGCTATACTGTGCTAAAGCATTCATCATCAACCATCTTTAAAAAAACATTTTTTATAGGGACAGAAAACTATAGGTAGGGAGAGTGTCAGTGTGTTTTACTGTGCTAATCCTTGTTTGTAGGGACAGGGAAGGACAGTGAGGGAAATTCTCATTGTGCTATACTGTGCTAAAGCATTCATCATCAACCATCTTTAAAAAAACATTTTTTATAGGGACAGAAAACTATAGGTAGGGAGAGTGTCAGTGTGTTTTACTGTGCTAATCCTTGTTTGTAGGGACAGGGAAGGACAGTGAGGGAAATTCTCATTGTGCTATACTGTGCTAAAGCATTCATCATCAACCATCTTTAAAAAAACATTTTTTATAGGGACAGAAAACTATAGGTAGGGAGAGTGTCAGTGTGTTTTACTGTGCTAATCCTTGTTTGTAGGGACAGGGAAGGACAGTGAGGGAAATTCTCATTGTGCTATACTGTGTTAAAGCATTCATCATCAACCATCTTTAAAAAAACATTTTTTATAGGGACAGAAAACTATAGGTAGGGAGAGTGTCAGTGTGTTTTACTGTGCTAATCCTTGTTTGTAGGGACAGGGAAGGACAGTGAGGGAAATTTTCATTGTGCTATACTGTGCTAAAGCATTCATCATCAACCATCTTTAAAAAAACATTTTTTATAGGGACAGAAAACTATAGGTAGGGAGAGTGTCAGTGTGTTTTACTGTGCTAATCCTTGTTTGTAGGGACAGGGAAGGACAGTGAGGGAAATTCTCATTGTGCTATACTGTGCTAAAGCATTCATCATCAACCATCTTTAAAAAAACATTTTTTATAGGGACAGAAAACTATAGGTAGGGAGAGTGTCAGTGTGTTTTACTGTGCTAATCCTTGTTTGTAGGGACAGGGAAGGACAGTGAGGGAAATTCTCATTGTGCTATACTGTGCTAAAGCATTCATCATCAACCATCTTTAAAAAAACATTTTTTATAGGGACAGAAAACTATAGGTAGGGAGAGTGTCAGTGTGTTTTACTGTGCTAATCCTTGTTTGTAGGGACAGGGAAGGACAGTGAGGGAAATTCTCATTGTGCTATACTGTGCTAAAGCATTCATCATCAACCATCTTTAAAAAAACATTTTTTATAGGGACAGAAAACTATAGGTAGGGAGAGTGTCAGTGTGTTTTACTGTGCTAATCCTTGTTTGTAGGGACAGGGAAGGACAGTGAGGGAAATTCTCATTGTGCTATACTGTGCTAAAGCATTCATCATCAACCATCTTTAAAAAAACATTTTTTATAGGGACAGAAAACTATAGGTAGGGAGAGTGTCAGTGTGTTTTACTGTGCTAATCCTTGTTTGTAGGGACAGGGAAGGACAGTGAGGGAAATTCTCATTGTGCTATACTGTGCTAAAGCATTCATCATCAACCATATTTAAAAAAACATTTTTTATAGGGACAGAAAACTATAGGGAGGGAGAGTGTCAGTGTGTTTTACTGTGCTAATCCTTGTTTGTAGGGACAGGGAAGGACAGTGAGGGAAATTCTCATTGTGCTATACTGTGCTAAAGCATTCATCATCAACCATCTTTAAAAAAACATTTTTTATAGGGACAGAAAACTATAGGTAGGGAGAGTGTCAGTGTGTTTTACTGTGCTAATCCTTGTTTGTAGGGACAGGGAAGGACAGTGAGGGAAATTCTCATTGTGCTATACTGTGCTAAAGCATTCATCATCAACCATCTTTAAAAAAACATTTTTTATAGGGACAGAAAACTATAGGTAGGGAGAGTGTCAGTGTGTTTTACTGTGCTAATCCTTGTTTGTAGGGACAGGGAAGGACAGTGAGGGAAATTCTCATTGTGCTATACTGTGCTAAAGCATTCATCATCAACCATCTTTAAAAAAACATTTTTTATAGGGACAGAAAACTATAGGTAGGGAGAGTGTCAGTGTGTTTTACTGTGCTAATCCTTGTTTGTAGGGACAGGGAAGGACAGTGAGGGAAATTCTCATTGTGCTATACTGTGCTAAAGCATTCATCATCAACCATCTTTAAAAAAACATTTTTTATAGGGACAGAAAACTATAGGTAGGGAGAGTGTCAGTGTGTTTTACTGTGCTAATCCTTGTTTGTAGGGACAGGGAAGGACAGTGAGGGAAATTCTCATTGTGCTATACTGTGCTAAAGCATTCATCATCAACCATCTTTAAAAAAACATTTTTTATAGGGACAGAAAACTATAGGTAGGGAGAGTGTCAGTGTGTTTTACTGTGCTAATCCTTGTTTGTAGGGACAGGGAAGGACAGTGAGGGAAATTCTCATTGTGCTATACTGTGCTAAAGCATTCCTCATCAACCATCTTTGAAATCCTTGTTTTTTGGACAGTCAGGAAAATTGTCATTGTGCTATTCTGTGCGAAAGCAATCATCCTCAACCATATTTAGAAATCCTTAAGTAAAGGGACAGAGAAGGACACCTGAAGGTAGCCCTTATTGCTTTTTTCCCATCTCCCTGCAGGCCATCCATTAGAATGTCTGGAAGGCAAACAAGGAGAGGCAGACAGTCAGGAGGCAATAAAAGAGGGCAAGCAGGCTCTGTGTCTGGGGGCAACAGTGCTGGTCGTGGACGCGGTGCATTGTCATCAGCACATGGCCATGGGACACGCTTGTCCTTCTTTTCGGCAGCTGGACATGTTGAGGCACATCATGCCGAAGACTTGGTAGAGTGGATGACCAAGCCCTCCTCCTCCTCCTCATCCTTTCTCACCCAGGCTCAGGGTACTGGCAAAGCAGCTGCCAAAGCGTCCTCTTCCCTGGTATCAATGTCAGACTCATCATCAGTCACTCCTTCCCTAGACCCACCATGTCCTCCTCCTGAGGAGTCCCCCGAACTGTTTGAGCACAGTGTTGGGTACATGCTCCAGGAGGATGCCCAGCGTTTCGAAGGGTCTGATGATGAAACCCAGCTAGAGGAAGGCAGTAGCGTGAGAGCAGACAGAGAGGATGCTCAAGAAGGACACCAATCTGGCAGTCATGTTCCAGCAGCTGCAGCATACTGCCAGATTGGCTCCAGTGATGAGGAGGGAGGGGATGATGAGGTCACTGACTCCACGTGGGTGCCTAATAGGAGAGAGGAGGAGGAGGAGGATGAGGAGGAGGCACATCTCCAACGAGGCAGGATGCCCTTTGGTGGCCAGCGTAAGGGCAGTACACCGACGGAATCACACCGCAGAGCTCCGCCTGTGCAGGGCGCTGCCTCTGCCCGTCATTCAAAAAGTTCTTTGGTGTGGGCCTTTTTTGAGGCTAGTGCATCAGATCGCACAGCTGCTGTTTGCAACATATGTCTCAAGCGTATATCGCGTGGCCAAAACATCAGCCGCTTGGGTACCACATGCCTGACCAGACATATGTTGACCTGCCATGCAGCTCGTTGGCAAGCCTACCTCAAAGACCCACACCAAAGAACAAAGCGGACCTCTCCTTGCACCGCATCAGCTGGGATCTCCAACCCCACTATAACTTCAGTCCTCTCTGAAACATGCACTGAGAGGAATGAAGGTGTAGAATTAGGTGTGTCACAGCCAAGTACTTGCGGCCACTCTGCTAGCAGTACACCGACGTCCGATTCTAGCAGGCAAATTTCCCTGCCCCAGCTGCTGGACCGTCAAAAGAAGTTCACTCCCAGCCATCCACATGCCCAGCGGTTGAATGCTAGCTTCTCTAAATTGCTAGCGCTTCAACTGCTGCCTTTTCAGTTGGTAGACTCGGCCCCCTTCCGTGAGTTTGTGCAATGTGCGGTTCCTCAGTGGCAGGTTCCCAAACGCCACTTTTTCTCACGGAAGGCTATTCCGGCTCTCTACCGGCATGTGGAAGGCAATGTCTTGGCCTCGCTGGACAGGGCGGTCAGTGGTAAGGTGCATATTACCGCTGACTCATGGTCCAGCAGGCATGGACAGGGACGTTACCTTTCTTTCACGGCCCATTGGGTCACTCTTTTGGCAGCTGGGAAGGATGCAGGACAAGGTGCAGTAGTGTTGGAGGTTGTTCCACCGCCACGCCTCCAAAATGCTACTACTGGTTGTGACACACCTCTCTCCTCCACCCCCTCTTCTTCTTCTTCCTCCATGGCCTCTTCCTGTGCTTTGTCCTCTGAACCAGCGGTGCTCCGTAGCCGTTCAAGGGGCTACGCAAGTACGCAGGCAAAAAGATGCCATGCTGTGCTTGCGCTGGTGTGTTTGGGGGACAGAAGCCACACTGGGGCAGAGGTCCTGTCTGCTCTGCAGGGCCAGGCCGAGAGGTGGTTGACGCCACGACAGCTTAAGCCAGGAATGGTGGTTTGCGACAATGGCACCAACCTCCTCTCCGCCCTCCGACAGGGACAACTGACCCATGTGCCCTGTGTGGCTCACGTCCTTAACCTGGTGGTGCAGCGGTTCTTGGGCAGGTACCCGGGCTTACAGGATGTCCTGAGGCAGGCCAGGAAAGTCTGTGTGCATTTCCGCAGATCTTATAATGCCAGTGCTCGCCTGGCTGAGCTGCAAAAGGAGTTGAACCTGCCCAAGAACCGCCTTATATGTGACATGCCCACCAGGTGGAACTCAACGTTGGCCATGCTGCAGCGGCTGCACACGCAGCAGAGGGCCATCAATGAGTACCTGTGCGACTACGGCACCAGGACAGGGTCAGGGGAGCTTGGTTTTTTTTCTCCACGCCAGTGGGGCATGATCAGGGATGCATGCACTGTCCTGGCACCATTTGAGGAGGCCACGAGGATGGTGAGCAGGGACAGTGCATGCATCAGTGACACTGTACCTCTTGTCCACCTGTTGGAGCACACGCTGCGTGGAATAATGGACAGGGCACTTGAGGCAGAACAGAGGCAGGAAGAGGAGGACTTCCTTGCCTCTCAAGGCCCCCTTTACCCAGACAGTGTTCCTTCTGTCCCACCCATCGCACAGGAAGAGGAGGAGGAGGAAGAGGAGGAGGAGGATTGTGTCAGCATGGAGGTGGAGGCTGGCACTCAGCATCATCAGCAGCAGTCTTTTAGGGATGATTTACAGTCCCAAGAAACCAGTGGACTTGTACGTGGCTGGGAGGAGGTGGCTGCGGATCATGTAGTCCTTAGTGACCCAGAGGACTCCGGACCGAATGCCTCAGCTAACCTACGCTGCATGGCCTCCCTGATCCTGCAAAGTCTGCGGAAGGATTCTCGTATTCTTCGGATCAAGGAGAGGGACCATTACTGGCTGGCCACTCTCCTTGATCCACGGTACAAGGGTAAGGTTGCGGACCTTATGTTACCGTTGCAGAGGGAGCAGAGGATGAGACAACTCCGGGAGGCCTTGCAGAAAGGTCTGTGCAACGCGTTCCCAGAGACTGGGAGGTTACAAACTCCTGGTCCTGGACAACGAGTTGCTGAGGCTTCGGCCAGTCAAAGAAGGAGCGGTGGGGAAGGTGGCCGTCTGACCGATGCGTTCAGACAATTCTTTAGTCCGCAGCCCCAAAGTATGATCGGTTCCAGCAACCATCGCCAGCGTCTGATAAACATGGTGCAGGAATATCTAGGGGCAAGGTCAGACTTGGACACCTTCCCCACCGAAAATCCTCTGGCTTACTGGGTCTTGAGGATGGACCACTGGCCAGAGCTTGCACAGTATGCAATTGAGCTACTGGCCTGTCCTGCATCCAGCGTTCTTTCGGAACGCACATTCAGTGCTGCTGGAGGATTTGTCACGGATCACAGGGTGCGCCTGTCCACCGACTCGGTTGATCGACTGACTTTCATCAAGATGAACCAGTCTTGGATCACCACCAGCTACCACACACCTGATGCTGATATAACAGACTAATTGATTTTAACATGTCACATCCCTTCAAGACTGATGCTGATGCTGAGTGCCTGTGCTGTTATGTTGACTGGCTATCCTCCTCCTCCGAGTCCTCAATGATACGATTGATGATGATAGCTTGGAAGATCATTTTTGTTTATGGGTGCCGCCACCAGTGCCTAACGCCCAATTTTTCAGCCCCTGTTTAACAGGGGCGTGTAATTACAATTTTTGAAGCAATACTTTGCAACAGGGCTCATTGCTGTGCTCCAAGTACAGTATCTGTGAGGGGTTGGAGTGTTGTGCCACCAGTGCCTAAGGCCCAATTTTTCAGCCCCTGTTTAACAGGGGCGTGTCATTACAATTTTTGAAGCAATACTTTGCAACAGGGCTCATTGCTGTGCTCCAAGTACAGTATCTGTGAGGGGTTGCAGTGTTGTGCCACCAGTGCCTAAGGCACAATTTTTCAGCCCCTGTTCAACAGGGGCATGTAATTACAATTCTTGATCTAATAATTCACAGCAGGGCCCATTGCTGCACCCACCAAGAGTAACTCTGAGGGCTTACAGTGTTGTGGCAACGCCACCACCACCACCACCACGAAAGGCCCAATTTTTCAGCCCCTGTTCAAAAGGGGCATGTAATTACAATTCTTGATCTAATAATTCACAGCAGGGCCCATTCCTGCACCCACCAAGAGTAACTCTGAGGGCTTACAGTGTTGTGGCAACACCACCACCACCACCACCACCACGAAAGGCCCAATTTTTCAGCCCCTGTTCAACAGGGGCATGCAATTACAATTCTTGATCTAATAATTCACAGCAGGGCCCATTGCTGCACCCACCAAGAGTAACTGTCAGGGCTTACAGTGTTGTGGCACCAGCACCACCATCAAAGGCCCAATTTTTACTACCACTGTTCAACAATTATATGTAATTACAATTCCTGATATAATAGTTGACAGCAGGGCGTTCCAGCACCAACCAAGAGTAACTGTGAGTGCTTACAGTGTTGTGCCAACACCAACAACTAAGGGGCCTATTTCTGCAGAGTATATACGGCAGGTTCCTACTTTCAAACATCCAACTTACAAACGACTCCTACTTGCAAACGCAAGAAGACAACAGGAAGTGAGAGGAAATCTACCCCTAGGAAGGAAAATTCTCTCCTGTAAGAATTAATATGGGAGAAAGGTGTCTCCTCTGTACTGATGCTTTATCACCAATCCTTGTTTCAAGAAAAACACCACATTTCAAAAACAGTTGTCATTGGGACTGAAAGTGAGGTGAAATGTTCTGAACAGGGGCACAGACAGCAAAACAAATGTTACAGGGGTGATAACCCTTACCTATGTTTTCCAAAAAGTTTAAAAATAGATTTTTGGGCTGGAGCTACACTTAAACAATGTACCTGTTCAAAATTACAAACACATTCTACATAAGAACAAACCTACAGTCCCTGTCTTGTATGCACCGCCTGTATACGGCTGTTCAGAGTATATAGGGCCTTTTTTATTTTGTGTGCGGTGTTCCCCTTAATATCCATACAAGACCCAAAGGGGCTGGTAATGGGCTGGGGTAGGGGGGGGGGGGTCATGGGGTAGCTATGCCATTTTTCTTAAAGATTTTCATCCATATTACCGGGACCAGACATTACATTAAAGCCGCAAGCAGTTTTAAATGGCTTTTTTTTCCTTTAGAAGTGTCATTTTGTGCAGGGACAGTTCTAAACACGGGAAACACGTGGCACTTCACAGGCATACTTTAGACACCCCCCAGGTACGATATTTAAAGGAATATTTGACTTTTTTTTCACTTTATGCATCATTAAAATGACTGCTCCCGAAAAACGACCGTTTTTAAAACTTCTTTTTGCATTGATACATGTCCCCTGGTGCAGAACCCGGGTTCCCAAACCCTTTTTAGGACAATAACATGCATAATAGTCGTTATAATTAGCACTTTAGAATTTGAACGTTCGCATCCATTGTATTTAATAGGGTTCTAATGTTCGTACGAACTTTCGGTCCGTTCGCGGGTTCTGGTGCGAACCGAACCCGGGGGTGTTCGGCTCATCACTAGTCTAGAATATGATTCATCACCCCAACCGGAGTGTGAGTGTGAATCATAATAAGGATCATAAGAGCCTTCACCCTGTAATGGAGCATACCGGTTCTGAGTAGGCACGGGTGTACCCTGCATATAATTCCCATTAGAACCAGATCCGTTATCTCTCCAAGGTAGAGAGGTTCTCCCTGATGAATCCCCAGGATATATGTGACCTCTGTCACCCTGTCCATAACCTCTACCTCGTTGAGGATATCCTCTTCCTCGAGACATGGAGACATGTCTACCTCGGCCAGGCTCATTATGAGCCAAGGCTGGAGTATTTTTGATATTCCTGGGTGTATGATTGGCACCCTTGTTGTTCTGGAATCCTCGTGAGTTGGATGCAGAGGGGGGTTCATAAACCAGTGTCCTATCTGTAATAACATCAACAGGCACTGACAGGTCCATGTCGGAATTGTTCTCTAGGGTATTGGCCTGATTGGCCAGTTTTTTCTGCCAACTGAAGACCAAATTACCCTTATAATCACCAGTATCTCGATTGTACTTCTTTTGTTTCTTGCTCCTCTGGTCTTTCTCCTCCTTTTCAAGGAGAGTTTTTAAACCGGTGGAGAGGGACGCATACTCAGAGGTTCCACTGGAGGGAGAGAGCTTGTCTCTGATATCCCTAATTTCTTTATCCAGAATGGAAAGCCTGGCCTGCTTCCTCTCCACTAAGAAACCAATACGTTTCAAACCGGCCTCGTTGTAATAGGTTGACCAGAGGACCAGATCCAACTCTCCTTGTTGGGGAGAGATATCCCACCTGAGGCCTCTAGGGACCATTTTCTCTTTGATATATTGCTCAAGGAACGCAATGTCCCATTGGATGTAACTCAGAGATCATTACGTTCTTGAACCTAGCAAAGAGTCCACTGACTTCAGAGTCAGTGCTATGGATGGTGAATACTCCATGTGTATTAAAGGACCTTGAGGTCCTATATTCGAAAACATCCATATAAACACAGATGAAAAGGCAAGCAGCAATAAATAATGTGTCAAAAACGTGAGAAATATAAAGGTGAAAAAATTGCGCTAAACCAGAAAATATAAGCTGCTAACACTCAAACAAAGTATGAAGCAAATATAAACAAAATAGTGTAGCACTATAAATGTGAAAAATGATTCTAGAATTGCTACTGAAAGCAACACAAAAACACGTGAATAACTGTTATACACTATGTGCTAGTAAACCAGTGAGTAAAGTTCATAAATAATCAACTTCAATGGATGGTCTCACATATGAGCTGTTCTCCATGGGAGTTAGAAGGGGTAACCCCTGGCAGTTATACAAAACTGTGATGAATAAACAAAGAAAGTCCAAAACAATATGTGTAGAATTGGAATGGATGTCTTTTCATGGACAACACCACCACAGCGTAAACTGGCAAAAGGACCCAAAAGTTAATGGTGGGATTCGCAATACAAGGCACAGATGATAAGATTGGGTACTCTTACCACAGATGGAGGACCCACCTGTCATACGACAGTGGGTCAATCGAGCTTGGTGGTCACCGTGACCAGAAATGATGAAACTGGATATCCTGGAAACCTCAGACCGACTCCAACAGGGTGATTGGATGAACAGCTCACACGATGGAAACTCTTCCGATCATATAGGCTCCGAATCAATCCAGGATAAACACAAGGGTGGGAGAAAAGGAAAAACTCCAGATGGTGCAGGTCAATATAACCAATGGGGAGGTTTATTAAATAAAATTTGTCTTACAGTCATAGACAAATGTACATGGACATACTTCTCAGTAAACCAACATTTATGTATTAAAAATCCTTTTTTATTGGTCGTATGTAACATTTAAATTTTCTGAGATACAGAATTTTGGGTTTTCACTAGCTGCAAGTAGGGATGAGCTTCGAGTTCGAGTCGAACATTGCCTGTTCGCCGAACAACGAACAATTTGGGGTGTTCGCAGCAAATTCGAAAAGTCTATGGGAGAAATCTAAAGTGCTAATTATAAAGGCTTATATGCAAGTTATTGTCCTAAAAAGTGTTTGGGGACCCGGGTCCTGCCCCAGGGGACATGTATCAATGCAAAAAGAAGTTTTAAAAACGGCCGTTTTTTCGGGAGCAGTGATTTTGATAATGCTTAAAGTGAAACAATAAAAGTGAAATATTCCTTTAAATTTCGTACCTGGGGTGTGTGTATGATATGCATGTAAAGTGGCGCATGTTTCCCGTGCTTAGAACTGTCTCTGCACAAAGTGTCATTTTTGAAGGAAAAAAAGGCATTTAAAACTCACTCGCGGCTATTAATGAATTGTTGGCTTTTATCAATACATAGAAAAGTCATTGATAAAAAATAAAAAAAAAGCGTGGGGTTCCCCCAAATTCAATTACCAGGCCCTTCAGGTCTGGAATGGATATTTAGGGGAACCCCGCCACAAATGAAAAAAAAAATGACGTGGGGTTCCCCCTAAATATCCATACCAGGCCCTTCAGATCTGGCATGGATTTTAAGGGGAACTCCACCCCAAATTTTTAAAAAAATGGCGTGGAGTCCCCCCAAAAATCCATACCAGACCCTTATCCGAGCACGCAACCTGGCCGGCCGCAGGGGAAGAGGGGGGGGACGAGAGAGCGCCCCCCCTCCCTCCTGAACCATACCAGGCCACATGCCCTCAACATGGGGAGGATGTCCCCATGTTGATGGGGACAAGGGCCTCATCCCCACAACCCTTGCCCAGTGGTTGTGGGGGTCTGCGGGCGGGGGGCTTATCGGAATCTGGAAGACCCCTTTAACAAAGGGGACCCCCAGATCCCGGCCCCCCTATGTGAATTGGTAAGGGGTACATTGTACCCCTACCATTTCACGAAGAAAGTGTCAAAAAATGTAAATAAAAACACACAAACACCTTGGAAAAGTCCTTTATTAAAAAAAAAACAAAAAAAACATTCCGTCCGTCATTGGTTGTGCCTGAGTGGACCTGATGGGGAACTCCCTCTCAGTGTTTTAAATGTACAGACCCGCCCCTTCTAAAGTTCCCCATCAGGTCCGCTCAGCGGACCAGATGCGGAATGCGAGAAGGGGCGGGTCTATACATGTATTACACAGTGAAGGAAGTTCCCCATCAGGTCCGCTCTACGAGGGGGCGGACCTGATGGGAACTTCCTTCACTGTGTAATACGTGAATAGACCCGCCCCTTCTCATGTTCCGCATCTGGTCCGCTTAGCGGACCTGATGGGGAACTTTAGAAGGGGCGGGTCTATTTACGTATTACACAGTGAAGGAAGTTCCCATCAGGTCCGCCCCCTCGGTATGTCAGACCCTGCCTACGTCAGTGGCCTGAGCGGAAAACTTCCTTCACTGTGTAATTTAAATTTACACAGTGAAGGAAGTTCCCCATCAGGTCCGCTCAGGCCAATGATGTAGGCGCGGTCTGACATACCGAGGGGGCGGACCTGATGGGGAACTTCCTTCACTGTGTAATTCATGTATAGACCCGCCCCTTCTCGCATTCCGCATCTGGTCCGCTGAGCGGACCTGATGGGGAACTTTAGAAGGGGCGGGTCTGTACATTTAAAACACTGCGGAGGAAGTTCCCCATCAGGTCCGCTCAGGCACAACCAATGACGGACAGCGCTGGACATCGGGATCGCCGCGGGACACTGGATTTCATCGCTGGAATGTTTTTTATTTTATTTCTTTTTTCTTTTTTAATAAAGGACTTTTCCAAGGTGTGTGTGTTTTATTTACATTTTTTGACACTTTCTTCGTGAAATGGTAGGGGTACAATGTACCCCTTACCAATTCACATGGGGGGGGCGGGATCTGGGGGTCCCCTTTGTTAAAGGGGTCTTCCAGATTCCGATAAGCCCCCTGCCCGCAGACCCCCACAACCACCGGGCAAGGGTTGTGGGGATGAGGCCCTTGTCCCCATCAACATGGGGACATCCTCCCCATGTTGAGGGCATGTGGCCTGGTACGGTTCAGGAGGGAGGGGGGCCGCTCTCTCGTCCCCCCTCTTCCCCTGCGGCCGGCCAGGTTGCGTGCTCGGATAAGGGTCTGGTATGGATTTTTGGGGGGACTCCACGCCATTTTTTTTTTATTTGGGGTGGGGTTCCCCTTAAAATCCATGCCAGATCTGAAGGGCCTGGTATGGATATTTAGGGGGAACCCCACGCCATTTTTTTTTAAAATTTGCGGCGGGGTTCCCCTTAATATCCATTACAGACCTGAAGGGTCTGGTAATTGAATTTGGGGGAACCCCCACGCTTTTTTTTTTTTTATCAATGACTTTTGTATGTATTGCCGGGAGCCGACAATTCATTATAGCCGCGAGTGAGTTTTAAATGACTTTTTTTCCTTCAAAAATGACATTTTATGCAGGGACAGTTCTAAACACGGGAAACATGCGCGACTTTACATGCATATCATACACACCCCCCAGGTACGAAATTTAAAGGAAAATTTCACTTTTACTTTTTCATTTTAAGCATTATTAAAATCACTGCTCCCGTAAAAACGTCTATTTTTTTAACTTTTTTTTGTATTGATACATGTCCCCTGGGGCAGGACCCGGGTCCCCAAACACTTTTCAGGACAATAAATTGCATATTAGCATTTATAATTAGCACTTTAGATTTCGAACGTTCGAGTCCATTGTATTTAATAGGGTTCTAAAGTTCACGCGAACATTCTGTCTGTTCGCAGGTTCTGGTGCGAACCGAACAGGGGGGTGTTCGGCTCATCCCTGGCTGTAAGCCATAATCATCCAAATTAAAAGAAAGAAATCTATCACTCTGTGTTTAATGAATCTATATAATATGAGTTTCACTTTTTGAATTGAATTACTGAAATAAATTAACTTTTTGATGATATTCACATTTTTTGAGATGCACCTGTACAGCCGGACAATGCGATTTAGCATGGTGAGGTGAACTCTGATAAAATGCAGCATATCTGCATTTTATTGCAGCCCTAGGCAGTGTGAATGGGACACAGGAAACAATTGTTTCCTGTGTGTTCTTGCTGTGACAGACATTTTACAATGCAATAAAACGTCTGTCACCACGCATAGTGTGAATTAGCCTTAAAGCATGTATAAGTCCAAAAACAAAAATGTAATAAATTGCAGTTTACTATGTCCTAGATCAGGTAACGGCATTTAGGCTTTTCTTTCCTTTTTTTTCACCCAGTAACCCTGCAAATAACACATTTACTGTTCCTGCGTGGCTACGCTTGCTCCCACACTGTATCTATGGAGGGAGCCATGGTTGTCGCCCTGGTTGGACTTCAGAAATCTCTGATTTGTTCATCGCCATTACATGGGAATTGATGGGATCATTAGAAAAATACCTTTGTTAATGCACAGATAAAGGTAACGCTTTCATTTAGGTTATGACAGAGCGGAGAGGAATTAGAACGCCTGTCAGGCTTTTATTGCTGTCTGTGCCCCTAAATCCTAAATGTGGGTTTCTCACCAGATTAGGTATAGAGAGGGGAAATCTTCCAGTGGAGATTCCCTCACTTTGGAGGGATTTCTTTTCACTTTTTGGCTTACTGTTTTGACTATGGGACAGGAAGTGAAGGGAAATCTCCCCAATGGGGACTGACAATGGTTAAACTCTCCCTTACTATATTCAAAATGAAAAAAAAAAAAGTTTTTCCTTTCTTCCTTAAAGCGGTATTAAACCCAAAACCAAAAATGTAATATATTGCAGTTACTAGTCATTAGCTGTGGTTACTGCCTTTGTTTTTTTCCCTCTGTTTTCATCTGTCCCCTAACAAGCCTCCTGAATTAATGTGCCTCCACTCTGGATGAAGGAGAATAGGGGGCATCTTTGGACAGCAGCATTGTCTGTCTGGGGGGAGAGGAGTGTTAGATGTACTAGTAGATTTCAATACACTAGCAAATTGAAGCCAAACTCAGTTTATAAGTAGTTACAGCAAACATTTTTATTTCTTTTGGGATAAAGGTTTTACATAATTAAAAGCTGATAATTTTAGCCACTTCAGCCCCGGAAGTATGTACCCCCTTCCTGACCAGAGCACTTTTTGCGATTCGGCACTGCGTCGCTTTAACTGACAATTGCGCGGTCGTGCAACGTGGTGCCCAAACAAAATTGCGTCCTTTTTTTCCCACAAATAGAGCTTTCTTTTGGTGGTATTTGATCACCTCTGCGATTTTTATTTTTTGCGCTATAAAACATTTTGAAAACTATATTTTTTACTTTTTGCTATAATAAATATCCCCAAAAATTGATAAAATAACGACTTTTTTCCTCTGTTTAGGCCGATATGTATTCTTCTACATATTTTGGTAAAAAAAATCACAATAAGCGTATATTGATTGGTTTGCGCAAAAGTTATAGCGTCTACAAAATAGGGGAAAGTTTTATGGCATTTTTATTATTATTATTTTTTTTTACTAATAATGGCGGCGATCTGTGATTTTTATTGTGACATTATGGCGGACACATCGGACACTTTTGACGCTATTTTGGGACCATTGTCATTTATACAGCGATCAGTGCTATAAAAATGCACTGATTACTGTGTAAATGACACTGACAGGGAAGGGGTTAACCACTAGGGGGCGATAAAGGGGTTAAGTGTGTGCTAGGGAGTGATTCTAACTGTAGGGAGGGGGGGGCTGGGCTACATGTGACATGACATTGATCACTGCTCCCGATCTGCAGAAGATCAGTGTCCTGTCACTAGGCAGAACAGGGAAATGCCTTGTTTACACAGGCATCCCCCTGTTCTGCAGCTCCGTGACACGATCTTGGGACACCGGCGGACATCGAGTCTGCTGGTCCCGCGGGCACAGTCACGGAGCTCGTGGCAGCCTGGAAAAGAAAATGAATACAGCCATCACATCTAAGAATTGGTAAGCTGCAATATAATAAATGTTTGCTTTTGCATTTAATAACGCTTTAATTCTTCTAGTTTGTCTCATGGGTAGTGAGTGACAAATTCACTGCATTTGTAGCAACATCAACATGTATTATCTACTTGATAAAAAAAAAGTTCTTAGGCTAAAAATTTAAAACTAATGCAGCTACCACATGTAAGGACTGATAGGCTGGAAAACATATCGTATTTGTTATTGGGTTTAGTTATACTTTAAGGACTGGTTATTAATGTGTATATCCGGCCAAGACTTTTTTTTTTTTTGGATAGCGTGGGGAATAAGTAGAACCCCATATACAAGGGTTCTAATCCTTCCTCTCTCTATCCCCCCCCCCAAAAAAAAATTGGCTTGACCTACACTGAAAGGACAACGTTTGTAATTGTTTTACTCTTTTATTCTTAAAATGATTCTGTCTTGATGGTCTTCTGCTTGTTGCATCATTTATAATTTGCCGAACGCTTTCCTGGGGAATGTTATTGCTTCTGTAAAGAAATAAATGTTTTTAAAAATAATCATCATAAATTAAATGTTATGACATAGTACAGATTCATGATTAATTATGACATTATAATGCGGACCACCTGTGATAGCTTTGGTGCGGACCCTTCACTCATTCATTGTATTATATAGCTTTAGTATTCACTTTACTGTGCTGACCCCTGTTTGCAATTTGCAATGCAGTAGAAAACAGATATGTTATGTCCCAGGAACAGCTTAAAGTGTATGCCTGGGCAGAATTAGGAAATAATAAAAAAAAAACTGCAGTATCCCTGGCAATACATTTGCCCATGTTTTATTCATTTACAAACCATGCAAGTAAAAAAAAAAAAGTTAATCCTGGCAAAAATCCAGTAAGCTCCTAGCTTACTGTTGTTGGCTGCCAACACTGCCTCTTTTGCACAAAAATCCCAAGCAGCATTGTCAGCCCCATCCATAGGTGTGTGCAGCGCCTTGCATTAAGGTGTGCACCCCAAAGCTCAAACACACATGCCTTTCTCTGCAGCCTCAGCTGCACTGGACAGCGAATGAATGGGAAGTGTTCTGTACTGAGTGGCTTCTTGTTCATTCACAAACTGAAGCATAGTAAACACTTACTTAGTAAAACACTTTACTATGCTTCAGTTATGAATGTACGCAGTAAATGAGTGTGTTCACTATGTTCATTTAGAAAAGGATGGGGCCAGTAAATGACATATTGACTAACCCCTTTCCCCACTCTCCATCCTGAAACATCCCACGCAACTGCTAGGGTGAGAGGAAGGAAGCCAGCAGGACTGCGGGATGCGCAACACAGGGGGAAGCCCAGGGCGTAGGGGAAATCGGCACTGCACAGAGTGATTAGGGTGTGCCCAGGCACACCTGGCACACCCCCTGCGCATGACTATGGCCCTACCTATGTTCTCCTCAGCAGGACTACAGAATTTTGCCTATGCATACACTGGGGGAGTTTACCAAGACTGGAGCAGCTGCATGGCAAACAATCAGCTTCTATCTGCAGCTTGTTCAGTTAACCTCCCTGGCGGTATACCCGAGTGTGGCTCGGGGGTGAGTTTTCAGTACCAAAAGCGGTAACCCCGAGCTGCACTCGGGATTGCTTCGCAGGATCCATGTAGAGGTTACTTACCTTGTCCCCTGGATCCTGCGATGTCTCCCCGCTGTGATCTGGGAGCCACTGTGTCTCGCTCAATTCACAGTGCCGAGCTCCATTCCCTGCGAGCGTTGCGACGCACGGGGACAGAGTTCGGCGCCAGATTCAAAAAGTAAAAACACAGTATAGATACAGTATACTTAATCTTACAGATTACAGTACGGTATGAGTGAGTGAATGAATAACTTGTATAGCGCTACAAATGTGAACTAAATCACCTCAAGGCGCTTTTTTCCATCCAGTGTCGTCCTAATCCTTCAGAAGAGGTGGGTCTTACGTTTTTTTCTGAAGGCCCGATGGTTTTCTGAAGGCCTGATGGTTTGTGGGTAGAGCGTTCCATAGCCGTGGTCCTTGGACTGAAAATCTTCGTTCTCCCTTCGATTTGTAGCGGGACTTGGGGATGTGGAGGAGGTTTTGGTTGGTTGATCGGAGAATGCGATTGAGGGTGTAGTGCAGGGATATGCAATTAGCGGACCTCCAGCTGTTGCAAAACTACAAGTCCCATCATGCCTCTGCCTCTGCCTCTGGGTGTCATGCTTGCTGCTGTCAGAGTCTCGCTATGCCTCATGGGACTTGTAGTTTGGCAACAGCTGGAGGTCCGCTAATTGCATATCCCTGGTGTAGTGTTTTATTTTCTCGCATAAGTATTGAGGAGCGTTTCCTTGTGTGCACTTGTGGGTGAGACAGAGGGTCTTGAATGTGACCCGATCCTTTACGGTTAGCCAATGAAGGGTCCTCAGTGAAGGGGTGATGGATTCCCAGGGTTTTTTCCCCATTACCAGTCTGGCTACCGTGTTCTGGATGACTTGTAGGTGAGAAATCTGGAATTTAGGTAGTCCTATGTAGAGGGAGTTTGCGTAGTCGAAACGGGAGTTGATGATTGTTCCAACTACTACCGCTATGTCCTCTTCTGGGATGAAGGGGATGAGTCTACGCAGCAGGCGGAGGAGATGCTGCGATCCGCTGACTACTGATCCTATTTGTGCATCCATCGACATCTCAGAGTCAAAGATGACTCCGAGACTTTTGACTTTGGTGCTCGGGGTAATGGTCTGTCCAAGGATGGTGGGTGGTGTCTGTGAAGTCTTGGCTTTTGTTTTTCTGTTTGCGTGGTTCTATTTTGGATCCATTGAGTTTAAGGGAGCTCTCAGTCATCCAATCATCGATCAATGTGAGGCATTTTTCCAGTCCGTGATATTGGTCTTTTATTTCGGTGATACGAAAATAGTTTTGAGTGTCGTCAGCGTATGAGTGGTAGCACAGGTCCTGTTTTCTGATGATTTTGAGGAGTGGGCGGAGGTAGATGTTGAAGAGCATGGGTGACAGGGGTGATCCTTGAGGGACTGCGCAAGAAATTGTGTGAGTTTCAGAGGTGAAGGCTCCTAGTTTCACTGTTTGGGAACGATTTTCTAGGAAGGATGCGAACCAGGGTAGATCTGAGTCTGCGACTCCTGCTACTTCTTTAAGGCGAATGTTTAGGGTTTTTTGGTCTACTGTGTCGAATGCTGCACTGAGATCCAGCAGCACCAGGAGACATGATTCTCCATCACCTGCTGCTTCGAGGGCGTCATCCCATATTTTGAGAAGCGCTGTTTGCCTGATTGTAGTGGGTCCAAGAGTTTGTGGGTGTCCAGATGGAGTTGTAGCTACTGCTTTCTCCATGATCTTGGAGATGGTGTTAAGACTTGTTACCGGTCTGCGGTAGTTTGGGTCTTTGGGGTCGAGGTTGGATTTCTTTAGGAGGGGTTTGATTATGCCTTGCTCGAGGGAGATCGGAACAATACCTTCTTTGAATGATTGATTTACGAGATGTGTTATGGTGGGTGGCAAGATGTCGGTACATTCTTTCAGGAGTTTTGTAGCAATGATGTAATTTGGTGATGTGCTGTCTCGGAGGCTTCTGATGATGTTTTTGGTGGTGTCGATGGAGTGAGGTTGGTTGTTTTTTCTGTTGAATTATTTCCTGAATGGTTTCGATTTTGTCGATAAAAAAATCCAATAGCTCATTACAGAATTCTTGAGTTTCGTTTGCTGGAGGTTCTAGGCAGGTAGGGTTCATAGTCTGAGCGACTAGTTTGAAAAGTTCACGAGGTCGGTTTAGGGCTTTTGAGATGGTGTTTGAGAAATGTTCTTTTTTTGCTTTGAAGATTGCTTTGTGGTATTTATTAGTGTGTGCTTTGTGGTTTGTGTGGTTTTCCTTTGTTGGGTTTCTTCTCCAGGCTCCTTCAGCTCTTCTGCGTTCTTGCTTCAATAAAGTAAGAGTGTCATTAAACCAGCTCAAATTGTTTATGCGGATGACTGCTCTACGTTGGTTTTGATTTAGCATTCCTATGTTTTTTGATAGTGTGGTTTTAAAGAGTTCAGAGTGTAGTTTCTTCTGAGATCTTGTCCAGTGTGTTGTTATTGAGTGTTTCAGTTTTTGGGAGATGGTGTTGGTGGTGATTTTAAATTTGATAGCGTGATGGTCCGTCCATGGTAAAGGCATGTTGTCCAGTGTGTTGATGTCCATATTTTGTTTGAAGATGAGGTCAAGAATGTGACCCGAACCAAGCGTGGGGGCATTTATCAGTTGCTGCAGACCTAGTTCTTCCAGTTGGTTGATGCAGGAGGTGGTGATGGGGTCCTCGGTGGAGTTAGCCCAGAGGTTGAAGTCCCCAAGTAACAAAAAATTTTTGGTTTTCAAGGTGTATGTCAAGATAAATTTGGTGAAGGGTGTGAGGAGATTTGTCTTTGGACCTGGTGGTCTGTAGCATAGCAGTATGTGGATGGTGTCCTGGGGTGTTGTTTGAAGATGCAGAGTGAGTGTCTCCATGAAAGGCAGTGTGTTCTGTAGAGTTCGTTTGATGAGAGAGAGGTGGGATTTGAAGATCACTGCTTGGCCTCCTCCTCTTTGTCCTATTCTATGCTCGGTTAGTAGTTCTCGAGCACCAATTCTGTTAGGATGGTGTTACAGTCAGGTGTTAGACAGCTTTCCATGATAAAGAGGCAATCTGTGTTGTTTTGGGGGATGAAGTCGTGGATTTCCTGTCTGTGCTTGACTGCAGATCTGGTGTGATAAGTGTTGTAGTTGAAGGCGCATGATAAGTGTTGTAGTTGAAGTGGTGCCTTCCTGTTTCTGGTGGTCGATTGTTGATTGATCCTTAGAAGTTGTTCTTTTCGTAATATTTTTTGGGTGGAGGTCGGTAATGTTGAGGCGGTATTCCTTAGACTATGGAGGGTGTCCCCTGAGTATTTAAAGTTGCACATGGTAGGAAAAAAGTTGATGGCGAGATGATGATGATCCTGAAGATGCAGCTGATGATAGGGTGGTAATGATGATGATGATGATGATGATGCAAATGTTGATGATGGTGATAATGAAGGTGATGGGACCCAAACTGACCTAACTGCCCACCTGTTGATCCAGAGAAAGGCGAAAAACCCCAGCTGAGCCTAGGCCAATTGCTACCGCAGGGGAAAAAATTCCTTCCTGATCCCCCGAGAGGCGATCGGGTGAACCCTGGATCAACTTCCTATGATTGGTGCCCCAATGTACTTGCCTGGGCCGATGATGGTGCAGAGATGAGGAGGGTGAAGGTGAGGATGATGAGGGGGGGCAGGTGAATAAAATGGATGTCAAGGTACTGATAGTGAGAGCGTTTGTGTGTATCAAGGTGGCCGCTAGATTGTCCTTCAGTTTGCCGATTGTAAGTGGTCCGGCGGGGGTTTACTCGTTGTTAGCCCGTACCAGGTGAGTTCTATGATTTTTTTTCCTGGATGGCTAGTTGGGGTGGTCGGGGGAAAGTACTGCAGCCGAGGCTGGGTGGACCAAGATGGCCGCCACGGCCAGAGCTAGGCCCGAGCCGCGGTCTGTCCTGGAGAGCCTGGTGGTTACCGGTGCGGCTTCGGGGAGGTCCGCTGACAGCTGGGGGGCTCCGGAGTCGGAGGGAGCACGCAGGCCCGCTGGAGAGAGAATTGGGGAGAAAGATAGTGGGATGGCCGGAGCTAGGCTGTATTATTATATTATTATTTGTTATAATTATTTTATAGTTATTTATTATATTATAATTCATGATTTTGTGTTTCAAACTTTATCATACCCGTGATGTCTACTAGACTCTTGTTTGGACAGATTTAAGTGAGTTATTCCTAAGAATTACAGGCCTACAATATAAAATGCAAAAATTTCCATGCAAAATAATGGTACCGCTTTCAGTACCTAAAATCTGAAATAATCATACCGCCAGGGAGGTTAAAGGGGTTGTAAAGGTTTGTTTTTTATTATCTAAATAGGTTCCTTTAAGCTAGTGCATTGTTGGTTCACTTACCTTTTCCTTCGATTTCCCTTCTTAATGTTTCTTTTCTTTGTTTTCTTTGTCTGAATTTCTCACTTCCTGTTCCTCCTCAGTAAGCTGTTCTGGCTGACTAACTCCCAGCCAGAGCGGCTTGGATGATGGGGGCAAGCTTACTGAGGAGAAACAGGAAGTGAGAAATTCAGACAAAGAAAAAAAACATTTAGAAGGGAAATCGAAGGAAAAGGTAAGTGAACCAACAATGCACTAGCTTAAAGGAACCTATTTCGAAAATAAAAACAAACCTTTAAAACCCCTTTAAGTTTTGAAAGATAGAAGCTGATTGGTTGCCATGCACAGCTGCACCAGATTCTGTCTACTCAGGTCTTAGTAAATTCCCTCTATTACTGTATGTACTGTATATACAGTATATGTTTTTTTTTCCCTAGCAAAACAATACTGCTGCCTTACATTCTAGGTAGCTTTAAAAATTCACCCTGCAGTGCCCCCCCCCCCCCCCATGTTCATGCTAATATGACTGATCCTATTTGAAATTTAAAAAAATTGCAATTGTAGGAGTGTGAGTATTTTAAGCAGTTTTTTTTTTAACTGAAAAAGCAGATGAGAAAGAGTGTGGTTCCTTAAAATGAAATGACTACACAGTGCACAGATCACATTTAGGGCTGTTGTTAGATTTATTCAGTATAAAAAATAAAGAAAACAAAAAGCATCCACTGTCAAGGTTTGTTCACACCAGATGTGTGCATTATCCAGCACAGAAAAACACATAGACATGAGAAAATTCATCTGTGCAATTAAACCCATTGCATTGTAGTACACTGGAAAAACATCAACAGACAATATATTAGAAGGTTGTGCGTTCACTGATATTGCTTTACATTGGGGGGGGGGGGGGGGGGGTTGTTGAACTCTGTAAAGCACCATTAAATAATTGAATATTTAACTTTTCTCTGTATTACATTAAAGTCTCAGCTGACTGTGAGAGGACACATCCCCAACATCTGACTGGTCTTCCTGTTCCTCGTGACTTAGCAGTATTACCCAAGAGGCAGATACTAGTAAGATCTCAGCTGTTGCAACTTTCTTCAGTTATGCACTCGAGAATTTAATAAGTATTTTACCTGCTTATACGAAAATTCTTATACTGTTTAGAAATACACCCATAGCCATATCCATATCATAGCTGCCTAGGCAATTTTAGATCAGATCTTACATGACTTCTATTGGAATCCCAATTATCAACAAAGAAATGTAATTTTAGACTTTATTTAAAGCGTTCCAGGCTAAAATGACACTAGGTTTAGATCAACCGAGCACCCAACCTAACTCCCCCCGTTTTTGGATATCCTTTTTTGGCATTTTGTACCCTTTTTCATTGTTCTCTAGCTGGGACTCCCGTCCTACCTCGCCGCAGCGAGGTATGTCATTTCCACATTTGCCTCGGCCCCTCATCCCCCCCACTGCCTTCTGGGAACTGTATGTGTCCCAGAAGATGACAGGGTCAGTCAGAAAAGCATACATATTCGCCAGCACACCATGGATCGGCAATTTTTGTCCAAAAGTTTTAATGAAAAGTGATTACATCACAAGAGAAAGTGCAACGTTTCGGAGCCACGCAGGACCCCTTCATCAGGCATGCGTCGGATCCCTGGACATGTAAGTGTCATATTAAAAGTCAGAAGCTACATTATTTGTAGCTGCTGACTTGGGCTCAGGGGCTAAGTCCACGTCACACACTATATAAGGCTGCTTCTTACACGGCGCCTTATATAGTGAATGAATGGAGATTAGTCAGGTAGTTAATGTAGTGTGCAGTCAGTTAGTGTAGGAGTGACAAAGGACACTGATGTGAGGGGGAGGGGGGCTGTGAGGTTAGATGGGGACTGAAGACACTGATGTAAAAGGGGGTGTATTGCAAAGAGGGGGGACTTAGATGCAAAGAGGGGCTGCGATGTAAATGGGGGACTTGGGTGCAAAGGGGTCTGTGATGTAAAGTGAGCACTGTATTATAAAGAGGGGTTGTATTGTAAAGGGGTGCTGTGATGTAAAAGGGGGGTCCTGTGATGTAATGGGTTTCAATATAATGTAAAGGGGGTGCTGAGATGTAAAAAGGGGGTTCTGCAATGTAAAAGGGGGTGTTGTGAAGTAAAGGGAAGAACTGATAACACTGATGTAAAGGAGAAACTGTTATCTAAGGGAGTGGGACTGTAATATAAAGGATCCAAGTCAGAGCACAGACATGAGAATCAGACCTTTGCTGAATAAAAATTGCATTTACCGGACCTCCGTGAATTTTAATTCAATACCCCTGGCATACAATATCACCTCTATGTACATACAGTATGTATATCTCATATTCTAAGGAAGTTAGAATATTTACTGGCCCTAAGAAATTTCAAGGACAATACCTCCAAGTTCCATCTGCTAATAACATATTAGTTTCCAAGAGGCTTGATTATTTTTACATTACTCATAGTCAATCTAATCCTGAGACCAGTTCCTCTGCTGGCATTTCTTCTTCCTCCAACTTTAGTTCATGACACACCTCTTCCTTATCAGACCTGACTCATGGCTGGCTCAGCTGTTAAGATAAGAACACCTACTTAGCCCTACCACCACTTTTTGTAAACATGCAGAAGTCACTAAGCTTTGATTATCAAAGTTGGGCAGGAGAGTTTTGGTGTGGCTGGAAGTGCAAAGTACTTTGGGAGAGCTGGATTACTGAACTATTAAACTATTTGGGTGGTTCAATGGCACTGTCTAAACATGGCCCTACACAATGTAGGAATTATATGAGTTTTGGTGGGGCTGGACATGCAGGCTACTTTTCGAGAGCAGGATTACTAAACTTTTATGGTATTAGGGTGGTTCAATGGCACTGTCCTACGTAGCCCTATGCCATATAGGACCTATACAAGTTTTGTTGCGGCTAGACTTGCAGACTACTTTGGGAGAGCAGGATTACTAAACTATTGTAGTATTTGTTGTTTCAATCATCTTGAGATGGTCCTACACAATATTGGATCTACAACGTATATGACTTATGGTGTGGCTGGTGTTGCAGAACACTTTGGGAGAGCAATATATTATGTGAGTGGTTCAGTGGCACTGTATAAAGATGGACATACATATTTAGCTCATATTGTACGATCTCTTTTATATTTACCAAAACTATGTAATGAGAAAGCCTACCTTTCAGTTTTTATCCACTCAGAGGTCCTTTTTCTACATTGTTGTTGTTGATTGTATAACTGAATTTTAACATTTGTAGACTGCCTAAAAAAAAATCGAATGCTATGAATGATTACATTATCATGGTACAGGTATCAATTTGTTTAAAATTTCCCATAGGTGTGCCGTTCAGGTTATACATGGTGCTCAAATCACAATGCTTTAACTCCAGGATAAGGTTTGTACAACAACAAATGGCTGTACACCAATACCATTACTTCCTTTCACTTTATTCAACCAGGCAGAGAGGGGAGCATATAAAAGCAAAAGACAGGGATACAACCCTGATAACCTGATACCGCAAGGTAAACCTTCACATCGGTGCCCCACTCACAGATTATGCAACCTTTATTATTAAACATGGTCAGAAGAGCCGGGGCCTTGGTGTATTGCAGTAAAACATACTTTATTGAAGATCAAGCAGTACAGGGGGGAAAAAAATTCAGCACTAAAAAGTTGACGTGTTTCAGCGCCTGCAGGCCTTACTTATATGAGTGCTGGATTTTATTCCCCTGTATCGCTTGATCTTCAATATTTAATATATGTATCACTGCAATATACCAAGGTGCCAGCTCTCATGACCAGGCAGAGAGGGGGGGTTGCAGGCCAAAGCTTGCAGCATGCATGCCTAGATGAATAAAGCTTTGTGAAAGGAAGTGACATCAATGGTGTGCGGTCATTTGGTGTTCATGCAGAGTTTACACTGAGTGGTGATGGACTCCTTTGGTCAGCAACTGACACCTGTAGTGGACTTTAGAGTGGTGGGGACTTCTCCTAATCTCATCTATTACAAAGTTAGGGCTCTTTATTTTGGCTAGGTCATTGTAATTTTAAAATTTCAATGGAAGAATCCTTCTCCTGGTGTGCAATATTTGTGAATTGAGCTTAAAATCAAATGTATTCTGTACTTATGCAGCAAAGTCCCGGGGCCCCTGAGGCCTAATGGGGACCTCCAGAGTCAGGGAGAGCTGACATCCTTCTGTATATGGTGGGTTGTGAGGCCTAGTGGGTGCAAAGTAGCCAGAGTAATTGGGCGCCAGACACTTCTTGAATGCAAAAGAGATTTTATTTCTCGTAACAGAAATTTTGGAGAGGGGGTTAGGGCCAGGATACCCTTGGGTAGTTGAAAGATTAATGGCAGACTCTGAGACTTCAACAGGAGGACAGCCATGCAGGGAAAGGCATCTAGCAAGACGCCACATCTGCATGTGTAGGAATGCATTCTCCTATGGCAACAGTCTTTAACAGTTCCTAACACAAAGTGTAACAGTTCCTTCACTTCCACTATAATCACTCCTTATAGTTCCTCAGCCTACTGAGCTCCCAGTCTCTCACTAGAATTGCTGATGCACTGCCAATGAATCCCTTGAGCTCCACCAATCTTCATGGTGGTATCTTCCTCAAGTGTCACCCCCTCTTCTCTGCTGGGTCCCTAGCTTGGCACTCAAGATACTTCTCAAGCTTCACCACCACTGGCCCACTCGGTCCCTGGCTTGACACACAAGGCTGCTCTGCAAGCGTCACACCTCCGCTGGCTGCGTCCCTGGCTTGATACCCACTAAGTTTCCAGATTTTTTACTGTCCCTGGTTGGTGAGAATACTTCTAAGGTACTTGCTTCAGCTACTCACTGTGGCCCCTGGTAATAAGGTGGATGGTCCCTTAGTGGCGACAGCTTCCCCTCCACCTTCGACGACGACAGGTTCTCCGGCCGGCAGAACCGTAACTTCTGGTTGCAAGCCGCAATCCAAACCCTGCGCTGCTCTTCTGCTTCTGGATAGACCCTCAGACAGCCTAGCAGCCAGATGTGCATGGGATAGGCCCAATCTCCGGCCTAGCAGCCCGGGCAATACAACACACGTCCACCCAGACAGTAGTCCAGGTGGCACAGAACCACGATCACCTGACTTCACATAATTATATAGGCTCTCCCAGCATGCCAAGGGATTTTAAGAAAACCCCTCCCCATTGGCTGAGATACCCCATACACCCATAATCTGACCTTGCAGTGCCCTTCTCATATCTAATGCCACCAAGTACATGACCACCTAGAGGCAAAAGAGAGAAGTTCAGCAATTACAGACTTATGCCGCGTACACACGATCGTAAATTCCGACAAGAAAAGTTTGATGTGAGCTTTTGGCATTGGACATTTTCTGTCGGAATTTCTGACAACAAAAATTTGAGAGCTGGTTCTCAATTTTTCCGACAAGAAAAGTTATTTTCAGAAAATTTTGATCATCTGTATGCAATTCCGACGCACAAAAAAACACGCATGCTCAAAATAAAACATAAGAGCCAAACTGCCTATTAAACTTCATTGATCTTGGCTCGTCGTACGTCTTGTACGTCACCGCGTTCTTGACGTTCGGAATTTCTGACAAGATTTGTGTGATCGTGTGTATGCAACACATGTTTGAGCCAACATTCCGTTGGAAAAAAATCCACGGTTTTCTGGTCGGAATTTCCGAACGTGTGTACGCGGCATTAGAGGGAAATCAATTGATCCTCAACAATTAGCCAAAGTAGCTATACCTGGCAAATAAATTTAGGAGCAACCCTGCCTAAACTCCAGGGTGCTACATCTATGTTGTAGGCAAATGTTTCACCCTGGACCTTGTCATTTTCTACACTATAGTGCACTAACTGTGATGAATCTGTCAGACAAACATGAAACCAATTCTGCACTATCCATTTACAAGATCTCTTCACACTGACATCATAAACCATAAGAAATGATGGTGCTTAACATAAATAGTTAGTAATTACCTATAAAATGGCATTATCCTAAGCTGAAGATAATAACAGTATAGTTAGACTAATGTTTAATGGGTTCCGTAGCAGTAAAAGTGACTGATCTGTACAGCAGGTCTTCTAAGTAATCATTTTGTCATTTGCCTTATAAACTATATTCATATTCTGTACTTGCTGTCATGTTATGTTCCACTGTCACTAATTATCTTACAGTTCAGTCAATCAAACTAAGCTTCACCAGATTTTACTACTAGTTGTATGTCTGGAGGGGAATCCCAAATATAGCTATATTTTCAGTTTTACTAACATAATCTTTAAAAACGAATCCAGTTGTTTTTCTTGTTTAAGCTGCTTGGGGAATTTATTTTTCCTGTGGTTTCAGTTGAAAACATTTTCAGAAAAATGTATCCTGTTAGTCCGCTCCAATCCAGATGAATATCTGAATAGCTAGGCTGCCAATGCATAAAAATATATATATATAATACTGTTAAGTTCATAATATCATTATATATATATATATATATATATATATATATAGCGGGTAAAATAAGTATTGAACACTTCACCATATTTCTAGGTAAATATACAGTATTTCACCCCTCACATTTTTGTAAATATTATATTACCGGTATATCTTTTCATGTGACAACACTGAAGAAATTACACTTTGCTACAATGTAAAGTAGTGAGTGTACAGCTTGTATAACAGTGAAAAATTGCTGTCCCCTCAAAACAACTCAACACAGCCATTAATGTCTAAACCATTGGCAACAAAAGTGAGTACACCCCTAAGTGAAAATGTCCAAATTGGGCCCAAAGTGTCAATATTTTGTGTGGCCACCATTATTTTCCAGCACTGCCTTAACCCTCTTGGGCATGGAGTTCACCAGAGTTTCACATGTTGCCACTGGAGTCCTCATCCACTCCTCCATGATGACATCACGGAGCTGGTGGATGTTAGAGAACTTGCGCTCCTCCACCTTCCATTTCAGGATGCCCCACAGATGCTCAGAAGGGTTTAGGTCTGGAGACATGCTTGGCCAGTCCATAATCTTTACCCTCAGCTTCTTTAGCAAGGCAGTGGTTGTCTTGGAGGTGTGTTTGGGGTTGTTATCATGTTGGAAGGGGAAGGGGATCTAAAGGGAAGGTATCATGCTTTGCTTCAATATGTCACAGTACATGTTGGTATTCACAGTTCCAATGAACTGTAGATCCCCAGTGCCGGCAGCACTCATGCAGTCCCAGACCATGAGACTCCAACCACCATGCTTGACTGTAGGCAAGACACACTTGTCTTTGTACTCCTCACCTGGTTGCCGCCACACATGCTTGACACCATCTGAACCAAATAAGTTTATCTTAGTCTCATCAGACCACAGGACATGGTTCCAGTAATCCATGTCCTTAGTCTGCTTGGCTTCAGCAAACTGTTTGCGGACTTTCTTGTGCATCATCTTTAGAAGAGGTTTCCTTCAGGGACGACAGCCATGCAGACCAATTTGATCCGGTGTGCAGCGTATGGTCTGAGCACTGACAGGCTGACCCCCCCCCCCCACCCCTTCAACCTCTGCAGCAATGCTGGCAGCACTCATACGTCTATTTCCCAAAGACAACCTCTAGATATGATGCTGAGCACGTGCACTCAACTTCTTTGTTCAACCATGGCGAAGCCTGTTCTGAGTGGAACCTGTCCTGTTAAACCGCTGTATGGTATTGGCCACCATGCTGCAGCTCAGTTTAGGGTCTTGGCAATCTTCTTATAGCCTAGGCCAGGGATATGCAATTGGCAGACCTCCAGCTGTTGCAGAACTTCAAGTCCCATGAGGCATAGCAAGACTCTGACAGTCACAAGCATGACACCCAGAGGCAGAGGCATGATGGGACTTGTCGTTTTAAAACAGCTGGAGGTCCGCTAATTGCATATCCCTGGCCTAGGCCATCTTTATGTAGAGCAACAATTATTTTTTTTAGATCCTCAGAGAGTTCTTTACCATGAGGTGCCATGTTGAACATCCAGTGACCAGTATGAGAGAGTGAGAATGATAACTCCAAATTTAACACACCTGCTCCCCATTCACACCCGAGACCTTGTAACACTAACGACTCACATGGAACCGGGAGGGAAAATGGCTAATTGGGCCCAATTTGGAAATTTTCACTTAGGGGTGTACTCACTTTTGTTGCCAGCGGATTAGACAATTCCTTGTGTACCTACCTATTCCAATACATCAAATAAAGTATGTCTGGAAGGCCAACAAGGAGAGGCAGACACACACAGGCCAATAAAAGAGGGCAAGCAGGCTCTGTGTCTAGAGGCAACAGTGCTGGTCGTGGACACGGTACATTCTCATCAGCACGTGGCCGTGGGGCACGCTTGTCCTTTTTTTCGGCAGCTGGCCGTTTTGAGCCGCAACATGCTGAAGAGCTGGTAGAGTGGATGACCAAGCCGTCCTCATCCTCCTCATCCTCTCTCACCCAGCCTCAGGGTACTTTGTCAGCCAAAGCGGCCTCTTCCCTCGGCTCAATGGCATCAGTCACTCCTTGCCTAGCCCCACCATGTCCTCCTGAGTAGTCCCCCGAACTGTTTGACCACAGTGTTTTTTGTACATGCTGCAGAAGGATGCGCAGCGTTTTGAAGACTCCGATGATGGTACCCAGCTTGAGGAAGGCAGTAACATGAGCCCAGAGAGAAGGGGTGACCAAGAAGGACAGCAAACTAGCAGTCATGTTCCCCCAGCTGCAGCATACTGCCAGGTTTGCTCCAGTGACGAGGAGGGAGGGGATGATGAGGTCACTGACTCTACGTGGGTGCCTGATAGGAGAGAGGAGGAGGAGGAGGCACATCTCCAATGAGGCAGGATGCTTTCCAGAGGCCAGCTTAAGGGCAGCACACCGACTGCATCACACCACAGAGCTCCGCATGTGCAGGGTGCTGCTGTCTCTGCGCGTTATTCCAAAAGTTCTTTGGTGTGGGTCTTTTTTGAGACGTGTGCAGCAGATCGCACCTTTGCTATTTGGAACATATGTCTGAAGCGTATCTCGCGTGGCCAAAACAGCAGCCGCTTGGGCACCACATGCTTGACCAGACATATGTCGACCTGCCATGCAGTCCGTTGGCAAGCGTACAGAAAAGACCCACAAAAAAGAACAAAGCAGACCTCTCCTTGCGCCTCATCAGCTGGGATCTCCAACCTCACTATACCTTCAGTCCTCTCAGAAACCTGCACTGAGAGGAATAAAGGTGTAGAATTAGGTGTGTCACTGCCAAGTACTTGCGGGCAATCTGCTATCGGTACGCCAACGTCAGATTGTACCAGGCAAATTTCCCTGCCCCAGCTGCTGCACTGCCAAAAGAAGTTCGCTACCAGCCATCCACATGCCCAGCGGTTGAATGCTAGCTTGGCTAAATTGCTAGCACTTCAACTGCTGCCTTTTCAGTTGGTAGACTCTGCCCTCTTCCGTGAGTTTGTGAAATGTGCGGTTCCTCAGTGGCAGGTTCCCAAACGCCACTTTTTTCACGGAAGGCGATTCCACTCTCTACCGGCATGTGGAAGGCAATGTCTTGGCCTCGCTGGACAGGGCCGTCCAGCAGGCATGGACAGGGACATTACCTATCTTTCACAGTGCATTGGGTGACTCTGCTGGCAGCTGGGAAGGATGCAGGACAGGGTGCAGTAGTGTTGGAGGTTGTTCCGCCACCATGTCTCCAAAATGCTACTAGTGGTGATTCTGACACACCTCTCTCCTCCACCCCCTCCTCTTTTTCTTCCATGGCCTCTTCCTCTGCTGATTTGTCCTCGGAACCAGCGGTGCTCCGTAGGCGTTCAAGGGGCTACGCAAGTACGCAGCCAAAAAGATGCCATGCGGTGCTTGAGCTGGTGTGCTTGGGGGACAGGAGCCACACTGGGGCAGAGATTCTGTCAGCTCTGCAGGGGCAGGCTCAGAAGTGGTTGATGCCACGCCAGCTTAAGCCAGGAATGGTGGTTTCCGGCAATGGCACCAACCTCCTCTCCGCCCTCCGAAAGGGACAACTGACCCATGTGCCCTGTTTGGCTCACGTCCTTAACTTGGTGGTGCAGTGGTTCTTGGGCAGGTACCCGGGCTTACAGGATGTCCTGAGGCAGGCCAGGAAACTCTGTGTGCATTTCTGCCGGTCATATAATGCCAGTGCTCGGCTGGCTGACCTCCAAAAGAAATACAACCTGCCCAAGAACCGCCTAATCTGTGACATGCCCACCAGGTGGAACTCAACGTTGTCCATGCTGCAGCGGCTGCACACGCAGCAGAGGGCCATCAATGAGTATGGCACGAGGAGAGGGTCAGGGGAGCTTGGTTTATTTTTGCCACGCCAGTGTTTCATGATCAGGGATGCATGCACTGTCCTGTCACCATTTGAGGATGCCACGAGGATGGTGAGCAGTGACAGTGCATGCATCAGTGACACTGTCACCTCTTGTCCACCTGTTGGAGCACACGCTGTGTGGAATAATGGACAGGGTACTTGAGGCAGAGCAGAGGGAGGAAGAGGAGGACTTCCTTACCTCTCAAGGCCCCCTTTATCCAGACAGTGTTCCTGCTGGCCCGCCTATCACACAGGAAGAGGACGAGGAGGAGGAGGAGGATTGTGTCAGCATGGAGGTTGAGCCTAGCACTCAGCATCAGCAGCAGTCTTCAAGGGATAAATTACAGTCCCAAGAAGCCCATGCACTTGTACATGGCTGGGAGGAGGTGGCTGCTGATCATGTTGTCCTTAGTGACCCAGAGGACTCTGGATTGAATGCCTCAGCAAACCTACGCTGCATAGCCTCCCTGATCCTGCAAATCCTGTGGAAGGATCCTCGTATCCGTGCTATCAAGGAGAGGGATCATTACTGGCTGGCAACCCTCCTTGATCCACGTTACGAGGGTAAGGTTGCGGACCTTATCTTGCCGTCGCAGAGGGAGCAGAGGATGAAACATCTTCGGGGGGCCTTGCAGAAAGGTTTGTGCAATGCGTTCCCAGAGCCTGGGAGGTTAAAAATTCCTGGCCCTGGACAACGTGTTGCAGAGGCTTCGGTCAGTCACAGAAAGAGCGGTGGAGAAGGTGGCGGTCTGACCCATGCGTTCAGACAATTTTTTAGTCCGCAGCCCCAAGGTATGATCGGTTCCAGCAACCATCGCCAGCGTCTGTTTTACATAGTGCAGGAATACCTAGGGGCAAGATCAGACTTGGATACCTTTCCCACCGAAAATCCTCTGGGTTACTGGGTCTTGAGGATGGATCACTGGCCAGAGCTTGCACAGTATTCAATTGAGCTACTGGCCTGTCCTGCATCCAGCGTTCTTTCGGAACGCACATTCAGTGCTGCTGGAGGCTTTGTAACCGATCACAGGGTGCGCCTGTCCACCGACTCGGTCGATCGACTGACTACCAAGCACCTGATGCTGATGTAACCGAATATTTTTTTTTTGAATGTCAGATCCCTTCAAGACTGCCTATGCTGATGCTAAATGACTATCCTGTTATGCTGAGTGACTATCCTCTTCCTCCTCAATGATCATGCTGATAGCTTGTAAGAACATTTTTGGTTCTGGGCACCGCCACCAGTGGCTAAGGCCCAAATTTCTGCAGAGTACATAGGGCAGGCCCCTACTTTCAAACATCCGAGTTTCAAACGACTCCTACTTACAAACGGAGGGAGACAACAGGAAGTGAGAGGAAATCTACCCCTAGGAAGGGAAATTCTCTTCTATAAGAGTTAATATGGGAAAAAGATGTCTCCTCTCCACTGATGCTTTATCACCAATCCTTGTTTCCCTAAAAACCTCAAATTTTTAAAATCCAATTGTCAGTGGGAGAGAAATTGAGGTGAAATCTTCTCAACAGGTGCACAGACAACAAAACAAATGATACAGGGGTGATAACCCTTCCCTATGTTTTCCAAAAAACTTAAAAATAGATTTTTGGCTGGAGCTACACTTTAAAAATGTACCAGTTCAAAATTACAAACAGATTCTACTTAACCACTTGCTTACTGGGCACATATACCCCCTTCCTGCCCAGGCGAAATTTCAGCTTTCAGCACTGTTACGCTTTGAATGACAATTGCGCGGGCGTGCGACGTGGCTCCCAAACAAAATTGATGTCCTTTTTTCCCCACAAATAGAGCTTTCTTTTGGTGGTATTTGATCACCTCTGCGGTTTAATTTTTGCTATAATAAATATCCCAATTTAAAAAAAAACTTTTTTTTCTCAGTTTAGGCAGATACGTATTCTTCTACATATTTGTGGTAAAAAAAAATCGCAAGAAGCGTATATTGATTGGTTTGCGCAAAAGTTAAAGCGGCTACAAAATAGGGGATAGAATTATGATTTTTTTTTATTATTTTTTTTTACTAGTAATGGCGGCGATCAGCGATTTTTGTTAGGACTGCGATATTATGGCGGACACATCGGACACTTTTGACACATTTTTGGGACAATTCACATTTATACAGCGAACAGTGCTATTAATATGCACTGATTACTGTATAAATGTGACTGGCAGGGAAGGGGTTAACACTAGGGGGCGAGGAAGGGGTTAAATTTGTTCCCTGCGAGTGATTCTTACTGTGGGGGGAGGGGACTGACTGGAGAAGGTGACCGATCTGTGTCCCTATGTACAAGGGACACAGCATTGGTCTCCTCTCCCTGACAGGACGTGGATCTCTGTGTTTACACACAGAGATCCACGTCCTTGGCTGTGTAGCGGCCGATCGCGGGTACCTGACGGACATCGCGTCCGCCAGGCACGCGCATCGGCAGCTTGCGCGCCTCCCAGTGGCCAGAGGAGCCGAGGCCGTAAAAAACGGCCTCCCAGACCTGTAGAGCCACCTTGTGGCCGTCATTTGTCAATGGCCCGGGTCTCAAGAAGTTAAGAACAAACCTACAGTCCCTGTCTTGTTTGCACCGCCTGTATACTGCTGTTCAGAGTACATAGGGCCTGGGGGCCCCACGCCTTTCCTTTTTTTAATTTGGGTGCTGGGTTCCCCTTAATATCCATACAAGACCCAAAGGGGCTGGTAATGGGCTGGGGGGGGGGTACCCATGCCGTTTTTCTCAAGGATTTTCATCCATATTGCCGGGAACAGACATTACATTAAAGCCGCAGGCAGTTTTAAATTATTTTTATTCCTTTAGAAATTACATTTTGTGCAGGGACTGTTCTAAACACGGGAAACACGTGCCACTTCACAGGCATACTATAGACACCCCCCAGGTACGATATTTAAAAGAATATTGCACTTTTATTTTTTCACTTTAAGCATCATTAAAATCACTGCTCCCGAAAAAACGGCATTGATACATGTACCCTGGGGCAGGACCCGCATCCCCAAACCCTTTTTAGGACAATAACTTGCATATTATTTTATTTTTTTATGTTATTTTAAGTTATTTCCTTATCCATATTTGTTTGCAGAGCACTTGCCATGCTCTTAACAACATTTTTCTGCCATTTGCAGCCCTCTAGCCCTTTCCATTACTTTTTTAGAGCCTTTTTAGTCCCTAGAAGTCCGGGTCCCCATTGACTTCAATGGGGTTCGGGTTTGGGTTCGGGTTAAAGTTCGGTCCCGAACCCGAACTTTTTTCCGAAGTTCGGCCGAACCTTTCGAACCCGAACATCCAGGTGTCCGCTCAACTCTAAAACTTCTGCCTTTACAACCACTTTAAATTGTTAAAGAATGATAGGCGGTTACTTTTCCTCATAATAAAAATGCCATCAATCTTCTTTGCTTCAGGTATTAAAACTCATATTTATATTTCCATTTTTAATTTTTCTAATTACTATTTTATTTATTTGTATTTAAAAAAAAATGGCATCAATCTTCTTTACTTCGAAAATAAAGCATATTTGCATTTTTAAATTTTTTTTATTTAATGTTATTGTATTTATTTTAAAAATTGCATCAATCTTCTTTGCTTCAATAATATTGCATATTTGCAATGAAGTTTAATATTTTTCAGGAATCAATATTGCTGAAATCACTCCTGACTCTTTCTATTATTCTACAAACCACTCTTCTCCCAGAAAATGAAAAGTCATTTGCCACGTCCTGTCACCAAGCCAATCCTTTGTTTATAAATCAATGTTGCTTACTTTTCTAGCCATCCAAGCTAGTAATTCAGCTACAAAAACGGTCAATTTTCAGAATCCACTAATTATAGTTCATGGAATGTTCTCATAAACTGGGAGGGGAAGGCTGATGTCACTGGAAATATGCGATACCTTATTTCACTTTGACTAAATATGTTCAAAGTTCAGCAGTCAGTGTACAAATATGTTGGATGACAAATCTCAGGAACTGTGATTCATTCACTCTCCTCTGTCCTATTTTTATTTTTTTGTCCTTTTAACAATATGTCCCAGTGTTGGAATGTAGGGGAAGGAACTTCTCAATCAGAGAGATGAGTATCAAAACTTTCCCTTCTTTGGCCAAGTCAGCTGCACTATACAATTTTTGCATCGATCCCATATACCCCAGATTGTTCAAAAGAATATCATAATGTATAATACATTAGTCTCTACATCTGTTTTTACGTTCTCAGTTAGCACTTAGCATTCACTGGGTATTAGTTTAATTACCTGGAATCTGCTTTTAAGAATGACCATTATGATCATCTCTAATTGCTGCTCTGGACATTGTTAGCTTGTAGGTAATTATCAGATTGGAAAGGTATTAATGTTCCATACTGTGTGTGCTATTTTAAAGGATAATGTGCCAAGAAAAGATCTGTAAAACCTGACATGACCTGCTTGTAATCAGGTTTTTACCCTAGTTTTTTATTTGTTTTTAACAAAATATTGCGCCCTCATTGATATTAGAAGGGCCATTCAGTTCCAAATTTGTTGATTAAAGAAAAAAAATTGGACTATTTAGACTGATGTACTAAATGAGTAAAGACTTGTAAAGCTGAACTCTGGGATAAGTAAATACTGAGTTAGTTGTAGGGTTATAGGGATTGTTATGCCGCGTACACACGGTCCGAATTTCCATCAACAAATGTTCGATGTGAGCTTTTCGTCGGAATTCCGACCGTGTGTAGGCTCCATCGGACATTTGCTGTCTGAATTTCCGCCAACAAATGATTGAGAGCAGGTTCTCTATTTTTCTGACGGCAAAAGTTCTTATCGGAAATTCCGACCGTGTGTAGCCATTTCCAACGCACAAAAGTGCTGCGCATGTTTGGAATCAATTCAACGCATGCTCGGAATCATTGTACTTAATTTTTCTCGGTTTGTCGTAGTGTTGTACGTCTCCGCGTTCTTGACCATCAGAATTTCCGAGCGACCGTGTGTGTGTGCAAGACAAGTTTGAGCCAACATCCGACGGAAAAACCAAACACGGTTTTGTTGTCGGAAACTTCGATCCTGTGTACACGGCATTAGTGTGATTGTTAGTTTTTACAGAGATGGTTGATATGAGGGTTAGTTGTAGAGTTATAGGTATGGTTAGTGTGGGGGTTAGTTGTAGGGTTATAGGGTGATTGTTAGTTATAAGGTGATTGCATCCATATTAGCACTTGAAACAAAAACAACTGTATACATTTGTAGTGTTGCTAGAGTAGGATGTTTTTATGTTAATGTAGGTACATTTTCAGGCTTGGCTGGCAGCCAAGCCTGTATGTTTTTTTCTGGGTCGGGTGAGTGACTCAGGTAGGCTGGATGACTCAGCAGCAGCTTTTCTGGCAACTTCTCTCTGCTTGCTGGAAACTTAGGGAAGGTTCCAGAAGCAGTTGGGAGGGGCCTAGGAAGAGCTAGCTGCAGTATTCTGAGGGCCCTGACCAATCCCCAACAAAAGGGTTGGCAGGCCCCCTCAAATACTCAAGGTCAGCCCGGCAGGGGCAGTGTGGAGTTTGGGTGGGAGAAAGAGATGGAGTGTTAGCTTTGAGAGTAGCTCCCCAGTCTTTGAAGGGGGGGCTGAACTCAGGCCTGGGCTCGGGTGTGGAAGGGACCCCTTCTCATGACACATGGAGGGATCCTGACCAAGAGGCACAGGAGCAAGGAGAGGACAGCAGGAGGACACTGCTGGGCAAATCTCCAGGGAAGAAAACAACCAAGAGGGCTGGTAAATGTTACAGACAGAGGACTGAGAGGCATGCCTGAAGTGACTGGGTGCAAGCAGTCTAGGATGGATACAGAGTCAGCCTGGAAGGACTGTGGAGAAGAAGCAAGGAGGGCTAGTGAAAGAGGCAGTTTCAGTCAGGTGGTCTGGCAGTGCCTGAAGAGGTGGTACTGGGAGCAGTAGCCACAGGAGGGGACAGCTAGCATCAAAGACCTTTATTTTTGCTGCACTACTAAAGGGGTCACTGGTCCCTGCCTGCAAAGGGCATTTACAAGGATCAAACTGAGATTTTTTTTGATCAAACAATCAGTGCTAGCTGGTCCTGGGAGTTGCAGTTCTACAAGCAAGTCTGTGCTGGTGGTAGAAGAAGAGGAGTGTGTATATACCGAATGTATATAGTTTGTGTCCCTGAAGAGTTTCTACTGATCAAATGGGCATCCCATAACAACCCTTTCACATCAAAGTTCCAATCCCCTAAATAAAAAAACAAACAAACAAAGCTACAAGGACTGTTTCTTGTCTCAAGATTGACTGTAAAATTTGTGTGCCTGGCTGTGCAGGATGGGAGATGGCCAACATTCACCAGCAGCTCCTGCAGGGGTAGCTACACTTTTTTTTTATTTGCACTAACATCAGCATAAGCTTTTGGGGTGTACCTTCCATTTGAAAGGTAACAAGGACAAAACCATGAATACAAGCATAATTAAAGCCCTGAAAACTTGAAGAGAAAATCTGCTACAATACAAAGAGAAAAAAAAAACGAATAACCGTGTAACTCTAGTAACCACATACAATCCAGCCCCAGATGGGATAAGAAAGATAATAAAAGATTATCAAGACAACCCCCAATGCTGGCTTTCAGGTAACCACCCAACCTCAGACACAATATAATCAGCAGGAAACTTAATTCTAAAGCTGGCCATAGACGGTTCAAATCTCAGGTGGATCAGCAGGAACTTTCTGGAGAGTCTAACCATGTGTGGCATTGGGCAAGCTGAATGTACCCAAGTTGATCAATTGATCAACTTGGATACAATCAGCCTGCTGGATTTTGCATGTGATTTATGCTAGCGCCTGTTATAGCCGCTAACAATAATCACTGTGTTCTCCCGGGGGGGTTGCAGGAATATAGATTAGCTCAGTCTATGGCCAGCCTAATTATGAAGTCACAAATAAAGGAACCAAGTTCTACAACAAGGTGCAGCCAAATCAATTAATTAAAAAGTATCGAGCACACCAAAGGGAGCTTCGTTATTACAGGATTATACAGCTATACCTCTAGTAATGTGGTATACTTCATCCAATGCAAAAAATGCAACCAATTATCCTACGTTGGAGAAACAGGACAGACATTACAAACAAGAATGAATTTACACAGACACACCATTAAAGAACATAAGGAAGATTATTTCTGCACATCTGTGGGACATCATTTCTCACAACCCAGCCACACTATGGAAGGCATGAATGTTTTAGTTCTTAAAGGGGACTACAAAGTTACTCAGGAAAGGAAAACTTTTAAACAAAGAATGATAATTCTATTTGACACAAAATTTACTGGACTAAATGTGGGCCTCGGTTTTCGAAATCACCATCCCTCAGTTTTTTTGACCACTCTCACCTCTGTGACTCTTACTCCCACCCTGTCCATAGCCCTCTCCCTGCCTTTCTTACTTACTGTAGAAGTGTAATTATCATTGCTGTGTATGGTTGTTTGTGTTGTTTTCCCTCAGTACTGCTTGGACCTTGAAGGGTGTACACCCCAAAAGTTTGTCCTGAACATTTGAATGTTAGTGCAGGTAAAAAAAGTATCACAGACAGTACTCAATTGTTTTAGTTACAGATATGGTTAGTTTGAGGGTTAGTTATAGAGGTATAGGTATGGTTAGTGTTAAGGTTAGTTTAAGGGATAGTGATAGGATTACAGGCAAGGTTAGGGTTAGAATTAATCTGGGGGTTACAGGGATAGTTGGTGTGAGGGTTAATTAGGGTTATAGGGATGGCCAATGTGAGGGTTAGTGATAGTGTTATAGGGATGGTTAGTGTGAGGGTTAGTTGTAGGGTTACAGGCATGGTTAGTCTGAGGGTTAGTGATAGTGTTATAGGGATGGTTAGTGTGAGGGTTAGTTGTAGGGTTACAGGCATGGTTAGTCTGAGGGTTAGTGATAGTTTTATAGGGATGGTTAGTGTGAGGGTTAGTGGTAGGTTTACAGGCATGGTTAGTGTGAGGATTAGTAATAGTGTTATAGGGATGGTTAGTGTGAGGGTTAGAGATAGTGTTATAGGGATGGTTATTAGTGTGAGAGTTAGTGATGGTGTTATAGAGATGGTTAGCGTGAGGGCTAGTGGTAGGGTTACATGTAAGGTTAGTGTGAGAATTAGTGATGGTGTCATAGGTGTAGCGCTGCCCTCGTGAGGGTCGCTGGTTAAATTAGTACCCCACTGGTTGCCCTGACCCTGCAAATCCTCTGCCACCTCTTACACCCTGGGTTCATGCATTTTCCCTTTGGTAGTGATAACAATGAAATAGGTATACCAAAATTGATTAAACCAATTAACTTGTTTACTTAGTGAAATGGAAAACGATTGGAAAATCAACACAAGTTTACAGTTTAGAATGGTATCTCTTATAGGAATGTTATCAATAACTAAATCACATGTCAATATTAAACATTCAACAGTGAGGACTATAATTTCTGTACACAGCAAGGCACATAAAATGCCTATGTGAACAGGTTACAGGAGGGCAGAGGAATGGCTCTTATTGGTGTCAGACTCTTCTCTTCTGTTCCTCAACACATAGATGCAAAATAGTAAATACAATGTTAGAACCTTCGACAGTAAGAAACTGTATTAAAATTCAACCTGCTCTTTCAGAGAGTTCTTGGGGAATTGCAGCTCTGTGAGCTCAGTAGAAACAAATCCCTGAAGTGGGGAGGAGGTAAGAAGTAGTCCTGTATTACTGTGAGGAATTTCTGAATGGCAGAGCAAAGCAATCTGAATCAATTGGTTGTGAATAAACAAAGAAGCAAATCTTTCTGTGTTGAACAAACTGCAACTGGAATCACAGTGATCACTGACTTAAAGATGTTGCCCTCTGTAGAACTACAAGTAGGAGTGGGGTGATAGATGATAGAGATGTCTACATATAGTGTCTATGATGTTTGGCCTAAGTCCTTGGCACTAGGGATGATAGATGGTGTAGGAGGCAATGGTGTCTATATACAGTGTCTATAAGGTTGGTGTCAGGATCAGCGGCTAGGGAGACCAGACACGTAGCTACACAAGGGAACAGAGACTAAACAAAGGATATATATATATATATATATTAAAGTGATTTAATTTTAATTTATTCATAGTGAAACACAGCAAACCCAGCACACAGTAAACATGAACATAAACAAACCCCAAAAGACAAATAACAAAGGAACCTAACTACTAACTATATACAAAAACCATCTAAAGGACAAGGGTACAGGAATGCAAGGTTGCAAGGAAGGGGGATCTCAACAGGGTACTCAAATTGAAGCAAGGCATGGGGAGGCAGGAACAAGGCAGAGAGGTACAGGCTGGATCAAGCTAGGCATCAGGAACAGACAGCAAGGAAGGGACCAGAATAGTGACGCGTCGGGGGAAGGGAGGAGAAGCCTTAAGTAGCCCCCAGGCAGCTGAACATTAATTAGCCTGATTACACCAGCCTGCTGGCTCCTGGTAGACACCTGCTGGTGGACACTGGAACTGCAGCAAACAGCCCAGAGCAGGATAGTGCCACCAGCAGGTGAACTTAATCCTAACAGTTGGGCTATTGCCCGCTCACCACACTAGAACAAGAGATGATGATGATGATGATGATGGCTGTCTCTCAGGAATGTAGCTCAGGGGATGGTGTCTGGCCTCCACCGCACTGCGCTACAGCTCACCCGAATCTGATGTCACTGCAGGATAGATGGAATAGGCTGAACAGCCAAGGGGTGCTACCTGCAGATGTCCCTCCGAATAGCCGCCGGATGGTTCTGCTATTGCAGGCCGTGACTCAGCTGCAGCACACACTGTCACAGAATCCCTGCACTCAGATCCAAGCTGGGGTCCCAAGAGAGCACGCCAGGCCTCAATCAGTTCCTCTTATAGACTCTCCCAGCAGTCTGTTCTTCCCCATCAGCCATCTGGTAGTTGTAGTTCCCGATGATTCAGCAAGAGGGCAAATCCCATCCATTTGGACTACATGTTAATAAAAATGCCATAAAACTATCCCCTATTTTGTAGACGCTATACCTTTTGTGCAAACCAATCAAAAAATGCTTATTCATCTTGGCTTAATTCTGTACCTAAGAGTCAATACATTAGACTCAGACGTAATTGTACTGATTACAGGGAATTTTTAAATCAGGCTGAGGTGCTGACCAGTCGATTTATGGAAAAGGGCTATTCACCCACCTCCCTTTCAAATACTTTGAATGAAGTGGCCTTGATAGACAGAAGTGTTTTATTAACAGATAAACCCAAGGTAGATGTACGAGCACCATCTATTCCCTTCATTACTACGTATTCGACTTCACATAGGGGTGTGAAGAAACTTATTAATAAACACTGGCACATGCTCACCAATGATCAGGTTCTTAAGGCAGTTTTACCGGAACAACCACAAATTGTGTATAAAGGTGCACCATCCCTTAGAGGTAGGGTGGCACCCAATATGCTGGATCCTCCTTCCATTAGGAGGACTTTTCTCGATCATTTGGTGGGTTTCTATCAGTGCAAGAGGTGTAGGATATGTTCAGTTAGTGGTTGTTCTCATAGGCGTACTAACACGTTTAGATCTACTAGCACCGGGGTAGAGTTTGAAATCACTTCATCCATTACATGTTTCACGGAGAGAGTAGTTTATCTCTTGCAATGCCCATGTGGACTCCAGTATGTGGGCAGGACCAAGCGACCTCTCTGTGTGAGGCTTAATGAACATGTCACTAACATACTTACGGGTTTTCCCAAGCACCCAGTTTCACGCCACTATCTAGAAGTTCACGCTAAGAACCCCAATAAAACCATTTTTCTGGGCATAGATAAATACACCCCACAATGGAGGGGTGATTCTATGATACATAGCATATCTAGATTAGAAATGGCCTGGATCCACAAACTGAAAAGTTATACCCCCTTTGGAATGAATGTAGAGGTGGACCTTAACGCCTTTATTGACAATTCCTAGATATATATTTTTTAGGTTTTTTGTCTATTCATGTACATTTGAGGTGACCCTTTGGCAGCCATCTTTTAATTGGCATATATATATATTTTTTTGATTCAAAATTATCATATATTTGACCTAATTACATCATATTTACATTTGGCGACATTTTTGGTACTTTTAATAAAGTGCTTTTATTATCTTTTTTAATAAATCCTTTAAACGGTAATGCACTATTGAGATCCTTTATTTTTTGGGACCATCCGTGTTTTGAGGACATCTCCTGGATCATTATTTAGGATCTGGCATATTTCCATGGAGTAATCTGATTGCTGATGTGCCTACTATTCCCTTACCTCTGGTAAGCGGTTCATTCAAACGGTGGTGGACCACGGGTGTTGCATGTTTATTGAGCATCATTCCTCAGTTTTCTGTCTCCTCACGGTTACCTTCAGTTTGGACTTTTTTTATTTATTATTGGACTTTCACTTTTTTATTTTAGGATTGTATTATAGCACTATTGTCTATATGCCCTTACAATTAGGGCTCATGATTCACATGGTTTATATATAACTTGCATGATTGGTTCATACCGGTCTTTTTACATTTAGCGCAGCTGTTTTTTTTTTCTTTGGTATTTTTTATGTTATCACATATGTACAGTTGCTGCTGTCTTTTTCCTTCAGTTAGCGCGGTCCCCCCCCTTCTTCCAAATAAATGCTTATTGCAGTTTTTTTTTACCAAAAATATGTAGAAGAATACGTATCGGCCTAAACTGAGAAAAAAATTTGTTTTTTTTAATATTTTTTGGGATATTTATTATAGCAAAAAGTAAAAAATATTGCTTTTTTTTCAAAATTGTCGCTCTATGTTTGTTTATAGCGCAAAAAATAAAAACCGCAGAGGTGATCAAATACCACCAAAAGAAAGCTCTATTTGTGGGAAAAAAAGGACGTCAATTTTGTTTGGGAGCAACGTAGCACGAGCGCGCAATTGTCAGTTAAAGCGACGCCATGCCGAATCGCAAAAAGTGGCCTGGTCCTTAGGCTGCCAAATGGTCCGGGGCTTAAGTGGTTACAAAACAATATGGAGCTTCCTGGCTCTGTCTGAACAGGTGGCTATCTGTCTGGCCGACAGGAGAAGCAATTTGCTCATCTCATGTGCAGAATATTAGTTGTCATACAGACCATTTATATTATCAGTGTGTCACAGCTAAATGGAAGTGAGCCCGGAAGATGAATGGTGCTTGTTTTACACTTTGCAGGTACATTGCCCATGATGACAAATTACAGCCAAGAGAAAGTTAGATAGTAATGAAATAAATAAAGCAACTTAGAAGTGGCTACATATCGGCTCCTGTGTTATTGATATAATTTACAGCCTTCTATTTAGTTCAGTAGTTTTAAAATAAATGGTAAGAGAATGAATGGAGCAGGGTCACTTTAAAGTGGTATTAAATCATAGCTGTGGAAATATGAGTTAGTTAAAAGGTTTTCGAAATGTAGCTTACACCAGTGAGACGTTTAGGTTAAAATTTATTATGTGCTGCCGAAGTCCCCTGACAGGTTTCATTCAAGCCACCATTAGCTCATGTTCAAATTTGGCCTCTGCGGCCCTTCTTCATTTATTTAAAATGACATGCACTCAAATCTCATGCCGTGTCTTGCTTTCTAATAGGTTTATTGCATTCGCAGAGGATTTCATTTAAATGTATAAATGGAATTACATATCTGTCTGAATGTCTTCTGTAACAATAGTGTCTAAAAGCATATGTCTACAGGGTGGATTTACTAAAGGCAAATAGGCTGCACTTGCAAAGTGGACAGTCTACTTGACTTAACCAGTTGTCAACTGACCGCCGTCAAATGACGGCGGCAGGAAGACACTGTTATTCTGGGCGGACGTCATATGACTTCGGGCCTTTAAAATCCACTAGGGGGCGCGCGGCCGCCGCGTCACTGGGCACCCGCGATTGCCCAGTAACCGAGCAGGACCGTGGATCTGTGTGTGTAGATCCATGTCCTGTCAGGGAGAGGAGACCGATGCTGTGTCCCTTGTACATAGGGACACGGATCGGTCTCCTCCCCCAGTCAGTCCCCTCCGACCACAGTAAGAATCACTAATAGGGAACACATTTAACCACTTCTTCGCCCCCTAGTATTAACCCCTTCCCTGCCAGTCATGTTTATACAGTAATCAATGCATTTTTATAGCACAGATCGCTGTATAAATGTGAATGGTCCCAAAAATGTGTCAAAAGTGTCCGATGTGTCCGCCGCAATATCGTAGTCACGATAAAAATCGCTGATCGCCGCCATTACTTGTAAAAAAAAAGAAAATAATAAAAATGCTGTAAATCTATCCCCTATTTTGTAGAAGCTATAACTTTTGCGCAAACCAATCAATATACGCTTATTGCGATTTTTTTTACCAAAAATATGTAGAAGAATACGTATCGACCTGAACTGAGGAAAATAAAAAAATAAATTAAAAAAATGGATATTTATTATAGCAAAAAGTAAAAAATATTGTGTTTTTTTTTCAAACTTGTCGCACTTCTTTTGTTTATAGCGCAAAAAATAAAAACTGCAGAGGTGATCAAGTACCACCAAAAGAAAGCTCTATTTGTGGGAAAAAAGGACGCAAATTTTGTTTGGGTACAGCGTCGCACGACCGCGCAATTGTCATTCAAAGTGTGACAGCGCTGAAAGCTAAAAAATGGCTTGGGCAGGAAGGGGGTTTAAGTGCCCGGTAGAGAAGTGGTTAAGTAAATCCACCCCTTTGTGTTTTCAAAAGCAACCAATCAGATGCTCACTTTCATATTTAAAGAGACCCTGTCACCTGACCATTCATTTTAATAAATATATTTCCCTAAGAATATATAATATGTGCATGTTTTTATGTATTTTATGCATGTTATTTACCTGTAAAAACCTCTCAATCACCTCAAGTGTAGACATCTGAAAGCCCTAATACTGCTGCTAGATGCTGCCATCTTGAATGTGAAGTCAACAGCCCCAGAAGACTCTTAGATGTCCCTCAAGTTATCCCCTATACCAACTTTTACTCCAGAAGAACCCCTTAATTCGTTTTCAGGTCTCAGGAAACCCCTCCTCAAATCAATTCATTGGAGGTCAGTGGGAAAATACAGGATTATTTGCTAGAGGGCTCTATTCTAAAGTCCAGGTCTGGAGAATGATCTTTTGTCTCCCTCACTGAGGATCTACCTGTGGATGCTGGGTAGTAGTCAGCTCCTGAGTAGGGATGAGCTCGGTGTTCGAGTCGAACATACGTTCGACTCGAACATCGGCTGTTCGATCGTTCGCCGAACAACGAACGATTTGGGCCGTTCGCGCCTAATTCGCGGCCCACAATGCACTACGCCATCGCAGTGTCATCCAGGCGCTGTGATTGGCCAAGCATGCACTGTGACCCCGCATGCTTGGCCAATCACAGCGCCGGCAGCGAGGAGAGCAATGATTGGCCACAGGCAGGATGCCTGTGGCCAATTATTGCTGAGGGTGTTTAGTACACGCCCCACACTATAAAAGGCCGCCAGCACGGCGGCCTAGTGTAGTGTGTTCCGGAGCAGGGAAAGAGAAGCATAGGCAGGGACAGTGACATTTTTTTTTCTTGCTTAACCTGGATTCCTTTAGTTTAGGGAAAGAGAAGGATAGGTAGGGAGAGTGTCAGTGTGTTTTACTGTGCTAAACCTTGTTTGTAGGGACAGGGAAGGACAGTGAGGGAAATTCTCATTGTGCTATACTGTGCTAAAGCATTCCTCATCAACCATCTTTAAAAAAAAAAATTTTTTATAGGGACAGAAAACTATAGGTAGGGAGAGTGTCAGTGTGTTTTACTGTGCTAAACCTTGTTTGTAGGGACAGGGAAGGACAGTGAGGGAAATTCTCATTGTGCTATACTGTGCTAAAGCATTCCTCATCAACCATCTTTAAAAAAACATTTTTTATAGGGACAGAAAACTATAGGTAGGGAGAGTGTCAGTGTGTTTTACTGTGCTAAACCTTGTTTGTAGGGACAGGGAAGGACAGTGAGGGAAATTCTCATTGTGCTATACTGTGCTAAAGCATTCCTCATCAACCATCTTTAAAAAAAAATTTTTTATAGGGACAGAAAACTATAGGTAGGGAGAGTTTCAGTGTGTTTTACTGTGTTAAACCATGTTTGTAGGGACAGGGAAGGACAGTGAGGGAAATTCTCATTGTGCTATACTGTGCTAAAGCATTCCTCATCAACCATCTTTAAAAAAACATTTTTTATAGGGACAGAAAACTATAGGTAGGGAGAGTGTCAGTGTGTTTTACTGTGCTAAACCTTGTTTGTAGGGACAGGGAAGGACAGTGAGGGAAATTCTCATTGTGCTATACTGTGCTAAAGCATTCCTCATCAACCATCTTTAAAAAAAAATTTTTTATAGGGACAGAAAACTATAGGTAGGGAGAGTTTCAGTGTGTTTTACTGTGTTAAACCATGTTTGTAGGGACAGGGAAGGACAGTGAGGGAAATTCTCATTGTGCTATACTGTGCTAAAGCATTCCTCATCAACCATCTTTAAAAAAACATTTTTTATAGGGACAGAAAACTATAGGTAGGGAGAGTGTCAGTGTGTTTTACTGTGCTAAACCTTGTTTGTAGGGACAGGGAAGGACAGTGAGGGAAATTCTCATTGTGCTATACTGTGCTAAAGCATTCCTCATCAACCATCTTTAAAAAAAAAATTATAGGGACAGAAAACTATAGGTAGGGAGAGTGTCAGTGTGTTTTACTGTGCTAAACCTTGTTTGTAGGGACAGGGAAGGACAGTGAGGGAAATTCTCATTGTGCTATACTGTGCTAAAGCATTCCTCATCAACCATCTTTAAAAAAAAAAAATTTTTATAGGGACAGAAAACTATAGGTAGGGAGAGTGTCAGTGTGTTTTACTGTGCTAAACCTTGTTTGTAGGGACAGGGAAGGACAGTGAGGGAAATTCTCATTGTGCTATACTGTGCTAAAGCATTCCTCATCAACCATCTTTAAAAAAACATTTTTTATAGGGACAGAAAACTATAGGTAGGGAGAGTGTCAGTGTGTTTTACTGTGCTAAACCTTGTTTGTAGGGACAGGGAAGGACAGTGAGGGAAATTCTCATTGTGCTATACTGTGCTAAAGCATTCCTCATCAACCATCTTTAAAAAAAAATTTTTTATAGGGACAGAAAACTATAGGTAGGGAGAGTTTCAGTGTGTTTTACTGTGTTAAACCATGTTTGTAGGGACAGGGAAGGACAGTGAGGGAAATTCTCATTGTGCTATACTGTGCTAAAGCATTCCTCATCAACCATCTTTAAAAAAACATTTTTTATAGGGACAGAAAACTATAGGTAGGGAGAGTGTCAGTGTGTTTTACTGTGCTAAACCTTGTTTGTAGGGACAGGGAAGGACAGTGAGGGAAATTCTCATTGTGCTATACTGTGCTAAAGCATTCCTCATCAACCATCTTTAAAAAAAAAATTATAGGGACAGAAAACTATAGGTAGGGAGAGTGTCAGTGTGTTTTACTGTGCTAAACCTTGTTTGTAGGGACAGGGAAGGACAGTGAGGGAAATTCTCATTGTGCTATACTATGCTAAAGCATTCCTCATCAACCATCTTTAAAAAAAATTTTTTTATAGGGACAGAAAACTATAGGTAGGGAGAGTGTCAGTGTGTTTTACTGTGTTAAACCATGTTTGTAGGGACAGGGAAGGACAGTGAGGGAAATTCTCATTGTGCTATACTGTGCTAAAGCATTCCTCATCAACCATCTTTAAAAAAACATTTTTTATAGGGACATAAAACTATAGGTAGGGAGAGTGTCAGTGTGTTTTACTGTGCTAAACCTTGTTTGTAGGGACAGGGAAGGACAGTGAGGGAAATTCTCATTGTGCTATACTGTGCTAAAGCATTCCTCATCAACCATCTTTAAAAAAAAAAAATTATAGGGACAGAAAACTATAGGTAGGGAGAGTGTCAGTGTGTTTTACTGTGCTAAACCTTGTTTGTAGGGACAGGGAAGGACAGTGAGGGAAATTCTCATTGTGCTATACTGTGCTAAAGCATTCCTCATCAACCATCTTTAAAAAAAAAAAAAATTATAGGGACAGAAAACTATAGGTAGGGAGAGTGTCAGTGTGTTTTACTGTGCTAAACCTTGTTTGTAGGGACAGGGAAGGACAGTGAGGGAAATTCTCATTGTGCTATACTGTGCTAAAGCATTCCTCATCAACCATCTTTAAAAAAACATTTTTTATAGGGACAGAAAACTATAGGTAGGGAGAGTGTCAGTGTGTTTTACTGTGCTAAACCTTGTTTGTAGGGACAGGGAAGGACAGTGAGGGAAATTCTCATTGTGCTGTACTGTGCTAAAGCATTCCTCATCAACCATCTTTAAAAAAATTTTTTTTTATAGGGACAGAAAACTATAGGTAGGGAGAGTGTCAGTGTGTTTTACTGTGCTAAACCTTGTTTGTAGGGACAGGGAAGGACAGTGAGGGAAATTCTCATTGTGCTATACTGTGCTAAAGCATTCCTCATCAACCATCTTTAAAAAAATTTTTTTTTATAGGGACAGAAAACTATAGGTAGGGAGAGTGTCAGTGTGTTTTACTGTGCTAAACCTTGTTTGTAGGGACAGGGAAGGACAGTGAGGGAAATTCTCATTGTGCTATACTGTGCTAAAGCATTCCTCATCAACCATCTTTAAAAAAACATTTTTTATAGGGACAGAAAACTATAGGTAGGGAGAGTGTCAGTGTGTTTTACTGTGCTAAACCTTGTTTGTAGGGACAGGGAAGGACAGTGAGGGAAATTCTCATTGTGCTATACTGTGCTAAAGCATTCCTCATCAACCATCTTTAAGAATTTTTTTTTTATAGGGACAGAAAACTATAGGTAGGGAGAGTGTCAGTGTGTTTTACTGTGCTAAACCTTGTTTGTAGGGACAGGGAAGGACAGTGAGGGAAATTCTTATTGTGCTATACTGTGCTAAAGCATTCCTCATCAACCATCTTTAAAAAAACATTTTTTATAGGGACAGAAAACTATAGGTAGTGTGAGGGGGTTAACTCGGTAGCGGGTGTGTGTGACCCCCTGGTTGGGCTCCCCACACAAAAACAGGGCCAGCAGACGGAGGTTGTGGTTTTCAAAATCAAAAGGTGCGGTTTATTTCTCTATGTACAGTGACAAAAACCACAGCAAAGCCAAAAAGAAACATAAACAAAATAAATCCTGGTCAGTTTGACCTCTGACTAAACATGCAGGTTTCCTAAACTAACAACTGGGATCAGCCTGGTGCTGTCCTAGTCCCTAAGTCCCTGGTTTAGTAAAAGTCCAAACAAATAGCCACACAGGCTTTGCCTCACCGCACAGGGGTTCACTCTCCCTAGACAGTCCACACAGGTCTGGTTCCAGGCATGAGCTAACATCTAATGAAGCTGGGAGTTCTTATAGAGGCCTAAATGAGCTGACAAGCTTCAGCTGGTCTCATCAACTCCCTGTCTCACGACGCCCAGCACTCTCCCTAGAGGTATGAGTCATTCATGAGCCCACTAGCCTCAGCTGGGCTTCATCAACTCCCTAGTTGTATAAGTCGGCATAAAGCCTGAATCTGGGAGAAATATATCTACCCCCCTGGATGCAACCAGGTGACTTTACCTTCCTGCTGTCACATACCCCCCCCTCTTGTTTTAACCTCGGGGTTGGAACACCAGCAATCAGGCATTCATGTACTCGAGACAAAGCATCCACATTCCCCATTTGAACGCCAGGGCGATGCTTTACTGTGAAGTTGAATTCCTGTAGGGCCAGGAACCACCTATTCACTCTTCTATTTGTCTCCTTGTTTTGAGCCATCCACTTTAACGGAGCGTGATCCGTAACCATGTCAAAGTGCCTACCTAGCAGATAGTACCGAAGGGAATCTAGAGCCCACTTCACCGCTAAACACTCCTTTTCAACCGTGGCGTAATTTACCTCATGGGACTTCAACTTCCTGCTGAGGTAAATGACTGGGTGCTCTTCCCCGTTCCAGACCTGGGACAATACTGCTCCTAACCCCACATCTGACGCATCACTTTGTACGACAAAGTCTTTAGAGAAGTCGGGTGAGTACAACACTGGCTGGCTACATAAGGCTTGTTTCAAGAATTGGAATGCTGCCTCAGCCTCGGGGGTCCATTTAATCATGACCGACCCTTTCCCTTTCGTCAGGTTGGTTAGGGGCACAGCCTTAGAAGCAAAGTGGGGAATGAAGCGCCGATAATAACCCGCGATTCCCAGAAAGGCTCGTACCTGCTTCTTGCTGTTGGGACGTGGCCAACTCTGGATGGCCTCGACTTTGTTGAGTTGGGGTTTTATTACTCCCCTGCCAATGGTGTACCCAAGATATTTGGCCTCCTCCTGCCCAATGGTACACTTCTTGGGGTTAGCCGTAAACCCCGCTTCCCGGATAGAGTCTAGGACTGCTTGCACTTTTGGCAGATGTGAGGCCCAATCTGTGCTATGGACAATTACGTCATCCAGGTAAGCCGCAGCATACTTCCGATGGGGCCTCAGTATCTGGTCCATTTTCCGCTGGAATGTGGCCGGCGCATTCTGTAACCCGAACGGCATTCTCTTATATTGGAACGCCCCGTCTGGGGTTACAAATGCGGTTTTCTCTTTGGCCGACTTGGCCAGGGGAATTTGCCAATACCCTTTTGTGAGGTCAAGAGTCGTCATGTATCGGGCTGTTCCCAGCCGGTCGATCAACTCATCTATACGTGGCATGGGGTAGGTGTCAAATTTTGTAACTTTGTTCAACTGACGAAAATCGTTACAAAATCGCCAGCTCCCATCCGGTTTAGGCACCAACACAATGGGACTAGACCAATCACTTTGGGACTCCTCTATCACCCCTAAGTTCAGCATTTTCTGTACTTCCTCCCGTATTGCCTCTCGTCGGGCCTCTGGGATCCGATAGGGTTTTAACTTCACCCTTTCACCGGGCGGGGTAATAATATCATGCTCTACCCCAGATGTTTGTCCCGGCAGCTCAGAGAACACCTCCTTGTTGCGAAGCACAAACTCCTTAACCTCCTGTTGTTGGGGTTGTGACAAGGTGGCTGCTATTCCAACCTCCGGAATCACGCAACCAGTTTGAGCTGGTGACCAAGTTTCTGCGACTAGGGACTCTCTATCCCTCCAGGCTTTCAACAGATTAACGTGATATATCTGTTCGGGCTTTCGCCTTCCTGGTTGTCTGACCTTGTAATTCACTTCGCTCACTTTTTCCATTATCTCGTAGGGGCCTTGCCATTTGGCAAGGAATTTACTTTCAACCGTAGGGACAAGTACCAATATCCTATCCCCCGGGGAAAAGGTACGGGTCTTTGCTCCACGGTTGTACACTCCCTGCTGTGCCAACTGCGCTTGGGCCAAATGTTCCTTCACGATGGGCATTACCTGTGCAATTCGATCTTGCATCAGGGCGACATGCTCAATCACACTCCTGTGGGGAGAACTCTCACTTTCCCAAGTTTCCTTGGCAATATCCAACAGCCCTCTTGGGTGTCTCCCATACAGTAACTCAAAGGGGGAGAATCCCGTAGAGGATTGGGGCACCTCCCTAATAGCAAACATCAAATAAGGAAGTAGACAGTCCCAATCCTTTCCATCTCTATCCACCACTTTCTTCAACATTTGTTTTAGGGTTTTGTTGAATCTTTCAACCAGCCCATCGGTTTGGGGGTGATACACAGATGTACGCAATTGCGTCACTTTGAGCAATTTACACAGCTCTTTCATAACCCGGGACATAAAGGGTGTACCTTGGTCCGTAAGCAGTTCTTTACAAATACCCACCCGGCTAAAAACAAGAGATAGCTCTTTGGCTATGGTTTTGGCCGAGGTATTTCTGAGAGGGATCGCTTCTGGATAACGGGTGGCATAGTCCATTATAACCAATATGTACTGGTGCCCCCTAGCGGACTTGATTATAGGACCTACCAAATCCATTGCGATTCTCTCAAACGGGACCTCAATGATGGGTAGAGGGACCAGCGGGCTACGGAAATGTGGCATCGGGGCCGACCTCTGACACACAGGGCAGGAGGAACAATAATTTTCTATGTCCTTCATCACCCCAGGCCAATAGAATCTCTGTAATACCCTCTCTCGGGTTTTCTCTGTCCCCAGATGACCTCCAAGAATGTGCCCATGGGCCAACTCCAACACCAACCTCCTGTAAGGTTTGGGCACCACCAGCTGCTCAACGGTTTCTTCTGCCCTTTTTGCCACCCGATACAGTAGGTCCTTCTCTACGCTGAAGTATGGGTAAGTGCAGGTATTATCTGGGTTCACTAACTCGCCATCTATTTCCACTACGTTTTCCCGTGCCTTTATTAGGGCGGGGTCTTTTAACTGTTCTGTGGCAAAATTTTCCCTGTGAACCTCCAGATCAGAAAACTCCACAGACGGTAGGTTTTCGTCTGAGGAGGTGGGCTCCTCTCCAGTTTCTTGAGTCTCCCCTGCAAATACTGACAAGGGAAATTCTGGAGAGTCCTCACCACTCTCAGAGGAGTTCTGGCTATCACATTCCTGGTACATAGGGGCACCAGTGGGGGGCTCAGGATCATCCCACAGTTCCCAGAACTTCGGAAAATCCCTTCCCACAATGGCGTCATGCGGTAACTGAGATACTAAGCCCACTGGATGAGAGAGGGTACCTTTGGGGGTCTCGAAACACACTGTAGTCACTGGATACTCTCGGGTGTCCCCATGCACACAAATAACAGCTACCTTGCTATTCCCAGAGACCTCTGTTTTAACTAATTCAGCCTTTATCAGGGTCACAAGGCTACCTGAATCCAGTAATACCACAACATTTCTACCATTAATACACATTTTGCATAAATGTTTCTCAGTTCCTCGAATGGCAGTGCATGCGACTGTCGCACACAGCGACTGACGTCTGCCCGTCAGAAAGTCACACTGCATGGGTTCCTCCACAACCGGGCAATTGGCTGCAATATGTCCCGCTTGCCGGCAGCGGTAGCAAACGATCCTTCTTGCGGCCTCTTGAGCCGCTGATTTCCCAGGCTGTTCTCGCCAAACTTGGGGTAGAGCTCCCACCCTCTCACTCTCTCCACCCTCACCCCTTGGAATCCTCTTATCCGCCCCTGGGGATGGTCTGGTCTTAGGGTGGAAAGTCCGAGTGTCTCTGGAAGAGGCCGTCAGGTTCTCTGTAGCCAAGTATTTCTCTACACGATCCACAAGACCACCGGCCGTCTCTGGGTCTCCATGGCTTACCCACTTTTGGATGGCAGTAGGAAGAGCTCTCAAAAACCGATCCATTACAACACGTTCCACAATCTCTGGTGCGGACAAAGTCTCTGGCTGTAGCCACTTCCTGCTCAGGTGAATGAGATCATACATTTGAGACCTGGGGGGTTTTCCAAGCTGGAAAGTCCAGTTATGCACACGCTGAGCCCGGACAGCCAGGGTGACACCCAGCCTTGCCAATATTTCAGCTTTTAGCATCACATAGTCTTTTGCTTGGTCAGGCTCTAGGTCATAGTAAGCCTTCTGCGATTCACCAGTTAACAGAGGAGCCACCAGTCCAGCCCACTGCTCCTCAGGCCACTTTTCTCTTTCAGCAGTCCTTTCAAATGTGGTCAAAAATACCTCTGGATCATCCTCTCCAGTCATTTTTGTCAATAAACGACTCACCCCAAAGGACGCGGTATTAGTGGGACGGCTTTCCTCACTGGTCTGCGGACGTTGCTGCATTACTGCTTCCATTTGTTGTAGTCTCTGCTCTTGCTTCTGTAACAGGTCTATGAAGCGGGCCTCAGATTGCTGCTGGGCTTGTTGATGAGCTTGCTGCTGGGCTGCAAGGCTCCTTTGCAAACCTGCATTTGTCTGCTGTTGATTGGCATTTGCTAGAGCCAGCTGTTTCAGTATCTCCTCCATGCTGGCTTAAAAAAAACTGCCACTGGTTCTCCACCAACTGTGAGGGGGTTAACTCGGTAGCGGGTGTGTGTGACCCCCTGGTTGGGCTCCCCACACAAAAACAGGGCCAGCAGACGGAGGTTGTGGTTTTCAAAATCAAAAGGTGCGGTTTATTTCTCTATGTACAGTGACAAAAACCACAGCAAAGCCAAAAAGAAACATAAACAAAATAAATCCTGGTCAGTTTGACCTCTGACTAAACATGCAGGTTTCCTAAACTAACAACTGGGATCAGCCTGGTGCTGTCCTAGTCCCTAAGTCCCTGGTTTAGTAAAAGTCCAAACAAATAGCCACACAGGCTTTGCCTCACCGCACAGGGGTTCACTCTCCCTAGACAGTCCACACAGGTCTGGTTCCAGGCATGAGCTAACATCTAATGAAGCTGGGAGTTCTTATAGAGGCCTAAATGAGCTGACAAGCTTCAGCTGGTCTCATCAACTCCCTGTCTCACGACGCCCAGCACTCTCCCTAGAGGTATGAGTCATTCATGAGCCCACTAGCCTCAGCTGGGCTTCATCAACTCCCTAGTTGTATAAGTCGGCATAAAGCCTGAATCTGGGAGAAATATATCTACCCCCCTGGATGCAACCAGGTGACTTTACCTTCCTGCTGTCACAGTAGGGAGAGTGTCAGTGTGTTTTACTGTGCTAAACCTTGTTTGTAGGGACAGGGAAGGACAGTGAGGGAAATTCTCATTGTGCTATACTGTGCTAAAGCATTCCTCATCAACCATCTTTAAAAAAACCTTTTTTATAGGGACAGAAAACTATAGGTAGGGAGAGTGTCAGTGTGTTTTACTGTGCTAAACCTTGTTTGTAGGGACAGGGAAGGACAGTGAGGGAAATTCTCATTGTGCTATACTGTGCTAAAGCATTCCTCATCAACCATCTTTAAAAAAACATTTTTTATAGGGACAGAAAACTATAGGTAGGGAGAGTGTCAGTGTGTTTTACTGTGCTAAACCTTGTTTGTAGGGACAGGGAAGGACAGTGAGGGAAATTCTCATTGTTCTATACTGTGCTAAAGCATTCCTCATCAACCATCTTTAAAAAAAAATTTTTTATAGGGACAGAAAACTATAGGTAGGGAGAGTGTCAGTGTGTTTTACTGTGCTAAACCTTGTTTGTAGGGACAGGGAAGGACAGTGAGGGAAATTCTCATTGTGCTATACTGTGCTAAAGCATTCCTCATCAACCATCTTTAAAAAAACATTTTTTATAGGGACAGAAAACTATAGGTAGGGAGAGTGTCAGTGTGTTTTACTGTGCTAAACCTTGTTTGTAGGGACAGGGAAGGACAGTGAGGGCAATTCTCATTGTGCTATACTGTGCTAAAGCATTCCTCATCAACCATCTTTAAAAAAAAATTTTTTATAGGGACAGAAAACTATAGGTAGGGAGAGTGTCAGTGTGTTTTACTGTGCTAAACCTTGTTTGTAGGGACAGGGAAGGACAGTGAGGGAAATTCTCATTGTGCTATACTGTGCTAAAGCATTCCTCATCAACCATCTTTAAAAAAACATTTTTTATAGGGACAGAAAACTATAGGTAGGGAGAGTGTCAGTGTGTTTTACTGTGCTAAACCTTGTTTGTAGGGACAGGGAAGGACAGTGAGGGAAATTCTCATTGTGCTATACTGTGCTAAAGCATTCCTCATCAACCATCTTTAAAAAAACATTTTTTATAGGGACAGAAAACTATAGGTAGGGAGAGTGTCAGTGTGTTTTACTGTGCTAAACCTTGTTTGTAGGGACAGGGAAGGACAGTGAGGGAAATTCTCATTGTGCTATACTGTGCTAAAGCATTCCTCATCAACCATCTTTAAAAAAAAATTTTTTATAGGGACAGAAATCTATAGGTAGGGAGAGTGTCAGTGTGTTTTACTGTGCTAAACCTTGTTTGTAGGGACAGGGAAGGACAGTGAGGGAAATTCTCATTGTGCTATACTGTGCTAAAGCATTCCTCATCAACCATCTTTAAAAAAACATTTTTTATAGGGACAGAAAACTATAGGTAGGGAGAGTGTCAGTGTGTTTTACTGTGCTAAACCTTGTTTGTGGGGACAGGGAAGGACAGTGAGGGAAATTCTCATTGTGCTATACTGTGCTAAAGCATTCCTCATCAACCATCTTTAAAAAAACATTTTTTATAGGGACAGAAAACTATAGGTAGGGAGAGTGTCAGTGTGTTTTACTGTGCTAAACCTTGTTTGTAGGGACAGGGAAGGACAGTGAGGGAAATTCTCATTGTGCTATACTGTGCTAAAGCATTCCTCATCAACCATCTTTAAAAAAAAAAAAATTATATAGGGACAGAAAACTATAGGTAGGGAGAGTGTCAGTGTGTTTTACTGTGCTAAACCTTGTTTGTAGGGACAGGGAAGGACAGTAAGGGAAATTCTCATTGTGCTATACTGTGCTAAAGCATTCCTCATCAACCATCTTTAAAAAAAAAATTTTTATAGGGACAGAAAACTATAGGTAGGGAGAGTGTCAGTGTGTTTTACTGTGCTAAACCTTGTTTGTAGGGACAGGGAAGGACAGTGAGGGAAATTCTCATTGTGCTATACTGTGCTAAAGCATTCCTCATCAACCATCTTTGAAATCCTTGTTTTTTGGACAGTCAGGGAAATTGTCATTGTGCTATTCTGTGTGAAAGCAATCATCCTCAACCATATTTAGAAATCCTTAAGTAAAGGGACAGAGAAGGACACCTGAAGGTAGCCCTTATTGCTTTTTTTCCCATCTCCCTGCAGGCCATCCATTAGAATGTCTGGAAGGCAAACAAGGAGAGGCAGACAGTCAGGAGGCAATAAAAGAGGGCAAGCAGGCTCTGTGTCTGGGGGCAACAGTGCTGGTCGTGGACGCGGTGCATTGTCATCAGCACATGGCCATGGGACACGCTTGTCCTTCTTTTCGGCAGCTGGACATGTTGAGCCACATCATGCCGAAGACTTGGTAGAGTGGATGACCAAGCCCTCCTCCTCCTCCTCATCCTCTCTCACCCAGGCTCAGGGTACTGGCAAAGCAGCTGCCAAAGCGTCCTCTTCCCTGGTATCAATGTCAGACTCATCATCAGTCACTCCTTCCCTAGACCCACCATGTCCTCCTCCTGAGGAGTCCCCCGAACTGTTTGAGCACAGTGTTGGGTACATGCTCCAGGAGGATGCCCAGCGTTTCGAAGGGTCTGATGATGAAACCCAGCTACAGGAAGGCAGTAGCGTGAGAGCAGACAGAGGGGATGCTCAAGAAGGACACCAATCTGGCAGTCATGTTCCAGCAGCTGCAGCATACTGCCAGATTGGCTCCAGTGATGAGGAGGGAGGGGATGATGAGGTCACTGACTCCACGTGGGTGCCTAATAGGAGAGAGGAGGAGGAGGAGGATGAGGAGGAGGCACATCTCCAACGAGGCAGGATGCCCTTTGGTGGCCAGCGTAAGGGCAGTACACCGACGGAATCACACCGCAGAGCTCCGCCTGTGCAGGGCGCTGCCTCTGCCCGTCATTCAAAAAGTTCTTTGGTGTGGGCCTTTTTTGAGGCTAGTGCATCAGATCACACAGCTGCTGTTTGCAACATATGTCTCAAGCGTATATCGTGTGGCCAAAACATCAGCCGCTTGGGTACCACATGCCTGACCAGACATATGTTGACCTGCCATGCAGCTCGTTGGCAAGCCTACCTCAAAGACCCACACCAAAGAACAAAGCGGACCTCTCCTTGCACCGCATCAGCTGGGATCTCCAACCCCACTATAACTTCAGTCCTCTCTGAAACATGCACTGAGAGGAATGAAGGTGTAGAATTAGGTGTGTCACAGCCAAGTACTTGCGGCCACTCTGCTAGCAGTACACCGACGTCCGATTCTAGCAGGCAAATTTCCCTGCCCCGGCTGCTGGACCGTCAAAAGAAGTTCACTCCCAGCCATCCACATGCCCAGCGGTTGAATGCTAGCTTGGCTAAATTGCTAGCGCTTCAACTGCTGCCTTTTCAGTTGGTAGACTCGGCCCCCTTCCGTGAGTTTGTGCAATGTGCGGTTCCTCAGTGGCAGGTTCCCAAACGCCACTTTTTCTCACGGAAGGCTATTCCGGCTCTCTACCGGCATGTGGAAGGCAATGTCTTGGCCTCGCTGGACAGGGCGGTCAGCGGTAAGGTGCATATTACCGCTGACTCATGGTCCAGCAGGCATGGACAGGGACGTTACCTTTCTTTCACGGCCCATTGGGTCACTCTTTTGGCAGCTGGGAAGGATGCAGGACAAGGTGCAGTAGTGTTGGAGGTTGTTCCACCGCCACGCCTCCAAAATGCTACTACTGGTTGTGACACACCTCTCTCCTCCACCCTCCTCCTCTTCTTCTTCCTCCATGGCCTCTTCCTGTGCTTTGTCCTCTGAACCCGCGGTGCTCCGTAGGCGTTCAAGGGGCTACGCAAGTACGCAGGCAAAAAGATGCCATGCCGTGCTTGCGCTGGTGTGTTTGGGGGACAGAAGCCACACTGGCCAATGGCTGCGCTGCTTTCAATCCATCCACAGTAGCCAATCAACGGCCAGGCACAGGAACTCGGAGGATGACGGAAGCGAGCGCGGGACTTTCGAGGGGCCAGGTAAGTAAAACGGGGGGGCTGGGAGTGGCGGTATTGTCAAATGTTTTTTCACCTTAATGCATAGGATGCATTAAGGTGAAAAAACATTTACCTTTACTATTCCTTTAAGGCTGGCCATAAATGGTTTTCCCATCCACAAATACAAGGTGGATGGAGGAATCCTCCCTGTTATGTCAATGTATTCTGACAGAGGGACCATCAGCTACAAACAATTGGCTGCAAGTTGCTGATTGACAAAAGTTTTCCAACAGCCCCAAGCAGGAATGGCCTTGGTTAGATCAAATTCTGCAAGTTCCTGCTGAACCAGCCACATTTCGAACCATCTATGGGCTGCTTAAGTCTGCTATCTTTATTGTCCACTTTTTTGCCAACTATTTATCTGTTGATCCTGCCAATCCTCTTGTCATGGCCTCATTTCCTGTGCTGGGCCAACAATGCCAGAGTCCTGCAGCTGAATTTGCACCATTGGTAGCCCTGGGGATCTATAATGTAATTTAATGCTGGAGAGAGGTGACATAAAAGCTTATTTAGAGCCCACCTACTGCCCAGGCAGGAATAAGAGCTTACAATGGATTGGCAGTCATGTCACCAAAAATAATACACTTATGTAACAGTATTGCCAAACAACAACAGAAAAGTGTATTGGATAGCTAAATTATGCGGTGAAGGAGCTTTTTTTTTTCTTTTTTTTTCTACATATTGGGTTTCAAGTTTAGGTATAAAACAGAGCCTATCAGGCATACCCAGGCTCGGTCCACATACATCACAATAAAACAAACAGTATAAAAAAATAAAACCTTAACATTAGTGCTGTTATTGGCACTACAACAAGTCTACACGCTCCAGTAACTTCTAAAATTGTTAGTATATTGTAGGTATCAGCTACTCAGGGGTAGTGTTAAGCAACCTTTAACAAAGATGGCAGTCATAACTCTAATGCCGCGTACACACGATCGGAAATTCCGACAAGAAAAGTCCGATGTGAGCTTTTGGTCGGAAATTCCATCTGAATTTTTCTGTCGGAAAGAAAAATTTGAGAACTGGTTCTCAAATATTCCGTCAAGATTAGTTCTGCTCGGAAATTCCGATCGTCTGTATGCAATTCCGACGCGCAAAAAAACATGCATGCTCTGAATCAATTCGACGCATGCTCGAAATCATTGAACTTAATTTTTCTCGTCTCGTTGTAGTGTTTGTTTTCCTTTATATAGTAAGAAATAACTATAACTAACTAAATTGACGGTCGGAATTTAGTGCGACCATGTGTATGCAAGACAAGTTTGAGCCAAGATTCCGTCGGGAAAAAAAACACGGTTTTCTTGTCGGATTTTCTAATCGTGTGTACGCGGCATTAGACATGTGGATTGGACGCGGGTTCAACTACGTATACATGTTCACCGAGTCATTTGTAAGGTAATCCACTAATTAGGAGATTCAGGGTCAGTTTTAATAGACAGATCCTCTACCCAAATGCCCCAAACCTTGTGGAATTTTTTAGGGCATCCTCTCGCTAAATAAGTGGCCTTGTACAGTGGTAAACTAACATTAATAAATTTTTTCCACAAGGTAAGGGTTGGAGCAGATGAACATTTTCACTGGAGAAGAATAATTTTCCTTGCATAGAACAATAATAATCCTATCAGCGTCCTGGAGGCCTGAAGATGAGCCATGCACCAAACCCAGAAAACAAACCTCCACTGTCTGGAGCAGATGAATACTGGTCACAGAGTGTATGACCGAGACCACTGCTTCCCGAAAAGTTTGAATATAAGGGCATTGGCAAAAGATGTGGATAAAGTCTGCTGAGTCCGCTGCACACCGCAAACACTCCGCAAAAATGGAGGGATATATTCTGTGTAAACATGCAGATGTGAGGTAGATCCTATGTAGGAGTTTGGACTGTCCTTTGCGGAAACCAGCAGTAGAAAGGCACGTTACCATATTTTCTCCTAACCTTAATCATCTAAGCTAGGGACATCCAGTGCCCATTTAGATTTAAGAGTTTCAATCCCCGAGTGGACGGAGAGAGACATGGTCTTATAAATAGTGGAGAGAGGTTTAGGAGGGTTTCATCTATGAGTACATCCTCTAGGGTAGAGGTAAAAAAAGTGTACTGGTTGCTGTTTAAATTGTATTTGAAAGGCGTGTCCTAACTGTAGATATCCAAGAAAAGTATACATTAGGTAGGTCAAAGTGCAAGGTGAAGGAGCTTTTTATATTTATATATACTTTTTAGAGGCTTTATATCTTAAGCAAAAGAGCTTGATAAAGGTTTCTTCCAGATGTGTTGGCCATTTTTGGACTTTCATTTTTGCGCCATCTTCAGAGGCGTGACACTCGTTGTTTGTACAGAAGTAGTTGAGCTATCAATGGAGGATTTTAAGTAAGGTTTTTTATTGCAGTCTGTATCTCTATTACAGACTGATTTTCCCTCTTATCCTATTGTTGTATTGATTGTAAGTAAGACAGGGACATATAAAGCAAAAAATATCTGCTGGAGCTTCTGATCCTCTCTCCAAAACCAAAACAAGTTTTGGCAAGAGTTCTGAGCCTTTGTGCTAATTTTACATGATTATTACTGAATTTATGTTTATTGATTGCAATCATTTAACCACAAATGTTATTTACATTTAAAATACCATTGTTGTTTTTATACAATTCATATATTATTAACCGTATTTCGCAGTAAATAGCAAGAATTGGACAGCATGGTGGCTTAGTGGTTTGCACTCTTTTTTTAAAGAAATGGTGTTCTGGGTTTGGTCTTCACCATTAACACCATCTCCCCTTAATTTTATTTTTTTTGCTTCTCTTATTTGCATGGCTTCTCCTCCATGCTCAACAAAAATAGTGGCTGGGTAATTGACATCTACCCAAATCAGCCTACAGATGTATTATTATTATTATTATCACAGGTATTTATACACTATCAACAATTTATGAAGTGCTTTACATACTATACATTTATATCAGTCCCTGCCCTTAAAGGAGAAGTCTGGGTTTTGGGTTTTTTGGCTGTTCATACTTACCTCGGTGGATAGAGCACCAGACCAATGCTCCATCTGTCCCCCGCCGTCTGTGCACTGAGAACCGAGCCACCGAACATCGCCGCTAGCTCGGTTCTCACAGATCCTAGAGAGGAAAGAAGCGGACTGTCAGTCAGCCTCTTCCTCTCTGCTTCTCCACGCTCATTGGAGCGCTGAGCCGTGGAGCAGCAGGGAGAGGCGGTCTCAGCGTCTCAGCGGCTCACTGATACACTGAGACTGCCATCAATCAGGGCAGCTGGCGGATCCCGACTTGGGAAGTCATGATGATGCGCTGCCACGACTGATGACCACTCTCCGCTGAAAACGGGTCACAGGAGTGCAAAACGAATTGCACTCCTGTGACCCTTAGGAGAAGCCCAGCCTAAAAAGCTCAGGCTGGACTTCTCCTTTAAGGACCTTACAATCTAAGATGTGTATCTTACATGCATACATACACATACAGGGGCCAATTAAGACAGGAGCCAATTAACCTCGCAGCATATCTTTCGGAGTGTATATGTGACTATATGACTGTATTAAGAACATCAGATTGTCTAATCCTTCGGAACCGGACTGATGTGTACTTCTTCTCTGTAAAGAATTTTATTGGCACTAAATAAATTAGTACATAAAATACAGGATTATTCTTGTTGGATGTGGTAATGATTTATCTGTCCATCTGGCATTATTATAGTAAATGGGTGTAGGGGTCTGGCCTCCATTTAGGATGCCTCCTGGATACAAATTCTGTGGAATTTTGCTTAACCGCAGCCCTAGCAATTTACCCAGTAATAACACCTATACTTCTTGGCTCGTACTTAGTTTGTTATCTAAAAACTAAACTCTAGCCTCAGGTTTAGTAACAAGTTGTAACTGAACAACTGATAGATGTTCTAAAGCTTCAACTTACAGACTTTCGGGAAGTTACATCCAGTGCATTACATTCAATTGTTGTACTTGAAACACAGACAGCAATCAGTTTGAAGCAATGGATATATAAAATGTAAGAACACTTACCAAACATGCATGCCTTCATTATTGGGAGTAAGATTTAGTTCGTTGAGCTTCCTTATCTTGATAGCATATGGAGAATGCATGCAAATATGATAGAAATGCATACAGTTATCCTGAAAGAAATGTAGTAAGCATCATTTTGTTCATTAACGTCAACTGTATTATGGCCTGACTATTCTAGACACCTAGTAAGTCACATAGGGGCTCTGTGTAAAGTAATTCTGGTTTCTCTCCATGCTTGTTATTATTATTTATTATTATTATAAAGGGTTTATATAACTCCGACAGTATACGCAGCGCTTTACAACTTGAGGGTAGACAGTACAAATACAATACACTTTAATAGAGTAGAATTTAGAGGGCCCTGCTTGTTAGAGCTTACAATCTAAGAGGGAATTTTAGTTTGGTTCTATATTTGTATCTCTTTTCACATAGACTTACAGGCTACCTACAGTATGCTCTCACTGCAGGCACATTGGCCCATTATGCCTCTTCTCTAATATATATTACTATTACGTCCACCATTACTTTATTCAGTGTAGCTAGTCTCCAGTTAGGATCAGCTGGTATCACTGGATACACTAGCATCACTACCTGTGACACAACCAGCACCAATAGATCCAATTCTAGGCCATAGTGCTTAAAGTATCATGCTTCCTCATTGGAATCTCTTTACAGAAGAGCTTAGATATTCAGTAGTGGTCTGGCTACATTAAAGTTGAACTCCAGTGAAATGTCATAACTTAACCTTGGATTAGCCCTTTTCCTGCACTGCAAGGGTTAAATGCTTGTATTTGTCTAGGGGTAACATTAAAAAGCAGTTTTACTCATCGTATCCCTTGCTCCTCCAGTAGTGGGCGCTCTCCTCTTACCTCTGAGGCTACAGGTTATGGGTGGGCAGTACTTCTGTATTTGCTGCATTGTCAGATGTCAGAGTGTGACCGATGGACAGAAAACCGAAGAGAAGTGTCTTCGGAGGACTGGTCGTCTGGAGAGGAGGAAGCCTGTGGAAGCGAGGGATAAAGTAAGTAAAAGTGATTTTTAATTGTATTTAAACCTCACAGTGCAAGGGAGGCTAGGGTAGTTTTGAAATTTTTCTGGCGTTCAGCTTTAAGCTGAAATCTGATTAGTTGCTGAGGGTTAAAGTCCTACAAAGCCATACATGGATCGAAATTTGTCCAGTTCAGCAGCCTGGTTGAATTTTCCTCACATCAGTCCAGAACTATGGTAGTGTATTTGATCAGTAAAAGGTGTAACAGTAAAAGGGGTTGTAAAGTTTTGCTTTTTATTTTCTAAATAGGTTCCTTTAAGCTAGTGCATTGTTGGTTCACTTACCTTTTCCTTCGATTTCCCTTCTAAAAATTTTTTTTATTTGTCTGAATTTCTCACTTCCTGTTCCTCCTCAGTAAGCTTGCCCCCATCATCTGCGCTGTTCTGGCTGGGAGTTAGTCAGCGTGCCCGCCCCCTCCCTTGGGACTACATCCCTGCGGGGAGGTGCTGTGATTGTTCACAGCGTCTCCCCGCAGGGATGAGTTCCCAAGGGAGGGGGTGAGCACGCTGACTAACCCCCAGCCAGAATGGCTCGGATGATGGGGGCAAGCTTACAGGAAGTGAGAAATTCAGACAAAGGAAAAAAACATTTAGAAGGGAAATCGAAGGAAAAGGTAAGTGAACCAACAATGCACTAGCTTAAAGGAACCTATTTAGAAAATAAAAAACGAACCTTTACAACCCCTTTAAGTATGTTTTTTTCTGTCAGGTAAAATTGTATGTTGAGTTTATTTTTTCCTTTCAAAATATTTTATTTTTCAATAATCATAAAATAAATCATAAAATAAAACAAATAATATACAGTATAACATACGAATAATTCATACAGGAGAATAATAATATAGACAGCACAAATAATATTCCATATTCAAAAAATTAAATAAAAATAAATAAAAGAGCAAATACGTATCTCTACTTTCAATAGAAGATTTATCAGATAAAGGCCAGAAAGCCTAAAAAATGTTATATAGATTTACTTTAGCTAAACCAGAATAAAAAGAAAAAATAAATTAATCGAGATCCACGCCCCTCCATGGCACCCCTATAGGGATCATGCTGTGCCAGAAGAGGGGATCCCACGTGTATTTGAATGGGCTCTTAAGAAAGCCCTCTAACCCTTACAAATCAAGAGATAAAACCAATGAAATAGGATGAAGGGTCATCCACACTATAACCTATCAATCAAAAAATGTTGTAAAGACCCTAGGAATATCATAAGAATATGTTTCTTATAAGGATCTCCAAGATTCATATCAGAAAAAATAAAGATAAAAATAAAAATAGAAGATAAAAGCACAATAAAAGATGTAAGGAGGGGGGGGGGGGAGAGGGGTGTACATGCCTGACTTACTGATCCCAAGCTGGAAAACAATGGAACAATTCAATGAAGAGATAATCCAATATAATTCGCCCAAGGTTCCCATATCTCTTCAAATTTTGGAACTGTGTTATTTAATATACTAGCTAGTTTTTCTTGAGTCATAATCCAAGAAATCTTTCGTTTGACATCAAAAAGGAAGGGTTTTTGTTTTTTCCAAGCTTTTGCTATGGTGATCTTGGCTCCGGTGAGAATGAAGTGAATCAGTAATTGAGTAGGTTTAGATATACGAGGAAGATGTGCATTCAGGAGAGCAACAAATGGGGATCTGGGAATCTGGTTTCCAGTGACTTTAAAGATTAAATTAAAAACTTTATTCCAAAAGGGGCGAATCCTAGGACACTCCCACCATATATGGGCCATTGATCCTATAGGTTGGCAACCTCTGAAGCATGAAGGATCAGCTGAAGGGTAAATAGTATCTAATTTAGAGGGGGTAAGATACCACCTTGTTAAAACTTTTACATTGGCTTCCACCAGATATACATTCAGAACGCCTTTAAAGGACTTCGAACAAGCAGTATGCCAGACTTTCTGGTCCAAAGTACAACGGAAGTCCTTTTCCCAAGCTGCCATGGAGTTTATTTTTTAATGTCTGTATGGACTCCTGTTCCTAGGGTCTAATCTCTGTGTAAACTCCATGATGTTCTCTCTTGGTAATTGCACCTATGCCAAAACCTAAAGCCAAAACAGTTTTTTTTTCCAATTCTGACAGAACGGGGAAGAATTCCTATTACTGTCTATGTCCCTGCTGGGGAGGTTTGCTCACTCTATTTATCCTAGTAACCACTGTAACAGGAAAGGGAGAGAAAATTCAAAATCGGGAGTTGTCTCCAGAACAGGAATAGTTGACAAGTGTTCAAGTGGAAACACTTCCTTTAATACATCTGTATAAGAGGGGATTTCCCTCACTTTTAAAGATTTTGTTATGCTTAAAGTTGTGTCTTATGCCGTGTACACACGATCATTATTCACGGCGGTTAAAAAACCGCCGTGAATAATGTCATTAAAAACGAGGGAACGGCTTGTTCCCCACACACGGTCGTTTTTCACGTCGTTTTTTCTCTTGTCGAGAAAAACGACCGTCTGTGGGCTCCGCGGCAGTGTTTCCCTATGGGAAACACTGCCGCGGAAAACATGTCGAAAAAAATGACGAGAAAAATTAGAACATGTTCTAATTTTTCTCGTCGTTTTTAATGCCGTTTTTATCGTCAAAAAAAACGACAGAAAGCCCACAGACTATCGTTTTTCTCGTTGAATGGGAAAAATTTCGTTTTTCTCAACGAGAAAAACGGCCGTGTGTACGCGGCATAAAGGACAGGAAGTAAAAAGAAATCTCCCCAATGAAAATAAATATGTTTTTTAACCATTCCCTACTTAACACAAACTAAAAAAACACTGGGCTTTATATATACTTTAATGACCTTCCCCCCTCACCCGAGAGGAATTGAAAAAGGTCAGATGCTCTCACATACCCACAAGTACTTAGTAATTCTGAGGGCTCCGACAGACAACAAGAGCAGTGGGAATCACAACAAAGGTAAATGTCATTGGAAGAACCTTTCAAAATCTTTTACCGATAACACTGATAAATAATGTGGCTGACTTAAAAGCAGATTTAAACAAGAATAAAAAATAATAATGGCTAACAGGTAGAATTTCTTTGGCAGGAGACTTTGTATGTCTCTTGTGCCAAATAAAACCCCTTTAGCTGTCTACTAGCACATTTTCTTTGTGAACACTGCTGCAACGCATTCAGTGCAGGGTACAATAATGAACACTCCTGCCATCTGTAAGATTCAGAAAATGAATGCTGGGAAGATGTAACTCCAGCACACAGTGGCTTCCCAATGGCCAATTGAAGAAGACGCTGGGCCAGAAGGAGACCAGAAGAACATTGCACCATTGACAGTCAAAGAGGTGAAGGGGAGCTCGGACCACGCATTGCTAGATATAGCTAAACTAATGAGAAAGTCGGCTATAATGTGTAATTATTTTATCCATGCTTTCACTTTATGGAAAATTCTCTGGGACCTGCAGAAGCTTTAGTTCTAATTTAATTTTCATATAAATCTAATCCCTATTTGACACTCTTAAGTGGGCATGAAACATGCTCTACTTCTATCAGCCATATTTCAAAATACATAGTGTTGGCTCCCACTGGGATCCAAAATGGGCAGATGTCTGCCAAGCTGCTGGGATGGATCTGTGTTCACTGAGTGGGCTATGTGGGCACAAAACAGCTTTCACCCCACACTTCCCTGCTGCCACTTTCCTGCACTGTAATCGGAGCGGAGTCTGTGAGAGATTCTCCCTGCTTGTTCCCTCACCTCCCTCCCTCCTGGCAGGAGAGGACCTGAGCCAAGAAAGGGGAAGGAGGATTTACTATGCAGCCATCATGGATTATGGAAACTGTAGTCCTTAAAGGGGCATAGTACAATACAAGTCAATGGAGGCTAATGGAGCTGCAGATTTAAATACCCAGGACTCCTTGGACAACTGTGGAGGAGAGTCAAGACTTTTTCTCAGGCAGTTTTAGAGAGATCAAGGTCTTTTAGGGGAGGAAGCCAAGCAGTAAAGACTAGTACCAAAGTTACTTGCATTGCGGAGACCAGAGGGTGCAGACCCACCACTGGGGTGTCTATGCCTATGCCAGAAAAGACACAGACCTGTTGCTGGAGTCTGAGCTTTGCTCCAGTGATTGAGCGACTGAGAGATTGCTTTCTTAGCTGGTACCAGAGCTGGAAGGACCCATTGCTGTGAGTGCCTACAGAAAGGGTGAACTACCATACCTGAGAGACTGAGCCTGGTAAGGACCTGTTCCATTACACACTCTTAAAGGGCAATTACACATGCACCACCTTACAGAAGGGCCCCAATGATAGCTGGATAATATTGGCAATTAGGTGCAAAAGAACTTGAAGTCACCTTTAGGGGTTTCCCTTTTTCAGGAACTTATACACCCACCTGCTATTGAGGCTTTGTGTATTGTGTGCACATGAGGACCTTTATTTAATTTTTTTTAAGGTTAATAGATGCTAATACATTTAACCCCATTTGCAGCAGTTATAATTTTGTTTAGCTACAGTTCAGTTGGTTGCCATTTTATGGGTCAGTGTTTGAATTATCTAGTACAGCATATTTAACTACTTCCTTCCGGACCACTCATTGCACATTTACTGTGAACGCATTGGCCCTGCTGCGTGAAACAACCTACCTGTACATTGTTTCTGCCTCGGGGTCTGGGACGCAAGCACGTACCACCGGCGACCCTCTCCCACTCTGATTGGACACAGCGGGAGCCAATCAGCGGGACCAGTGACCGCGATGGGAACCGAGACCTGATTGTTTACTGGAGAGGCAGAATGGCGGTCTGCCTATGTAAACAAGGCAGACCGCCGTTCTGTCAGAGAGGAAGAGAGAGATCATGTGTTTCTGCTAATCAGGAACACAGATCTCTCTCTTAAAGTTAAAACATCCCCCACACAGTCAGAAATCACTCCCTAGGAGCACACTTAACCCTTTGATCGTCCCTGATGTTAACCCCTTCCCTGCCGGTGTCATTTATACAGTGACAGTGCATTTTTTTAGCACTAATCACTGTATTGGTGTCACTGGTCCCTAAAAGTGTCACTTAGTGTCCAATTTGTCCGCCGCAATGTCCCAGTCCCACTAAAAATTGCTGATCGCCGCCATTACTAATAAAAATAAAAATGCAGTAAAAATACCCCATAGTTTGTAGACGCAATAACTTTTGCGCACACCAATCAATGTACGCTTATTGGGATATTTTTTTTACCAAAAATATGTAGCAGAATACATATTGGCCTAAATTGATAAAGAAATTTGATGTTTTACATTTTTTTATTGGATGTGTTTTATAGCAGAAAGTAAAAAATATATATATATATATTTTTTTTAAATTGACGGTCTTTTTTTGTTGATAGCGCAAAAAATAAAAACTGCAGAGGTGATCAAATACCCTCAAAAGAAAGCTATATTTGTGGGAATTTTTTATTTATTTTTTGGCGTACAGCATCGCACAGCCGCGCAATCGTCAGTAAAAGACACGCAGTGCCGTATCGCAAAAAATGGCCTAGTCATGTAGGGGGTGAAACCTTCCTGGGGCTGAAGTAGTTAAACCTGTTCAATTGTCTGATGATTGATTCATGCATTATTTAACTGCATTGCCATTATACATCTACTTAATCTACAAATAAGTTACTTGTGGCCTGTTTTCTGTGTGTAGCGGGATCTCTAAATTTAGGTGGGATACACCTGGGTGGTAGTATGATCCAGGTGTGTAAATTGTGAGAGGAATTGGACCATTTGTATTCGTGGAGGATTGGGTGGTGTATTATTCTCCTTGGCCTGTGGGTGGCGGGGTACCCGCAGGCTCAAGGTAGATTTGCTGCCACAGTGCTGTCCTTTTTGTCCCTTTCCGGAGATGGTACGGCGAGGGCGGGGAACCTGCTGTGACATCAATGGAGGAGATAAAAGGGGGAGACGCCCTTGCCACAAGGTCTTCGGGATCTTCATCATCACGCGCCCAGGCACCTTAGGCCTGGGTGTGGGCGGTCCGGAGTTTTTGGCCCAGGCGCCCTATATCTGGCCGGAGCGGAGTTGGCGTCCATCCCAGGCACCTTCAGCCTGGGGTGAGGTACTAAATCGGAGGCCTGGGGCCCGGTGACTTCGACTGGGTCCCGCGAGGGTGGAGAAGTCCGAGGGTCCCTGAGGTGGATGGGGCCCATGTCTGAGGTGAGGAGGCTGGAGAGGTCACCCGTCCGGAGAGTCCGGAGCAGCATCAACCCGGTGACGGATGGGCCTCTGGTAACTCCCTTGGAGGGACATCTTCCCCTGACAGGGGCCACAGCACAGCGAAGGTACTCCTATCTACATTCTCTCGAGTTGCTGGTAGAGACTCACAGGTTCTAAGTTCTCTCTTAGCCGATGGCTATAGTAACCGCTGGTGAAACCACAGTGGTTTAGCTGACAATCAGGATAGTGCCTCGACCTGCTCATCCCACCGTATTGAACTGTTATTGGGTCTCAACCAGTTGGCTGCTAAAGCACTGTTTATTGTGAGTGTGACAATAAAGCAAGAGTTGGACCTTTATCGGTGTGTGGTACTCTGGTTAATGGGAGCAAAGGGAAGTGTCAGCACAGCAAGACTTGGTCCTTAACTGAAACACACAGGCCCGAGGAAAATATTTGGTACTGGCCTTCACCTCACTCACTGCTATGGGGAGGACATGGGCCGTAGCGCATCTCACCCTCACATACGAAATACCCCTAGACAAGTCAGAGGGGGTGAGGTCGCTACACGTGGGGGCTCGTGAGTCCGGGATGATGTGTGTTTTGACCTTGGAATTAAGAATGGCTGTGTCTGAACTTTGCTGCCCGGAGGAGTTCCGAGCGGGTCGGCCATGTGATCGGCCAAAGTGCGTCCCTGCCCAAAGTCGTGGAAATGACCCCAAGACGGGAAAGGCCCATGCGGAAGAGCGAGAAGAGGGAGAAGTCCAGCCGTGTGACGTACTACATGTGGGGGCTTTTACTGCACTGCGCCATGAGGCACCCTGTGACTACACAGTTCATGGGCGGAGTTTTATGGAAGCCCGCGAAAACGTGCAAGTCGTGGGAGGAGTCTGGCCATGTGGAGAAACTCACGTGGAGACTTCGGCGCGTGGTCAGCGCGTGATGGAGCAGCAGATAGTCGGGATGGCCTCAAGCTCCCTGTGGATTCCGGTTCCCTACCCCATGAAGATGACTGCTTTTGCTGCTCCCCTTACAGACACGGGGATAAGACTCAGGCCCCGAGGGCAGTTGGCTCTGTACACTTGCAGAGACATGGAGGCCCTCGGCGTGATCTGTCCCTGATGTTCGGGACTGGTGGTCCACCTGAAGCCATTCGGGCGTTGTGAAGCATGCAGAGAATTCCTATTCGAGGTGGAGCCATCCACAGTAAGGCCCCGGGCCCTTCGCCTCAACTGCCTCACAGGTACCGCTACCCAGGAAGGGGAGATCCAGGCCTTTGCGGAGGTTCCCATACGCACTGACCAGGGCGATGTGACTGCCCAACCAGAGACTGAGAAAGAAAAATCAGAGGATGCTGCTTCGGTCACCACAGATTCCCTGCTCCCACCTCTGAAGAGGAGAGTCGGCCTGGTACAGGCATCCTGTGGTCGTGGTCGAGCTTCACCCCGTCGCTTGCTGGGCCTGGATGGATCCGGTTGGAAGAGTCCTGGACATCCCAGTTCTACGAAAGGTCAAGGTGAGCCAGGGGCTGGGACTGTGGTGGTGGTTGGAGGTGTCGGGGGTCCACAGTCGGTGGAGCCCGCTAGGGAGGGTAGTTCCACGTCTACTAGAGACTACCTTCCCGCAGAGATGTATGACACCTCCGACCTAGAATCGCTGTCGGACTGTGGAGATGACGGTGAAATAGACAAACTTTTTCATCGTAAGGGCTGGGACAAACGCCCATTACCTGTGCTACGTGCACCACAAGATTCGCCTATGTCTATAGGAGATAGCACGCCCCTGGCGGAAGCTCCGGAGTCTACGAGGAAGCCTAGTCCTCCAATTGTTCTTCCACATTCTACAGCATCACTCGTTTTGTTGGCAGGGACACAGCACGCAACATTACGGGCACCGAGAGCAAAGCCATCAGAGGTAGTGAAAGTACCTCGGCATCCGGAGGCTATCGTTAAACCAGGAGAAGGTGAGCGGGCCACAATGCCTCCTTTGGCCCGACTGCAACGACTCTTCTGTCAGAAGGTCGCCCGTGAGTACGGATGGGAGTATCCTTACTTACCCCGAGATTTTCTGTTTGAGGTTGAGGTCCTGAGACAGAGATGGTACGATGAGTTTGTTTGGGAGAGACTTAAAGTGCCTCATGCTCGGCGATACTTGTCCTGTTCGTCACCCGTGTCAAAAAAATTCAGAGACTGCAGAGCAGACTGGATGTTGGGGCGACATATTCATGCGGACAAGGTGCTTATCTGCCGGAAAGATGGAGAGGACATTGACTATTCGATTGAGGTTTTCGATAAGCATCTGAAGTCCCTGTTCTTGCCTGACCCGAAGTTTTACTTGTAAGAGGAGACTTTCCTGTGTGTTTTTTTTACTCTTTTGAGGAATGAGAGCTGTTTGTTTTGTTCTCTCTTCTTTCACAAATTCAAAAGACAGAGACTTTTGGGGTAGAATCAGAGTAGGGACGCAGGAAGACGGAAGATTTCACCAAGTGTCATTACCGTGGCACTGTCACCAGGTGGCAGTGTTGCGCAACGGCTGTGTTTTATTTTTTTTACACTTGCATCACTTTACTCGTTGGAGTGAATGGGTCTCTCGGCTGATGGACCCATTCATTCCAAACTAACATGAATATGTTAGGATGTTGTGTTCTTTTTGTTTCCCTTCTGCAGGAGATCCATCTGTCAAGGCTGCTGAGTATGGGGTGGCTCTTAGACAGTGATGGGAGGGATTGTATATGTGTACATGCTTAGAGGGTTTTATGGAAAAGTTTATTGTTTTATGTTCCCCTTCCCTTGAGCAGGTCTTGGCACAATTAGGATTCAAATTTTGAGGGATAGCCTCTGGGGTCAGGCTTATGTCACCACTCCATGGGAGACATGGGTTTGCACCAGACGCTGGGGACCAGCGTCAAATCACAGGGGGGAGTATGTAGCGGGGTCTCTAAATTTAGGTGGGATACACCTGGGTGGTAGTATGATCCAGGTGTGTAAATTGTGAGAGGAATTGGACCATTTGTATTCGTGGAGGATTGGGTGGTGTATTATTCTCCTTGGCCTGTGGGTGGCGGGGTACCCGCAGGCTCAAGGTAGATTTGCTGCCACAGTGCTGTCCTTTTTGTCCCTTTCCGGAGATGGTACGGCGAGGGCGGGGAACCTGCCGTGACGTCAATGGAGGAGATAAAAGGGGGAGACGCCCTTGCCACGAGGTCTTCGGGATCTTCATCATCACGCGCCCAGGCACCTTAGGCCTGGGTGTGGGTGGTCCGGAGTTTTCGGCCCAGGCGCCCTAGGCCTGGCCGGAGCAGAGTTGGCGTCCATCCCAGGCACCTTCAGCCTGGGGTGAGGTACTAAATTGGAGGCCTGGGGCCCGGTGACTTCGACTGGGTCCCGCGAGGGTGGAGAAGTCCGAGGGTCTGACAGGGGCCACAGCACAGCGAAGGTACTCCTATCTACATTCTCTCGAGTTGCTTGTAGAGACTCACAGGTTCTAAGTTCTCTCTTAGCCGATGGCTATAGTAACCGCTGGTGAAAACACAGTGGTTTAGCTGACAATCAGGATAGTGCCTCGACCTGCTCATCCCACCGTATTGAACTGTTATTGGGTCTCAACCAGTTGGCTGCTAAAGCACTGTTTATTGTGAGTGTGACAATAAAGCAAGAGTTGGACCTTTATCGGTGTGTGGTACTCTGGTTAATGGGAGCAAAGGGAAGTGTCAGCACAGCAAGACTTGGTCCTTAACTGAAACACACAGGCCCGAGGAAAATATCTGGTACTGGCCTTCACCTCACTCACTGCTATGGGGAGGACATGGGCCGTAGCGCATCTCACCCTCACATACAAAATACCCCTAGACAAGTCAGAGGGGGTGAGGTCACTACATGTGTATTATTATAGAGTGGTAGCATACTACCATTAAAGTTACACAGGCTTGTCAGTGGACTATAAGCAGGTTGAAGAGTCATGGCAGAACAGAGAACACATCATATCCCGTGCTTCCTGCAGGGTAAGCTCTAAATTTATTTTGGAGTGCCAAATATGTCTGTAGATACCTTTACTCCACTTTGCATATTATCATTGCCATCTGCAATGCAATATGGAGCAAGTCCATACAATCATGATAGTCTCCCTTATAACACAAATACAGTACATTAAACACATGAACAATTTTTGAAAATTTAGGAATGCTTCCAATACAAATGGAAGAAGCTGGGAAGAGAGCCAACAATTTCAAAAGCTGGGAAAAGGCCAACACCTATAAATTCTAGGAATTAGACCAACACCCTAAATATCATTCTTTTCCTTCTCAGAAATAAAGAAAGTAACCTATGGATTATTATCTTGCAGAACAAATTAATTGCCACTTTCATTTTTTTCCAAATGGAACATGTACATTGCTCTCCAGTGTAGAGTTTTCCTTATCCAGCGTGCTAAAAAAATTCCACTTAACGGATGGAAAGAGGCTACAAGAATATCTCACTTTTGCAAACTTGCTGCATAAAGCGGATTCTCAAAAGGCCTCTGGCAATCCATCAATCTGCATTGCGGTTGGAGTAAATATTTGGTGGTGGTGAAAGCATTTCATTTCTCACAGTGAGAGTTTTTTCCCTCTGTCTTCATAAAGACAGAGCACATCCATAGGAATTGTGACTTTTCTTATGCATGACATCATGGTCTAAATGTTGAAATGCATGTCATGCTGTTTCAGGGTAACTCTAATTAGCTCCAAGCCGTGTTCTGCAATGCATGAAGACTCTGGATCAAGTTTCTAGAGGCTTTACAAGCTTCGCAAATTAACTCCTGTCTTTGCTTCTCTGGGACAATTAAATACTTACTGAAACATAAAAAATATGAATTTTAGGCCGCAGGCCTATAATAAAAATATACATAGTATAAATATATATATACAAATATACCGTAAATATACTGTATATAATACACAACACAATCTAAAAAAAATGTTAAAGGTACACTCCAACCAACACTGAAAATTAAAATGACACTAAACACTTTCAGGTACTGAGAATATTATTATACAGGATTTATATAGCGCTTTGAAATAAAAGGGGAGATAGTAAAGTTACAATACAATTCAATACATATTAGGCAAACTTAACATTTTGCTCAGAAAAAGTGCAACTTTTTGCACTAAGTTTGGAAATAAATTGCCAACTCCAGGACCTAAAGCAGCAACATTCTTTGCAAAAAAAAAAAAAACCTCAGTTTGTAAGTAGTCAGCACCCAAGACAATATCAGCAACATACTATGTTGTCAATACAAATCACAATTTTTAACCCAAAATGTGTAGCTTTTTGGACAGCGAATTTGAAAATAGATTATCAGGTAATAGGACATTAACATACTGTATGTTGTCAAAATGAACTGCTATGAGTGAGGTGAGTTAAGGAAATGAAAATAATGCGGATTTAGTGTATTTGGGCAGTGGCAGCTGGTGCTCCATTGGTCAGGGGGTGGCAGACAGACCTGATCATGGACCCCCCTGTCACTCCAGCCTGCCACCATGCACCCCCCGCTCACTTACCATATGACTGTGGTCATGGCTCAGCAGACAGATTGCCTGTGTGATCAGTGCAGGGAGCTCCCCTCCATCAGTGCAGGTTGATGCAGAGAGGACAGGATCCCAGAAGAGTGTGAGCCTGGGGAGGACAGATCCACAGAATGGTGTGAGAATGCCTGCTGCTGAAAGGAGCCTGGCAGAGCAGGGAGAGGGAGAGTGGATCTCCCCCTTGTTTGAATTAATCCAGCGGAGGCTTCCCTCCTCCATGTCCCGGGTTCTGTGTCCCCCCTCTGTCTTCTCCTCCTGGCTAATTGGGTCTTCAGACTCCCGGCCAATGGAGTCTCAGGAGCCGATTCCTGATGGGCTGGCAGGAGAAAAAGAAAGATATTAGCGAATATTAATTCCCTAATGTCACACAACTGGGTGGGCTCAGGGCGCAGTGCCCTGCGCCCCGAGCCCACTCTTTTTTAAGCCAATTAGAGCATCAGGCTCTAATCAAGTGCTTCCAAAAAAAAAAAAACGTATTAAAATCCATACGTCCAGCGGCCCCGCATGTAGATTAGGGGGCCGAATGCTTGGGTGTGTGCACATGAAGTCCAGTTGTCAATTCAAATAATTTGGGGGCTTTTAGTTGATAACCAGAGTATGTAGTGCAAAAAATAATACAAGGATCTGGAACATCAACTATAGATTAAAAGGTATTTGGGGAACTTCCAGCTTTTTTTCTTGTGGGGAGAGCATAGGAAATTTTGTGCCCTTGTTTAAGGTATGAAGTATGTGAGCAGTTTGTCTGCATCAGGTGATGAACAAAACCCTCTTAATAATAATAATTAGTGTTTGATTAAATGTGGTCATTATTGACCCAATAAAAGCATGCCATTCTCCCGATTTTACACATCAACTGCAACAATCATTCCTCCCCTTGAGAAGCCCCATCTCATGCCCATTAGTACTGTAAAGCAAAGTTGTTGTGATAAAAATATGTGAGTAACCATTGCTATCTCTTGTTTAAAGGTGCAGATTTCTGGGCTGTCATCTATGAGAGCCACTACCACGAGGTTAGTAACCTGAAACACTTATGCAGGAAAAAAGTTCACACTTTGCAGTCACTTCACTGCATACATATTCCAGATCAGCAATCCCTAGGTAATATAGCCATCACCAGGATAACAGTCTTAGATCCTGGATCCTTAAAAATAAGCCAACAATAGCAACACTTATATTTTATCCTCACGTGTTCTTTGCTGCCCCCATCCTACCCTGCTAGGGAGCAAAGAAGCATAATTAATGGATACACATTTCATGTATCTCAGTGTAGATCATCAGATAAGATCTGATTATCTTGTTTTAACCAGCTACAATGATTTTTAGCCATGTTCTGTGGTGTTGAGAGACTGACGTAAACAGTGGGAGATCCGAGTAGTAAATCTTACCCAAGGGAAGGTGATCAGATGACCTTTTCTTTCATTCCATACAGCTGGAAACATCACCATTATTTATGAAACTCTAGTTGCCCAAGGCACTGATTAAGCATGTATAGGGAAAACTCCATGTTATGTTTTTACCATAGCACATCTTCAACCCATGTTTACAGACATTTAAACTATGATGGGTGGACAGAACCAAAACACAACCATTCATATATAAACCATATGAGTAGTTTATCTTAAATCAAGATTTTTGATATATGCATATATAGGAGGGCAGGCTCAACTGGTAGTGGCTGTTGTAAGCCATGTATGAGACAGGGATACCTAGAAACAGTTTAAGTAGGTTTTTCCTGCACTTTTTTAGTCAGTAAAGCAGCAAACAAATACAGTTTTAGCGCAGAAGGGCTTTGTACAGCAAGTTCATAGCATAAAACAAAAACATCTGTTTGTCCAATCAACTAACTAAACTCAGGCCAGTTCATGACTAACAGCGTGCCCCCTAATGGGTTCCTCAAAACAAACAGGTAGCACATGTATTTTATTGTTGTTCTGTCAGCACTCTGCTTTTTCACCCAGCAGCAGGCTCTCACAGCAAAGAGATTAAGAGAGAGAAAACCCTGGGCATTAGTCATTTCACATATACAGTGGAACCTCAGCTTACGAGTAACGCGGTTAACAAGCATTTTGAAAGATGAGCAACTGTTTTAAAAAAAAATCTGACTCTGTTTGTGACTGTTGTCACGCAAAACGAGCAGAATTCAAGCTAATGGGGCCTGCAGTACCGCATTTGGCCTGAGGTGTGGGGCGCCAGAGCCGAGAAGAGCCGAACGGAGCCGATCAGGGCCGATCGGAGCCGTTCGGAAATACTCAGTTCCCGGGTGTTTCCGAGCCTTCCCGAGGGTTCCCAAGGTCAGCCAAGCTGTCCTCTGGCCTTTCTGAAAGTTTCTGAGGCTCTCCGGCGCCCCACCCCCACCTCTGGCCACATGCGGTATTGCATGCCATTGAAGTCAATGCGGGACAAATTCATTTAGTTTGCATTGACTTCTATAGGGAAACTCACTTTGATATGCGAGTGCTTTGGATTACAAAATTCTCCTGGAACGGATTATGCTCGTAGTCCAAGGTTCCACTGTATACTGTAAATGACCCTGCACAGTTAAGAATAATAATGAGGTCTGGTTACCAAGTATGATGTAGACCTAGGAATGGAGTTGTATTGCCATACAAAGCTCTAGGCACCAGGAGCCAGAGCAGAGCTTATTAAGTTTGTGATTTGTGTTTTCTCCATATTGATCAAAATTCCTGGAGTCCTTCACCATGAGTGTATATATACACTGTTCACAACCCTATTCCACATTTTCACAGCTCTTACTATCAAGAAGCCTTTCTGTATTTGGAGATGAAATCTCTTTTCCTCTAGACGTGAAGAGTGCCCCCTTGTCCTCTGTGATGACCATGTCCTTAAAATGAAACCCTCAACACCAAGTTCACTATATATGGACCACTTATGTATTTATACATGTTGATTATATCCCCCTTAATCTCCTCTTCTCAAGAGTGAATAAATTCAGTTCAGCTAATCGTTCCCCATAGCTGAGCTCATCCATGCCTCTTATCAGTTTGGTTGCCCTTCTCTACACTTTCTCCAGTTCCATGTATGTATGTTTAAACAGTGGGAGTTTACGAACATTTATATGCACTGTCCTTATTTAAGCTGGGCACACACGGCCCGAAAGACATTTGCCGGTTCAAAAAAAACGACCGACATTCGGCCCGTGTGTATGCCGGTCTGGTGGGCGCAAATGCTGGATAACCAACAGCACACCGACCGACCAGCACTTTCAGCCGATGGCAGAGAGCGCTGATCAGAGTGTTCTGGCGGGGGGGCGTCCCCCCGTTAGAACACAACAGCTCAGCGGGGGAGATCGTTGTACTAATATCAGTGGGTTAGTACAGCAGCTCCGACTGGAGCTTTCAGTTAGTGTGTACCAGGCTTTAAAGTAAAGTCTAATTTTTCTCATTTTGCTTTTCTATAAAAAAAAAAACATGTTACACTTACCTGCTCTGTGCAGTGGTCTTGCACAGGCAGCCCGGATCCTCCTCTTTTTGGGTCCCTGGCTGGAGCTTCTGGCCCCTCCCTCCTGTTAAGTGGGAGGCACATATACAAACTGTTGTAATTCCTACACGTTTACCTGATTTGGATGTAAATACCCTCAAATTAAAGCTGAAAGTCTGCAGTTAATGCACATCTTGTTTGTTTCATTTAAAATCCATTGTGGTGGTGTATAGAGCCAAAAAGATTAGAATTGTGTCGATGTCCCAATATTTATGGGTATGACTGTAGCTGTGCATGGTAGCCAATCAGCTTCTAACATCAGCTTGTTCAATTAAAGCGGAGGTCCGCCGATTTTTTTTTTTTTCAAATTCAGCAGCAAATACAAATACTGCAGCTGCTGACTTTTAAAATAAGGACACTTACATGTCCAGAGTGCCCACGATGTCGGCACCCCAAGCCGATCTAATGCTCGGCTCTCGGATGCTGCCGCTGCCATCTTCGGTAAGGGAATCAGGAAGTGAAGCCTTGCGACTTCACTTCCTGGTTCCCTACTGTGCATGCGCAAATCGCGCTGTGCGATCTGAATGGTCCCTGCTGTCTTCTGGGACCTGTGTTTTTCCCAGAAGACAGCGGGGGGGGGGGCTGGACGTGGCGTAGATATCCGCAGATAATATGGCTATCTATACCCGGAAGTGGGTGCAAATACCGGTCTTAGACAGGTATCTGCTCCCCCCTCCCCCCTAAAAAGTGACAAATGTGACACCGGAGGAGGGGGAGGAATCTGGACAGCGGAAATTCAATTTTTGTGTGGACCTCCGCTTTAAGCTTTGACAAAAAAATATGGAAGCTGTCTGGTTTCTATGCAGAGCTGCACCAGATTTTGCACTCTCCAGTTTTAGTAAATCAACACCTGTATGTTCATGGCCAACGTTAAGTATGCAATGAGCAACAAATCATATTAAACTGATGTAAAATGTAATTTGTTCATACAAAGTTTGTGGTCATCTATAGCACCTTTGCACCCACACTTTGTATATGAGACTTCCTAGAGAGTACATACAGTTTATTGTGGCTTTGCCTATTTATAAAGGTCTGGACAATTTCTGCACTCATTTTTGTTACAATTTATAAAAAAACAAAAAATAACCTTGCCAATTTTTTTTACATTGTAAATTTGCCAAATATGCCATCTTAACACAGGCATGACCTATCCCTGTCAGTGGAGGCAGCTGCAGAAGGAATTTTCCTCAAGGTGGTATGATTTGTTTTTCTTCTTCACTTTTTCAATATCATAATTTTTCCCATTTTTTTTTAACCTTTAATTTTGAAATTGCAAAGCAAAACAAGCAAAATAATGCAATCTATTGCAAAATGAATAACATATATAATACTGATCCTTATAAGCAGCCCCTTAGGTTGCTGAATTTAGGGAATTACAATTTATTCTCTTTCTCTACTCTGACCTCTTCATGCCTTGACAAGATTACATTTGATGTTCTAGTGCCCACAGCTGATGAGGATAATGTGACCTGCCCCAGGCCACACAGAGCTTTAATGGAATTTTAACCAGCCCATGCCCCCAGCTGCTAATCCAGAACTGGGGGGGCATGCATCTATTGTGCCCTATCACTGAGACACAATTTCATTTGTAGTTCAGCTTGATCTTTGCTCTTTTCCTCTAATTAAATACTAGTGTCACTGATCTTTACCATACTTAATGATAATATGTTATTTACAATAAAGCCTGTAGCAGTTGTGATGTATTGCTTTATTATTATCGCTAATTCTTCTGACAGTAAAGCACCTTTTAAACTTACTTTGATAAATCTCCATCCATTTGCTGTTTATAGTTATATATCTTTCTTGATTTGCAGTCATTATAATTCGTATTAAATAGGAACTAATGGCATCGGAAATAACCTGGCCCAAGGACAGTAATGTCAGCAGACTGATATTTACACATAAATATGTACAGACATTGATGGACTTTATATTCCTGTGCTGCCAGACCTCTGTAGATGGTGACTGCAGCCGTGAAATTAAAAGACGCTCACTTCTTGGGAGCAAAGCTGTGGTGTATCTAGGCAAGATAGTAAAGAGCAGAGATATAACATTGTCAACAAAGGTTCCTATGATCCCAACTATGGCCTTCCCTTTAGTAATAAGCAGCAGCAAGAGTTGGACTATTAGAAAGGCCAAGGAGCAGAAAATAGATGCTTTTGATCTGTAGTGCTGGAGAAAAGCTTTGAGAGTTTCCTGCTATGAAAGATGAACACATCAGTCAGTACGTGAGGAAATAAATCCAAAACGGTCACTGGAAGTACTGACACTAAACTAGACAAATAGTCTTGCCACATAATGAGAAGGAAGAACTCACAGGAGAAAATTCTGATGCTGGAAAGGATCAAAGGAAAAAAAAGAGAAGAGGACAGCAGTAGACGAGGTGGATGCTTAAAGGGGTTGTAAAGGTTCGTTTTTTATTTTCTAAATAGGTTCCTTTAAGCTAGTGCATTGTTGGTTCACTTACCTTTTCCTTTGATTTACCTTCTAAATGTTTGTTTTCTTTGTCCGAATTTCTCACTTCCTGTTTCCCCTCAGTAAACTTCACACCATCATCCGAGTGGTGTGGAGTCAGCCAGAACAGCTTACTGAACAGCTTACTGAGGAGGAACAGGAAGTGAGAAATTCAGACAAAGAAAACAAAGAAAACAAATATTTAGAAGGGAAATCTAAGGAAAAGGTAAGTGAACCAACAATGCACTAGCTTAAAGGAACCTACTTAGAAAATAAAAAAACTAACCTTTACAACCCCTTTAATATTTCCAGAGCAATGAATATGAACCTGCAAGAGCTCAGAGAAGAGATTACTGACAGACAGGCCTGGGGTGCCAAAGTCTATAAGACCACAAAGAGTAAGGCCAAGATGCCATTTTACAACAATATACATTATTTGAACATTGCTGCTCATGAAAAACTTCTTGTATAGCCTCACACCTTAAGACAGGGGTGGGCAACCTCAGCACTCCAACTGCGTTTATCCTTTAAATCCAACATGCCTCTGCCTTTAGGAGCCATGGGACTTGTAGTTCTTCAACAACTGGGGTGCCAAGGTTGTCTGTCTGTCAGAGTCTTGCAAAGCCTCATGGGACTTGTAGTTTTTCAACAGCTGGAGTGCCATGGTTGTCTACCCCTGCTTTAAGGACACTGTCATGGGGGGACAAACTGGTGCAGGTATGAAGAGCAGATACCTAGAGTTGTAGAAGTTTTTGGCTAAGCCCTAACAATGCTTTTTTTTCTTTTGGTCCTTCATTATGGTAGGCAGGCTTTTGCCGCGTACACACGATTGGATTTTCCGTCGGAAAAACCTTGGATGGTTTTTCCGACCGAATTCCGCTCAAGCTTGGCTTGCATACACATGGTCACACAAAAGTTCTCTGAACTTTCGACCGTCAAGAACGCAGGGATGTACAACACTACCACGAGCTGAGAAAATGAAGTTAAATGCTTCCGAGCATGCGTCAAATTGTTTCCGAGCATGCGTCGGAAATTTGCGCGTCAGAATTGCTACAGACGATCGGAATTTGCGATTGGAATTTTTTCCGTCGGAAAATTTGAGAACCAGCTCTCAAATTTTTGCTGGCGGAAATTCCGACAGGAAAAGTCTGATGGAGCCTACACACGGTCGGAATTTCTGACCAAAAGCTCACATCGGACTTTTCTTGTCGGAATTTCCGATCGTGTGTATGGGGCATTAGTGGTCAATAGTAGAGTTTACAAAAGCAAACAGTCACTTCCAGCGCTATGTGGTCTTCCTTAGTGTAGAACAACAAGGACAACAGTAATCCCACAGAACTGAGCGGATGCTGCCCTCCTCAGACGTGGTGGTCTGATAGATACTACATAAACAAAAATAAACTGGAAGGTGCACACACCTAGTGCATTGTCAAAAATATTTTATCAATAATGGAATTGATAGAAAATTCATACCCACAAAATGGCAAATAATAATAGGCCATAAAAACACAATACTGAACAGGGTGGACACAAATGTGCCATATTCACATCACAGGGTATACACCTGACGCGTTTCGGGGTGCACCCCCTTCTTCAGAGCTAAGCTACCAGCTTGGCTTAGCTTGGTAGCTCAGCTTTGAGGGAGGGGTGCGTCCCTGAAATGCGTCAGGTGTATACCCCATGATGTGTATATGGCACATTTGTGTCCACCCTGTTCAGTATTATGTTTTTATGTCCTATTATTATTTGCCAACTTGTGAGTATCCATTTTTTTATCGATTCCATTATTGATTAAATATTATTGGTAATGCACTAAGTGTGTGCGCCTTCCATTTTATTTTTGTTTCTTTAGTGGTCAACAGGATTGAGTAAAAGGCAGACAAGGATAGGCAAGCTTTAGCTCTATCATAAAGCATTTAAGCTGTTTTTTCCTTTGCTATTCTTCTCCTCTGATGTCACACATAGCCCTGCCCACCTGACCAGAGCCTAGCAGCAGCCAGCATATGAGTTTTGAGTGATTTTTTACAAGTATAGTGAATGTGAGTGAATTACCTTGGATTTTAATAAAGCTCTTGTTTTATATGCTACACTATGAGAATTATTCTCTTAGTTTACTATGTGAAGCTGTAATATGAAGTCAGCTTTTAAACCGGAGGAGACTGGCAAAAAGAAAAAAAAGCAGGGATCAGTGGTTCAACAAGTATAGCCCTGGTCCAGTTACACAGATCAGACTGTCACTGGCAGTGTCACATATGCTACAACCACACACACACACACACACAGTCAGTGCTGCAGCTCTTCTCCCTCGCGTTTTGCATGCCAGCGAACACTGGAGATTTCCAGGTCTGTGTGCAGTCACAAAGCGAGCTAGAGGAAAGGCCCATCCACCACCCCACCAGGGAGAGCAAAGAAAGCAGTAATATTGTTGCTGTGCAGATAGGGAAAGGAAAAAGCCTGCTGGGAGGAGCAAGGACTTGTGGGAGATGTAGTCCCCAGAGAGACTGAGCCTGTACTACAGATTAGCTCTGGAACTAAAGATTCCCACATTACCAGAGCTCTGAAGACAGGAAGGAATGGAAAGAAACAAAATGAAGGACTGTTCCGTGGCTAGGGGCAGTCTCAGAGAAGATGTGGTGGAATACACGTACAGTGTAGCAGACTGTTGTTGATTTGTTTTGCTGCAATGATTGGGCACAAAGAGAAGCTCATTAATGAACATCACCTCGTTTGTGGGAACTCCACTGTCGAGCCTGGCGTTGCCGCCTGATCCTGTAAAGGATGTCAATGCAGCTGACATTGCTAAGCCCTGGACTAAGAGCAGGAGAAGACAGGTCATCACCCTAGGAGTTGTTAAGAGGTTGCTGGACATATACTACTATACCTTATTAAAGGAATAGTGTTGCTTACTGGGGACACCATTCTAATATTTACAGCTGAGTTTGGAGGTACTTAATTTTGAGTGCTCTAATGCTGGATTCGGGCCCCAACATACTGGCCAGTAGGGAAAGATTTGACAAAGACTGCTGGACCATTGTCATAGCATCGCCCCCTAAACAGGACTTTTTCCATTATAAAGGTTTGTTTATTACCAATTCTATACATTAATTTACAACTGTTTCACATACTTGAAGTGTTTATTGCCGTTTTCCATTTAGTATTATACATATTGTTGCAATAAAAAATCCCCCCAGTGTGGTGCTGGTTACAGAGTCATGGGCTCTGGGAACAGGGGATCCAAGAAAACAGTGGCTCATTTGGGGGTAAGCACTACCCAAGCCTTTTATGACCTTCCTTAAAGATAATGGGTCCTATAATTCTGGTGAGTGCGCTGAGTTATTGACAAGCATGTGGATTCTGCTGAAAATGGGATTGCACATATATTACTATGTACTGTATTTGAATTTTGTCTGGTGTTTTGGAAGATGGACTGAATTTGATGAAGGACTAGGTTATAACTTTTATATATATGTAAACTGTGTGAATTATTGCACTATGTTTGACCCCATTACCATTGTTTTTTCTCTGTTAGACACTTTACATCACAAACTGTTTATTATTTGTATTATACTCAGTTCTTGTACATCCTTTTACTTCTTTAATAAAATACTTGAACAAGGAATTATTGCACTATTAAAGGAGAAGTATGGCCAAAGCACTTTTAGTCATACATCTCTTTTTGGTCACAGGAGTGCACTTAGTTCTGCACTCCTGTGCCCCAAATTCAGCTGACAGCCAGATAAAGTTCGTTGTCAGCTGACATCACAGAGCTGGTCCAGGCTCTGCAGGGATCCTGACAATAATGTTGGGATCTTCCCAGATGCCTGACCAGCAGCTGGCTCAGCATCTCATGCCTACAGCAATGACCAGCGACAAGGTCTCATTAAAAGATAGATATGTGCATACCTGAAAAAGTAAATTTTTACCCCTTCACTAAAAGATCACAGGCCCTGTTGTAAAGAAAGTGAGGTATTAAGGCCTAACAGCCAATGAAGACTATGCTCGCTTCTGCTCAAAAATGCAACCTTGCAAACCAGTGTGTGCGTGCTGGTAAAGATGGAACTTTAATTAGACTATAATGGCATGCATATTGGTGAATGCGCTGGGAAATTTACATTATAGTCTGTAGAAAATCTGTACCGCGCAATGTAAGATCAGATTTTTGAGTACCCACATTAGATGAGCTTAAACAAAGACACATAGATTCTACACAAGGATGAATATGAATGTGTGCATGCAATGTTTCAAATCTTTGTATCAATGAACTGAATGGAGCAGATAGAAGATTCTTGTAGTGTAAATCCTTTACAAATAATGGATTACACAGTGTCAAATCCTCCCTTTCTCCATGTCACACTGAGACGGACTTACTAAAGAAGTTGAGAATGTTCACACAGTAAACTGTGTGAATAATGACTTAAATTAAAAATTCCTGTTTACTTATTTGATCTGCACATGATTGGATAATTAAAGCAGAGTTCCGCCTGGGTAAAAAAAAAAAGATAAGTCAGCAGTAGGGATGAGCTTCGTGTTCGAGTCGAACATACGTTCGACTCGAACATCGGCTGTTCGATCGTTCGACGAAGATCGAACGATTTGGGCCGTTCGCGCCAAATTCGAGTGACGCGAACGGCCCACAATGCACTACGCCATCGCAGTGTCATCCAGGCGCTGTGATTGGCCAAGCATGCACTGTGACCCCGCATGCTTGGCCAATCACAGCGCCGGCAGCGAGGAGAGCATTGATTGGCCACAGGCAGGATGCCTGTGGCCAATTATTGCTGAGGGGGTTTAGTACATGCCCCACACTATAAAAGGCCGCCAGCTCGGGCGGCCTTGTGTAGTGTGTTCCGGAGCAGGGAAAGAGAAGCATAGGCAGGGACAGTGTCATTTTTTTCCTTTACTAATCCTGGATTCCTTGTGTTTAGGGACAGAGAAGGATAGGTAGGGAGAGTGTCAGTGTGTTATTCTGTGCTAAACCTTGTTTGTAGGGACAGAGAAGGACAGTGAGGAAAAGTGTCAGTGTGCTATTCTGTGCTAAACCTTGTTTGTAGGGACAGAGAAGGACAGTGAGGGAAACTGTCAGTGTGCTATTCTGTACTAAACCTTGTTTGTAGGGACAGAGAAGGACAGTGAGGGAAAGTGTCAGTGTGCTATTCTGTGCTAAACCTTGTTTGTAGGGACAGAGAAGGACAGTGAGGGAAACTGTCAGTGTGCTATTCTGTGCTAAACCAATCTTGCTGAACCGTATTTGAAATCCTTGAGTTTAGGGGCAGAGAAGGACACTCGGGGAAACTATCAGTGTGCTATTCTGTGCTAAACCTTGTTTGTAGGGACAGAGAAGGACAGTGAGGGAAAGTGTCAGTGTGCTATTCTGTGCTAAACCAATCTTGCTGAACCATATTTGAAATCCTTGAGTTTAGGGACAGAGAAGGACACTCGTGGAAACTATCAGTGTGCTATTCTGTGCTAAATCTTGTTTGTAGGGACAGAGAAGGACAGTGAGGGAAACTGTCAGTGTGCTATTCTCTGCTAAACCAATCTTGCTGAACCATATTTGAAATCCTTGAGTTTAGGGCCAGAGAAGGACACTCGGGGAAACTGTCAGTGTGCTATTCTGTGCTAAACCTTGTTTGTAGGGACAGAGAAGGACATTGAGGGAAAGTGTCAGTGTGCTATTCTGTGCTAAACCAATCTTGCTGAACCATATTTGAAATCCTTGAGTTTAGGGCCAGAGAAGGACACTCGGGGAAACTGTCAGTGTGCTATTCTGTGCTAAACCTTGTTTGTAGGGACAGAGAAGGACAGTGAGGGAAAGTGTTTTTTGTGCTATTCTGTGCTAAACCAATCTTGCTGAACCATATTTGAAATCCTTGAGTTTAGGGACAGAGAAGGACGCTCGGGGAAACTGTCAGTGTGCTATTCTGTGCTAAACCAATCTTGCTGAACCGTATTTGAAATCCTTGAGTTTAGGGACAGAGAAGGACACTCGTGGAAACTATCAGTGTGCTATTCTGTGCTAAATCTTGTTTGTAGGGACAGAGAAGGACAGTGAGGGAAACTGTCAGTGTGCTATTCTGTGCTAAACCAATCTTGCTGAACCGTATTTGAAATCCTTGAGTTTAGGGACAGAGAAGGACACTCGGGGAAACTATCAGTGTGCTATTCTGTGCTAAACCTTGTTTGTAGGGACAGAGAAGGACAGTGAGGGAAAGTGTCAGTGTGCTATTCTGTGCTAAACCAATCTTGCTGAACCATATTTGAAATCCTTGAGTTTAGGGACAGAGAAGGACACTCGTGGAAACTATCAGTGTGCTATTCTGTGCTAAATCTTGTTTGTAGGGACAGAGAAGGACAGTGAGGGAAACTGTCAGTGTGCTATTCTGTGCTAAACCAATCTTGCTGAACCATATTTGAAATCCTTGAGTTTAGGGCCAGAGAAGCACACTCGGGGAAACTGTCAGTGTGCTATTCTGTGCTAAACCTTGTTTGTAGGGACAGAGAAGGACATTGAGGGAAAGTGTCAGTGTGCTATTCTGTGCTAAACCAATCTTGTTGAACCATATTTGAAATCCTTGAGTTTAGGGACAGAGAAGGACACTCGGGGAAACTGTCAGTGTGCTATTCTGTGCTAAACCTTGTTTGTAGGGACAGAGAAGGACAGTGAGGGAAAGTGTTTTTTGTGCTATTCTGTGCTAAACCAATCTTGCTGAACCATATTTGAAATCCTTGAGTTTAGGGACAGAGAAGGACACTCGGGGAAACTGTCAGTGTGCTATTCTGTGCTAAACCAATCTTGCTGAACCGTATTTGAAATCCTTGAGTTTAGGGACAGAGAATGACACTCGTGGAAACTATCAGTGTGCTATTCTGTGCTAAATCTTGTTTGTAGGGACAGAGAAGGACAGTGAGGGAAACTGTCAGTGTGCTATTCTGTGCTAAACCAATCTTGCTGAACCGTATTTGAAATACTTGAGTTTAGGGACAGAGAAGAACACTCGGTGAAACTATCAGTGTGCTATTCTGTGCTAAACCTTGTTTGTAGGGACAGAGAAAGAAAATGAGGGAAACTGTCAGTGTGCTATTCTGTGCTAAACCTTGTTTGTAGGGACTGAGAAGGACAGTGAGGGAAAGTGTCAGTGTGCTATTCTGTGCTAAACCAATCTTGCTGAACCATATTTGAAATCCTTGAGTTTAAGGCCAGAGAAGGACACTCGGGGAAACTGTCAGTGTGCTATTCTGTGCTAAACCAATCTTGCAGAACCATATTTGAAATCCTTGAGTTTAGGGCCAGAGAAGGACACTCGGGGAAACTGTCAGTGTGCTATTCTGTGCTAAACCTTGTTTGTAGGGACAGAGAAGGACAGTGAGGGAAAGTGTCAGTGTGCTATTCTGTGCTAAACCAATCTTGCTGAACCATATTTGAAATCCTTGAGTTTAGGGACAGAGAAGGACACTAGGGGAAACTGTCAGTGTGCTATTCTGTGCTAAACCTTGTTTTATAGGGACAGAGAAGGACAGTGAGGGAAGTGTCAGTGTGCTATTCTGTGCTAAACCAATCTTGCTGAACCGTATTTGAAATCCTTGAGTTTAGGGACAGAGAAGGACACTCGTGGAAACTATCAGTGTGCTATTCTGTGCTAAATCTTGTTTGTAGGGACAGAGAAGGACAGTGAGGGAAACTGTCAGTGTGCTATTCTGTGCTAAACCAATCTTGCTGAACCATATTTGAAATCCTTGAGTTTAGGGCCAGAGAAGGACACTCGGGGAAACTGTCAGTGTGCTATTCTGTGCTAAACCTTGTTTGTAGGGACAGAGAAGGACAGTGAGGGAAAGTGTCAGTGTGCTATTCTGTGCTAAACCAATCTTGCTGAACCATATTTGAAATCCTTGAGTTTAGGGCCAGAGAAGAACACTCGGGGAAACTGTCAGTGTGCTATTCTGTGCTAAACCTTGTTTGTAGGGACAGAGAAGGACAGTGAGGGAACGTGTCAGTGTGCTATTCTGTGCTAAACCAATCTTGCTGAACCATATTTGAAATCCTTGAGTTTAGGGACAGAGAAGGACACTCGGAGAAACTGTCAGTGTGCTATTCTGTGCTAAACCTTGTTTGTAGGGACAGAGAAGGACAGTGAGGGAAAGTGTCAGTGTGCTATTCTGTGCTAAACCAATCTTGCTGAACCATATTTGAAATCCTTGAGTTTAGGGACAGAGAAGGACACTCGTGGAAACTATCAGTGTGCTATTCTGTGCTAAATCTTGTTTGTAGGGACAGAGAAGGACAGTGAGGGAAACTGTCAGGGTGCTGTTCTGTACTAAACCAATCTTGCTGAACCATATTTGAAATCCTTGAGTTTAGGGACAGAGAAGGACACTCGGGGAAACTGTCAGTGTGCTATTCTGTGCTAAACCTTGTTTTATAGGGACAGAGAAGGACAGTGAGGGAAGTGTCAGTGTGCTATTCTGTGCTATACCAATCTTGCTGAACCATATTTGAAATCCTTGAGTTTAGGGACAGAGAAGGACACTCGGGGAAACTGTCAGTGTGCTATTCTGTGCTAAACCAATCATGCTGAACCGTATTTGAAATCCTTGAGTTTAGGGACAGAGAAGGACACTCGTGGAAACTATCAGTGTGCTATTCTGTGCTAAATCTTGTTTGTAGGGACAGAGAAGGACAGTGAGGGAAACTGTCAGTGTGCTACTCTGTGCTAAACCAATCTTGCCGAACCATATTTGAAATCCTTGAGTTTAGGGCCAGAGAAGGACACTCGGGGAAAGTGTCAGTGTGCTATTCTGTGCTAAACCTTGTTTGTAGGGACAGAGAAGGACAGTGAGGGAAAGCGTCAGTGTGCTATTCTGTGCTAAACCAATCTTGCTGAACCATATTTGAAATCCTTGAGTTTAGGGACAAAGAAGGACACTAGGGGAAACTGTCAGTGTGCTATTCTGTGCTAAACCAATCTTGCTGAACCATATTTGAAATCCTTGAGTTTAGGGACAGAGAAGGACACTCGAGGAAACTGTCAGTGTGCTATTCTGTGCTAAACCTTGTTTGTAGGGACAGAGAAGGACAGTGAGGGAAAGTGTCAGTGTGCTATTCTGTGCTAAACCAATCTTGCTGAACCATATTTGAAATCCTTGAGTTTAGGGACAGAGAAGGACACTCGGGGAAACTGTCAGTGTGCTATTCCGTGCTAAACCAATTTTGCTGAACCGTATTTGAAATCCTTAAGTTTAGGGACAGAGAAGGACACTCGTGGAAACTATCAGTGTGCTATTCTGTGCTAAATCTTGTTTGTAGGGACAGAGGACAGTGAGGGAAACTGTCAGTGTGCTATTCTGTTCTAAACCAATCTTGCTGAACCATATTTGAAATCCTTGAGTTTAGGGGCAGAGAAGGACACTCGGGGAAACTGTCAGTGTGCTATTCTGTGCTAAACCTTGTTTGTAGGGACAGAGAAGGACAGTGAGGGAAAGTGTCAGTGTGCTATTCTGTGCTAAACCAATCTTGCTGAACCATATTTGAAATCCTTGAGTTTAGGGTCAGAGAAGGACACTAGGGGAAACTGTCAGTGTGCTATTCTGTGCTAAACCAATCTTGCTGAACCGTATTTGAAATCCTTGAGTTTAGGGACAGAGAAGGACACTCGTGGAAACTCTCAGTGTGCTATTCTGTGCTAAATCTTGTTTGTAGGGACAGAGAAGGACAGTGAGGGAAACTGTCAGTGTGCTATTCTGTGCTAAACCAATCTTGCTGAACCATATTTGAAATCCTTGAGTTTAGGGACAGAGAAGGACACTCGTGGAAACTATCAGTGTGCTATTCTGTGCTAAATCTTGTTTGTAGGGACAGAGAAGGACAGTGAGGGAAACTGTCAGGGTGCTATTCTGTACTAAACCAATCTTGCTGAACCATATTTGAAATCCTTGAGTTTAGGGCCAGAGAAGGACACTCGGGGAAACTGTCAGTGTGCTATTCTGTGCTAAACCTTGTTTGTAGGGACAGAGAAGGACATTGAGGGAAAGTGTCAGTGTGCTATTCTGTGCTAAACCAATCTTGCTGAACCATATTTGAAATCCTTGAGTTTAGGGACAGAGAAGGACACTCGGGGAAACTGTCAGTGTGCTATTCTGTGCTAAACCTTGTTTGTAGGGACAGAGAAGGACAGTGAGGGAAAGTGTTTTTGTGCTATTCTGTGCTAAACCAATCTTGCTGAACCATATTTGAAATCCTTGAGTTTAGGGACAGAGAAGGACACTCGGGGAAACTGTCAGTGTGCTATTCTGTGCTAAACCAATCTTGCTGAACCGTATTTGAAATCCTTGAGTTTAGGGACAGAGAATGACACTCGTGGAAACTATCAGTGTGCTATTCTGTGCTAAATCTTGTTTGTAGGGACAGAGAAGGACAGTGAGGGAAACTGTCAGTGTGCTATTCTGTGCTAAACCAATCTTGCTGAACCGTATTTGAAATCCTTGAGTTTAGGGACAGAGAAGGACACTCGGGGAAACTATCAGTGTGCTATTCTGTGCTAAACCTTGTTTGTAGGGACAGAGAAGGACAGTGAGGGAAAGTGTCAGTGTGCTATTCTGTGCTAAACCAATCTTGCTGAACCATATTTGAAATCCTTGAGTTTAGGGACAGAGAAGGACACTCGTGGAAACTATCAGTGTGCTATTCTGTGCTAAATCTTGTTTGTAGGGACAGAGAAGGACAGTGAGGGAAACTGTCAGTGTGCTATTCTGTGCTAAACCAATCTTGCTGAACCATATTTGAAATCCTTGAGTTTAGGGCCAGAGAAGGACACTCGGGGAAACTGTCAGTGTGCTATTCTGTGCTAAACCTTGTTTGTAGGGACAGAGAAGGACATTGAGGGAAAGTGTCAGTGTGCTATTCTGTGCTAAACCAATCTTGCTGAACCATATTTGAAATCCTTGAGTTTAGGGACAGAGAAGGACACTCGGGGAAACTGTCAGTGTGCTATTCTGTGCTAAACCTTGTTTGTAGGGACAGAGAAGGACAGTGAGGGAAAGTGTTTTTTGTGCTATTCTGTGCTAAACCAATCTTGCTGAACCATATTTGAAATCCTTGAGTTTAGGGACAGAGAAGGACACTCGGGGAAACTGTCAGTGTGCTATTCTGTGCTAAACCAATCTTGCTGAACCGTATTTGAAATCCTTGAGTTTAGGGACAGAGAATGACACTCGTGGAAACTATCAGTGTGCTATTCTGTGCTAAATCTTGTTTGTAGGGACAGAGAAGGACAGTGAGGGAAACTGTCAGTGTGCTATTCTGTGCTAAACCAATCTTGCTGAACCGTATTTGAAATCCTTGAGTTTAGGGACAGAGAAGAACACTCGGGGAAACTATCAGTGTGCTATTCTGTGCTAAACCTTGTTTGTAGGGACAGAGAAAGAAAATGAGGGAAACTGTCAGTGTGCTATTCTGTGCTAAACCTTGTTTGTAGGGACTGAGAAGGACAGTGAGGGAAAGTGTCAGTGTGCTATTCTGTGCTAAACCAATCTTGCTGAACCATATTTGAAATCCTTGAGTTTAAGGCCAGAGAAGGACACTCGGGGAAACTGTCAGTGTGCTATTCTGTGCTAAACCAATCTTGCAGAACCATATTTGAAATCCTTGAGTTTAGGGCCAGAGAAGAACACTCGGGGAAACTGTCAGTGTGCTATTCTGTGCTAAACCTTGTTTGTAGGGACAGAGAAGGACAGTGAGGGAAAGTGTCAGTGTGCTATTCTGTGCTAAACCAATCTTGCTGAACCATATTTGAAATCCTTGAGTTTAGGGACAGAGAAGGACACTAGGGGAAACTGTCAGTGTGCTATTCTGTGCTAAACCAATCTTGCTGAACCGTATTTGAAATCCTTGAGTTTAGGGACAGAGAAGGACACTCGTGGAAACTATCAGTGTGCTATTCTGTGCTAAATCTTGTTTGTAGGGACAGAGAAGGACAGTGAGGGAAACTGTCAGTGTGCTATTCTGTGCTAAACCAATCTTGCTGAACCATATTTGAAATCCTTGAGTTTAGGGCCAGAGAAGGACACTCGGGGAAACTGTCAGTGTGCTATTCTGTGCTAAACCTTGTTTGTAGGGACAGAGAAGGACAGTGAGGGAAAGTGTCAGTGTGCTATTCTGTGCTAAACCAATCTTGCTGAACCATATTTGAAATCCTTGAGTTTAGGGCCAGAGAAGAACACTCGGGGAAACTGTCAGTGTGCTATTCTGTGCTAAACCTTGTTTGTAGGGACAGAGAAGGACAGTGAGGGAACGTGTCAGTGTGCTATTCTGTGCTAAACCAATCTTGCTGAACCATATTTGAAATCCTTGAGTTTAGGGACAGAGAAGGACACTCGGGGAAACTGTCAGTGTGCTATTCTGTGCTAAACCTTGTTTGTAGGGACAGAGAAGGACAGTGAGGGAAAGTGTCAGTGTGCTATTCTGTGCTAAACCAATCTTGCTGAACCATATTTGAAATCCTTGAGTTTAGGGACAGAGAAGGACACTCGTGGAAACTATCAGTGTGCTATTCTGTGCTAAATCTTGTTTGTAGGGACAGCGAAGGACAGTGAGGGAAACTGTCAGGGTGCTATTCTGTGCTAAACCAATCTTGCTGAACCATATTTGAAATCCTTGAGTTTAGGGACAGAGAAGGACACTCGGGGAAACTGTCAGTGTGCTATTCTGTGCTAAACCTTGTTTGTAGGGACAGAGAAGGACAGTGAGGGAAAGTGTCAGTGTGCTATTCTGTGCTAAACCAATCTTGCTGAACCGTATTTGAAATCCTTGAGTTTAGGGACAGAGAAGGACACTCGTGGAAACTATCAGTGTGCTATTCTGTGCTAAATCTTGTTTGTAGGGACAGAGAAGGACAGTGAGGGAAACTGTCAGTGTGCTATTCTGTGCTAAACCAATCTTGCCGAACCATATTTGAAATCCTTGAGTTTAGGGCCAGAGAAGGACACTCGGGGAAAGTGTCAGTGTGCTATTCTGTGCTAAACCTTGTTTGTAGGGACAGAGAAGGACAGTGAGGGAAAGTGTCAGTGTGCTATTCTGTGCTAAACCAATCTTGCTGAACCATATTTGAAATCCTTGAGTTTAGGGACAAAGAAGGACACTAGGGGAAACTGTCAGTGTGCTATTCTGTGCTAAACCAATCTTGCTGAACCGTATTTGAAATCCTTGAGTTTAGGGACAGAGAAGGACACTCGGGGAAACTGTCAGTGTGCTATTCTGTGCTAAACCTTGTTTGTAGGGACAGAGAAGGACAGTGAGGGAAAGTGTCAGTGTGCTATTCTGTGCTAAACCAATCTTGCTGAACCATATTTGAAATCCTTGAGTTTAGGGACAGAGAAGGACACTCGGGGAAACTGTCAGTGTGCTATTCTGTGCTAAACCAATTTTGCTGAACCGTATTTGAAATCCTTGAGTTTAGGGACAGAGAAGGACACTCGTGGAAACTATCAGTGTGCTATTCTGTGCTAAATCTTGTTTGTAGATACAGAGGACAGTGAGGGAAACTGTCAGTGTGCTATTCTGTTCTAAACCAATCTTGCTGAACCATATTTGAAATCCTTGAGTTTAGGGGCAGAGAAGGACACTCAGGGAAACTGTCAGTGTGCTATTCTGTGCTAAACCTTGTTTGTAGGGACAGAGAAGGACAGTGAGGGAAAGTGTCAGTGTGCTATTCTGTGCTAAACCAATCTTGCTGAACCATATTTGAAATCCTTGAGTTTAGGGGCAGAGAAGGACACTCAGGGAAACTGTCAGTGTGCTATTCTGTGCTAAACCTTGTTTGTAGGGACAGAGAAGGACAGTGAGGGAAAGTGTCAGTGTGCTATTCTGTGCTAAACCAATCTTGCTGAACCGTAGTTGAAATCCTTGAGTTTAGGGACAGAGAAGGACACTCGTGGAAACTATCAGTGTGCTATTCTGTGCTAAATCTTGTTTGTAGGGACAGAGAAGGACAGTGAGGGAAACTGTCAGGGTGCTATTCTGTGCTAAACCAATCTTGCTGAACCATATTTGAAATCCTTGAGTTTAGGGCCAGAGAAGAACACTCGGGGAAACTGTCAGTGTGCTATTCTGTGCTAAACCTTGTTTGTAGGGACAGAGAAGGACAGTGAGGGAAACTGTCAGTGTGCTATTCTGTGCTAAACCAATCTTGCTGAACCATATTTGAAATCTTTGAGTTTAGGGACAGAGAAGGACACTCGGGGAAACTGTCAGTGTGCTATTCTGTGCTAAACCTTGTTTGTAGGGACAGAGAAGGACAGTGAGGGAAAGTGTTTTTTGTGCTATTCTGTGCTAAACCAATCTTGCTGAACCATATTTGAAATCCTTGAGTTTAGGGACAGAGAAGGACACTCGTGGAAACTATCAGTGTGCTATTCTGTGCTAAATCTTGTTTGTAGGGACAGAGAAGGACAGTGAGGGAAACTGTCAGGGTGCTATTCTGTGCTAAACCAATCTTGCTGAACCATATTTGAAATCCTTGAGTTTAGGGACAGAGAAGGACACTCGGGGAAACTGTCAGTGTGCTATTCTGTGCTAAACCTTGTTTGTAGGGACAGAGAAGGACAGTGAGGGAAAGTGTCAGTGTGCTATTCTGTGCTAAACCAATCTTGCTGAACCATATTTGAAATCCTTGAGTTTAGGGACAGAGAAGGACACTCGGGGAAACTGTCAGTGTGCTATTCTGTGCTAAACCAATCTTGCTGAACCGTATTTGAAATCCTTGAGTTTAGGGACAGAGAAGGACACTTGTGGAAACTATCAGTGTGCTATTCTGTGCTAAATCTTGTTTGTAGGGACAGAGAAGGACAGTGAGGGAAACTGTCAGTGTGCTATTCTGTGCTAAACCAATCTTGCCGAACCATATTTGAAATCCTTGAGTTTAGGGCCAGAGAAGGACACTCGGGGAAAGTGTCAGTGTGCTATTCTGTGCTAAACCTTGTTTGTAGGGACAGAGAAGGACAGTGAGGGAAAGTGTCAGTGTGCTATTCTGTGCTAAACCAATCTTGCTGAACCATATTTGAAATCCTTGAGTTTAGGGACAAAGAAGGACACTAGGGGAAACTGTCAGTGTGCTATTCTGTGCTAAACCAATCTTGCTGAACCGTATTTGAAATCCTTGAGTTTAGGGACAGAGAAGGACACTCGTGGAAACTATCAATGTGCTATTCTGTGCTAAATCTTGTTTGTAGGGACAGAGAAGGACAGTGAGGGAAAGTGTCAGTGTGCTATTCTGTGCTAAACCAATCTTGCTGAACCATATTTGAAATCCTTGAGTTTAGGGACAGAGAAGGACACTCGGGGAAACTGTCAGTGTGCTATTCTGTGCTAAACCTTGTTTGTAGGGACAGAGAAGGACAGTGAGGGAAAGTGTCAGTGTGCTATTCTGTGCTAAACCAATATTGCTGAACCATATTTGAAATCCTTGAGTTTAGGGACAGAGAAGGACACTCGTGGAAACTATCAGTGTGCTATTCTGTGCTAAATCTTGTTTGTAGGGACAGAGAAGGACAGTGAGGGAAACTGTCAGTGTGCTATTCTGTTCTAAACCAATCTTGCTGAACCATATTTGAAATCCTTGAGTTTAGGGGCAGAGAAGGACACTCGGGGAAACTGTCAGTGTGCTATTCTGTGCTAAACCTTGTTTGTAGGGACAGAGAAGGACAGTGAGGGAAAGTGTCAGTGTGCTATTCTGTGCTAAACCAATCTTGCTGAAGCATATTGCAAATCCTTGTGTTTAGGGACAGAGAAGGATAGGCAGGGGACAGTGTCAGTGTCATTGTTGCTAAGCCTCCTGCACAGTATACACCTGAAGGTAGCCCTTATTGCTGTTTTTCCCATCTCCCTGCAGGCCATCCATTAAAATGTCTGGAAGGCAAACAAGGAGAGGCAGACAGTCAGGAGGCAAAAAAAGAGGGCAAGCAGGCTCTGTGTCTGGGGGAAACAGTGCTGGTCGTGGATGCGGTGCATTGTCATCACCACATGGCCATGGGGCACGCTTGTCCTTCTTTTCGGCAGCTGGACATGTTGAGCCACATCATGCCGAAGACTTGGTAAAGTGGATGACCAAGCCCACCTCATCCTCCTCAGCCTCTCTCACCCAGGCTCAGGGTACTGGCAAAGCAGCTGCCAAAGCGTCCTCTTCTCTGGTATCAATGTCATCATTAGTCACTCCTTCCCTAGACCCACCATGTCCTCCTCCTGAGGAGTCCCCCGAACTGTTTGAGCACAGTGTTGGGTACATGCTCCAGGAGGATGCCCAGCGTTTCGAAGGATCTGATGATGATACCCAGCTAGAGGAAGGCAGTAGCGTGAGAGCAGAGAGAGGGGATGCTCAAGAAGGACACCAATCTGGCAGTCATGCTCCAGCAGCTGCAGCATACTGCCAGATTGCCATCAGTGATGAGGAGGGAGGGGATGATGAGGTCACTGACTCCACGTGGGTGCCTAATAGGAGAGAGGAGGAGGAGGAGGATGAGGAGGAGGCACATCTCCAACGCGGCAGGATGCCCTTGGGTGGCCAGCGTATGGGCAGCACACCGACGGAATCACACCGCAGAGCTGCGCCTGTGCAGGGCGCTGCCTCTGCCCGTCATTCAAAAAGTTCTTTGGTGTGGGCCTTTTTTGAGGCGAGTGCATCAGATCGCACAGCTGCTGTTTGCAACATATGTCTCAAGCGTATATCGCGTGGCCAAAACATCAGCCGCTTGGGCACCACATGCTTGATCAGACATATGTTGACCTGCCATGCAGCTCGTTGGCAAGCCTACCTTAAAGACCCACACCAAAGAACAAAGCGGACCTCTCCTTGCACCGCATCAGCTGGGATCTCCAACACCACTATACCTTCAGTCCTCTCTGAAACCTGCACTGAGAGGAATGAAGGTGTAGAATTAGGTGTGTCACAGCCAAGTACTTGCGGCCACTCTGCTAGCAGTAGGGATGAGCTTCGTGTTCGAGTCGAACATACGTTCGACTCGAACATCGGCTGTTCGATCGTTCGACGAAGATCGAACGATTTGGGCCGTTCGCGCCAAATTCGAGTGACGCGAACGGCCCACAATGCACTACGCCATCGCAGTGTCATCCAGGCGCTGTGATTGGCCAAGCATGCACTGTGACCCCGCATGCTTGGCCAATCACAGCGCCGGCAGCGAGGAGAGCAATGATTGGCCACAGGCAGGATGCCTGTGGCCAATTATTGCTGAGGGTGTTTAGTACACGCCCCACACTATAAAAGGCCGCCAGCACGGCGGCCTAGTGTAGTGTGTTCCGGAGCAGGGATAGAGCAGCATAGGCAGGGACAGTGACTTTTATTTCTTTCTTGCTTAACCTGGATTCCTTTAGTTTAGGGAAAGAGAAGGATAGGTAGGGAGAGTGTCAGTGTGTTTTGTGCTTGTGCTATATTGTGCTTAAAAAAAACATTTTTTCTAGGGACAGAAAACTGTAGGTAGGGAGAGTGTCAGTTTCTTTCACTGTCAAAGTCCTTGTTTCCAGGGACCTGGAAGGACAGTGAGTGAATTCTCCTTGTGCTAAATTGTGCTTAAAAAAAACATTTTTTCTAGGGACAGAAAACTGTAGGTAGGGAGAGTGTGTCAGTTTCTTTCACTGTCAAAGTCCTTGTTTCCAGGGACCTGGAAGGACAGTGAGTGAATTCTCCTTGTGCTAAATTGTGCTTAAAAAAAACATTTTTTCTAGGGACAGAAAACTGTAGGTAGGGAGAGTGTGTCAGTTTCTTTCACTGTCAAAGTCCTTGTTTCCAGGGACCTGGAAGGACAGTGAGTGAATTCTCCTTGTGCTAAATTGTGCTTAAAAAAAAACATTTTTTCTAGGGACAGAAAACTGTAGGTAGGGAGAGTGTGTCAGTTTCTTTCACTGTCAAAGTCCTTGTTTCCAGGGACCTGGAAGGACAGTGAGTGAATTCTCCTTGTGCTAAATTGTGCTTAAAAAAAACATTTTTTCTAGGGACAGAAAACTGTAGGTAGGCAGAGTGTGTCAGTTTCTTTCACTGTCAAAGTCCTTGTTTCCAGGGACCTGGAAGGACAGTGAGTGAATTCTCCTTGTGCTAAATTGTGCTTAAAAAAAACATTTTTTCTAGGGACAGAAAACTGTAGGTAGGGAGAGTGTGTCAGTTTCTTTCACTGTCAAAGTCCTTGTTTCCAGGGACCTGGAAGGACAGTGAGTGAATTCTCCTTGTGCTAAATTGTGCTTAAAAAAAACATTTTTTCTAGGGACAGAAAACTGTAGGTAGTGTGACAGCAGGAAGGTAAAGTCACCTGGTTGCATCCAGGGGGGTAGATATATTTCGCCCAGATTCAGGCTTTACGCCGATTTATACAGCTAGGTGGAGAGTTGTGTAAGCCCAGCTGAGACTAATGGGCTCATTGATGACTCATACCTCTAGGGAGAGGGCTGGGCGTCGTGCAGGCAGGGAGTTGATGAGGCCAGCTGAAGCCTGTCAGTTCGTTTAAGGCCTCTATAAAAACTCCCAGATTCATTAGATGTTAGCTCATGCCTGGAAGCAGACCTGTGTGGACTGTCTAGGGAGAGTGAACCCCTGTGCGGTGAGACAAAGCCTGTGTGGCTATTTTTTGCTTGGACATTTAAAACCAGGGACTAGGACAGCACTAGGCTGATCCCAGTTGTTAGTTAGGAAACCTGTATGTTTAGTCAGAGGTCAAGTTGACCAGGATTTATTTTGTTTGTTTCTTTTGCTTTGCTGTGTTTTTGTCACTGTAAATAGAAAATAAACAGCACCTTTTTGATTTTGAACACCACAACCTCCGTCTGCTGGGCCTGTTTTTGTGTGGGGAGCCCATCCCGGGGGTCACACACACCCGCTGCCGAGCTAACCCCCTCACAGTTGGTGGAGAACCAGTGGCAGTTTTTTTAAGCCAGCATGGAGGAGATACTGAAACAGCTGGCTCTAGCAAATGCCAATCAACAGCAGACAAATGCAGGTTTGCAAAAGAGCCTTGCAGCTCAACAACAGAACTTCGCAGCCCAGCAGCAAGCTCATCAACAGAGCCTTGCAGCCCAGCAGCAAGCTCACCAACAGAGTCTGGAAGCTCAGCAACAAGCCCAGCAACGATCTGAGGCCCGCTTCATAGACCTATTACAGAAGCAAGAGCAGAGACTACAACAAATGGAAGCAGTAATGCAGCAACGTCCGCAGACCAGTGAGGAAAGCCGTCCCACTAATACCGCGTCCTTTGGGGTGAGTCGTTTATTGACAAAAATGACTGGAGAGGATGATCCAGAGGTATTTTTGACCACGTTTGAAAGGACTGCTGAAAGAGAAAAGTGGCCTGAGGAGCAGTGGGCTGGACTGGTGGCTCCTCTGTTAACTGGTGAATCGCAGAAAGCTTACTATGACCTAGAGCCTGACCAAGCAAAAGACTATGTGATGCTAAAAGCTGAAATATTGGCAAGGCTGGGTGTCACCCTGGCTGTCCGGGCTCAGCGTGTGCATAACTGGACTTTCCAGCTTGGAAAACCCCCCAGGTCTCAAATGTATGATCTCATTCACCTGAGCAGAAAGTGGCTACAGCCAGAGACTTTGTCCGCACCAAAGATTGTGGAACGTGTTGTAATGGATCGGTTTTTGAGAGCTCTTCCTACTGCCATCCAAAAGTGGGTAAGCCATGGAGACCCAGAGACGGCCGATGGTCTTGTGGATCGTGTGGAGAAATACTTGGCTACAGAGAACCTGACGGCCTCTTCCAGAGACACTCGGACTTTCCACCCTAAGACCAGACCATCCCCAGGGGCGGATAAGATGATTCCAAGGGGTAAGGGTGGAGAGAGTGAGAGGGTGGGAGCTCTACCCCAAGTTTGGCGAGAACAGCCTGGGAAATCAGCGGCTCAAGAGGCGGCAAGAAGGATCATTTGCTACCGCTGCCGGCAAGCGGGACATATTGCAGCCAATTGCCCGGTTTTGGAGGAACCCATGCAGTGTGACTTTCTGACGGGCAGACGTCAGTCGCTGTGTGCGACAGTCGCATGCACTGCCATTCGGGGAACTGAGAAACATTTATGCAAAATGTGTATTAATGGTAGAAATGTTGTGGTATTGCTGGATTCAGGTAGCCTTGTGACCCTGATAAAGGCTGAATTAGTTAAAACAGAGGTCTCTGGGAATAGCAAGGTAGCTGTTATTTGTGTGCATGGGGACACCCGAGAGTATCCAGTGACTACAGTGTGTTTCGAGACCCCCAAAGGTACCCTTTCTCATCCAGTGGGCTTAGTGTCTCAGTTACCGCATGACGCCATTGTGGGAAGGGATTTTCCGAAGTTCTGGGAACTGTGGGATGATCCTGAGCCCCCCACTGGTGCCCCTATGTACCAGGAATATGATAGCCAGAACTCCTCTGAGAGTGGTGAGGACTCTCCCGAATTTCCCTTGTCAGTATTGGCAGGGGAGACTCAAGAAACTGGAGAGGAGCCCACCTCCTCAGACGAAAACCTACCGTCTGTGGAGTTTTCTGATCTTGAGGTTCACAGGGAAAACTTTGCCACAGAACAGTTGAAAGACCCCGCCCTAATAAAGGCACGGGAAAACGTAGTGAAAATAGATGGCGAGTTAGTGAACCCAGATAATACCTGCACTTACCCATACTTCAGCGTAGAGAAGGACCTACTGTATCGGGTGGCAAAAAGGGCAGAAGAAACCGTTGAGCAGCTTGTGGTGCCCAAACCTTACAGGAAGTTGGTGTTGGAGTTGGCCCATGGGCACATTCTTGGAGGTCATCTGGGGACAGAGAAAACCCGAGAGAGGGTATTACAGAGATTCTATTGGCCTGGGGTGATGAAGGACATAGAAAATTATTGTTCCTCCTGCCCTGTGTGTCAGAGGTCGGCCCCGATGCCACACTTCCGTAGCCCGCTGGTCCCTCTACCCATCATTGAGGTCCCGTTTGAGAGAATCGCAATGGATTTGGTAGGTCCTATAATCAAGTCCGCTAGGGGGCACCAGTACATATTGGTTATAATGGACTATGCCACCCGTTATCCAGAAGCGATCCCTCTCAGAAATACCTCGGCCAAAACCATAGCCAAAGAGCTATCTCTTGTTTTTAGCCGGGTGGGTATTTGTAAAGAACTGCTTACGGACCAAGGTACACCCTTTATGTCCCGGGTTATGAAGGAGCTGTGTAAATTGTTCAAAGTGACGCAATTACGTACATCTGTGTATCACCCCCAAACCGATGGGCTGGTTGAAAGATTCAACAAAACCCTAAAACAAATGTTGAAGAAAGTGGTGGATAGGGATGGAAAGGATTGGGACTGTCTACTTCCTTATTTGATGTTTGCTATTAGGGAGGTGCCCCAATCCTCTACGGGATTCTCCCCCTTTGAGTTACTGTATGGGAGACACCCAAGAGGGCTGTTGGATATTGCCAAGGAAACTTGGGAAAGTGAGAGTTCTCCCCACAGGAGTGTGATTGAGCATGTCGCCCTGATGCAAGATCGAATTGCACAGGTAATGCCCATCGTGAAGGAACATTTGGCCCAAGCGCAGTTGGCACAGCAGAGAGTGTACAACCGTGGAGCCAAGACCCGTACCTTTTCCCCGGGGGATAGGATATTGGTACTTGTCCCTACGGTTGAAAGTAAATTCCTTGCCAAATGGCAAGGCCCCTACGAGATAATGGAAAAAGTGAGCGAAGTGAATTACAAGGTCAGACAACCAGGAAGGCGAAAGCCCGAACAGATCTATCACGTTAATCTGTTGAAAGCCTGGAGGGATAGAGAGTCCCTAGTCGCAGACACTTGGTCACCAGCTCAAACTGGTTGCGTGATTCCTGAGGTTGGAATCGCAGCCACCTTGTCACAACCCCAACAACAGGAGGTTAAGGAGTTTGTGCTTCGCAACAAGGAGGTATTCTCTGAGCTGCCGGGACAAACATCTGGGGTAGAGCATGACATTATTACCCCGCCCGGTGAAAGGGTGAAGTTAAAACCCTATCGGATCCCAGAGGCCCGACGGGAGGCAATACGGGAGGAAGTACAGAAAATGCTGAACTTAGGGGTGATAGAGGAGTCCCAAAGTGATTGGTCTAGTCCCATTGTGTTGGTGCCTAAACCGGATGGGAGCTGGCGATTTTGTAACGATTTTCGTCAGTTGAACAAAGTTACAAAATTTGACACCTACCCCATGCCACGTATAGATGAGTTGATCGACCGGCTGGGAACAGCCCGATACATGACGACTCTTGACCTCACAAAAGGGTATTGGCAAATCCCCCTGGCCAAGTCAGCCAAAGAGAAAACCGCATTTGTAACCCCAGACGGGGCGTTCCAATATAAAAGAATGCCGTTCGGGTTACAGAATGCGCCGGCCACATTCCAGCGGAAAATGGACCAGATGCTGAGGCCCCATCGGAAGTATGCTGCGGCTTACCTGGATGACGTAATTGTCCATAGCACAGATTGGGCCTCACATCTGCCAAAAGTGCAAGCAGTCCTGGACTCTGTTCGGGAAGCAGGGTTTACGGCTAACCCCAAGAAGTGTACCATTGGGCAGGAGGAGGCCAAATATCTTGGGTACACCATTGGGAGGGGAGTAATAAAACCCCAACTCAACAAAGTCGAGGCCATCCAGAGTTGGCCACGTCCCAACAGCAAGAAGCAGGTACGAGCCTTTCTGGGAATCGCTGGGTATTATCGGCGATTCATTCCCCACTTTGCTTCTAAGGCTGTGCCCCTAACCAACCTGACGAAGGGGAAAGGGTCGGTCATGATTAAATGGACCCCCGAGGCTGAGGCAGCATTCCAATTCTTGAAACAAGCCTTATGTAGCCAGCCAGTGTTGTACTCACCCGACTTCTCTAAAGACTTTGTCGTACAAAGTGATGCGTCAGATGTGGGGTTAGGAGCAGTATTGTCCCAGGTCTGGAACGGGGAAGAGCACCCAGTCATTTACCTCAGCAGGAAGTTGAAGTCCCATGAGGTAAATTACGCCACCGTTGAAAAGGAGTGTTTAGCGGTGAAGTGGGCTCTAGATTCCCTTCGGTACTACCTGCTAGGTAGGCACTTTGACATGGTTACGGATCACGCTCCGTTAAAGTGGATGGCTCAAAACAAGGAAACAAATAGAAGAGTGAATAGGTGGTTCCTGGCCCTCCAGGAATTCAACTTCACAGTAAAGCATCGCCCTGGCGTTCAAATGGGGAATGTGGATGCTTTGTCTCGAGTACATGAATGCCTGATTGCTGGTGTTCCAACCCCGAGGTTAAAACAAGAGGGGGGGGTATGTGACAGCAGGAAGGTAAAGTCACCTGGTTGCATCCAGGGGGGTAGATATATTTCGCCCAGATTCAGGCTTTACGCCGATTTATACAGCTAGGTGGAGAGTTGTGTAAGCCCAGCTGAGACTAATGGGCTCATTGATGACTCATACCTCTAGGGAGAGGGCTGGGCGTCGTGCAGGCAGGGAGTTGATGAGGCCAGCTGAAGCCTGTCAGTTCGTTTAAGGCCTCTATAAAAACTCCCAGATTCATTAGATGTTAGCTCATGCCTGGAAGCAGACCTGTGTGGACTGTCTAGGGAGAGTGAACCCCTGTGCGGTGAGACAAAGCCTGTGTGGCTATTTTTTGCTTGGACATTTAAAACCAGGGACTAGGACAGCACTAGGCTGATCCCAGTTGTTAGTTAGGAAACCTGTATGTTTAGTCAGAGGTCAAGTTGACCAGGATTTATTTTGTTTGTTTCTTTTGCTTTGCTGTGTTTTTGTCACTGTAAATAGAAAATAAACAGCACCTTTTTGATTTTGAACACCACAACCTCCGTCTGCTGGGCCTGTTTTTGTGTGGGGAGCCCATCCCGGGGGTCACACACACCCGCTGCCGAGCTAACCCCCTCACAGTAGGGAGAGTGTGTCAGTTTCTTTCACTGTCAAAGTCCTTGTTTCCAGGGACCTGGAAGGACAGTGAGTGAATTCTCCTTGTGCTAAATTGTGCTTAAAAAAAACATTTTTTCTAGGGACAGAAAACTGTAGGTAGGGAGAGTGTGTCAGTTTCTTTCACTGTCAAAGTCCTTGTTTCCAGGGACCTGGAAGGACAGTGAGTGAATTCTCCTTGTGCTAAATTGTGCTTAAAAAAAACATTTTTTCTAGGGACAGAAAACTGTAGGTAGGGAGAGTGTGTCAGTTTCTTTCACTGTCAAAGTCCTTGTTTCCAGGGACCTGGAAGGACAGTGAGTGAATTCTCCTTGTGCTAAATTGTGCTTAAAAAAAAACATTTTTTCTAGGGACAGAAAACTGTAGGTAGGGAGAGTGTCAGTTTCTTTCACTGTCAAAGTCCTTGTTTCCAGGGACCTGGAAGGACAGTGAGTGAATTCTCCTTGTGCTAAATTGTGCTTAAAAAAAACATTTTTTCTAGGGACAGAAAACTGTAGGTAGGGAGAGTGTGTCAGTTTCTTTCACTGTCAAAGTCCTTGTTTCCAGGGACCTGGAAGGACAGTGAGTGAATTCTCCTTGTGCTAAATTGTGCTTAAAAAAAACATTTTTTCTAGGGACAGAAAACTGTAGGTAGGGAGAGTGTGTCAGTTTCTTTCACTGTCAAAGTCCTTGTTTCCAGGGACCTGGAAGGACAGTGAGTGAATTCTCCTTGTGCTAAATTGTGCTTAAAAAAAACATTTTTTCTAGGGACAGAAAACTGTAGGTAGGGAGAGTGTCAGTTTCTTTCACTGTCAAAGTCCTTGTTTCCAGGGACCTGGAAGGACAGTGAGTGAATTCTCCTTGTGCTAAATTGTGCTTAAAAAAAACATTTTTTCTAGGGACAGAAAACTGTAGGTAGGGAGAGTGTGTCAGTTTCTTTCACTGTCAAAGTCCTTGTTTCCAGGGACCTGGAAGGACAGTGAGTGAATTCTCCTTGTGCTAAATTGTGCTTAAAAAAAACATTTTTTCTAGGGACAGAAAACTGTAGGTAGGGAGAGTGTGTCAGTTTCTTTCACTGTCAAAGTCCTTGTTTCCAGGGACCTGGAAGGACAGTGAGTGAATTCTCCTTGTGCTAAATTGTGCTTAAAAAAAACATTTTTTCTAGGGACAGAAAACTGTAGGTAGGGAGAGTGTGTCAGTTTCTTTCACTGTCAAAGTCCTTGTTTCAAGGGACAGAGAAGGACACCTGAAGGTAGCCCTTATTGCTTTTTTCCCATCTCCCTGCAGGCCATCTATTAGAATGTCTGGAAGGCAAACAAGGAGAGGCAGACAGTCAGGAGGCAATAAAAGAGGGCAAGCAGGCTCTGTGTCTGGGGGCAACAGTGCTGGTCGTGGACGCGGTGCATTGTCATCAGCACATGGCCATGGGACACGCTTGTCCTTCTTTTCGGCAGCTGGACATGTTGAGCCACATCATGCCGAAGACTTGGTAGAGTGGATGACCAAGCCCTCCTCCTCCTCCTCATCCTCTCTCACCCAGGCTCAGGGTACTGGAAAAGCAGCTGCCAAAGCGTCGTCTTCCCTGGTATCAATGTCAGACTCATCATCAGTCACTCCTTCCCTAGACCCACCGTGTCCTCCTCCTGAGGAGTCCCCCGAACTGTTTGAGCACAGTGTTGGGTACATGCTCCAGGAGGATGCCCAGCGTTTCGAAGGGTCTGATGATGAAACCCAGCTAGAGGAAGGCAGTAGCGTGAGAGCAGACAGAGGGGATGCTCAAGAAGGACACCAATCTGGCAGTCATGTTCCAGCAGCTGCAGCATACTGCCAGATTGGCTCCAGTGATGAGGAGGGAGGTGATGATGAGGTCACTGACTCCACGTGGGTGCCTAATAGGAGAGAGGAGGAGGAGGAGGATGAGGAGGAGGCACATCTCCAACGAGGCAGGATGCCCTTTGGTGGCCAGCGTAAGGGCAGTACAACGACGGAATCACACCGCAGAGCTCCGCCTGTGCAGGGCGCTGCCTCTGCCCGTCATTCAAAAAGTTCTTTGGTGTGGGCCTTTTTTGAGGCTAGTGCATCAGATCGCACAGCTGCTGTTTGCAACATATGTCTCAAGCGTATATCGCGTGGCCAAAACATCAGCCGCTTGGGTACCACATGCCTGACCAGACATATGTTGACCTGCCATGCAGCTCGTTGGCAAGCCTACCTCAAAGACCCACACCAAAGAACAAAGCGGACCTCTCCTTGCACCGCATCAGCTGGGATCTCCAACCCCACTATAACTTCAGTCCTCTCTGAAACATGCACTGAGAGGAATGAAGGTGTAGAATTAGGTGTGTCACAGCCAAGTACTTGCGGCCACTCTGCTAGCAGTACACCGACGTCCGATTCTAGCAGGCAAATTTCCCTGCCCCAGCTGCTGGACCGTCGAAAGAAGTTCACTCCCAGCCATCCACATGCCCAGCGGTTGAATGCTAGCTTGGCTAAATTGCTAGCGCTTCAACTGCTGCCTTTTCAGTTGGTAGACTCGGCCCCCTTCCGTGAGTTTGTGCAATGTGCGGTTCCTCAGTGGCAGGTTCCCAAACGCCACTTTTTCTCACGGAAGGCTATTCCGGCTCTCTACCGGCATGTGGAAGGCAATGTCTTGGCCTCGCTGGACAGGGCGGTCAGCGGTAAGGTGCATATTACCGCTGACTCATGGTCCAGCAGGCATGGACAGGGACGTTACCTTTCTTTCACGGCCCATTGGGTCACTCTTTTGGCAGCTGGGAAGGATGCAGGACAAGGTGCAGTAGTGTTGGAGGTTGTCCCACCGCCACGCCTCCAAAATGCTACTACTGGTTGTGACACACCTCTCTCCTCCACCCCCTCCTCTTCTTCTTCCTCCATGGCCTCTTCCTGTGGTTTGTCCTATGAACCAGCGGTGCTCCGTAGCCGTTCACGGGGCTACGCAAGTACGCAGGCAAAAAGATGCCATGCCGTGCTTGCGCTGGTGTGTTTGGGGGACAGAAGCCACACTGGGGCAGAGGTCCTGTCTGCTCTGCAGGGCCAGGCCGAGAGGTGGTTGACGCCACGCCAGCTTAAGCCTGGAATGGTGGTTTGCGACAATGGCACCAACCTCCTCTCCGCCCTCCGACAGGGACAACTGACCCATGTGCCCTGTGTGGCTCACGTCCTTAACCTGGTGGTGCAGCGGTTCTTGGGCAGGTACCCGGGCTTACAGGATGTCCTGAGGCAGGCCAGGAAAGTCTGTGTGCATTTCCGCAGATCTTATAATGCCAGTGCTCGCCTGGCTGAGCTGCAAAAGGAGTTGAACCTGCCCAAGAACCGCCTTATATGTGACATGCCCACCAGGTGGAACTCAACGTTGGCCATGCTGCAGCGGCTGCACACGCAGCAGAGGGCCATCAATGAGTACCTGTGCGACTACGGCACCAGGACAGGGTCAGGGGAGCTTGGTTTTTTTTCTCCACGCCAGTGGGGCATGATCAGGGATGCATGCACTGTCCTGGCACCATTTGAGGAGGCCACGAGGATGGTGAGCAGTGACAGTGCATGCATCAGTGACACTGTACCTCTTGTCCACCTGTTGGAGCACACGCTGCGTGGAATAATGGACAGGGCACTTGAGGCAGAACAGAGGCAGGAAGAGGAGGACTTCCTTGCCTCTCAAGGCCCCCTTTACCCAGACAGTGTTCCTTCTGTCCCACCCATCGCACAGGAAGAGGAGGAGGAGGAGGAGGAGGAGGAGGATTGTGTCAGCATGGAGGTGGAGGCTGGCACTCAGCATCATCAGCAGCAGTCTTTTAGGGATGATTTACAGTCCCAAGAAACCAGTGGACTTGTACGTGGCTGGGAGGAGGTGGCTGCGGATCATGTCGTCCTTAGTGACCCAGAGGACTCCGGAGCGAATGCCTCAGCAAACCTACGCTGCATGGCCTCCCTGATCCTGTAAAGTCTGCGGAAGGATCCTCGTATTCTTCGGATCAAGGAGAGGGACCATTACTGGCTGGCCACTCTCCTTGATCCACGGTACAAGGGTAAGGTTGCGGACCTTATGTTACCGTCGCAGAGGGAGCAGAGGATGAGACAACTCCGGGAGGCCTTGCAGAAAGGTCTGTGCAACGCGTTCCCAGAGACTGGGAGGTTACAAACTCCTGGTCCTGGACAACGAGTTGCTGAGGCTTCGGCCAGTCAAAGAAGGAGCGGTGGGGAAGGTGGCCGTCTGACCGATGCGTTCAGACAATTCTTTAGTCCGCAGCCCCAAAGTATGATCGGTTCCAGCAACCATCGCCAGCGTCTGATAAACATGGTGCAGGAATATCTAGGGGCAAGGTCAGACTTGGACACCTTCCCCACCGAAAATCCTCTGGCTTACTGGGTCTTGAGGATGGATCACTGGCCAGAGCTTGCACAGTATGCAATTGAGCTACTGGCCTGTCCTGCATCCAGCGTTCTTTCGGAACGCACATTCAGTGCTGCTGGAGGATTTGTCACGGATCACAGGGTGCGCCTGTCCACCGACTCGGTTGATCGACTGACTTTCATCAAGATGAACCAGTCTTGGATCACCACCAGCTACCACACACCTGATGCTGATATAACAGACTAATTGATTTTAACATGTCACATCCCTTCAAGACTGATGCTGATGCTGAGTGCCTGTGCTGTTATGTTGACTGGCTATCCTCCTCCTCCGAGTCCTCAATGATACGATTGATGATGATAGCTTGGAAGATCATTTTTGTTTATGGGTGCCGCCACCAGTGGCTAAGGCCCAATTTTTCAGCCCCTGTTTTACAGGGGCGTGTAATTACAATTTTTTTAGCAATAATTTGCCATAGGGCTCATTGCTGTGCTCCAAGTACAGTATCTGTGAGGGGTTGGAGTGTTGTGGCACCAGTGCCTAAGGCCCAATTTTTCAGCCCCTGTTTAACAGGGGCGTGTCATTACAATTTTTGAAGCAATACTTTGCAACAGGGCTCATTGCTGTGCTCCAAGTACAGTATCTGTGAGGGGTTGTAGTGTTGTGCCACCAGTGCCTAAGGCCCAATTTTTCAGCCCCTGTTCAACAGGGGCATGCAATTACAATTCTTGATCTAATAATTCACAGCAGGGTCCATTGCTGCACCCACCAAGAGTAACTCTGAGGGCTTACAGTCTTGTGGCAACGCCACCACCACCACCACCACGAAAGGCCCAATTTTTCAGCCCCTGTTCAAAAGGGGCATGCAATTACAATTCTTGATCTAATAATTCACAGCAGGGCCCATTGCTGCACCCACCAAGAGTAACTGTCAGGGCTTACAGTGTTGTGGCACCAGCACCACCATCAAAGCCCCAATTTTTACTACCACTGTTCAACAATTATATGTAATTAAAATTCCTGATATAATAGTTGACAGCAGGGCGTTCCAGCACCAACCAAGAGTAACTGAGTGCTTACAGTGTTGTGCCAACACCAACAACTAAGGGGCCTATTTCTGCAGAGTATATACGGCAGGTCCCTACTTTCAAACATCCAACTTACAAACGACTCCTACTTGCAAACGAAAGAAGACAACAGGAAGTGAGAGGAAATCTACCCCTAGAAAGGAAAATTCTCTCCTGTAAGAATAAATATGGGAGAAAGGGGTCTCATCTGTACTGATGCTTTATCAGCAATCCTTGTTTCAAGAAAAACACCACATTTCAAAAACAGTTGTCATTGGGACGGAAAGTGAGGTGAAATGTTCTGAACAGGGGCACAGACAGCAAAACAAATGTTACAGGGGTGATAACCCTTACCTATGTTTCCCAAAAAGTTTAAAAATAGATTTTTGGGCTGGAGCTACACTTCAACAATGTACCTGTTCAAAATTACAAACAGATTCTACATAAGAACAAACCTACAGTCCCTGTCTTGTATGCACCGCCTGTATACGGCTGTTCAGAGTATATAGGGCCTTTTTTATTTTATGTGCGGGGTTCCCCTTAATATCCATACAAGACCCAAAGGGGCTGGTAATGGGCTGGGGTAGGGGGGGGGGGGGGGGTCATGGGGTAGCTATGCCATTTTTCTTAAAGAATTTCATCCATTTTACCGGGACCAGACATTACATTAAAGCCGCAAGCAGTTTTAAATGGCTTTTTTTTCCTTTAGAAGTGTCATTTTGTGCAGGGACAGTTCTAAACACGGGAAACACGTGGCACTTCACAGGCATACTTTAGACACCCCCCAGGTACGATATTTAAAGGAATATTTGACTTTTTTTTTTTCACTTTATGCATCATTAAAATGACTGCTCCCGAAAAACGACCGTTTTTAAAACTTCTTTTTGCATTGATACATGTCCCCTGGTGCAGAACCCGGGTTCCCAAACCCTATTTATGACAATAACATGCATAATAGTTGTTATAATTAGCACTTTAGAATTCGAACGTTCGCATCCATTGTATTTAATAGGGTTCTAATGTTCGTTCGAACTTTCGGTCCGTTCGCGGGTTCTGGTGCGAACCGAACCCGGGGGTGTTCGGCTCATCACTAGCTAGCAGTACACCGACCTCCGATTCTAGCAGGCAAATTTCCCTGCCCCAGCTGCTGGACCGTCGAAAGAAGTTCACTCCCAGCCATCCACATGCCCAGCGGTTGAATGCTAGCTTGGCTAAATTGCTAGCGCTTCAACTGCTGCCTTTTCAGTTGGTAGACTCGGCCCCCTTCCGTGAGTTTGTGCAATGTGCGGTTCCTCAGTGGCAGGTTCCCAAACGCCACTTTTTCTCACGGAAGGCGATTCCGGCTCTCTACAGGCATGTGGAAGGCAATGTCTTGGCCTCGCTGGACAGGGCGGTCAGCGGTAAGGTGCATATTTCCGCTGACTCATGGTCCAGCAGGCATGGACAGGGACGTTACCTTTCTTTCACGGCCCATTGGGTCACTCTTTTGGCAGCTGGGAAGGATGCAGGACAAGGTGCAGTAGTGTTGGAGGTTGTTCCACCGCCACGCCTCCAAAATGCTACTACTGGTTGTGACACACCTCTCTCCTCCACCCCCTTCTCTTCTTCTTCCTCCATGGCCTCTTCCTGTGGTTTGTCCTCGGAACCAGCGGTGCTCCGTAGGCGTTCAAGGGGCTACGCAAGTACGCAGGCAAAAAGATGCCATGCCGTGCTTGCGCTGGTGTGTTTGGGGGACAGGAGCCACACTGGGGCAGAGGTCCTGTCTGCTCTGCAGGGGCAGGCCGAGAGGTGGTTGACGCCACGCCAGCTTAAGCCAGGAATGGTGGTTTGCGACAATGGCACCAACCTCCTCTCCGCCCTCCGACAGGGACAACTGACCCATGTGCCCTGTATGGCTCACGTCATTAACCTGGTGGTGCAGCGGTTCTTGGGCAGGTACCCGGGCTTACAGGATGTCCTGAGGCAGGCCAGGAAAGTCTGTGTGCATTTCCGCAGATCTTATAATGCCAGTGCTCGCCTGGCTGAGCTGCAAAAGGAGTTGAACCTGCCCAAGAACCGCCTTATATGTGACATGCCCACCAGGTGGAACTCAACGTTGGCCATGCTGCAGCGGCTGCACACGCAGCAGAGGGCCATCAATGAGTACCTGTGCGACTACGGCACCAGGACAGGGTCAGGGGAGTTCGGGTTTTTTTCACCACGCCAGTGGGGCATGATCAGGGATGCATGCACTGTCCTGGCACCATTTGAGGAGTCCACGAGGATGGTGAGCAGTGACAGTGCATGCATCAGTGACACTGTACCTCTTGTCCACCTGTTGGAGCACACGCTGCGTGGAATAATGGACAGGGCACTTGAGGCAGAACAGAGGCAGGAAAAGGAGGACTTCCTTGCCTCTCAAGGCCCCCTTTACCCAGACAGTGTTCCTTCTGTCCCACCCATCGCACAGGAAGAGGAGGAGGAGGAGGAGGAGGAGGAGGAGGATTGTGTCAGCATGGAGGTGGAGGCTGGCACTCAGCATCATTAGCAGCAGTCTTTTAGGGATGATTTACAGTCCCAAGAAACCAGTGGACTTGTACGTGGCTGGGAGGAGGTGGCTGCGGATCATGTCGTCCTTAGTGACCCAGAGGACTCCGGACTGAATGCCTCAGCTAACCTACGCTGCATGGCCTCCCTGATCCTGCAAAGTCTGCGGAAGGATCCTCGTATTCTTCGGATCAAGGAGAGGGACCATTACTGGCTGGCCACTCTCCTTGATCCACGGTACAAGGGTAAGGTTGCGGACCTTATGTTACCGTCGCAGAGGGAGCAGAGGATGAGACAACTCCGGGAGGCCTTGCAGAAAGGTCTGTGCAACACGTTCCCAGAGACTGGGAGGTTACAAACTCCTTGTCCTGGACAACGAGTTGCTGAGGCTTCGGGCAGTCAAAGAAGGAGCGGTGGGGAAGGTGGCCGTCTGACCGATGCGTTCAGACAATTCTTTAGTCCGCAGCCCCAAAGTATGATCGGTTCCAGCAACCATCGCCAGCGTCTGATATACATGGTGCAGGAATACCTAGGGGCAAGGTCAGACTTGGACACCTTCCCCACCGAAAATCCTCTGGCTTACTGGGTCTTGAGGATGGATCACTGGCCAGAGCTTGCACAGTATGCAATTGAGCTACTGGCCTGTCCTGCATCCAGTGTTTTTTCAGAACGCACATTCAGTGCTGCTGGAGGATTTGTCACGGATCACAGGGTGCGCCTGTCCACCGACTCGGTTGATCGACTGACTTTCATCAAGATGAACCAGTCTTGGATCACCACCAGCTACCACACACCTGATGCTGATATAACAGACTAATTGATTTTAAAATGTCACATCCCTTCAAGACTGATGCTGATGCTGAGTGCCTGTGCTGTTATGTTGACTGGCTATCCTCCTCCTCCTCCTCAATGATCCGATTAATGATGATAGCTTGGAAGATCATTTTGATTTATGGGTGCCGCCACCAGTGGCTAAGGCCCAATTTTTCAGCCCCTGTTTAACAGGGGCGTGTAATTACAATTTTTGATGCAATACTTTGCAACAGGGCTCATTGCTGTGCTCCAAGTACAGTATCTGTGAGGGGTTGCAGTGTTGTGCCACCAGTGCCTAAGGCCCAATTTTTCAGCCCCTGTTCAACAGGGGCATGCAATTATAATTATTGATCTAATAATTCACAGCAGGGCCCATTGCTGCGCCCACCAAGAGTAACTGTCAGGCCTTACAGTGTTGTGGCACCAGCACCACCATCAAAGGCCCAATTTTTACTACCACTGTTCAACAATTATATGTTATTACAATTCCTGATATAATAGTTGACAGCAGGGCGTTCCAGCACCCACCAAGAGTAACTGTGAGTGCTTACAGTGTTGTGCCAACACCAACACCTAAGGGGCCAATTTCTGCAGAGTATATACGGCAGGTCCCTACTTTCAAACATCCAACTTACAAACGACTCCTACTTGCAAACGGAAGAAGACAACAGGAAGTGAGAGGAAATCTACCCCTAGGAAGGAAAATTCTCTCCTGTAAGAATTAATATGGGAGAAAGGTGTCTCCTCTCTACTGATGCTTTATCACCAATCCTTGTTTCAATAAAAACACCACATTTCAAAAACAGTTGTCATTGGGACGCAAAGTGAGGTGAAATGTTCTGAACAGGGGCACAGACAGCAAAACAAATGTTACAGGGGTGATAACCCTTCCCTATGTTTTCCAAAAAGCTTAAAAATAGATTTTTTGGCTGGAGCTACACTTAAACAATGTACGTGTTCAAAATTACAAACAGATTCTACTTAAGAACAAACCTACAGTCCCTGTCTTGTTTACACCGGTCTTGTTTACACCGCCTGTATACTGCTGTTCAGAGTATATAGGGCCTTTTTTATTTTGTGTTGTGGGGTTCCCCTTAATATCCAAACAAGACCCAAAGGGGCTGGTAATGGGCTGGGGTAGGGGGGGGGGGTGATGGGGTAGCTATGCCATTTTTCTTAAAGATTTTCATCCATATTACCGGGACCAGACATTACATTATTTCCGCAAGCAGTTTTAAATGGCTTTTTTTTCCTTTAGAAATGTCATTTTGTGCAGGGACAGTTCTAAACACGGGAAACACGTGGCACTTCGCAGGCATACTTTAGACACCCCCCAGGTACGATATTTAAAGGAATATTTGACTTTTTTTTTTTCACTTTATGCATCATTAAAATGACTGCTCCCGAAAAACGTCCGTTTTTAAAACTTCTTTTTGCATTGATACATGTCCCCTGGTGCAGAACCCGGGTTCCCAAACTCTGTTTAGGACAATAACATGGATAATAGTCGTTATAATTAGCACTTTAGAATTCGAACGTTCGCATCCATTGTATTTAATAGGGTTCTAATGTTCGTGCGAATTTTCGGTCCGTTCGCGGGTTCTGGTGCGAACCGAACCCGGGGGTGTTCGGCTCATCACTAGTCAGCAGCTACAAATACTGCAGCTGCTGATTTTAATCTAAGGACACTTACCTGTCCTGGGAGCCCGCAATGTCGGCACCCGAAGCCGACCCGTCCCTAGACTCCGGGTGCAGGCGCCGGTGTTTCATCAGATTAGGCGACCTGTCAGAATTTGTAACCAAAGTGATTTTCCGTCGCCGCCATGTTGCCACACCCTGCACCCATCCACAGTAAGGATACAAGTGAGAAGGCAGCAAGCGGACATCTTTTTACAATCACCGGTGTCTTGTATTTCACGCTTATTTTTAACAGTAAACTGAGGTTATATAGTGAAATCCATTATTTATAAATCTGTCTGACTGTTTAGATGTTGAATTTTAAAAGCAGCGGCAAACCTGCTGATCTCACAGGTTTGCTGATCTGACAGGACACAGCTGCTTTGAAAAATCAACATCAAACAATCAAACGGATTTTAAAATTCTGTATTTCACTCCGTTTACTCGTAAAAATAAAAGCCCCTACACACGATAGGACTTTGTGACAACAAATATCCGACGGACCTCTTTTAGCGGACAATCCGACCGTGCTCCATCAGACAAACTTTTTCACTTTTTCATCGGACAAATGTTCGCTGTGAGAACAGACAAACTTTCCGGCAACAAATGTCCTACGTCGGCTAATCCTATTGTGTGTACACAAGTCCATCGGACTAAAGTCCAACGTACAAACACACATGCTTAGAACCAATGCTATAGATCAGACAACAATAGCAGAAGTTGCCCACAGGGTGGCGGTAAAGAGCAGAAAATCCACGTGATTTGGTGAAAGTTGGCTGAAAAAGTCCTGCCGTATGTATGCATACTAAGTTCATGGCCAACGCCCTTCATACCAAAATCCACAGAAAAGTCAGATGGAAGTCCGATCGCGTGTATGAGGCTTAAGTGTGAAATGCAAGACTCCGGTGGGTGTAACAAGATATCCGCTTGCCGCCTACTCACTGTATCCTTACTGTGGCAAGTGCGGGGTGTAGCAAGATGGCAGTGACGGAACGTCACTTCCGTTACAAAATCTGACAGGTCACCTAATCTGACGAAACACTGGCATCATTACTAAGGGAAACAGGAAGTGAAGCCTTACGGCTTTACAGCCTGTTTCCTACTGCGCATACGCAAGTCACGCTGTGCTTTCTGAATGATCCCTGCTGTCTTCTGGGACCTGTACATACAGGATCTTCGGCACGTTAACAAACATTGCTGAGTGTTTACAAAATGTGGAAATATTTAGAAGGCATTTAATTTACTTGAATAGGACATTTTAAGGATATGTGAAACCACAGTGCTGTCCCAATCTATAAATTGTAAATGTGCATAAAAGCTAGCTTCCCTAAGCTTCGTATACCAAATGCAATATAAAATCTATTTGGAAAAAAAGGGATAATTAAAAAGCAAAAAATTTATGATAAAAAAGTGCATATAGATTCAACAAGTGTCATTATACTATAGTAGTGTCATAAATCTTTATAAAGTACAGTCCGTGCTGATGCCCCAGTAGAAGTCCCTTAGGACGAAACGCGTTGGGCTTGGCTTATTGCTCCCCACATTGCTTTTTATTCTGTGATTACAGTTTTTATTCTTATTCATGTATGTTGGTATTTTAAAAATAAAAAAACCCTCTTTTTGACCTACACTATATGGAGGCATTTTTTCTTTTCATACCCTCCCGCATGAGAGTTTTTTGGCTGTCCACTTTGGTCATCTGAATTCCAGCTTGGCGGATACCTGCATGATCTTCTGGAGTCGCTCTTGGAGTCCCTTGGGTTTCTTCGATCGTTCTGGAAATCTGTCAATTCTGACACCCCTGCTTGATTGACTCGTTGTCGCTGACACTCGAGTCCACCATTTCTGGTAAGAGTACACACTCCTCCTATCTGTTGGATGACACATTACCCCTGATGTTCTACATGCTTGCCAAAGCCATTGCTATTTTCTTCTGAGCAACAACCATTTTGTGGTGGACTTTATATGCTTACCTCAGGATTCATCCACTGTTTGGACTTTTTGCATCTGTGTTTTTATCCACTCTATATATGATTTTCATCACACAGTTACTAATTATACATTATTGGTATATAGTTCACTGTACACTACTTTTAGCGCTACATCTCACACCATCCCGTGCTGATATTAACTTGATTAGCTGGTGCCATTGGTGAGCATTTTATGTAATTTCAGTGCCGTGCTCCCCTCCTTATGTGCCCCCACTCACCGACTCCCCATGGAAATTTTGCCTATTAGATATATGATAGTTCCTCTGGATGTCTGTTGAGTGGTTCCAATTTCTCAAAACCTTCCAGCAGGGCAATATATGTCTCAGTTGGATATTATGCAAAGGAGATCAGAAAGTATCCATAGCGTAATTCCATTCATTTTATGAAAAAAATTGTTAAAACCCACATATATTACACTGACTTGTAATGCTTTAGTAAATGAGCAGCAAAAGCCAGTTTGGAATCATGTGCTCGCGATTTGCGTTCCATACACCAGAAGTGATGTCATCGTAATTCCGGCTAATGCATTTCGCTCCTACCCGGAAGCGTCATTAGAGTGCAACACGTCTATTCACTGCAGCAGCAGCCCAAATAACAGCACCATACTCATCGGAGCGTGGGAATGAATTTTAAGAATACACTGGAAAGCCATTCTGGTAAGACCAGACAACATTTATATAAATGAAATATAAATTTTATATCTACAAAATATACATTTTATATTATATCATAAAGACATAAAGAAGCTAATTTATTAAAAGAGTTGAATAAAATATATATTTTATGCCTTTAAACTATAAAGTTAATAAAAATATCTAAATAAATCGAATGATATTTATTATTCAATTTGTGTTGCAAAATATGGAAAAATATATAGTATTCCATCTGGAATGACTAAACCCTTTGACGTCACTTCACCAAATTAAAATTTGTTATCACATTTCTAAATAGAGCAAAAATAACTGTCTCCATTCAGATATACAATAGAAACACAAATAAGCTGATTTACTAAAGAAGCTGAGAATCATCAAACAATATATTATTTGAATTTTCACTTAAATTATCCAGTCATGTGAAAAGCGAATTCTTGTTCACTTTGATTGAATGCCCAATTGTGCCATGGTAAACAATATTTCACTTTTATAGTAATAGATAATTGGAGTGAATATTCATAGAAATAATCGTGGAAAGATTTCCAACTCTATTAGTAAATCAACCTCTTAGATTGTAAGCTCTAACGAGCAGAACCCTCTCATTCCTCCTGTATTGAATTGAATTGTATTGTGACTTTACTGTCTGCCCTAACGTTGTAAAGCGCTGCGAAAACTTTTGGCGCTATGTAAATCCTTTATAATAATAATAATAACAATAATCAAAGGTTTTACTAAAAAGTCATTATAGTAAAACAACTTTAAACCCTATTTTTCATTTATGTATTTGAAACATTAGCAATATATTGTAGAAAAAATAAAGGGCAAAATATACAGCAGTGTCCTTTAAAGTTACTAGCCAAACGTGAGAGTAGACCAGAAATGATGACTAATTGTTTTTATTCTTGCCCAGCCTTCTATAGATTAATGTATCAGCCAGTGGTTAATGATTGTTTTGTCATTTTGTGACATTTCCAAATAACATCCTGGCCATCCCTAAGAAATTCAGAGCCTATTGTTGGGAATATGAAAAATGGTTTGTGTTGTGAAATTTGAGCAGAGCCGTGCGGAATCACATTAAAGCAGTTATTTGTGGACGGGATGTTCCGGCACTCCGGCTATGTCTGATGTCAGGCATGTAAGTTGTGACTTGTTTCCAGCTGTTGTGGAATGCTTGAGATGCAGTGTTTTGTCTTGTTGAAAAAGTTGATTACTCAGTGTTTTCCTTTTGTTTCCACATGTGGTTCCCCATAGAATGTATACTGGCTTATGCAATGGTAAGAGCAATGATGTACTGTCTGTCATAGCAACCAATGACCCAACTGACACCAAAATGACTTCAATGTGAACGTAAAGTATCAAAATGTGAGATCTGCTAAACTTTTAGACCCCTACCCCCACATGTTAAAAAGCAACGCTATCAGTAACAAAGAGATCAAACATTAAAATAAATAGCCAAAATGTACTTGCTTTACATCCCAGATTCTTCTAGCAGTGCACAGGTGATGTCAACAAAATCAGGAAAGCTGTGTAAGAAGATGCTCCAGCACTACGCAAATGCTGCTTTTTTACATGAAAGAGGTCTGAAGGTTAAAAATCTTGCATTTTGATAGAATTTTTTTATTATTATTATTTATTTTTTTTATGTTGTTTTACACTGTTTATTTATATATTTTTTTTTTACGGTATCACTCTCATACTCAGATTGAGTCATCTGATAAGTGATGAGTTAAAGGAATGAGTCATCCAATTGTGTGTGCAAATTTCAGCTTGAGGTATTGGGGCCTGTATATAACAGGATTTTTCAACAGACTAGCTAATATTATTATTATTATTATTATAATACAGGATTTATATAGCGCCAACAGTTTGCACAGCGCTTTACAACATCAGGGAAGACAGTACAGTCACAATACAATTCAATACAAAGGGATCTGAGGGCCCTGCTCGTTAGAGCTTACAGTCTAAAAGGGAGGGTCAAGTGAAACAAAGGGTAGTAGCTGTGGGGGATGATCAGGTGGACAAAATTAAAATACAGTTGTTAGGTGTGGGTAGGATAGGCTTCTCTGAAGAGAAGGGTTTTAAGGGCTCCTCTAAAAGCTAATAGAGGAGATAGATGGACAGATTGGGATAAGGAGTTCCATAGGCTTGGAGAGGCTATGAAAAAGTCCTGGAGACGAGCATGGGAGCAGGTGATGAGAGAGCTAGAGAGCAGGAGGTCTTGATTAATATAGTTCATACTGTAAATACCAAGGCACTGCTACTGTATATAGCAATATACATTCATACATATACATCTATCTATCTCCAAGGTAGGTTGATAGAATGATTGTATATATGCAGTGTATATGTATATATATGTGTAGCGGGTGCCCCACTTTCTCCCGCACCTTACCAAGCTGGCCGCCACTGGAATTACACAGCCTGGGAGAGGGAGAGTGCACCTGTCATGTCTTTTTCCCCCCTCCATTTTTTCACTGACACTGACTTTTTCACTGACACTGACTTCGGGCAGAACGAGTGGCGCTCACACAGGCATTGGCCACTCTCTGCTCCCTTCCCCGTGCTCCTATTGGCAAGAAGAGAGAAGCCAAGTACAGGAGCCAATCAGAGGAAGCTACTTAAAGGAGCCAATGAGATGGACTTTAACAGCAGCAGGAGCGGTTGCAAAAGATCCTGGGATGTGCAGTCTTCATATAAAACAGCCCCATAGCATTGAATGGGGGTGGAAATACAAAGACCAGCATGCTCTGGGAGAAAAAGAAAAGAAGACTCCATCTTGCTTATCTGAGGAGATTGAGACTCCATGAGGTGGAGAAAGAGAAAGAGATTAGACCTAGGGAAGAGGTTCTGCCTCCCAGGTCATTTCATATTTGTCTTGACCGCAGAATTGGGTGGGAGGGCTTTCGCCCATTTGCAGCAAAAAGAACACTGCACACAGACAGAGTTAAATGGACATCATTGTTGTTCGTCATCTTGCTGACACTTGTAGTGTCACAGGGCTAAAGGATAAGGCCATCCATTCACAGAGACACTGTATACAGACACCATTGTCCTTTCACCTTGCTGAGGAAGATCCTGCATTCTTTACTTGATAATCCAGGCCAGTTGTTCTGTTTGGCCCTGCCTTTCAGGAGTTTAAGTGCACCAATGAGAGTGGTTAGCTGAAGATACAAAGCCTCATCTTTCTTCAAAGGGACTAAAGTTATTAGTGCCATATAGGCCCGCACACTCATATTCAGGGCCCTGTATGTGCAGTGGGTGTGCGGGACAGTTTATCTGGGAAGTTAAGCCATTAAATATTGATTTGAATACAATGTTTGAAGTTGGGCCTGTGGTGCCAAAGGGACAAAAGAGAGAGGTCTGACATAAAGAGGGTCATTCCTCTGCTCTCCTCCTTCCTAGACTCATAGAGCCGACCTGAGTAAAGGTAACCAATCTGGTACAGATTGCCATATTGTGATTTATTATTATTGAAGTGTTTACCCCTCCTCTTGGGGTTATTCTCAGGTTTTGAATCCCCTGAATATATTGAGCTATATTGCTCTTAATCTCAGTTATTGCTCTCCAATTGCATTCCTTGAATATATATATTGTTACTGTTTGTTACTCTTTTCCACAGAAATGTTGCAGTAAAGACAATTTCTGTGTTTTATCATAACGTGTGTGTTTCCTATTGGTCTTTGCACTTAAATTATTGCCAGGTGTGCCAGTTCGCTTGCACACTGTTCTCTTCATGTAATTCCAGACAGGCTCCATGATGTTGCGATCAGGGCTCTGTTGGAGCCAAACCATCACTTCCAGATCTCCTTGTTCTTCTTTACACTGAAGATAGTTCTTAATGATATTGGCTGTATGTCGAGGTTGTGGTACTGCTGTAGAATAAATTTAGGGCCATTCACATGCCTCCCTGATGGTATGGCACGAGTGGCCAGAAAAGACTGAAGGAGATTAGAAGCACTGAGATGCAAAAAGGATAAAAAGCGGTTAAAAACAATCGCAATTGTTTATGATGCAATTAAGGTTTACATCTACTATAACAAGAATTCAGAATGTTTCTACACTAAAGATACATTATACAGTAAAACCTTGGTTTGAGAGTAACTTGGTTTGAGAGTGTTTTGCAAGACAAGCAACATTTTTAAATACATTTTGACTTGATATACAAGCGATGTCTTAATACAGTATCTCACAAAATTGAGTACACCCCTCACATTTTTGTAAACATTTTATTATATATTTTCATGTGACAACACTGAAGAAATGACGCTTTGCTACAATGTAAAGTAGTGAGTGTACAGCTTGTATAACAGTGTAAATTTGCTGTCCCCTCAAAATAACTCAACACACAGCTATTAATGTCTAAACCGCTGGCAACAAAAGTGAGGACACGCCTAAGTGAAAATGTCCAAGTTGGGCCAAATTAGCCATTTTCCCTCCCCGGTGTCATGTGACTCGTTAGTGTTACAAGGTCTCAGGTGTGAATGGGGAGCAGGTGTGTTAAATTTGGTGTTATCGCTCTCACACTCTCATACTGGTCACTGGAAGTTCAATATGGCATCATGGCAAAGAACTCTCTGAGGATCTGAAAAAAAGAATTGTTGCTCTATATAAAGATGGCATAGGCTATAAGAAGATTGCCTGAAACTGAGCTGCAGCACGGTAGCCAAGACCATACAGCGGTTTAACAGGACAGGTTCCACTCAGGAGAGGCCTCGCCATGTTCAACCAAAGAAGTTGAGTGCACGTGCTCAGCGTCACATCCAGAGGTTGTCTTTTGTAAATAGACTTATGAGTGCTGCCAGGATTGCTGCAGAGGTTAACTTAACCATTACTAACTATTAAATTACAGTTGTGCTCATAAGTTTACATACCCTGGCAGAATTTATGATTTCTTGGCCATTTTTTAGAGAATATGAATGATAACACAAAAACTTTTCTTTCACTCATGGTTAGTGTTTGGCTGAAGCCATTTATTATCAATCAACTGTGTTTACTCTTTTTAAATCATAATGGCAACAGAAACTACCCAAATGACCCTGATAAAAAGTTTACATATCCCAGTTCTTAATACCGTGTATTGCCCCTTTAACATCAATGACAGCTTGAAGTCTTTTGTGATATTTGTGGATGAGGCTCTTTATCTTCTCAGGTGGTAAAGCTGCCTATTCCTCTTGACAAAAAGCCTCCAGTTCCTGTAAATTCTTGGGCTGTCTTGCATGAACTGCACGTTTAAGATCTCCCCAGAGTGGCTTAATGATAATTAGGTCAGGAGACTGAGATGGCCACTCCAGAACCTTCATTTTATTCGGCTGTAGCAAAAAGAATCCAGAAACATCAGTGCAGCACTGGATGAAAGATGCAAGGGTCTGTCAGGAGTCCAGAAACTCATTGACCTTTTATACACACACTAATTACAAGCAAACAGATCACAGGTAAGGATAGTTACATTTAATAGCCATCAGGCCAAAATCACCATTGTATGTAAACTTTTGATCAGGGTCATTTGGGTAGTTTCTGTTGCCATTATGATTTAAAATGAGTAAACACAGTTGATTGATAATAAATGGCTTCAGCCAAATACTAACCATGAGTGAAAGAACTATGAGCACAACTGTATATGTATTGGAATTTCCTTTCAAATTTGGCTAATGAATGCCGCATCTAAACAAATGGAATGGAACAAATTTATAATAAATAATAATAAAAATAATAAGACGTTTTTATTATTATTATTGTAATTTATTATTATTAATTAATTATTTACGTTCCATTCGTTTAGATACAGCATTCGTTATTTCGGATAATTCGTAACTTCGGATAAATTAGTATTTGTTACGTTCACTAACAGCCAAATTTTAAAGTAAACTACAATACGTAGAATTTAATAGCTAGTAATAGTTAAGTTATTATTTCATATTTTCGGGTTTTCGAATTTTCAAATTTCTGTATTTTTTTTAATTTCAGATTTTTTTTTAATTTCAGATTATTTTTCAGAATTTGAGAATTTATGATTTTTTTCCATATTTTCGAATTTATAATTATTTTCGAATTTCTGAATTTCTGATTTTTTTCAAAATTCAGAATTTCCTTTTTTTTTTCGAATTGACTAATTTTTGAATATTCTAATTTATGAATATTCGGAAAAGGTTATTAAACATGTTTTCGTTAAAACGATTAATTACGAATTAACTAATTTGTCAAAATTCGTAAAAAAAAAAGATTCAAAATTAAACAAATTGCACATGTCTACGTTATAGCTCCTGCTGGATTTTGCTTCTAATCCCCTTGTGGAGGCTTCCATTTGTGGATGGACATTTTATGGTTACACAACCTGGTCACATTGCTATAATCTTTTTTTATATGGACCAGGGCTTTTTTTCAGGTGGAACGCACCAAAACGGCATTCTGCCACCTATTTTCAGCAGTGTCCGTAAGTATAGCCTGCGGCGCGCCCGTAGAATCCTCCGTAGCGCTGTGTAGTCCCGGGCCGGCTCCTCCTCCTGCTTCTCCATCTGCCCTGAGAGCTTGTAAGAGCGGTAGGCGGCGTAATCTGTACACCGCGGCTCTGCCCCGCCCCTCAGTGCTGTGCGGAAGATCGCTGTGAGTCGGATTTGAATGGTGGCGTGACGTCCCTGCCTGTAAAAAACCTCCGTAGTGTAATCCTGGGCCGGCTCCTCCTCCTCCATCTGACCTGAGGGATTGAACAGTGCTGTGCGGGAGATCATCTGATGTGAATGGTGGCGTGGCGGTAAGTAGCCTGTCAGGCGGTCTTCCTACTCCTCACTAGCCCCAGGCCAGGTCTGTGTGTTGAAAAAAAATCATGCTCAATGAGGTTGTTCTGTGTGGTCTCCTGACTGGGTTGGGCACTCTCTTTCCTGGGCACTGTTTGCTGGGCAGTCTCTTTCCTGGGAAGTCTCTTTCCCTGGGCACTGTTTGCTGGGCAGTCTCTTTCCCTGGGTACTGTTTGCTGGGCAGTCTCTTTCCCTGGGCACTGTTTGCTGGGCAGTCTCGTTCCCTGGGCACTCTTTGCTGGGCAGTCTCTTTCCCTGGGCACTCTTTGTCCAGCAAACAGTGCCCAGGGAAAGAGACTGCCCAGCAAACAGTGCCCAGGGAAAGAGACTGCCCAGGAAAGAGACTGCCCAGCAGAGACTGCCTAGCCCAGCAAAGAGACCACCCAGATTAGTCTAGCAAAAAGACTGCCCAGCAAAGAGACTGCCCAGCAAACAGACCGCCCAGATTAGTCCAGCAAAAAGACTGCCCAGCAAAGAGACTGCCCAGATTAGTCCAGCAAAGAGACTGCCCAGCAAAGAGACTGCCCAGCAAACAGTGCCCAGGAAAGAGACTGCCCAACAAACCATGCCCAGGGAAAGAGACTGCCCAAACAGTGCCCAGGGAAAGAGACTGCCCAGCAAACAGTGCCCAGGGAAAGAGACTGGGTGGGGAGCGGAGGAAGATGACTCCACCAGGGAAGGCAAGAAGATAAGCAGGCAGGCGGCTGGCCAGGATTTAAGTCAAGGCCGAAGAACATGCGAGCGGAGCTGAATGGGCATGCACCTGAAACTGAAGAAATATTCCCTCCGCTCCGACCAGCACATGATCATCAGAAAGGGGCACAGATAATGGAAAAAAATACACCCCCCCTAAGCTAGTAGGAGCGGCGGAGTGGGGGGGTGTAATTTAGATTTTTTTTTTTTTTTTTTTTTATTCAATATTTTTATTTCAAAATGCATAGGTTATACATAAAACACGGGTCAGTCATATGTAAGCAATAGTAAACGTTCAGAGGAATTGAAACTGATTATAGCTGTGATAGATAGAAGCAAGAGCAGTGGCCTATCGTCCGTCCAGAATCTATGTAGAGTAGTAACTGTCGGCATATCCATAGGGAGATAAATTAAAGCAGGAAGCATGTTCCGCTCCCCCCAACACCTCGAATGGGAACTGACTGTGTTGGAAGGGGGATCCCAGAACCTCCCATTATTCCGATCCTCGTCAACTGGAGGAAGGCTTATACCAAAATTTTAGAATTCAGAACAGAATTAAAGTGTTGACTACTCATGCTCTACCTGAGATCTTGTGAACCTGACCTCTAATCCTAAAAAAACATTGGCCGCGATAAAAAAGGGGAAAAAAAGTGGACAGATAAACACAGAGACTCAGAGCGAGCCGAAAGGAAAAAGAAAGAGGAATGAAGAGCTAGAACATCACCTGAAATGCTGAGGATGCACTACACCTGCTTGGAAGGAGAACCAATGAGGATTCCCATCTGTTGGGCCCATGGTTCCCATACCTTTTCGAATTTGTCCGTTGTGTTTAGTAATATACTGGAAAGCTTTTCTTGCGACATTATCCAAGATATTTTCTTTGTAGCCGCAGGAAAAGAGATCTTTGGTTGTTTCCAGGCCTTTGCCACCGTAAGCTTTGCGCCCAACAATATAAAATGAGTTAACCTTCGGGAAGATTTGGGGATCTCTGGGATTTGAGCATTCAGTAGGGCAATCGTCGGGGTCCTGGGGATCCGAGTTCCAATCAGCTTGTTAATTAAATTAAAAATGTTCTTCCAGAATGGGCGAATTCTGGGGCATTCCCACCATATGTGGGCCATTGTGCCTATATGTTGGCAACCTCTAAAACATAGAGGATCCGCTGTGGGGTAGATCGAGGCTAGTCTGGAAGGGGTATAGTACCACCGAGAAATCACTTTAAGGCTAGCCTCCATCAATGCAGTGTTGAGGATACCTTTAAATGACCGAAAGCATGCATTCTGCCATCCCTCCAGATCCCACTGGAATTGGAAGTCAGATTCCCAGGCAGTCATAAAGGCCTCCTTAGAGGACGCAGATGCAAGCGACGAGTAGATCACCGAGATCCCCCCCCTCTGGTCCCTGGCCCGACCACACCACAACTCGTAATTGGTAAACTTTGGCGGAATGGGCCTTTCTTTCCATAGGGAATGTAGAAAGTGAGATATTTGGCCAAACCTGAATCGTTCCGAGTCTGGCAGATCTAGTGTTTTGATACAGTGGTTTAGGGTGAAGGGGCCTGCTGCTGTAAAGAATTGCCCAATTCGGTAAAGTCCCTTGTCCAGCCACCATTTGAAAGCTAAGACGTCTTTCCCGGGAGGAAAGTTCGGGTTGTTGAAAAGGTGAGTTAGGGGTCTGTATGAGGATACTAATGAAGTTGACGAACGCAGCCCATCCCATAGGGCGAAACAGTGGGAAAGGGTAGGGGATAAAATCGGGGGTCTGTCTTTCGGGGGGCTCCAGAGTAGGAAGTCTAGCGTGAAACGAGGGACGGCCTGTCTTTCTATATTCACCCAATCAGGTTTCTCAAATCGTGAATAGACTACAGATAACTGAGCTAACCTGGCTGCCTGGTAATATTTGTGAAGATGGGGCAAGCCGAGACCTCCTTTCCGTTTGTGAAGGTGTAGAGTCTTTTGAGGTAACCTAAATCCCCCCTTTCCCCAGATGAATTTCATTATTTTACTTTGGAATGATTTAATGTGATTCTTCCGTATGGGTACGGGAAGAGAGCGAAAAAGGTATAATAACCTCGGGAGTAACGTCATTTTTATAGAATGTACCCTTCCCAGCCAGGACAGATTATTTTTGGACCAAGTGAGTAGATCTGATTCTAGCTTACGATACATAGGGGGATAGTTATTCATGTAGAGGAATTCTGTCTTAGATGTCAAGTTGATCCCCAAGTACCTAAGAGAGGATTCGCTCCAGGCAAACCGGAAGGATTGTTTTAGGAGATCCACAGTGTCGTTTGGTAGTGAGATATTCATGGCTTGGGATTTGGTGTAATTCACGTGGAGGCCAGATACCGTTGCAAAGTCATCCAGAGTTTTACATAAGTTCGGGAGGGAAGTGATGGGGGAGGTTATAAACAGCAAAATGTCGTCCGCAAAGAGACCGCATTTATGTGTTTGGGGGCCACAGGAGACACCTTGTATGTTCGGGTTTTGGCGAATTGCGATGGCGAGTGTCTCAATAGCTATCGCGAAGATGAGCGGAGATAAAGGGCAACCTTGTCTAGTCCCTTTCTTTATATGTATGGGTTTCGAGTAACAGCCCTGGAGTCGTATGTATGCTGAAGGGTTGGAGTATAAGGCACGTATCAGTCCCAAAAACCGTGTGCCGAAACCCCAGCATTCTAAGAGAGCAAAGATATAGGGCCAGGACACCGAATCAAAGGCCTTGTGGAGGTCCAGCGAAAGGAGCATTCCCGATTGCTTGGGACCTCCCACCCAGTTTGTTTGGAGAATGGAAACTAAATCTATTGCCCTCCTTATCTGATCAGGGCCCTGCCTGCCAGGGATAAACCCCACTTGGTCCTTATGGATATATGTGCTTATGAAAGAAGCCAAACGGATAGCTAGTATTTTAGTTAAGATTTTTAAATCATTATTTATTAGAGAAATGGGTCGATAATTTCCAATCTCTTCCGGATTCTTGTCCGGCTTAGGGATTACTGTAATATACGCAGTATTGAGTTGAGGATCGAGTGGGTCTCCCCTTGTTTTAGCATTAAGGAAATTAGTTAGATGCGGGGCTAGGGTCTCGGCAAACGCTTTATAATAGGGGTTCGAGAGCCCATCCGGCCCTGGGGCCGATCCCGTCTTTAGGTCTTTAATCACCTCCATAACCTCTCCTTCAGTAAAGGGTGCTTCAAGCTCCCCTTTATGCTCCGGGGAGAGCGACGGTAAGGGAAGGCTATGCAGGAAGTTGCGGACGGAATCGTCATTACCGAGCGTGTGGGGACTATATAGATTTGTATAGAAAGCCTGGAAAGCGTCTAATATCTTGGATGGGTTGGCTGTAGTGCCCTGTCCAGGGATCCTAATCTGAGGCATTGCATATGTTCTGAAGCGTGGTGTTAGTCTAGCAGCCAACATGGAGCCCATCCTGTCCCCCATGGAGTAAAATCTATTTTTGCTCCATCTGATTTGTTTGTCTGCATTGGCCGTGAGCACAAGATTGAGCTCCAGTCTAGCCTTGTCTAGTTGCGCTGCCATTAAGGGGGAGGGATTTAGTTTGTGCTGGGCTCTTAGCTTTGTGTATATCCCTTCTAACCTTACTCTGTCCGCTTCCCTCTCCCTCTTTATCTGGGCTCCCATCCTAATGAATTCCCCTCTCATAAAAGTTTTGTGAGCCGCCCACAGGGTTTCGGACGTTGTCCCATCTACGTTGTTAAGAATGAAGTATTCCTTCATTGCCTTATCTAGCATGGTGACTCGGATAGGGTCGGAGAGAATGGATTCGTTCAGTCTCCAGTGTCTCTGGCCCGGCCTTGAGCTTTGCATTGTAAGGGACATGCTCACAATGGAGTGGTCCGACAAAACCGTGTCCCTGATGTGGGATTTTACAACAAGTGGGATAGTGTGGTTTGAAACTAACAGGTGGTCAATTCGAGCATAGGAGTTGTGGGGATGGGAAAAGTGTGTATAATCTCGCTTGGACGGATTTAGTTCTCTCCACACATCGGTCAGACCCTGAGCGTGGATGAGTTTGGCGATTTTCAGGCTCTCTTTGGTCGGACGTGTCAGTTGGGCCGAGGGAGGTTTAGATCTATCCAGACCCTGATCAAATGCTGCGTTGGAGTCCCCACCAAAAATGATTGTGCCCTCCAACAGAGGAGCTAGCTTGTCAAATAGTTGTTTGAAGAAGGCTGCTTGACCTTTGTTGGGCGTGTAGTAGGATATCAGGGAGTATAAGTGGCCTTCGATCGTGCCCTTTACTAAGATGTACCTGCCCTCTGGATCTTTTACATCAGAGATCCAGGTGAAGTTGCACGTTTTTGCTAATAAGACGGCCACCCCCTTTGACTTATTAACCGCACTGGCCATATAGAAGTTCGGGAAGTGGGAGTGGAGGAACTTGGGACTGTACCGGGCCGGGAAATGGGTTTCCTGTATCATTACAATGTCCAAGCTTGACGATTTGTAGGTATTAAAGAGTTTCCTACGTTTGAGGGGGGAGTTTAGGCCCTGGACATTGTGTGTAGCGACCTTTAAGGCCGTGTGAGTGTGGTCAGCCATGGACCCCGAGGGGAGAAGCACTGCAATGTCCATCGCCACTTACCGCTGGGACCTCCGGCGACTCCAGAGCGACGATTAGATCGCCGGTATCGTACTTCTGGGATCCCGCAGACTTGAGAGGCTTACCGGTGGTAGTGTCTAAAAGAAACAAAAATGTCAGGTGATGCTCAAAAGAGAAAAAAGGGGATAGAAAGAAAGTTAGAAAGGACAGAACAGGAGGAAGGTTTCCCCCCGCGCAGGAGAATGCTCCCGGCGGGAGAGAAAAGTTCCTAACTGTCATCTCACCAAAAATCGTGAGACAAAAGTAGGAAGTCCAAATCTCCTGGCTAAAAGCCTTGGAGATCCTATCCCCCGAAGACCAACTGGGGTTCAAGGGATAGGTGGAGGCACATGTGAGCCACCCCAAACCAGGGCGCCCTGTAAATTTAAACAACTATGCTCCTAAAGCAACGTGAACCAATAAACGGACAGTAGCATTGAAGCAACTACCCAGGTATAAGCGGTCAGAGGCACCCCCCACCCCACCCGCACGGGCAGGAGGGAGGGGGAGGGAACCCCCGATCCGCCGCCGCTAATGAGATGGAGTAAAGCATATTTACTTCAGGAAAGTGGCTATAGTATCGCCCTTGTCCCCCAGACGGGGGAGGCCTAGTTAGGAAACCCATCTCTAGACGTAGGAGGGGAGAAACAACAAATAAAACCGTTTGTTAACATGTAAAGAGAGAACACCGGAGAAAACGATTTCCGGGGTAGTATGAGAGTCATCCTCATAGGAGAAGAGAAAAGTCCGATGCGGGTGCATCAGTATGCGTCGAACCGACACCTCGCGACAATCAAAGTCTCATTTAGGACCTGTATGCGATGATCTTCTGGCCTTGGATTTGTTCCAGAGGGGATCCGGCGGACTTGTGGGAGGCGGGCGTTTATTCGATCCTGATGACGACGTCTCCATGTCCGACTCCTGGGAAATGATCTTCAGGCTGAGAAGCAACTTTTCTCCCATGGCGAAGTTGGAGAAGGCATGATCTCGGCCTTTGTAGGTGAACTTCACGGCGAAGGGGAATGCCCATCTGTATTTAACCTCCTTCTGTGTCAAAGCAGATAGTAGCGGTTTTAGGGTACGTCTGCGCTGTATGGTGGAAGGAGAGAGATCCGCAAAAATTTGCACCGGGTGCCCCTGGCAGATCACTTGATGCATTGAGCGGGTCTGTTTCATGACCGACTCCTTGACAGCATAGTAGTGGGGCTTTACAATAATGTCCCTGGGGGAGCCATCTTTCCTGGGGGGTCCCAGCGCTCTATGTGCTCTGTCCAGCTCCAGGCGGGATGTAGGGATGTTTGGGATCAGGGACCTCATAAGTTCTTGCGTGGCAGATTCAACATCGATAATTGATTCCGGGAGACCTCTGATTCTGAAATTATATCTCCTGGACCTGTTCTCGAGGTCATCTATGCGGGAGAAAGCTGTGTCCAGTTGGTCATGTAAGGTCTGAATAAGATCAGAGTTCTGGTGAGAGGCAGCTGCAGTTTGATCGAGCTTAATTTCTATGGCTTCCATCCTGGACCCTATATTTTGGATGTCTGCTTTAATGTCCCCTGTGATTTTAGCAGCTGTGGAGGCTAGACCTGTCTCTAGAAGGGTAGAGAATTTGAGGAATAAGTCTGCTGCATTAAAGGATTGATCTGGGCCTGCAGCGCCATGGGGAGAGAATCCTGTGTGAGGAGATTCTGTAGGCCCAGCAGGAGAGTAAGCCTGTGCCCCAAAGGAGTGTCTCAGGAGGGATTCTGTGGAGGCTGGAGAGGGTGTCAAGGGCTGCTGATTGTGTCCCTTCATCTCCGGGGTATAGGAGAGGAGAGTGGGGGCCAGTACTTGCCTGCAATCCTGTGTCCCCTCAGTGGCTGTGTGAGGCTGTGAGGTCGCAGCAGCCGCGGCGGCCATCTTGGTATACCCGGGGAGTGTGGAGGCGGCGAATTGGCTGTCTAATTGCCGTCTGACGCCCGTTCGGCTCATACGAGGGCGTGCGCGAGTGTCGCGGGGTGTCGATTCCCCGTTCTCCGGTGTCTGAGCGTTGCGGGAGCGGGTGCTGTGGGCGCTGCTGGATCGGGATGGCGCGGAGCTCCGAGTTCAGGCAGCCATCTCGGAACTCTCGCGCATGCGCCAGACTCTAGATTTTTTTATTTTTTTTTATTCTGCACTGACTGTCTTTGAAATTGCCTCAGCCCCTGTTCAAATCCAATCCGGGGACAAAACTGGGGACAGACTTGATCCGTGTCCTCAATCACAGCCACCCTACCTTATGTGGCTGTGATGTCTGATCTAGTCAGTGTGAAGCTAATGCTAGCTAGTTGACAAGAATGGGGAAAAAGGGAGTCATAAGACAGCTAGCCCAGGGGTGTAGGAAGTATAAATTCAACTCTGCTGACAACGTACCCATGCTCGTGTATGCTATTATCACAATTTTTTAGTTCAGCGTGGCACATATGAGCTTCTTCTTCCTCACTTTATTATTGAAAGGTGTTTTTTAATAACCTTGTATTCCTCCAGAATTGAGCTTCTGCTCCATCACGTTGTGAAGCAACAAGTTATGTATTTTGTGTTAGGCCCAGCATAGATAGACAGATTTTATAGCTGACCATGATAACTGTACACAGTAGCAGTTGCCTTGTACCCCCTCCCATCCAGTGGCGGCTGGTTCTCCACCACCCCCCCACCTGCGGTCAGTAGGTCGGTCGGTCCGTTGCTCACCCCCGCCACTCGATCGTCAGCACTTACCCCATCTAGGTCACGGGCAGCGCTTCCTCCTCGTCAGCTTCACCCAGCGTCTCCTCCCCCTAGGCTTCACGGTGGCTTCCCCTGCATCTTCTCCTCCTCCTCAGTGGCCAATACGGTCGCTTCTCCTCTCAGCCAATTGGGTCTCAGAGGGCGAATCAGGAAGACAATATTGAATATTAATTTGCTATTGCCACACAGCTGGGTGGGCTCAGGGCTCAGTGCTCTGCTCCTCAAGCCCACCCTTTTTTTGAAGTCAATTAGAGCCTCTGGCTCTAATCACGTGCTTCTAAAGAAAAAATGACCAAAAAAACCCAATTGGAATCCATGCATCCGGCCCCCTGCATGTAGATTAGGGGCCGGACACATGGATTAGGGCGGGCGGAGCCCCTGCGCCCTATATGGACGGGCCGCTACTGCTCCCATCACAACTATCAATACTAGCAAGACTTTTCTTGTACATAGTTAATATATTAAAGCAGAAATTAGACAAAAAAAATTCTAGGAGGTAGAAATTCCAGCAAAAGTATCTTTGACCATAAATAAGGTGAATGTTATCGTGACTTGCATTTTGTGTTGAATAACAATAAATAAGAGGATAATTCCTAATTTTAAGACATTGAGCAGAGCCATGCAAGGCAGCTATTCTTTTATGCCTTAACAGTTCATCATCAGTGTAGTTTATAGAAACCATTACTTTTATTGAGCAGGGCTTGGAACACTATAACCATGCATGTTTTGGTGAGAAGGGACAAAAGGAATGACACATATGGATACCTTCTATTCTAAGAAGTCTTCACTTTGTGCACTGATACTGCATTAAGGCCAATAGATGGAGCTGACAATCATAGAAAAATAAACATACTAAAAAAATTAATATTATTATTATTTTTTATATGTTTATTATATTTGTGCTCTATGCATTCACATAGCATATTTTGTTTTCTTAATAGACCCCCCTATGTGTGCACTAGTTTATCTACAACTGAAAAAAAAAAGTTTTTTGCTAAAGATACACTTTAACCTTGTGCACAGTTACACTGCTAGTAAAGGAGAAGAAACCTTTGCATGAGTAGCTATTTATATTGTTGACTGTTTGTGAAGGTTGATGCTCTGACTCTGTTCACTTAGGTGGCACTTTGAGAATAAATCTGCTCAACCTTCATGTGCACATCACCTCATTGGATTTATTAATGGTAATTGAGCCTTAGGTCATAAGTCATAATTTACTGCAAAAGACTTTACAGGAAGGACAATGATCTAATAATGCAGAACATTGTGTGTGGTTCCAGTATATATGATGCACGATGACATAGCAGTACGGGCAGAATAATACATACAGTACATTGGGGCATTGAGAAAGTATCCACGTAATTGTAGCCAATGTTTTTAAATGAACAAACACTTGTTTGTGTTTCACCAGACCATCACTTTTATATCCAGCTCTGGTATATCTGTGAAACGGAAAGATGTAATATTGGTAGCTTCTAGAAAACCTCATGTTAGAACTTCAGATTAACCACCTAATTTAAAGAGCCACTGTATTCAAAATTTAAAATTATATACAAGTGATTCAATTCCCAAATATAGATTTAAAGCTAACCTGAACCCATATTGAAACTTCTACACATTACAGTCCTGTTTAAAAGCATACATCATAAGATGCATATAATTACCTTGGGGCCTCTTCTGTGTTCCTCTTTGATTTAAGGTGCACTGATACTGGCATTTTTAGCTGATCCTGGGCACAGTTCACCCACCCCCATCTATTATAGTCTGGATCGTTTCCATGGTGTGAGTGTTCCAAACCGTACCCTGGAAAGGTTGAGTGTACTGTGCCTGAGACCACATGAAATTTACTTGTGTTCCAATATGGTTTGCTTCAGTTTGAGTGCCCACCATGCTCGAGCACAGAATTCTCCACACAAGACAGAGGACAGAAACAGTGTTCACTGTGATCTGGTTGGCAGAAGTCATGTTGTCAATTTGCCTGGGAACACTTGCTTATAGCCCAGTGGGAGGGCAGACCAGTGGGTAGGGGGAGCAATCGAACTGAGCCTCAGTTTAACCATCCCCAGTGTGAGTGCACTTTTGGTTTTATTTTGTTACTGGGGGTTAGATTTACACAGACTTCATGGCTAAACTCCATCACTTGGTAACCCATTGTCCAATATGGACCTGCAAGCCACTGAAAAAGTCTCATTGAAGAGTTAGATTGCAGTTGGCAGAGCTTATTACCGTGTTTCCCCAAAAATAAGACCGGGTCTTATATTAATTTTGGCTACAAAAAAGACACTAGAGCTTATTATTAGGGGATGTCTTATTAGTATCAGTATTTTGACATCATTTTAATTCCCAAAACAATCTTGGTTAAAGTGCTTACTGTAAAGGATCCGTTATAGTCCGTTTTGTGGGAGGATTGTGCTGGTGTAGTGTGCAGTGTGTCTGCCTTTGTGGCCGATTTATGGGATTATCTTTTTTACAGTACCCCTGTACATCACGTGGCGTCAGATGGGGGGGAGTTTATGTCACCGGGTGGCCCCGCCCTCAGCTATATAACAGCTGTCACCGAGTAGAAGCGTCACTTGTCAGGAGCCTCCTAAAGGGCCTGGTAATGGACTGGGGGGGGAACCCATGCCGGAACCCAATGAGTTTTATCTGTATTGCCGTGACCCGACAATTCATTACAGCCGCAATCAGTTTTAAATTTTTTCCTTTAGGAATATTTTTTTGCTGCGGGACTGTTAAAAACACGGGAAACATGCGCCACTTTTCTGACATACTATAGACACCCCCCAGGCATGATATTTAAAGGAATATTTCATTTTTATTGTTTCACTTTAAGCATTATTAAAATCACTGCTCCCATTTTTAAAACTTTTTTTTTGCATTGATACATGTCCCCTGGGGCAGGGCCCGGGTCCCCAAACACTTTTTATGACAATACCTTGCATATAAGCCTTTAAAATTAGCACTTTTGATTTTTCATGTTCGTGTCCGATGGACTTTAATTGTGTTCGCTTGTTCGAACAATTTTTTTGCCTGTTCGCAAGTTCTGGTGCGAACCGAACTGGGGGGTGTTAGGCTCATCCTTAAGCCGTGTACACACGATAGGTTTTACCGATGAAAACAGTCTGATGGACTGTTTTCATCGGACAAACCGATCGTGTATGGGCCCCATCGCTCTTTTTTCCATCGGTGTTTAAAAATAGAACATGTTTTAAATTTATCCGATGGTTAAAAAACCGATAGCAAATTGATATCGTCTGTGGGGAACTCCATCGGATAAAAAACCCACGCATGCTCGGAATCAAGTCGACGAATGCTCAGAAGCATTGAAATTCATTTTTCTCGGCTTGTTCTGCCCTCACAATGTGTTCAAAGTACAAAGCTTGGCAGACAGCTAACAGCTTCCCAACAAAGATTTAGGAGGAAGGGCTTATAGTTGAAATCTTTACTGAGAATAAGTTTTTTGTAAAACTGCAAAACACAAATTATAAAAATATGCATTAGCATTTAATATTACATCACAAATGCAAATAGTAACAGGCATGCTACAATACTGTTAAGGCACTAGCTAGCAAAAATGTGGCCTAGCTGAGTGAACTTCCTGACAGACACATTCCACCAAACACACACATAAAATGTAGTTGCATTAGTAGAACATATACTGACTAACTGAAAACTAATGACTGCTTACTTACAGACTTATGCTTCCAAGGCCTGTATTAAGAAATAGTGGAGGTCCTTAGCATGCTTCCTTCTCTGTAGAAAGATTGTTCAATATGACTGCTGAGCAGGAAGTGGGAGGAATATACTACAGTTCCTGCTAGTAATGGATGCCAATTTAAAGCAACAGTACGATCAGTAAATATATACCTTATAATCAGAACACTCCCCACCTGGCATAATGAACATTATACCACTATGTTTCCTTTTTAAGAAGTAAAACAACTTCAGAGATAGGCCTAAAGTACACCTTAGGGGTGCCCTGTTTCATGACTTTAACTTTGACCTTTCTAACCTTACTATCATTACTAGGTACAGTCTCGACAATGAGTCCAACTGGCCATTCGTTTCTGTGGACCTGAGCGTCTTTTAGTAGGACGACATCTCCGACTTGTAGGTTAGGCTTGTCAATTTGCCATTTTCTGCGTGACTGGAGCGTCACCAGGTACTCTTGTTTCCATCTATTCCAGAAGATGTCTGCACGACTCTGAACTTGCTTCCATTGCTTGGTGTAAAGATCTTTGAGACCAAAATCTCCTGTGGGAGCTGTCACTGTTTCCATCTTCTGGGTCAAAAGCATTGCAGGTGTCAAAACTGTTGGCATTTCTGGATCGGTAGACACTGGAACTAAGGGTATTATAAAAGGATGTTTCTCTTCGACCGTCATATCAACTGCTGACGAGCGACCTCCAACTCCTATCACTCCATCTTTATCAAATATTGGGTTCAGTTTTTTGAGTGGACTGTGTTTGGAGATCTCTTCTCTTTTAAGAAGGCACTTGATGTCTTCTTTGAAAACTTCTTGCTGAACACATCTAATGATGATAATTTCAGCTTGCATAAGATGATTGCTATTGCACTTGTCAGTGTTTGTAGCTCTACAGAAGGATTTGGCTAGGTGAAAAAGCTTTCTTATAGCTCGAATGAGTGACTTCCAGCTGGAAAATCTTTCAAACCGGTGTGCGCCAAGGTTGCCTCTAGTAGTTATGGTACTATACGCCGTTACTTGTGCACGTACTTCTTTGTCATTATCTGGTTCTACAAGTTCAAATGTCTCAAACTGAGTGGTCTCTTCGGTTACTGATCTAGTCAAAAAGGATGGTCCTGAGAACCAGTTAGTGTGCTTCAGGACAGCTGCTAGAACCGGTCTAGTCCCATGATCGGCTGGATTTTTATCCGTACTGATGTAGTGCCACTGTTCTGGCCGTGTGGACTTTCTGATGCGTATCACTCTGTTTGACACGTACATGTAGAATCTTCTCGAAGCATTGTGAATATATCCTAACACAATCTTGCTGTCTGTGTAAAACTTCACTGCATGAATTTCAATGTCCAGTTCAGCAATGATCATGTCTGCCATCTCCACTGCTAAGACAGCAGCACAAAGCTCCAAACGTGGAACCGTGTGAGCAGGACGTGGAGCTAGTTTGGACTTTCCCATGATAAACCCAACATAACTTTGTCCTTCAAAGTCCATTACTCTAAGGTAGGCTACAGCTGCTATAGCCATAGTAGATGTATCTGAGAATACACACAATTCTCTTTGCTTCGTGGCAGACAGAGAAACAGGGACATATGACCTTTGGATGATAAGTTGTTCAAGCTCTATTAATGAGTCCTTCCACAACTTCCACTGCATTTCTTTCTCCTTAGGTAGAGGTGTATCCCATTCACTTTGTTCATGTTCAGTAGCAATTTCTCTCATAAGAGCCTTGCCTTGCATGGTTATGGGGGCTACAAATCCTAGGGGGTCATAAAGGCTGTTGACCGTGGACAAGACACCTCTTCCCGTGAACGACTTCTCTTCTCTGGATACTCTAAATGTAAAGCTGTCGGTTTTCAGATCCCAACTGAGCCCTAAACTTCTTTGAAGGGGCAGTGAATCTGTTCCTAGATCCAGGTCCTTGAGGTCTTTTGCACGGTCCTCTGAGGGAAATGCTTCCATGATTTTACTGCTGTTGGACGCTATCTTGTGTAACCTTATGTTAGATTCTGCTAACATCTCCCTTGTTCTCTTCAGGATGTCGATAGCCTCTTCATTGCTAGAGAAAGAAGCGAGTCCATCGTCCACATAAAAGTTTTTCATAACAAACTGTTTGGCATCTGTGCCGTGTTCTTCTTCACCTTCCTGTGCTGCTCATCTCAGGTTGTAGATAGCTATAGCTGGAGAGGGACTGTTCCCGAACACATGTACCTTCATCCTGTATTCTGTGACATCTTTGTTGAAGTCATTGTCTTCATACCACAGGAACCTCAGGTAGTCTCTGTGATCTTTGCGGACAAGAAAACAGTAGAACATTTGTTGTACATCTGCTGTTACTGCAACGCGTTCTTTTCGTAACCTGATGAGGACTCCAAGGATTGTATTATTCAGGTCAGGTCCACTGAGGAGGACATCGTTTAGGGAAAGGCCTTCATACTTTGCACTGGAGTTAAATACTACTCGTATCTGTCCTGGTTTCTGAGGATGATACACTCCAGATATTGGTAAGTACCAACATTCTTGTTTTTCTTCCAATGGTGGTGCTTTTTCAGCTTGACCACTGTTGAAGATCTTCTGCATGAAATCATGGAAGTGTTCCTTCATATCTGTCTTTCTGTCTAGAGTGCGTCGCAATGAGGTGAGACGCTTCACTGCTTGTCTTTTGTTGTTAGGAAGGTGATGTCGGGGTGAACGGAAAGGTAGTGGAGCTACCCAGCTGTTTGACTCATCTAGAAAGACTTCTCTGTCCATTATCTCAAGGAAGAGGCTATCTTCAACAGATGGTGCTGGTTTGTCATCATCTTGCGTTCTTTCAAACACCTTGCATCCTAGCTCATCTGTATCTTCAGATGAGGTGATAGCCTCCATGTAACTCCGAACTTTCTGCCCCACACTATAAAAGGCCGCCAGCACGGCGGCCTAGTGTAGTGTGTTCCGGAGCAGGGAAAGAGAAGCATAGGCAGGGACAGTGACATTTTGTTTTCTTGCTTAAAGGGGTTGCTCCACCGGAAAAAAATTTTTTCAAGCCAGCAGCTACAGCTACAGCAGCTGCTGGCTTTTAATATTTGGACACTTACCTGTCCTGGAGTCCAGCGACGTCCGCAGCAGAGGACGAGCGACCGCTCGTCGCTCTGCTGCTCCCTCCGCCATCCTCGCTGAGGGAACCAGGAAGTGAAGCCCTGCGGCTTCATGCCCGGTTCCCTACGGCGCATGCGCGAGTCGCGCTGCGCCGTTCTGATTGGTGCTCCTGTGTTCTGGGAGCCGAGTGTCTCCCAGAACACCAAGGGAAGTCTGCGGGAAGTGACGTAACTCCCGCAGATTCCCGGAGACAGGACTCCCGGATGTGGGTGAAAATACCTGTCTTAGACAGGTATCTTCACCCCCCTCCCCCCTGAAAGGTGTCAATTGTGACACCGGAGGGGGGGAGGGTTCCAAATAGCAAAAGTTGCTATTTAGGGTGGAGCTCCACTTTAACCTGGATTCCTTTAGTTTAGGGAAAGAGAAGGATAGGTAGGGAGAGTGTCAGTGTGTTTTACTGTGCTAATCCTTGTTTGTAGGGACAGGGAAGGACAGTGAGGGAAATTCTCCTTGTGCTATACTGTGCTAAAGCATTGATCATCAACCATCTTTAAAAAAACATTTTTTATAGGGACAGAAAACTATAGGTAGGGAGAGTGTCAGTGTGTTTTACTGTGCTAATCCTTGTTTGTAGGGACAGGGAAGGACAGTGAGGGAAATTCTCCTTGTGCTATAGTGTGCTAAAGCATTGATCATCAACCATCTTTAAAAAAAAAAATTTTATAGGGACAGAAAACTATAGGTAGGGAGAGTGTCAGTGTGTTTTACTGTGCTAATCCTTGTTTGTAGGGACAGGGAAGGACAGTGAGGGAAATTCTCCTTGTGCTATACTGTGCTAAAGCATTGATCATCAACCATCTTTAAAAAAACATTTTTTATAGGGACAGAAAACTATAGGTAGGGAGAGTGTCAGTGTGTTTTACTGTGCTAATCCTTGTTTGTAGGGACAGGGAAGGACAGTGAGGGAAATTCTCCTTGTGCTATACTGTGCTAAAGCATTGATCATCAACCATCTTTAAAAAAACATTTTTTATAGGGACAGAAAACTGTAGGTAGGGAGAGTGTCAGTGTGTTTTACTGTGCTAATCCTTGTTTGTAGGGACAGGGAAGGACAGTGAGGGAAATTCTCCTTGTGCTATACTGTGCTAAAGCATTGATCATCAACCATCTTTAAAAAAACATTTTTTATAGGGACAGAAAACTATAGGTAGGGAGAGTGTCAGTGTATTTTACTGTGCTAATCCTTGTTTGTAGGGACAGGGAAGGACAGTGAGGGAAATTCTCCTTGTGCTATAGTGTGCTAAAGCATTCCTCATCAACCATCTTTGAAATCCTTGTTTTTTGGACAGTCAGGGAAATTGTCGTTGTGCTATTCTGTGCGAAAGCAATCATCCTCAACCATATTTAGAAATCCTTAAGTAAAGGGACAGAGAAGGACACCTGAAGGTAGCCCTTATTGCTTTTTTCCCATCTCCCTGCAGGCCATCCATTAGAATGTCTGGAAGGCAAACAAGGAGAGGCAGACAGTCAGGAGGCAATAAAAGAGGGCAAGCAGGCTCTGTGTCTGGGGGCAACAGTGCTGGTCGTGGACGCGGTGCATTGTCATCAGCACATGGCCATGGGACACGCTTGTCCTTCTTTTCGGCAGCTGGACATGTTGAGCCACATCATGCCGAAGACTTGGTAGAGTGGATGACCAAGCCCTCCTCCTCCTCCTCAGCCTCTCTCACCCAGGCTCAGGGTACTGGCAAAGCAGCTGCCAAAGCGTCCTCTTCCCTGGTATCAATGTCAGACTCATCATCAGTCACTCCTTCCCTAGACCCACCATGTCCTCCTCCTGAGGAGTCCCCCGAACTGTTTGAGCACAGTGTTGGGTACATGCTCCAGGAGGATGCCCAGCGTTTCGAAGGGTCTGATGATGAAACCCAGCTACAGGAAGGCAGTAGCGTGAGAGCAGACAGAGGGGATGCTCAAGAAGGACACCAATCTGGCAGTCATGTTCCAGCAGCTGCAGCATACTGCCAGATTGGCTCCAGTGATGAGGAGGGAGGGGATGATGAGGTCACTGACTCCACGTGGGTGCCTAATAGGAGAGAGGAGGAGGAGGAGGATGAGGAGGAGGCACATCTCCAACGAGGCAGGATGCCCTTTGGTGGCCAGCGTAAGGGCAGTACACCGACGGAATCACACCGCAGAGCTCCGCCTGTGCAGGGCGCTGCCTCTGCCCGTCATTCAAAAAGTTCTTTGGTGTGGGCCTTTTTTGAGGCTAGTGCATCAGATCGCACAGCTGCTGTTTGCAACATATGTCTCAAGCGTATATCGCGTGGCCAAAACATCAGCCGCTTGGGTACCACATGCCTGACCAGACATATGTTGACCTGCCATGCAGCTCGTTGGCAAGCCTACCTCAAAGACCCACACCAAAGATCAAAGCGGACCTCTCCTTGCACCGCATCAGCTGGGATCTCCAACCCCACTATAACTTCAGTCCTCTCTGAAACATGCACTGAGAGGAATGATGGTGTAGAATTAGGTGTGTCACAGCCAAGTACTTGCGGCCACTCTGCTAGCAGTACACCGACGTCCGATTCTAGCAGGCAAATTTCCCTGCCCCAGCTGCTGGACCGTCGAAAGAAGTTCACTCCCAGCCATCCACATGCCCAGCGGTTGAATGCTAGCTTGGCTAAATTGCTAGCGCTTCAACTGCTGCCTTTTCAGTTGGTAGACTCGGCCCCCTTCCGTGAGTTTGTGCAATGTGCGGTTCCTCAGTGGCAGGTTCCCAAACGCCACTTTTTCTCACGGAAGGCTATTCCGGCTCTCTACCGGCATGTGGAAGGCAATGTCTTGGCCTCGCTGGACAGGGCGGTCAGCGGTAAGGTGCATATTACCGCTGACTCATGGTCCAGCAGGCATGGACAGGGACGTTACCTTTCTTTCACGGCCCATTGGGTCACTCTTTTGGCAGCTGGGAAGGATGCAGGACAAGGTGCAGTAGTGTTGGAGGTTGTTCCACTGCCACGCCTCCAAAATGCTACTACTGGTTGTGACACACCTCTCTCCTCCACCCCCTCCTCTTCTTCTTCCTCCATGGCCTCTTCCTGTGCTTTGTCCTCTGAACCAGCGGTGCTCCGTAGCCGTTCAAGGGGCTACGCAAGTACGCAGGCAAAAAGATGCCATGCCGTGCTTGCGCTGGTGTGTTTGGGGGACAGAAGCCACACTGGGGCAGAGGTCCTGTCTGCTCTGCAGGGCCAGGCCGAGAGGTGGTTGACGCCACGCCAGCTTAAGCCAGGAATGGTGGTTTGCGACAATGGCACCAACCTCCTCTCCGCCCTCCGACAGGGACAACTGACCCATGTGCCCTGTGTGGCTCACGTCCTTAACCTGGTGGTGAAGCGGTTCTTGGGCAGGTACCCGGGCTTACAGGATGTCCTGAGGCAGGCCAGGAAAGTCTGTGTGCATTTCCGCAGATCTTATAATGCCAGTGCTCGCCTGGCTGAGCTGCAAAAGGAGTTGAACCTGCCCAAGAACCGCCTTATATGTGACATGCCCACCAGGTGGAACTCAACGTTGGCCATGCTGCAGCGGCTGCACATGCAGCAGAGGGCCATCAATGAGTACCTGTGCGACTACGGCACCAGGACAGGGTCAGGGGAGCTTGGTTTTTTTTCTCCACGCCAGTGGGGCATGATCAGGGATGCATGCACTGTCCTGGCACCATTTGAGGAGGCCACGAGGATGGTGAGCAGTGACAGTGCATGCATCAGTGACACTGTACCTCTTGTCCACCTGTTGGAGCACACGCTGTGTGGAATAATGGACAGGGCACTTGAGGCAGAACAGAGGCAGGAAGAGGAGGACTTCCTTGCCTCTCAAGGCCCCCTTTACCCAGACAGTGTTCCTTCTGTCCCACCCATCGCACAGGAAGAGGAGGAGGAGGAGGAGGAGGAGGAGGATTGTGTCAGCATGGAGGTGGAGGCTGGCACTCAGCATCATCAGCAGCAGTCTTTTAGGGATGATTTACAGTCCCAAGAAACCAGTGGACTTGTACGTGGCTGGGAGGAGGTGGCTGCGGATCATGTCGTCCTTAGTGACCCAGAGGACTCCGGACCGAATGCCTCAGCTAACCTACGCTGCATGGCCTCCCTGATTCTGCAAAGTCTGCGGAAGGATCCTCGTATTCTTCGGATCAAGGAGAGGGACCATTGCTGGCTGGCCACTCTCCTTGATCCACGGTACAAGGGTAAGGTTGCGGACCTTATGTTACCGTCGCAGAGGGAGCAGAGGATGAGACAACTCCGGGAGGCCTTGCAGAAAGGTCTGTGCAACGCGTTCCCAGAGACTGGGAGGTTACAAACTCCTGGTCCTGGACAACGAGTTGCTGAGGCTTCGGCCAGTCAAAGAAGGAGCGGTGGGGAAGGTGGCCGTCTGACCGATGCGTTCAGACAATTCTTTAGTCCGCAGCCCCAAAGTATGATCGGTTCCAGCAACCATCGCCAGCGTCTGATAAACATGGTGCAGGAATATCTAGGGGCAAGGTCAGACTTGGACACCTTCCCCACCGAAAATCCTCTGGCTTACTGGGTCTTGAGGATGGATCACTGGCCAGAGCTTGCACAGTATGCAATTGAGCTACTGGCCTGTCCTGCATATAGCGTTCTTTCGGAACGCACATTCAGTGCTGCTGGAGGATTTGTCACGGATCACAGGGTGCGCCTGTCCACCGACTCGGTTGACCGACTGACTTTCATCAAGATGAACCAGTCTTGGATCACCACCAGCTACCACACACCTGATGCTGATATAACAGACTAATTGATTTTAACATGTCACATCCCTTCAAGACTGATGCTGATGCTGAGTGCCTGTGCTGTTATGTTGACTGGCTATCCTCCTCCTCCGAGTCCTCAATGATACGATTGATGATGATAGCTTGGAAGATCATTTTTGTTTATGGGTGCCGCCACCAGTGGCTAAGGCCCAATTTTTCAGCCCCTGTTTAACAGGGGCGTGTAATTACAATTTTTGAAGCAATACTTTGCAACAGGGCTCATTGCTGTGCTCCAAGTACAGTATCTGTGAGGGGTTGGAGTGTTGTGCCACCAGTGCCTAAGGCCCAATTTTTCAGCCCCTGTTTAACAGGGGCGTGTCATTACAATTTTTGAAGCAATACTTTGCAACAGGGCTCATTGCTGTGCTCCAAGTACAGTATCTGTGAGGGGTTGCAGTGTTGTGCCACCAGTGCCTAAGGCCCAATTTTTCAGCCCCTGTTCAACAGGGGCATGTAATTACAATTCTTGATCTAATAATTCACAGCAGGGCCCATTGCTGCACCCACCAAGAGTAACTCTGAGGGCTTACAGTGTTGTGGCAACACCACCACCACCACGAAAGGCCCAATTTTTCAGCCCCTGTTCAACAGGGGCATGCAATTACAATTCTTGATCTAATAATTCACAGCAGGGCCCATTGCTGCACCCACCAAGAGTAACTGTCAGGGCTTACAGTGTTGTGGCACCAGCACCACCATCAAAGGCCCAATTTTTACTACCACTGTTCAACAATTATATGTAATTACAATTCCTGATATAATAGTTGACAGCAGGGCGTTCCAGCACCAACCAAGAGTAACTATGAGTGCTTACAGTGTTGTGCCAACACCAACAACTAAGGGGCCTATTTCTGCAGTATATACGGCAGGTCCCTACTTTCAAACATCCAACTTACAAACGACTCCTACTTGCAAACGCAAGAAGACAACAGGAAGTGAGAGGAAATCTACCCCTAGGAAGGAAAATTCTCTCCTGTAAGAATTAATATGGGAGAAAGGTGTCTCCTCTGTACTGATGCTTTATCACCAATCCTTGTTTCAAGAAAAACACCACATTTCAAAAACAGTTGTCATTGGGACGGAAAGTGAGGTGAAATGTTCTGAACAGGGGCACAGACAGCAAAACAAATGTTACAGGGGTGATAACCCTTACCTATGTTTTCCAAAAAGTTTAAAAATAGATTTTTGGGCTGGAGCTACACTTAAACAATGTACCTGTTCAAAATTACAAACACATTCTACATAAGAACAAACCTACAGTCCCTGTCTTGTATGCACCGCCTGTATACGGCTGTTCAGAGTATATAGGGCCTTTTTTATTTTATGTGCGGGGTTCCCCTTAATATCCATACAAGACCCAAAGGGGCTGGTAATGGGCTGGGGTGGGGGGGGGGGTCATGGGGTAGCTATGCCATTTTTCTTAAAGATTTTCATCCATATTACCGGGACCAGACATTACATTAAAGCCGCAAGCAGTTTTAAATGGCTTTTTTTTCCTTTAGAAGTGTCATTTTGTGCAGGGACAGTTCTAAACACAGGAAACACGTGGCACTTCACAGGCATACTTTAGACACCCCCCAGGTACGATATTTAAAGGAATATTTGACTTTTTTTTTTCACTTTATGCATCATTAAAATGACTGCTCCCGAAAAACGACCGTTTTTAAAACTTCTTTTTGCATTGATACATGTCCCCTGGTGCAGAACCCGGGTTCCCAAACCCTTTTTAGGACAATAACATGCATAATAGTCGTTATAATTAGCACTTTAGAATTCGAACGTTCGCATCCATTGTATTTAATAGGGTTCTAATGTTCGTACGAACTTTCGGTCCGTTCGCGGGTTCTGGTGCGAACCGAACCCGGGGGTGTTCGGCTCATCACTACTCTCAATATGTCTCTTCCAAGTAGAAGGATAATTGCAGCACCTGGGTCCAGTACTGGAATCTTGTCTGATATTTGCATCAGATGAGGGTAGTGACGAGCAATTTCAGGTGTGGGTATCTCTGATCTATCATCTGGTATCATATCACATTCTATGAGGGTGGGCAGAGTCAGCTGCGTTTTCCCATCTAATGATTCAATGATGTAGTTGTTTGCTCTCCTCCCTGATGTCTCCACAACTCCTGAGCATGTCTTCAAAGTATACAGAGTTGGACTTCCTCTGTCACCGAAGAGGTCAAAGAACTCTGTTCTTGCCAAAGATCTGTTACTTTGTTCATCTAGGACCGCATACATTCTGATTGCCCTCTCTCTGAGGCCTGCAGGATACACCTTGACTAAACATATCTTGGAGCATGATCTCGAGTTAAATGTGTTTGTGCAGATTTCAGTGCACTTTGAGGTTATTGCTGGTAATGTACTCTCTTTTTGCTCCCCACCATGATCTTCTTGGGTTACCGGATTCTCTGTTTTCCATGGTGCTGGTCCTGGGTGTAAAGCAGACAGATGGTTGTCATTATTGCATTCTTTGCATCGAATTGTTTTCACACAGTCTTTAGCAAGATGTTGAGTTGAACCACAGCATCTGAAACAAATGCGCTTGTCCTTAAGATAAGATTTGCGCTCCTCTATTGTCTTGCTTCTGAAACCGCGACATTTTTTCAGTGGATGAGGCTTGTTATGTAGGGGACACTGCTTATCTGGGTTCTCAATTTGCACTCCTGAGCTTTTATCCTGGTTGGCCTCAAACTCAGTCGGTACTTCTGTCTTCCGTACAGATACTGTTGCTCTGCGTTCTTTATTGTACACTGAAAGTTGTTTCTCTGTCTGTACAGAACTGGAGCCTCCCCTGTTCAAAAAGGCAAAGCTTGGGTCATTGCATATTTTAGCTTGCTTCACAATGAATTTGGCAAGGAAGGAGAAAGGTGGAAATGCCACCTGATGATCTTCCTTGTATTTTGATGCTTGCGTGATCCATCTTTCTTGTAAGCTGTAAGGAAGCTTCTCGATTACCGGTTTGACTCCGCGTGCTGTATCCAAATATGAAAGGCCTGGCAGGTATCCACCAGCCTTTGCCGCTTCCAGCTCTAAAAGTATGTCACCATGCTCTCTCAGCTCCTGATTGTCTCTGTTTGTTAATTTTGGATAATTTTCAATTTTCTTTAGAAGTGCATCTTCAATTACTTCAGGTGACCCATAGCAGTCTTCCAATCTCTGCCATAACATTGTAAGCCCTGCTGTCGCATCATGAACATGTACTGACCTGATTCTTTTGGCTTGCTCGGTGGACTCTTGTCCGAGCCATTTGGAGAGTAGGTCAAGCTTTTCCCTGTCTTTCAGATTTAAGTCTTGGGTGCTGCTTAGAAAAGATGACTTCCAGGCCCAATAATTTTCTGGACGGTCATCAAACTTCAGGAGACCAGAGCTCACCATTTCACGGCGTATCAAGTATTTTGTCACCTCTGTGGCTCCTGCTGCCTCAGGTGGGCATTTTCTGGGAACAAACACAGGGCATGTCTGTGGCTGGTAAGACGGTTGGGATGCTTGGTTAAATCCACTATAGTCGTGTGGTTGTTCTCGTTTACTGCAAGTCTTCCTGCTATAGGCCGGATTTATATTTTCCCAAGGAGGGATTATGTCACCATTTGTTTGATTTCCTGAAGGACCAACAGATTGGTCTCTGAGTATGTAACCACTTGGCTTGTTATAGTAAAGTTCTGGTTCAGTCTTGTGGCATCAAGAGATATCAAAGTTGTCTGCTGCTAGCGGGACATTTGACGATTCCAATGCATCATTAGACTGTTGATCCGAGCGCATGGTCGCGTGCAAATGCACATACTCACTGGTGCGTTGGATTGCACTGAGTGGTGTCATTTGGGTATCTATCACAGAGTGCTCTCTGTACTGTTCTTCGGCCGCTCTCATGAGCACCTCGGCTTCAGCTAAGGCTGCTGAAGCAGTTTTTTCTTGCTTGATAATATGTAAAGATGCTTTCACCTCTGCTTTTCTTCTAAGTGCTTTAGCTTTACTTTTAGCTTTAATCATATGATGTTCTTCATCTATGCAGCCCCGTTCTCTTATCATTTCAGCTTCACGTATTGCATAGGAAGCCAGTGCACGCGCAGCTTCTGCTTTTGCATGGGCCTTGGCAGCTGCAGCACTGGTGGACGACAGGTTAGAGCAGCTTGAATGTCTAGAGCTAGTGCGCTTGGACCTGGCAGATTCAGCACTAGCTGATGTCTGATCCGACTGACTAGAGACTCTGGAGCTTGTGCAGCGTGACCTGTTGGTTGTCATATTTTGTATGCTTTCCTCTGCTTGTGTATGCTGAGGGATGACTGGTGTATTATCCTTGTCTGTGTGCTGCATGATGAAACAGATTACTTCTCTGCAGTGTCTGTGGCTGTAGAGGTTAGCTGATGATGAGCAGAATGTATCCACTCTTCTTTAAACTAGGCCCGCTGTGTTAAAAGTTTTTTTACTGTTCTGCCCTCACAATGTGTTCAAAGTACAAAGCTTGGCAGACAGCTAACAGCTTCCCAACAAAGACTCAGGAGGAAGGGCTTATAGTTGAAATCTTTACTGAGAATAAGTTTTTTGTAAAACTGCAAAACACAAATTATAAAAATATGCATTAGCATTTAACATTACATCACAAATGCAAATAGTAACAGGCATGCTACAATACTGTTAAGGCACTAGCTAGCAAAAATGTGGCCTAGCTGAGTGAACTTCCTGACAGACACATTCCACCAAACACACACATAAAATGTAGTTGCATTAGTAGAACTTATACTGACTAACTGAAAACTAATGACTGCTTACTTACAGACTTATGCTTCCAAGGCCTGTTTTAAGAAATAGTGGAGGTCTTTAGCATGCTTCCTTCTCTGTAGAAAGATTGTTCAATATGACTGCTGAGCAGGAAGTGGGAGGAATATACTACAGTTCCTGCTAGTAATGGATGCCAATTTAAAGCAACAGTACGATCAGTAAATATATACCTTATAATCAGAACACGGCTCATCGGAGTGTTTTACATCACCGCATTTGAAACGGTCGGTTTTTGACTGATGGTATGTGGGCAAGATTGATGGAAGACAGTTTCATCGGATTTCCGATGGAAAAAACCATTGGATTACAATCCATAGGATATCCGATTGTGTGCGCAGGGCTTTAATTATATACATACAGTAGATCCAGCGGGTGCATTGTCATGCCATCCTGAGCTCACAGTACTTCTGCGCACCACATGTCAATACATGTGACAATGTAATAGCTCTTCTGCACAGGAGTAAGAATCCACCACTCGAGGGAAAAAAGACCAAGAAAAAAACCCACTCATCAGATGACCCAAGAGAAGATGCCTAGTAAAAAAGGTATTTATAACAAATTAAAAATAAATTGCAAGTGGTCCTGAGTGACTTTTCTAATATTACCACACTTGCAGTGCTTGCTAAATAGCTTTACTACCTCCCCAATTGCTTTCAGTCTTTGCCTGGAACCTCTTTCATATTCTCCTTCCTGCATCTACTTGAATAAATTTCTACTTAAATCTCCTTTATATAAACAAGATTGTAACTCACACATAGGGGTTTATTTACTTTTGTCCTCTCCTACTAAAGCTAGAGAGGACAAATGTAGTCACAATTGTGCAGAGAAACCAATCAGCTTCCAGGTTTTATTATTGCTAAAGCTTAATTAAACAAGCTGAGGTTAGAAGCAGATTGATTTCTCTGCAGAATTGTGACTACTTTTGCCCTCTATTAGTAAAAAAAACGATTTGACTGCCTATACACTCTGAATAGGAGCATGGATGTCTATGTAGACCGCAAAGTCCACTACAATGCTTTGATGTAGCTTAGTCTCAGAAACTGCAATTTCTGTTCAGAACATATTTTATTTGATGCTAGATAAATAAGAACATTGTACATTTATATATAAAAAGTATATTAGGAGAAAAGCATGACATAGCCATTCCAAGTGGCAATCATCCTGAAAAATTACCAATGACCGAGAAGAATCATGAGTCTCATGCACTCCCAATCTTATACAATCCTTTTAAAATGCTGTACATAATTAACCTACCGTATATACTCGAGTATAAGCCGACTCGAGTATAAGCCGAGGTACCTAATGTTGCCACAAAAAACTGGGAAAACCTACTGACTCGAGTATAAGCCGAGGGTCAACAATGCCTCACTGTTCCCATCCTTACTGTTCCCATCCTTACTGTTCCCATCCTTACTGTTCCTATCCTCACTTTTCCCATCCTTACTGTTCCTATCCTCACTGTTCCCTATCCTCACTGTTCCCATCCTTACTGTTCCTATCCTCACTGTTCCCTAGCTCACTGTTCCCTAGCTCACTGTTTCCTATCCTCACTGTTTCCTATACATTTTACATTGTAAATAGTACCTGTAAAGAAGTTGCGGCTGCGGTGTCCATCGTTCAAATTCCGCGGTCTCTTCCTGTTCCCTCCGTGATAGGCGATTCTCATCAGACACTCTCCGCCTATCACGAACATTCTCTCATCCTCAGTTTCTCAGCAGACACTGTGTTGGGTGTTCCGCCAATCACAGACGTCTGCTGGGAAACTGAGGATGAGAGAACGTTCGTGATAGGCGGAGAGTGTCTGATGAGAATCGCCTATCACGGAAGGAACAGGAAGAGACCGCGGAATTTGAACAATGGACGCCGCAGCCGCAACTTCTTTACAGGTACTATTTCCAATGTAAAAATTTCGCTGACCCGAGTATAAGCCGAGGGGGGTACTTTCAGCCCAAAAAAAAGGGCTGACAATCTCGGCTTATACTCGAGTATATACGGTACTTTAATTTACTATTTATAATGATGTGTACTATGGCAAAACAGGAAGGCCTAAAATAGCCCCCAATTTTATTATAATAAATAATAACTTACTTTGTGTTGAGAATATGTTTATTTCTCTGATCCCAGCTAATTTAATCTACCCCAAAGCGCCCAGATAGCCCCCAAATTGCTCATTATTTAAGACATATGCTTTCTATTTCATTGCTAACTACACGGCAGCAACTCCTAATGGGACATTAAATTTGTAACAGATCTTTTTAGTTTTGTTTTTTGGATGGGGGGGGGGGGGTTGAAGATCTCCAATGAGTTACAGAAACTTCAAACATGTTTGAAATTCATTGTTGGTGACACATAATACTTTATATACTCAGGTGCATTCTTGTAAATGGAGACCCATACTAATCATGTGTAGCTCTTACCCCTGGAGGAGCCACTTGGTATACCAGATTCTATGCTCTTTGCCACAACTCTGTGAAACAGCTTCATCCTCTCTGACACATCTATCTGGTTGAATAATGGGATAGTGCAAATACCTTTGCGAGCACAAGTATTAGAATCCTACTCACAACTATATTAGGGTATCAGGAAATAAGCACTAGGCTACACAATTGTAAATAAAGCAAGCATATTGTCCCATGACAAATGTAAGTAGCAATGCACAGATTTACATGAGCAGGTGGACCTTGCGGCTTGCGTATACATGTGCTTTCTTGAGCAGGAGGACCTTGCGGGCGCTGCAGGATTTCAGTCCTTCATGACGTAGTGTGTTACCCATTGTTTTCTTGGTGACTATGGTCCCAGCTGCCCTGAGATCATTGACAAAATTCTCCCGTGTAGTTCTGGGCTGATTCCTCATCAATCGTTCTCATGATCATTGAAACTCTACAAGGTGAGATCTTGCATGGAGCCCCAGACCGAGGGAGATTGACAGTTATTTTGTGTTTCTCCATTTGGGAATAATCGCACCAACTGTTGTCACCCTCTCACCAAGCTGCTTGGCGATGGTCTTGTAGCCCATTCCAGCCTTGTGTAGCTCTACAATCTTGTCCCTGACTTCTTTGGACAGCTCTTTGGTCTTGGCCATAGTGGAGAGATTGGAATCTGATGATTGATTGGTTGCTTCTGTGGACAAGTATTTTTTATACAGGTAACAAGCTGAGATAAGGAGAACTCCCTTTAAGAGAGAGCACCTAATTTCAGCTTGTTACCTGTATAGAAGACACCTGGGAGCCAGAAATCTTGCTGATAGATAGGGGATCAAATAATTATTTCACTCATTAAAATGAAAATCAATTTATAACTTTTTTTAAATGCGTTTTTCTGTTTATTTTTGTTGTTATTCTGTCTCTCACTGTTAAAATAAATCTACCAATAAAATTATAGACTAATCATTTCTTTGTCAGTGGCCAAACATACAAAATCAGCTGGGGGTCAAATACTTTTTTCCCTCACTGTATATATGTGTAGCGCTACCCCCAGTTAAGAGAGCCGCTGGATTTTTGTTTCGGGCCCTGTGTACAGCACCGCCAACCCCCGGCAATCTTACTCGACCCACTCTGGCACAGTTAGTCTAGGGATTATACTTGTATCACAATCAAACAGTATTGCAAGGGTTACCTCTTTGCAATAAGACAACCCACTGATGCGAGAGATCAAGTATAACGGTTTTACTTTAGTTTTAAAAGGGCATAGGCAAAACATAACACATACAATTTTTTTACAGAGCCCTGCAGCAATAGGTATAGCACGCAATAATGGCGCAGCCATTATTGTATACGCGCCCTATGGCGCACTAAAACAATAGTCTATCTCCCCTCCCTGGTCAGGCCTGACACGGAATAAATCTTAGTCTTTTCATTAAGGATTTCTTTGCATGCAAACTTTCGGTGGTGCACTTGATGAAACAGTATTTTTGTAATCCACAAAGTAGGCAGTCTCAAAGAACATTATACTGGAGACCCTTTTTAAATTCTGTCCTGCTACTGGTCTCCAGTGAAGTAACAAACAAACGATCGGTGGGCCAAGGCAGTCTATATGCCTAAACACGGTACAGTCTATTGGATTGAGCAAGTGCTCGCTCACCACTCCGGACGCGATCCCAGTCCGGGACTTCCACCTGCTGTGTCTCCGCACACAGCGTCTGCCACGATCGGGTCCACGATCCAACTGATGTCCTCACTCGACAAGTCAGATGCCACTCAGGCTCCGCAGTGGGGTGGAAGGCTCTTCGGAAGTTGCGCAAGGCCCCAGGCTTCAGACCTTGCACTGCAGCAGATCCGCACAGGAAGACTGTTGCTTACAGCGCGGTGTCCAAAGAGGCCGAGCTCCGCCTCACCTCCTTCTTAAATAGCCCCTCCCATGAGTCTCTGCGGTATCCAATTGCACTCTGGGTGCCGAATAGGGTTCTGGGTAACGTAGTCCCAGGGCCTTAAAGGAGACCCCGCTACACACTCCCCCCACTAAAACTCTTTGGTCCCCAAAGATAACATAACATTAAATTACAGAACGTACAACATCAATCAAAGTTTCGTATGATGTTGGCAGAGGAAATTCCCACCAAAAACGAGGCGGTGAACTTCCCTGCCCACAGGTCACACTATCACTAGTGTCCTGCCTAACTGTGCCAGAGAGTGAGTTGGGGTTGCCCCCCACTAAATGAACAGTGGGAGGATCAGGGTCTTCCACACTCCTCCTGGCAGTAACCACAGTGTCTTCCGCACTCCTCCCCATCTGTGGGTAAGTTAATCTTCTGGGAGGATTTATGGCCCTTTGCTTCCTCTGTCCTCTTGGGCTTTCTGTTATAACAGGTTCCTCTTCTGGAACCAACTTAGGAATTTCCTCTGGTTCGGGAGCACTGGACTCCGGAGCAGGGAGGTACATGGATTCCCTCGGATCTTCTTCTGGGAGTAAGTCACAGGCACTCTCCCAAGAATCTGACCAAGGACTGGACGGGATGAACTCAGTAGCTTCTGCATTCAGTGTGCTGTCTATGGTGTCTTCTTCAGGTGGAAGATCAATAGCAGAAGTTTCTGGGGCCTGAGAAGGCCAAAGCCAACCAAGTTCTTCTCCCTCATCTTCACTTATCTCCGAGGTCTCTGTATCCCCAATCTGAGGGGTCAGAGACAGAGTGTTTGGTCTAGGAGTATCCAGAATGGAAATTGGGTTTGGGGAGTCCCTTGCAGGAGGTATCCGAACTGCTTCAGCAAGTGGGAGTAAGTGGTTTCGGTGCCAGGTCTTCAGTGGTCCCACCTTCCCTGCCGGCTTCAACTTATAGACAGGTAGGCCCGGCAGCTTCTTACAAACGACATAGGGTTCAGGTCTCCATCTGTCTGCAAGCTTGTGTTTCCCAGGGACTCCCAGGTTTCGTAGGAGAACTCGGTCTCCAGGTTGCAGGTCCTCGATCCGAACCTTTAGGTCGAAGTTCCTCTTATTGCGGGCCCCCCTTTGTTCTGAGGCCACCTGGGCCTGTTCATAGGCTAATTTCAAATTATGTCTGAGTCTGTCAACATATCCCTTGTGGGAAGCGGCAGAACAATGGTCTATGGAAGTGCCAAAGGCCAGATCTACTGGTAGTCTTGCCTCTCTTCCGAACATCAGTCGAAAGGGTGAGTACCCTGTGGCATCACTGGTGGTGCTGTTGTATGCATGCACAACTGCCACAATGTGGTTGCTCCAATGCTGCTTCTTTTCACTGCTTAAGGTCCTCAGCATGTTGAGTAGGGTTCGGTTGAACCTCTCCGGCTGAGCATCACCTTGTGGATGGTAGGGGGTAGTTCTTGTCTTCTTGATCCCCAAAGAATCCAGGAGCTTCCAGATCAACCGACTTTCAAAATCCCTTCCCTGATCTGAATGGAGCCGTTGTGGTAGCCCATAGTGTACAAAGTATTTTTCCATAAGCACATTGGCCACAGTGGAAGCCTTCTGGTCTTTGGTTGGGAAGGCCTGGGCATACCAGGTGAAATGGTCGGTTACTACCAGAACATTTCCTAGTCCACTCAGGTCGGGTTCGAGGCAGAGAAAATCAATGCATACCAGATCAAGTGGGCTTTGACTTTGCAGATGGCCCATTGGGGCAGCTTGATGGGGTAAAGTCTTTCTCTGGATGCATTGTGCACATGAGTGGCAGTATTCTTCAACTTCAGCCCTCATGCAGGGCCAATAGAAACGGTCCCTAACAAGTTCAAAGGTCCTTTCCGCCCCTAGGTGGCCATGATTGTCGTGCAAAGCAACCATGACAGTCTCTTGGTGTTTCTCGGGCAGGAACAATTGCCATTTGTCTTCCAGGTCATCAGAGAGGCCCCTTCGGTAGACCACTCCCTGATGCACCTGCAACCTGTCCCACTCCTTCCTCAACAGGCGAGCTTCCTTCGAAGGGTGACGTAAGAGTCTATTCGGATCCTGATTCTCCAGGGCCTCCAAGACCAATCTCCCCATGGGGTCTTCCAATTGGTCAGATCTCAACTCCTTTTTGGACAATTTTGGCAAGTCATCTTCCCCCAGTTGGGTTACCCCACAGTACTGCTTGGGGACTCTGACTATGGTAACCCCTATCTCTTCTGCTCTTCAGTAGGGATGAGCTTCGAGTTCGAGTCAAACTCATGTTCGACTCGAACATTGCCTGTTCGCCCGTTCGCCGAACAGCGAACAAATTGGGGTGTTCGCGGCAAATTCGAAAAATCTATGGGAGAAATCTAAAGTGCTAATTATAAAGGCTTATATGCAAGTTATTGTCCTAAAAAGTGTTTGGGGACCCGGGTCCTGCCCCAGGGGACATGTATCAATGAAAAAAGAAGTTTTAAAAACGGCCGTTTTTTCGGGAGCAGTGATTTTAATAATGCTTAAAATGAAAAAATAAAAGTGAAATATTCCTTTAAATTTTGTACCTGGGGGGTGTGTATGATATGCATGTAAAGTGGCACATGTTTCCCGTGCTTAGAACTGTCCCTGCAAAAAATGTCATTTTTGAAAGAAAAAAAGGCATTTAAAACTCACTCGCGGCTATTAATGAATTGTCGGCTCCCGGCAATACATTCAAAAGTCATTGATAAAAAAAAAAAGCGTGGGGGTTCCCCAGAATTCAATTACCAGGCCCTTCAGGTCTGGAATGGATATTAAGGGGAACCCCGCCACAAATTTAAAAAAAAATTGACGTGGGGTTCCCCCAAATATCCATTCCAGGCCCTTCAGATCTGGCATGGATTTTAAGGGGAACTCCACCCCAAATTAAAAAAAAAATGGCGTGGAGTCCCCCTAAAAATCCATACCAGACCCCTTATCCGAGCACGCAACCTGGCCTGCCGCAGGGGAAAAGGGGGGGACGAGAGAGCGGCCCCCCCTCCCTCCTGAACCATACCAGGTCACATGCCCTCAACATGGGGAGGATGTCCCCATGTTGATGGGGACAAGGGCCTCATCCCCACAACCCTTGCCCGGTGGTTGTGGGGGTCTGTGGGCGGGGGGCTTATCGGAATCTGGAAGACCCCTTTAACAAAGGGGACCCCCAGATCCCGGCCCCCCCTTATGTGAATTGGTAAGGGGTACATTGTACCCCTACCATTTCACGAAGAAAGCGTAAAAAAATGTTTAAAAAAAACACACAAACACCTTGAAAAAGTCCTTTATTTGAAAAAAAAAAACATTCCAGCGGTGAAATCCAGTGTCCCGCGGCGATCCCGATGTCCAGCGCTGTCCTTCATTGGTTGTGCCTGAGCGGACCTGATGGGGAACTCCCTCTCAGTATTTTAAATGTATAGACCCGCCCCTTCTAAAGTTCCCCATCAGGTCCGCCCCCTCGGTATGTCGGACCCGCCTACGTCATTGGCTTGAGCGGGGAACTTCCTTCACTGTGTAATTTAAATTTACATAGTGAAGGAAGTTCCCGCTCAAGCCAATGACGTAGGCGGGTTCCGACATACCGAGGGGGCGGACCTGATGGGGAACTGCTCTCACTTTGGTAATACATGTATAGACCCGCCCCTTCTCATGTTCCGCATCTGGTCCGCTGAGCGGACCTGATGGGGAACTTTAGAAGGGGCGGGTCTATACATTTAAAACACTGAGAGGGAGTTCCCCATCAGGTCCGCTCAGGCACAACCAATGAAGGACAGCGCTGGACATCGGGATCGCCGCGGGACACTGGATTTCACCGCTGGAATGTTTTTTTTTAAATAAAGGACTTTTTCAAGGTGTTTGTGTGTTTGAGGCCCTTGTCCCCATCAACATGGGGACATCCTCCCCATGTTGAGGGCATGTGGCCTGGTACGGTTCAGGAGGGAGGGGGGCCGCTCTCTCGTCCCCCCCTTTTCCCCTGCGGACGGCCAGGTTGCGTGCTCGGATAAGGGGTCTGGTATGGATTTTTAGGGGGACTCCACGCCATTTTTTTTTACATTTGGGGTGGAGTTCCCCTTAAAATCCATGCCAGATCTCAAGGGCCTGGAATGTATATTTGGGGGAACCCCACGTCAATTTTTTTTTAAATTTGCGGCGGGGTTCCCCTAATATCCATTCCAGACCTGAAGGGCCTGGTAATTGAATTCTGGGGAACCCCCACGCTTTTTTTTTTTTTTTATCAATGACTTTTGAATGTATTGATAAAAGCCGACAATTCATTAATAGCCGCGAGTCAGTTTTAAATGCCTTTTTTTCTTTCAAAAATGACATTTTTTGCAGGGACAGTTCTAAGCACGGGAAACATGCACCCCTTTTTCATGCATATCATACACACCCCCCAGGTATGAAATTTAAAGGAATATTTCACTTTTATTTTTTCATTTTAAGCATTATTAAAATCACTGCTCCCGAAAAAACGGCCGTTTTTAAAACTTTTTTTTGCATTGATACATGTCCCCTGGGGCAGGACCCAGGTCCCCAAACACTTTTTAGGACAATAACTTGCATATTAGCCTTTATAATTAACACTTTAGATTTCAAACGTTCGAGTCCATTGTATTTAATAGGGTTCTAAAGTTCACACGAACATTTTGTCTGTTCGCAGGTTCTGGTGCGAACCGAACAGGGGGGTGTTCGGCTCATCCCTGCTCTTGAGCCGCCACTGGCTTGGAGCTCAGCCCCTTGACAGAGGGCCCGCACCCCGTCGGGTGCCACTTGAGTCCAGTCTCCTGTACTGCAGGTGGGGACATGAGATCTTCTAGACAAGGCGTCTGCATCTCGGTTTCCAGCCCCAGGTCTGTACTTTAAGCTGAAATTGAAGGCAGACAGTGCCACCAGCCATCTATGTCCTGTGGCATCCAACTTTGCTGTGGTGAAAAGATAGGTGAGGGGGTTGTTGTCAGTTTTCACCGTGAATTCTGCCCCATACAGATAGTCTCTGAGTTTGTCAACTACCGCCCATTTAAGGGCAAGGAACTCCAACTTATGGGTGGGGTAGTTCTTTTCAGAGGGAGTCAGACTTCTGCTCACATACGCAACGGGCCTCAGTTGCTCTTCATGCTCCTGGTAGAGCACTCCTCCCAAACCATCATGACTGGCATCTACATGAAGTTCATAAGGCTTCTTAGGGTCTGCGTAGGCCAGGACAGGGGCAGTGGTTAAGGTTTTCTTCAACATCTGGAAGGCATCTTCACACTTCTCATTCCACTGGTCCTTGACTGACTCCCCCGGCTTCCTGGGGCCCGAGTCATCTTCTTCCCCCTCCGTCTTTAGCAGCTCATTCAGAGGCCTGGCTATCCGAGAAAACCCCTCCACGAACCTCCTTTAATAGGAACAGAACCCCAGGAAGGATCTGAGCTCTGTCACAGTGGTGGGTCTTGGCCAGGAGGTGACTGCCTCCAATTTTTCGGGGTCTGTGGCTACCCCATCTTCAGACACTATGTGTCCCAGATAGTTGACTGATGACTGATAGAATTGGCATTTTTCAGGTGAGAGCTTGAGTCCTTCCTCACTCAGCCTCTTCAAAACTTTCTCCAGCCTCTCTTCATGTTCTTCCAAGGTTCTTCCGAAGACAATGATGTCATCTAAGTATACTAGGACTTTGATGAGGTTCATGTCTCCTACAGTCTTCTCCATAAGACGTTGGAAGGTAGCTGGGGCTCCAGACAGACCTTGAGGCATCCGATCAAATTCAAAGAACCCCACTGGGGTTATGAAAGCCGTCTTCTCTTTGTCTTCTGGATGCATCGGAATTTGATAGTACCCGCTCTTTAGGTCCATAACACTGAACCACTTGGCTCCAGACAAACTCTGTAGGGCATCCTCTATCCTCGGAGTGGTATACTGGTCGGGTTTGGTTCTCCTGTTGAGGGTCCTGTAGTCTATGCACAGCCTCAATGATCCATTCTTCTTTCTGACCACCACTATCGGGGAGGCATAGGGGCTTCTAGATTCTCGAATCACACCGGTTCGTTTTAGCTCGGCAAGCTGTTCCCTCAAGTCCTCGAGGTCTGCTAACGGAACTCGCCTGACTCTTTCCCTGAAGGGCTTGTCTTCCTGGAGGCGGATTCGATGGGTAGCACTCCTTGCACACCCCACATCGGAGTCATCTTGGGAGAAGATCTTTTCCCACCTGGTCAACTGGGCCTTGGCTCTCTCTTTCAAAGCCCTGGGTAGGTTTGGGTTCTCCATGGAAAGTTTCTCCCACACAGTGCTTTCTCCATCTGTCTTCTCCACATCTGACAAAACAACTGGGGTGGCAGGGCTCACATGACCCAGCAGCACCCTGGCTGGGATCTCCATGGGGCCACCTGTAGTATTCCTGACACTCACAGGTACCTTACAGTGGGCCTTCTTCAGGGCCCTCAACGGGACCACTTCTGGAACTACTTCTAAGCCCGAATATTCTCCCCTTGGATCGGGTTCCAACATGACAAAGGGCCCAGGCTGCTCCCAAGTGAGTTTCACAGTGGCTTTTAAACAGGCCACTTCTCCGGGCTGTAGCACTATCCCTTTTCTTCCCAGCCTCCAGACCTTCCCTACCCCCTCTTCTGGGGCCTGCTGTTCTAGGATCAGTCGTTGGTAGGCCGTCTTCAACATTGGGTGGATCCCAGTGGCTGTTGGGTCTTTCCCTTTTGTTAGAGGGGCCAAGAGTCTTCGGACCAGATCTGTGTTGGTCCCTATTATTAAGGAACTCTTGTTAGCTCCAGGCGGTCGGGGGCATACCACAGCTAAGGTATCAAACACTTCAGCCTTCCCGGCTATGGACGGGTCGAAAGTCAGTTTTATAGGCAGATAGCCATCATAAGGGAAACTCTCTGTCCCAATCCCCCATATCTCCTACTCTTCAATCTTCTGGATGGGTAGGTGACTTAGATGCTTGTCATAAAAGTCCCGGTACAACAGGGTCACTTGCGCCCCAGTATCTAATATGGCTCTTGTGTAGACTCCCTCCACTTGGACAGGTACTATCGGGGAGGGACCTACCAGCTTCTCTGGATATCGCTTCGAAGGAGTCTCCTTCCTTGGATCTTTGCGTTTTCCTTTTGGACTTTCTTTCTTCCATTTCTCTTTGGACTTAAGCCTCTCTTGGGCCTGGTATGCATTGATCTCCCTCCTTTTGATGGGTGTAGCCACCCGCTGAGGGACATTACTTTCTTTCTTTGGGGTGCGTTTCCTCCGAGGAACCTTGTGTTTCTTCTGAGGGGTCTTGTCCACTCTTTTCACGTGCTTCTCATTCAGTTTGGAGCTCACTGGAGATGATGGGCACCTGGTTGACTCCTTCACCGGGGCCCGCTGAAGTTTTCCGGCGGCTTGCGGTTATTCATCTTTTTTTTCTTTGGACTGGTACATACTTTGGCCGCATGTACAACCCCTCCACAGTTGAAACAAATCATGTCCCCCCAATCTTGTAGGGATTCGGGCGCTGAGGTATTTGGAAACAGCTCCCTCCTCGGACTTTCCCTCTCCGGTTCCCTTGACTTCTTTTCCATCAGGGAGGTCAGTATCCCTAATACTTGGGACATCTGCGACTTTAAGGTATCCACCTCTGAGTCTCTTTCCAGGGTCATGGCCGTCCTGACCATCACCGGAGGAGGATTTACCGACTAAACTGGTTGGTTATTCTTCTTCTCCTCCAGCATAGCTTCTTCCTCTCTGACTACTCGGATCAAGTCAGGGTACTCCAGGCTCTTCCCGTCCTGTCTGGTGCATAGCGCCAGTGCGATGGGGTCCAGGGGCTGAGATCCTCTCATCACCTGCTGAACACGGGCCTCATCCACCTTCCGCAGGTCAATCCCCTTCTTAAGGATCATCTTATGCAGGATCTTATCCAGACGCCTCATAAACTCTGATAGTTTCTCTCCTGTCTTTTGGTAGCAGTGCTCCAGCTGGTAAGTGAGCTCAGTGATTTTCTCTGTCCCACCGAACACATTCTGTAGAATGTCCAGATAGTCCTGTGCATCACAGTCTGTTTTACTCATCTTGAGGTTGCGTATGGCCTCTAGAGCAGGCCCCTTCAAGCTCTCAGCAATTCTCTGCTTCTTTCTGTGGTCTGGGACTTCCCATTCTTCTAAGGCCTGAGTGGCACCGTCTAACCACTCCTCAAACCCCTCTTCACCCGAAGGTACAGGTTTCCTTCCAGAGAATATTCTGAGTTTTCTGTATCCCGACATTTGGTAGTCTGTAGGATCCTTCTTACACTGGGCTACAATTTCCCCCAGGACTGCGCATAATTCTGCGCTGAGGGTGGCAGGTGGCGATCCGGGAATTTCCTTTTTCTCCCGTTTTTCTGCTTTTGGGGTGGGTGAAGGAGATAGTTTAGGTGTCTAAAACCGTCCTCCTGGCTTGAGCGGCAGTGCGTGTATTAGGCTATAAGTCTGATCATCTATTGCTTCTACACTTGGATTCTTGAAATGCTCTGGGACTCCGTTATTCCACTCTATTAGTGCGTGGGTCAGTGAAGAATTCGACCTGACATCCACCACCCATACCTTCTGGTGCGGGGACAGCGACATCACTAGCTGCTTCACCGCTTCTTCTTGCCAGATCCCTGGGAGTTCTATGACTACTACCCCGGCTGGATCTGTGCCGACCGCTTTACACCACTGCCCTACTTCTAGTGGGTCCATGCTGGTGCTTTTGCTGCTTGCAACAGGATCCCGGACTCGAGAGCCCCCACGTGTAGCGCTACCCCCAGTTAAGAGAGCCGCTGGATTTTTGTTTCGGGCCCTGTGTACAGCACCGCCAACCCCCGGCAATCCTACTCGACCCACTCTGGCACAGTTAGTCTAGGGATTATACTTGTATCACAATCAAACAGTATTGCAAGGGTTACCTCTTTGCAATAAGACAACACACTGATGCGAGAGATCAAATATAACGGTTTTACTTTAGTTTTAAAAGGGCATAGGCAGAACATAACACATACAATTTGTTTACAGAGCCCTGCAGCAATAGGTTTAGCACGCAATAATGGCGCAGCGCAGTAATCCACCACGCGCAGCCATTATCGTATACGTGCCCTATGGCGCACTAAAACAATAGTCTATCTCCCCTCCCTGGTCAGGTCTGACACGGAATAAATCTCAGTCTTTTCATTAAGGATTTCTTTGCATGCAAACTTTCGGTGGTGCACTTGATGAAACAGTATTTTTGTAATCCACAAAGTAGGCAGTCTCAAAGAACACTATACTGGAGACCCTTTTTAAACTCTGTCCTGCTACTGGTCTCCCGTGAAGTAACAAACAAACGATCGGTGGGCCAAGGCAGTCTATAGGCCTAAACACGGTACAGTCTATTGGATTGAGCATGTGCTCGCTCACCACTCCGGACGCGATCCCAGTCCGGGACTTCCACCTGCTGTGTCTCCGCACACAGCGTCTGCCACGATTGGGTCCCCGATCCAACTGATGTCCTCACTCGACAAGTCAGATGCCAATCAGGCTCCGCAGTGGGGTGGAAGGCTCTTCGGAAGTTGCGCAAGGCCCCAGGCTTCAGGCCTTGCACTGCAGCAGATCTGCACAGGAAGACTGTTGCTTGCAGCGCGGTGTCCAAAGAGGCCGAGCTCCGCCTCGCCTCCTTCTTAAATAGCCCCTCCCATGAGTCTCTGCGGTAGCCAATTGCACTCTGGGTGCCGAATGGGGTTCTGGGTAACGTAGTCCCGGGGCCTTAAAGGAGACCCCGCTACACATATATATATATATATATATATACATATATATATACATATATACATATATATACTGTGAAGCAGTTGGTAAGTATGGCTCCTGATTTTCAACCCTCAGCTGGCTAATCGGTGGGGCCCAGCCTTTATGGTGATGCATATCTGTACCGTCCCTTCTTTAAAACTCTACATGCAGTGGTTTTATGACTACTAGGTGGATTGGCAGTCTCCCTCTTTCCTGATCTGCTAGTAGTGGTAAAATCATACACAGCAGCAGCTGCTTCTTTGTCCTGGTACCACAGCGAACCTTGGTCTGAACACTCATCTGCCTGCAGTCCCTCTGGCTCTGCTCTTAGGGCACTCTGATCCTCAGCAATCTGGTAATCAGCAATCTGGTCCTCAGTCTGCCACTGGTAGGTGCATGCACAGGCATAGAGGGGCACACCATTCCTGTGCCTGCACAGCAAGTTATTTTCTCCACAGCCTGGGAAAACCACTTCTTTCCCCTCATCTTAAGAGTCTGTCCTTGGGAGTTGTGGTTCAGCACTTTATTTACTTGTATGCAAGATCCTTTTGCCAAACTACATTTCCCACAATCCAGTGTGATCTGCATAAGAGTTCTCCTAGAGTGTGGAGACAAGACAGCATGATGGGCAGGATAGAGAGATGTGAATGAGCAGGAGAAAATAGTGGCACTGTCTATGTACTAAGCAGAGGGAGAGACAGTACCGGCCGCGCTGAGAATCCTGCAATAAAAGGAGCCGCAGCCAGCATCTCTGCACCCTCCTCTTCCTGGGAAAGCCAGGCACCCCACTACACAAATATGGATACTATGGCTACTAGGCTTGTGCAATTCGTTTTGTAACGAATCGAAATTCGTCTGAATTTAGCAACTTTCGGACATTCGGAAGCATTCAAATTTCCGAACAAAGCAATTACGAATAAAACCGAATCTGAAATAAATTATATCGCAAATAGCGAATGCCCGAATGTCTTCGGCATAATTCGTTATGAAAAAAGTTACGAATGTACGAATCCATTCGAAGCACAATAACACTCTGCTCTGCTCTCTGCTTCTCCCTCACCGTGCTGAACTCCCTCTCAAAATGGTGTACAGGGGCGGAGGCTATAGCCGCATGTAAAAAACTAAAGTAAAATACGAGATTTCGAATTGTTACAAATAACCGCTATGTATTTAGAAAAGTACAAATCCATTCAAAGCACATTAGGCATAATAGACAGCGTCGTTGTGAGAGAGACATGGAAAATTCCGAATCAACAAACCCAAAAAAAGTTACGAAAGTAGGAGTTGTGTCCAGAATCAACGAAAAACAATGGACTCTACCGAAAGTACGAATTATAAATCAACTAAAAATAAGGCTTACATTAATACAAATCATTCCGATTCAACGAAAAATGTCGCTTGCGAAAATACGAATTAGTCCGAACACGAAAAATCCCGTCTAGCAAAATTACGAATGATTACGAATCAACAGGACCAAAAAGAAACGAACCGAAACTAAACAAATTTTTCCGTTGTGCACAAGAAACGAACCAAAACTAAACACATTTTTCCGTTGTGCACAAGTCTAATGGCTACCACTGGCCTCTCCTTCTAAATATATTGGTTTTCAGACTGTCTTTCTTATCCAGTGGCTTCTCCATTTTCTTAGTCATTGATCTGGAACAAGTAATTGAGTAGAGCAGACTTTACACCAACTTTACTGATATGCATGCTTACTCTTTGGAGAGTGTTTTAGAAATCACTGAAGCCAGAGTCATCATAAAGCAAGTAGAATAAAAAGAGATAGGGGAAGAATGGAGCTGGGGCAGCATTTATTCATCTATCACTTTCTTTACCAGGATCAAAGGGTCCCATGGTCATACAAAAAAAACTGTTTAAATAGGGACTTCACTCAAAAGGGGAAGTTTCACTTGTTTTCCTCCTCCCCCTTCTCTGCCATATTTGGCACTTTATTTTTAGGGGTGGGGAGTTGGTTCCTGGTTTTGACATGTACCCGCCCGTGAGCGGAAGTTCACCCCCTTCACCGGCATCCTTCTGGGACACATCACAGGTCCCAGAAGACTGCGGGACCATTCATAAAGTGCAGTGTGGCTCACGCATGCGCACTGGGAAAATCGGCTGTGAAGCCGGTGCCTGAACCCGAAGCCCTTTAAAGGATCGGCTCAGGTGAAGATAGTGCTGGATCCCTGGTCAGGTAAGTGTCCTTATATTAAAAGTCAGTAGCTACAGTATTTGTAGCTGCTGACATTTAATTTTGGGGGGTGAGACTGGAGCTCCTCTTTAACAAAAATAGCCCAAATCTAATAATTTTTTAAGAGATTCTAACATTTTCTCACACCAAAAAATTGAAGTTGGGTTTTAAGGAAAGTACTTGCTGTTGGGTTTGATTGAAAGTACTTACAGGCACCCCATGATTCCTTTTTCCTTGCACCATATGAAGTTTATTGGCATTCGTAGTACCTTATAAGTTCCCTGTTTACCGTCTACTACTCTACTTCCCACCTGGCACTCTACACATATAAAAGCACCTATCATGGATTACAATAGGTTGTCTATGGAGGCACTCTGGGAATGTCCCATCAAGCTCTATGGCCAGTGATGCCCTCCCTCCGCACAGTATGACAGATAGGAAACACATTTATGGGTTGTAAATAGGGACAGCTGCAAGCCCGTATTGGGTTTTGATGAGAAGACTGAGGATGGTCATTTTATATGCATTTGTGTGCATGTGTCCTTTAAAGGAGACCTGTGCTGCTGATAAAATATGGCTGATATTCTTCACTTTCTTCTGAAAATACTAGTTGCCTGTATATCTCAGGCCTCATTCTATTTGGAGTCCCTGACCCTGAACAAGAATGCAACTAGTGAAGTCAGAGGAAAAACAGAACTTTTGATCTTGATTCTTGTTCGGGGTCTGTGGCTCAGAAATATTGAAGTTTTTGGATCAACTTATTCAGGCAATTTAGCTTTTTAACTACTTCACGCAAAATCATGTACCTGTACATCATTTGGGTGAAGTGGTTGTATGGGGGTGATGCCTGCACCTGCAGGCATCACCTTGGTACCGTTCTTTAAAGCTAGCGGCTGGCTCTCTCATGATAACAACTGATGCGGCTAATAAGCCGCTCGACCGTTATCATAAGGAGCTGAAGGGGACATCCCCCCTCTTGCCGCCTTCCGCCGCTCTGCTCGGGTCTCCTGTCCCACCAGAAGACTGGAGCGACCATCTGGCACGTCCGCCGGCTGTGTGGAGTCTCCGATGTAAAAACACGGAAGCGACGTCACAACGTTACTTCCAGTTTACTCGGCTGCAAATGGTGCTAATTTAAAAAAAAAAAATCAGTATTCAAAAACGACGATTTTAACGTTATGAATACTTTGAAGTGAAAAGGAGGGATTTGGGGTCTTTTAGACCCCCGATCCTCCATAAAGAGTACCTGTCACTGCCATTCACTCTCACAAGGGATGTCTACATTTCTTGTCACAGCAATATAAGTGATCAGATTTAATTTTTTTTAAAGGGACAGTGTTAAATAAAAAAAACAAAAAAAAATTAATGAGAATTTTTTTTTTCAAGCGCCCCCGTCCCCGCAAACTCACGCACCACAGAAAGCGCATACGTAAGTCGTGCCCGCAAATGTAAACAGTGCTCAAATCACACATGTGAGGTATCACCACGACCGTTAGTGCAAGAGCAATAATTCTAGCAAAAGACATTCTCTGTAGCTATTAACAGATAACTGTTAAACATTTTTAAACGTCACCTATGGAGATTTTTAAGTACCGTAGTTTGTCGCCATTCCACGAGTGTTTGCAATTTTAAAGCATGACATGTTAGGTATCTATTTACTCGGCGTAACATCATCTTTCACAATATGCAAAAAAAATTGGGATAACTTTACTGTTTAATTATTTTTTTATTTAAAAAAGTGTATTTTTTCCAAAGCAAATCGCGTTTCAAAGACCACTGCACAAATACCGTGTGATATAAAATATTGCAACAATCGCCATGTTATTCTCTAGGGTCTTTGCTAAAAAAAAAAATATGTATAATGTTTGGGGGTCCTAAGTAATTTTCTAGCAAAAAATACAAATTTTAACTTGTAAGCAACAAGTGTCAAAAATAGGCTTGGTCTTAAAGTGGTTAAAGGGAGAGTTCAGCAGGCGCCATATTTGACCTTTATTAATTTTAGCAGAAAAAAAAAATGAAGCTAAAATAATTCCTGCTTGTTATTGCTGTCTAATTTTTATTTTGGCAAGGTCTGTTTGGTATAAAAAGTGAAACTAATCACAGTTGCAAAAATGCCCTACTGACCTCTATATGATACAACAATACTTGCCTGCTCAGGTAGCCATTGTACATTGTGCCATTTTTTTCAAGCACCTGCAAGATTGTTACATTTACACCTATATAACTTACAGGAAAATACATCAATGTTCCTTTGAAGCTTATGTTAAAAAAAAAAAAAATAATGCTAACTAAGCAAGATTTATTATAGGAAAATAAAAGCATTTGATTCATGACTGGAGAACTCCTTTAAGGCTTCTCCATAGAGACCCAGAGGAATAACAAATGGAACGTCAATTTTCTGGAAAGGTTGACTCATGCCTGAGCTGAGAAAGGGTGAGTTGGTAGCATTTACTTTAGGATTTTAACACCAGGGTGCGAGCTATCTAAATGCATCTTACGAGCACAGTGGTAAATATAACAGTCGAGATCGCTGATGTGGATCAAGCAGAAAGGGTTTAAAAAAAAAGGTTAACATGCTATTAAGGTATGTCACATTTCAGTGAGTCAGTACCGGAGAAGTGTGACCAGCGGTACCTCTCATCACCCTGAGCTTTTTTTTATGTTTCCTTTACTAATACTATTTAAAGCAAATATACTCTTAAAGTGCACCTGTACTTTGTAAGTCAGAGCAACAGGATCACCTAAAGTAGAACTCAACTGTCATCAAACACTACTTTGTTTGGTAGTGTACTATTATGTAGGCAGGATCATCCTGATTGTTTTTTTAATACCCAGTATAGATCAACTTTTCTTTCGCAGGCAATTTCCGGCAATTGTGCACACCACTTAACCGAGTCACATACTTTTTGTTTCATAATGCCTTGTACACACGATCGGAATTTCCGATGGAAAAAGTCAGACGGAATTTTTTCATTGGATATTCCGACGGTGTGTGTGCCCCATCGGACATTTTTCCATCGGAATTTAGAAAGAGAACATGTTCTCTTTTTTTCCGATGGAAAAAAGTCCTATCGGAAATTCAGTTCGTCTGTGTGGAACTCCGACGGAGAAAAAAACACACATGCTCACAATCAAGTCGACGCATGCTCGGAAGCATTGAACTTCATTTTATTGGCTCGTCATAGTATTGTATGTCACCGCGTTCTTCACGGTCGGAATTTGGTGTGACAGTGTGTATGCAAGACAGCTTGAGCAGAATTCCGTCGGAAAAATCCGTCTGAGTTTATCCCGACAGAAAATCAGATCGTGTGTACAAGGCATATTTTTTTTTTTATAAATTGTATTTTTATTGAAAAATTTTCTGAAAAATACATATCAAACAGTATTTTGAAATGTCAATTAGGAAAATAAGCAAATTAAAATTATACAACCGTGGTATTAAACACAATATAAACGAAAATAATTAAAATAATTAAAATTAAATTAAAATAAACTAATTAAAAATAAAAACATATATAAAGGAATCAGTATAGGCTGATCATCAAACATAAAAAGCTACCATACATTAACCACTTAAGACCCGGACCAATATGAAGCATAAGGACCAGGCCCCTTTTTGCGATTCGGCACTGCGTTGCTTTAACGTGGTCGTGCGACGTGGCTCCCAAACAAAATTGGCGTCCTCTTTTTTCCCACAAATAGAGCTTTCTTTTGATCACCTCTGTGGTTTTTATTTTTTGTGCTATAAACAAAAATAGAGCGACAATTTTGAAAAAATGCAATAATTTTAACTTTTTGCTATAATACATATCCCCAAAAAATATATAAAAAAACTTTTTTTTCCTCAGTTTAGGCCGATACGTATTCTTCTACATATTTTTGGTAAAAAAAATCGCAATCAGCGTTTATTGATTGGTTTGCGCAAAAGTTATAGCGTTTACAAAATAGGGGGGTAGTTTTATTGCATTTTTATAATTTTTTTTTTTTACTAGTAATGGCGGCGATCAGTGATTTTTTTCGTGACTGCGACATTATGGCAGACACATCGGACACTTTTGACACTATTTTGGGACCATTGTCATTTTTACAGCGACAAGTGCTATAAAAATGCACTGGTTACTGTAAAAATTACACTGGCAGTGAAGGGGTTAACCAGGAGGGGGCGCTGTAGGGGTTAAATGTGCCCTGATTTGTGTTTCTTACTGTGGGGGGGCGTGGCTTAGCGTGTGACGTCACTGATCGTCGTTCCCTATTACAGGGAACAGACGATCAGTGACAGGCTCACTAGGAAGCACGGGGAGAGGTTTGTTTACACTTACCTCTCCTCGTTCTTCCTCTCTGTGACCCAAACGCGGGAAACCAGCGACGATCGGGTCCGCTGTTCCCGCGGGGACGGTCACGGAGAAGAGGACCGGGTCGCGAGCGCGCCACTGGCGGCGCGCTCGCGACCCACGGCTGGGCTCTTAAAGGGGACGTACCTGTACGCCCATGTGACCGGCCGTGCCATTCTGCCGATGTACATCGGCGTGCGGCGGTCCTCAAACGGTTAAGAGGCTATGTCCAACCTTGAAGGAGTGGGGGTTGGATGGGTATCAATAGGTGGGGTCAAGGGGATAAAAAAGAGGGGATAAGATGGTAATAAGTGGCGTACAAAAAACATAACAAAACCACAGGGGGATTTGGAGGCAATACCTTCACTAATTAAATAAAAACAAGTGCAAGGTGTTAGTAGAAGAATCAATGAGAAAAGCCGTATATGGAGCGGTCCCAGGAATCCCATATTTTGTCAAATCTATCAACAGCATCCTCTACCATGGCTGTCATATGCTCCATTCTGCGGATATCATTTATAGTTTTCAAAAGCTGGGCCTGAGTTATAGGGGAGGTGGACAACCAACATGCCGGAATAGCTCTTTTTGCCGCTAGTAAGACATATGAGGCCAATTTATTCAAAGCTTTTCCCAAGCCAGGGACAGGAAGGCCCAGAAGGAGGTGTATCGGATCTAAAGGGACAGGGAAATCTAAAATCTGCTGAAGCAAGGACACGACCATGGACCAGAAAGGAACAATTAGTTCACATTGCCAGAAAACAGGGCATAAGTTTTATTGAAAATAATAAAATGTGTACAAGACATTTGTAAATAGAATAAAATTTGAATGTGAAAACAGAATGTATACAATGTCATAATACCACTGATATAATCTAGGTGTATAAAGACAAGAGAAAAATAAAAGAAACAAAAAAAAAGATAGATTGGTGACAAAAACATCTTTATTGGTTGAGCAAGGAACAGATACCATTGGATGTGCTTAGAGTATCATTACAAAACGACAGATCAAGTATATGTTGGTTTTGAAAAACAGTAAAGGCAACAATTACCAAGGGAGTACTTAGGCTTAGGAGAATAGACTTAATTTTAGATGTATAGGATGAAAGAGAAGAAAAAAAAATAAAAAAAGAAGAAGGGGAAGTGGGGAGGGGAGAAGAGAAGGTGGGGGGTTTATTCCCCCTCATCTCGAATGGAAGTTGTTAATCGAATTTCTGTTCTTTTAGCGTAAAATATTTGGTCTCAACGCTGAATATCATCCGAAAGGGAACTGAGAAGGGGCCAAGATGGCTGTATAGTGTAATTTCTAGGGGTTGTTGGTGGCAATAAAGACAACTTAGTTGTTCTCTAATATTGTAGTGTTGTCTTAAACTGCTGCCAGCTATACCATGTTCATGTGTATTATTACAATTTTTTCCTGTGATATACTAATAAGTTCCTCTATTCTTTCATATTGTTAAGTCTATGGATCCATTCTTTCTTTGTTGGGGGGATTGGAGAGTGCAAGTGGCAGGGAATACAGTGTTTAGCAGCATTTATCATAAACATTGCAAGAGATTTGAGATATCTTTTTTTTTGGTATAGTGGTGTGGTGGAGAAGGTATTGAGCGGGTAAGTATTCAACATTTTCAAAAATAACAGCTAGGATAGTTTCATGTACTGTCTTCCAAAATGGTTGAATTCTGGAATAGTTCCACCAGATGTGTAGCATGGATCCCTCGGCTTCATCACATCACCAACATTTATTAGGAATCAGGTTTGATAATTTGTGAAGTAGGGCTGGAGTTCTGTACCATCTTGTGAGTATTTTGAAACCACACTCCTGAGTTGCAACATTCAGAGATCCCATGTGAGTAAGTACATATGGATTTCCATTCAAAGTTAGAGAGCTTTATATTAAGACCGGGGGAAAGGAAACTGCGCTATAGGTCTGTGGATTCAAACACAAATTAAAATTAAATAAAAATAAAAATAGTGCAGTGTTGAACCAGCATCAAAATGGATGTAAATATACACTGGAATAATCCAATATAAAAACCATCAAGTGTATAAGAAATCTTAACAGTGTGTGCCGTGGTGAAACCAGTATCGGCAATGGTAACAGAATGAGTCCAATAACTGTACTGATAAAGGTCCTTATATTAGAAAGAAACCCAAAAGCAAGTCCACAATAGTTGGAGTGATAGGAAGTGAACCTATCTATTCACCCAATAGCACACGTGCACCTCCACCAGGTAAAATGCCTGCTTACCAGAACACAGGCTGTATTGAGCCTATCAAGCGGTCACACTCCTGGGTAATGTTGCTCACACCAATAGAGGATGTATAGGGAAAACCAGACCGAGCAGGATTTTCACCTCAACAATCACAGAGATCCTCCTTCATGTCCCAAGAAAGAGAAGGTAATCGCATAGCGTAATACTGTTTATGTACGCATTTATGTAAATAAAACAATTGTACTTACAAGAAGTCTGACAATAAAAAATGATAAAACCATGGAGAAAAGCCGGCCGATGTGCAGACAACCTGTCCACTGGGTGACAACGTCAGTGCGTCAACCTCCCGACGATCGTTTCGTCTCACACAGACGTCGTCATGACGGATCAGGTGACGCACTGACGCATCGCATTAAGAAGGACAACAAGCCACGCCTCGGTGTGGCTCTCGGGCAGCGGAACCATAAAAAATATTCAGTTAAAAAATGGATCTCATCCGAAGGAGTAAAATCCAGTAAAAGAGGACTAGAGCTTAAGAGATATGTAAACTATGTGTAATCTAATGCAAAAGGAAATGAGCCCATGGGACTTTGAGTGAGTTGATCATAGAGGCCAAAACAAGCGGGTCGAATAAATGCATTGAAATTTATTGCAATTTCAAGAACATGGTCACAAATTGAACATAAAAACACCATGAAGCATGTAAAACATAAACATGTCAGATACAGTCCTTAGAAATACATAGTGTACATTGACATCATGTGTACTCGACGCATTTCGCAAGCTCCGCTCGCTTCCTCAGGAGTTGATGTATGTACAGATTATAATGTGGTTGGTAAACCCAAGGGACTGATCCCAAATGGCGTCAGCGAAGAGTTCTCCAACTGGGAGCTGAACGGGCGTGGCTCGCAGCAACCAGTCGGGGGCCCGATGGGAGATGACCATGGCAAAACAAGGTAATAGAGTGTGTGTTCTCTGAGTAGCCCCATTGGCCATATGTGTCATGACAACCCTGTGTAGGATGTCACACTCATATGAAACACAGACCAAATGAAAGGAAAAAATATTTATATTTTTTCCTTTCATTTGGTCTGTGTTTCATACGAGTGTTAATGGAACAATATTTTGTACAATAGATGGTTTAGCCTTGAGTCACTGGCCACAGTGTGATGCACACACATATTTAATCCAATCGTAAAATAAACAGATTCCTTCAATATTCCAATCACATGTAGCGGTACCCCCGTAAGGGCTGCTAAGTATTGTGGTCCGTCTGTTACCCTGCCCAGTCGGGCACACAGTTCTCATTCACCCTTAGGCAGAAAAACAGTCCTTAAACTTTTTTGTTTTGTTTTTATTGAGGAGTATTAAATTTTGATGGGATAAGGGAGTATGGGATGCCCACTTGATTGAAGTACAATGTATACGGGACACAACTATATACACTTCCTGTATATACTCCTCTACACTGTAGCTCCAGCACAGAACTTGCTTGCAGACTATGTCTTCTCAACACCTCCAGCACATCACTTGCTTGCAGACTTCCAGGACCAGCTAGCACTATATTTTAGGCCTGACACTGGCTCAGCCAGGCCTTAGCAAATGCACTTTGCAGGTAGGGACAATGGGCCCCTCAGGTGTAGAAGAAAAATTGTGGTAGTCGTAGTTATAGCTGTCCACACCTGAGCCCCAGGCCCAAGGTCATCTCCCCCCCAGACTGGAGAGCTCCCTCAGGGTCACGCCTAGCACTCCATCTCCAGCTTCTTCCTGAACAACTCCTTCCCCAGCTGGGCTGACCCTGGGTATATAAGGGGGCCTGCCCCCTGCCAATCCAAGTTGGGGATTGGTCAGGGCTCCTCAGAATACCCCAGGCAGCTCCACCTTTCCTCTCCTCCTTCCTTTCCAGAAGATGCTAGAATATTCTGGAAAGAAGTGGAAGGTCTTGGTGATGCTGCCTGTGAGTCACCAGCTCTGCCTGAGTCACTCAACCTTGACCCAGAAGAAAAACACACAGGCTTGGCTGCCAGCCAAGCCTGACAATTTACCTATCCTGTACAAAAAATCCTACTCACTATCTAGCAACCTAGAGGGTGCTACACATAGCTATAAGAAATCAATGTATGGATATTTTTAGATCACCTGAAACTTGTTGAGTTACAGTCGTAAAAAAAAATGAAGAAAATATAAACAGAAACAATCAGGCAGGTTATGCATCATTTTACATCTTTTATGGCATGCAAAAGAGGTTATTTAACCACTAGGGGTCCGCACTATAGCCAAATGACGGCCACAGCGCGGACCCCTAATGCCGGGAGGCCGTTAATAGACGTCCTCCCCTTTGCACGTGCAACGTGCGCCCTCTGCTACGCGCGCCCCCTGCAGGGCATGCGCGGTGCCCACTGTGATCACCGAGTCACTGAGACTCGGGTGATCACAGATCCGAGTAAGGTGCCGGTCCCGGCCCCTTACCACGTGATCAGCTGTCAGCCAATGACAGCTGATCACGTGATGTAAACAAAGCTCGGTAATTGTTTTTTTTTCTCTTCTCGCTGACAGCGTGAGGAGAAAAAAAAGCTGATCACCGGCTCTTGTGTAAGGAATATCGGTCCCCAGTGGAAGAGGCACATCAGCCTCATTAGTGCCCACCAGTACCGCCTGCCAGTGCCCCCTGCCAGTGCCCACAGTGACCACCAGTGCAATAAAGTGCCACCTATCAGTGCCCATCACTGCCACCTATCAATGCCCACCAGTGGTGCCAGTCAGTGCCTCATCAGTGCCACCTAGCAGTGCTGCCTATCAGTCTCACCTACCAGTGCTGATCAGTGCCCATCATTGCCACCCATCAGTGCCCATCACTGCCACCTATCAGTGCCCATCACTGCCACCTATCAGTGCCCCCATCACTACCACCTATCAGTGCCCATCACTGCCACCTATCAGTGCCACCTATCAGTGCCAATTCTCAGTGCCCACCAGTGCCACCTATCAATGCCCTTCAGTGCAACCCATCCATCAGTGCCACCTCTCAGTGTCACCTTTCAGTGCCCACCAATGCCGCCTCTCAGTGCCCACCAGTGCCGCCTATCAGTGCCGCCATATCGGTGCCCATCAGTGCCAGTCTATCGTGCCCATCAGTGTAGCCCATCAGTGCCCATCAGTGCAGCCTATCAGTGCCCATCAGTGCAGCCTCATCAGCGTACATCAATGAAGGAGAAGAATTACCCATTTGCAAAATTTTATAATAAAATATAAAACGGTTTTGTATTTTTGTTTTTAATTCGGTCTTTTTAAAAAAAATATTAACAAAAAATAAAAATCACAGAGGTGATCAAATACCACCAAAAGAAAGCTCTATTTGTGGGGAAAAAATGATAAAAAATGTATTTGGGTACAGTGTTGTATGACTGCGCACTTCAAAGAATGAGAGCACTGAAAGCTGAAAATTGGTCTGGGCAGGAGGGGGATTTAAGTGCCCAGTAAGCAAGTGGTTAAATTACTATTTTTTTACAAAAAGAGCAAGTTATTTAGATCAGATTGAAAAAAAAATACTTGCATGGCAAGTTGGATCTGCCTGCCTATCTATCTATCTATCTATCTATCTATCTATCTATCTATCTATCTATCTATCTATCTATCTATCTATCTATCTATCTATCTATCTATCTATCTATCTATCTATCTATCTATCCATCTATCTATTCTGTACTGCTGCTGATAACTCTCCCCATCCTCTAAATCAGATGTTTTCTAGGTTCTCTTTCTTCCTTTCACTTTCTTGTCTTTTGTCAGGAGGTTACAACATCTAAACAGATTACTTTGTCCTCAGAGTACAATATCCGGTTCCTCCACTATGACGGTAAATAGACAATGAGAAGGAGAATGACAGAATGTCACCCATGGTCAAGCTGGCCAACCCTGCTCTGCAGATTATACCTTCCACTGTCATCTGCTGTCAAGTTAGCACATTTAGTTTACTTTAAATGTATAGTTATCAGAGTAATAAGACTTTTAGGACAACTGCAAGACTACCATTCAAAAATAGTGTGGAAGGAAGAGGGAAGTCCTACATCCCTAAACAAAGCAAAAAATTGCATTCATTTACACATTTTTGTATGCACATTTGTGTGGAATGAATTTTTCTCCTGAGGAACCTGCGAGTTTTACTTTAAACTCTAGGGGCAACTTCCTGCTGGGTGGCTATAGTTTTTAGCCTCTTAAAGATGGCTTTTACTTCCTCTTTTGTTCCCTGCAACGTAAAATGTGCATAATGGGCTAGTATGCTTCACATTTGCACTTACCTGCAAACGAAGCCCGCGATGTCCCTGGTTGGTCTTCACCCCTCTTCCTTCCTGGACCATGGACTCCGGCTCTGTAACTGGCTGGAGTCACGTGATGTCACTCTCACGCATGTGTGCCTGAGCCGCTGGTCACGACACGGGCCCTATAGAAACGGCACGATCGTGCCCTTTCCTCAGTGCGAATTCACTGATGATGTTGGCACAAGCGTATATGGTAAATATCTCCTAAACTGTGCAGGTTTAGGAGATATTTCCAGTACCTACAGGTAAGCCTTATTATAGGCTTACCTGTAGGGAAAAGTGGTGTATCTAGGTTTACAACCACTATAAGCTGACTGTTTCAATTGCCAAATCCCTTTGGCTCCTCTAAGCGGTGCCCTTTGGCTCTTCTAGAGCGGTTCTCTATTTAGTTCACTTGAAGAGAGGCTGAGCAGAAATGTGTCAAGAGGCTACAGTACCAACCATAAGTATTGTGAAAATAATGCTTAATCTAGCCAATATTGATAATATAGAACATAAATTCACAGGGAACAAGTGAAACTAGTGAATTGCAGAGCTGTCCAGCAAACAGCTCTGCTAAAATCAAAAGGTGCACTCAGTTTATTTAAGGTTAAAGAAGATCTATCATTTGAATGGTTATTTTACAGTTCTGTCCAATATAGGACAAAGTACACGTAGTATTTTGTCCCATGTTTCTAATTGTCTTCTAACCCTATATATGAGTACCAACCTGCCCCCCTCTCCCCCTGCTATGGCTGATCCGATAACATCTATGAAGGAGACAGTTGACTCATAGGGCAGCTATGAAAACTCTAATGCCTCGTACACACGACCGGTTTTCCCATTGAGAAAACTGCCATGACAGCTTTTGGCTGGGAAAACCAGCCATGTGTATGCTCCATTGTAGTTTTCCCGACGAAGAGAACTCTCTTTTTTCCCGCCAGGATTCCCGGCAGTCTTTTTCCCATCCTGAAAACCGTTGTGTGTATGCTTTCCCGAGGGGAAAAAAAAACAGGCATGCTCGTAAACAATTTGATGCATGCGCGGAAGCATAGAACATCATTTTGTCGGCTCATTGTAGTCTTTGACGTCACCGCGTTCTTGCCAGTCAAAAGTTCAGCGGTATTTGGCCTGAACGTGTATATGCAAGACAGGCTTGAGAGGAATCCCGTCAGGAAAATTGTCGTTTTTTTTTCCTGCAGGGAAAAACGGTTGTGTGTACGAGGCACAATGGCAAGAGGAATGCAGAGGCTAACACCCCCCTTCTCTCTGCATTCTTCTTGCTGTTGTTTGTCAGAGGGAAGTGCTTACAGCCAAGACAAGCTGCAGCTATGGATCAACCATCTCCTTTATAGCTGTTGTCGGATCAGCCACAGCAGGAGGATAGGGAGGCAGGTGGATACTCATAACACGGATTAGAAAGCACTTAGCAACATGGAACAAAGTACACATGCTTTGTCCCATGGGGAGAAAACTGTAAAAAAAAAATCTAATGGTAGATCTTCTTTAATTTTAGATGGGGGCTATTGTGATGGCCTGCTTGGAGCTCAACAGTCAGCTTTGTCCAAACATTGTGTCCAACATTCATGCTGTTCAACTGCAAATCCATGCTAATGTTGTAATGCTGCTACTGTATTGAACGTGCTCTACTGTATAAAGGGTTGCTACTTCTATGTAATCCTCTGCTGCCAGATTTTGAGAGCTCTGAACATGAGAGGTTGGTGGATCTGCTTACTGATGACCAATCTAACTAGAGATGCAATTTACTGCTCCTGCCCTTGTGAATAGGTAAAGGGATCACCCTCCGCTTGTAAGTCACAAGTTGCAATAATCCATAACGGCATCTTTCTGTGTTCCTTCATTAAACCCCAGTTCAATGTTCAAAGTACACTCTAGTCAAGACTGAAAAATAAAAATAAAGAGACATATAGAGTAACTAGCATGCCGTGTTAAAATACAAGCATGAATAATAAAGTTCTCCTATTTGCTGCCTATAAGCCTGTTAAAAATATTATTATTGGGCAGTCTCCACCTTTCAGCGCATACACAGGGACACATGAGTAGGGGGTAGGGTTGCCACCTGTTCAGTATTCACCCAGATAGTCTGGGTTTTGAATTATGTGTTCGGGTTTTAGGCAAACTGAAACCAGGACACATTATTTAGACCCGGCTGTGGCTCCCCAAGTAACCAAGATAGTCACGCATAAATCTGTTGCCACCTGGGAGCTGTGGGCCGCTGTCTGGAGGCAGGGCAATGATGTCAACAAGAGCAATTTGGCCACACCCACTATTCACTGTGACACGCTATGCACACCGCATTACTACTCTCCTTGGAGGCACCCAAAGGTGTCCCAGGCCGCTAAAGTTGTTGGGGCTTGGCTTGAAGAAAAGGTGGCAACCCTAGCAGGGGGCCGACCTCAACAACAACCAAAAAGAGACAGCTGTAATACTTATATAAACAAATAAAATAATATTGAACCAAAAAGAGCCAGCTGGCCCCCTGATGATGTACGAAGGTGGCAGTGTATTACAGCAGACAATGCTAGATTTTCTGGGTGTGCAAGTTTTTTGTTTAGGACGACCCAGCAGACAAGGTAAAAGAGATGTACCGTGTGAGAGTGAAGTTCCTCTTTAATGTTTAATAAATGTGTTTTTTTTTTTAAAGACCTTTTATTCTAGGTACTATACTTTTTCAAAGTTTAATTAAAATGCATACACTCTTATGGTGTGTCTGTGCATGTGTTCAGTCCAATGAGCAAAATATGCATTTTGAGCGCCTTAAAAGCAGGTTGGTTTTTAGGCTGCCTCTGTAGTTCCTGCTCGCTGTACATATCCTTATGCTTATATTGTTTCTGTGCCGTTTTAACAATGCGTTAAGATAAAATAAAGAATAATGGCGATTATTACTATTCCTCTAGATATGGATCTTTCCCTGTTGCAATTCAGCAGTCATTTCTCTTCCTCTCTGCCTAATGACAGAGACAAATTAACCAGCATAAATTCCACCTTCTTTGCATTCAGCTTTTTTTCACATGACTCTAACAATTAAATGAAACGTATTGTCCATCAGTTCTAATATCCTGTTTTACCACAATGACAATAGTCCTTAGGCTGTAAATGAGGATGACATAATATCACCTGTGGTCATACTGGCCAATCCTGTTCTGCAGCTTACATTTTCCCAGTGCTAAATGAATCATCTTTTCTTCTTCTTCTTAAAGTAATCCTGTCCTTTGATTACAGCTATCAAACTAAATTAACCAGTCAAAGGCAGATTCCGAGGATATACCTGCAATTAACTATATTTTATCTTTCTGGGCTCTGCAAGTCTCAGAAATTAGGGGTGCTGCAGCCAAAGAATAGTCACGTTCCCTTTTTACATCCATCAATGCTCTCTGAGCTGCTCTGCCAGAGACACCTTACAGTGCAGAAAAAGGAAGGGGGGGGATGGGGTTAGAAATATGACTGAATATTAGCTTCTTGCTGCCCACGTAATGCACATGTATGGCAGAAAAAAGGGACGGGCTTTTTTGCATACATGCAAAATAAAACCAGAGAGGTTCCCTGCTCAACTTACCGACCAGCCTGCAAACAACCAAGTTGTGTTTTGACGGGGATCTGTAGCTTACGGCTATATTTGCAAATGTGTGCAGACTAAACCCCTGTTTTTAACGCATACTGTTAGACAGGACAATTCAGTTGTTTGCAGGCTGATCGGTAAGTTGAGCTGGGAATGGTTTTGTATTGCATGCATTGCCCTTCCATGTGCTCCTTGCTTCAAAGGCCAGATATACAGTAGGTGAGGCAGTGGCCATTTGTTTGTACTGTTGAAATATTGGTGAGGGGATGCACTGGCTGCCATAGTGCTATGTGCTGGGTGTCCCTGTGCCTTTAACCTCTTGCCGACCAGCCGCCGTCATTATACTGTGGCAGGTTGGCTCGTTCTAGCAAATCGCTGTAGCTGTACGTCGGCTCTGGAACTCGCTTTTGAGGGCGCGCATGCTCCCATTGGCCAGCGGGGGAGCCAATCATCGGGTCCGGCGGACTCTATGTCCGCTGGCAACCCGCGATCGCTCCCCGCAGTGACAGGATGGGGATCTGCCTGTGTAAACAGGGGAGATCACACAGATCCATCTTTCTGCTAAGCAGGGAGACGGATCTGTGTGTTTCCCCAGTCACACAGTCCCCAATACAGTTAGAAAACACAAACATGGACACATTTAACTCCTTGATCGCCCCTGATGGTTAACCTCTTCCCTGCCAGTGTCAGTACAATAACAATGCATATTTTTAGCACTGATCACTGTAATAATGTCACTGGGTCGCAATCCCGCTAAAAATCACTGATCGCCGCCATTACTAGTAAAAAAATTAATAATAATAATAAAAATTTCATAAATCTATCCCCTATTTTGTAGACGTGATAACTTTTGCGCAAACCAATCAATATACGCTTATTGCGATTTTTTTTACCAAAAATATGTCGCAGAATACACATCGGTCTAAACTGTTAAATACATTTGTTTTTTTTTTGGAAATGTTTTATAGCAGAAAGTAAAAAAAAATATTTTTGTTTTTCAAAATTGACGCTCTTGTTTTGTTTATAGCGTAAAAAATAAAAACTGCAGAGGTGATCAAATACTGACTGTCTTCCAGCCTGCTGTGCCATTCATCTGGTGGATCAGATCAGATGGCAGTCAGGTGTGAACAGACAGGCAGTCCGTGTCCATCTGAACCCCCTAATAAAGGAGAGCCAGGTGTGTCCGTATCCGCTCTGCATAATGTGTATGGGGCCTAAAGATGACCTAAAACCATGGTAGATCCCCTTTAATGATTCACTGCCCATAGATCTAAAATGATGAGTGAAATGTTTATGGGGTCAACACAAAATCTCGTTATGTGTAGGACCAGTATACAGGAGAAATGTGTGAAATATCTGACCAGCCTCTTATAGCGGACCTTTCCCCCTTGTACACAAAATTCACATCAGCATGCTGATATGAAATCTTCTTACATTCATTAGTTAAAGCGGTAGTAAATGGGTCCCCGGCAGCTTTAAGCCATAATGTACTAGCATGCACTTCATACTAGTACATTATGACAGACTTACCTACAAACGCCTCCAGCTCTGTGCTCTCACCGCTCTCCCTCGTCCCCGGAAGCTTCCACCTCCGCCCAGTCTTTCTTCCAGGTTTGGGATCTTCGGCCGCTTGATTGGCTGTGCCGGGGTGACGTCACTGCTGCACATGTGCACGGGAGTCACATCGCATCAGCACAAAGAGCGGGCCTTATATGTGGTCTGAGCTGCGCATGTGCGGCTCAGATCACATTACTTGCTTACAGGCAGGGGGTCTAGGGTCTCTTTTGTTATATAAACCCTGCTTGTCAGCAAGTTTTGTAACAACTGACTTTACTACCACTTTAAACAAACATTTTTTGCTTTTACTTACAATTATTGTTTTTCCAGTTCCTGGTTGAGTGAGGCACTGGTGATGTAACCCTGACCTCACAGCTGCATCATGAGAAGTTCCTGTCACATATTCCATGACACATTCCCACAGTTCTAGGCAGAGTTCCAGGAAGCAGAGGGAAAAGAATTAAACTGTCCTTTGTAAAAAAAAAAAAAGGCCACCATGAGGAGAATGGGGAGGAAAATAAAAATTTTGTTTGGAGAAAATAAAAAGCCTGCAATTATTTATAAGTATCTATTTGTAGATTGCCATCACTAAACATTTCCAAAAGTGCCCTTTTAAAAAAAATGTAACAAGTAAAATGACGGCTGGGTGAGACCATTCTTGTTCTGGGAGGACGTCATATGATGCATATGTCACTGTCTGAGGAAAGGAAAGCCAATAACTGGCTTTCCTATGACAGGGGACATTTACACTGATAATTAGGGCACTGATCATCAGTGCCCTAATGATCAGTGCAGCCCATCAGTGCCAATCAGTGTCCGTCAGTGCAGCATATCAGTGCGCATACCACCAAAAGAAAGGTCTATCTGTCTCAAAAAAGTTTATAAAAATGTCATATGGATACAGTGTTGCATGACTGCGCAATTGTCATTCAATGTGCGACAGCACTGAAAGCTGAAAATAAGCCTGGGCTGGAAGGGTGTAAGGATCCAAATCTTTGTCCACTGCAATATAGTTGCAGATCACTATCCGTTATAATTAGAGATGAGCCGAACACCCTCCGGTTCGGTTCGCAGCAGAACATGCGAACAGGCAAAAAATTTGTTTAAACACGCGAACACCAATAAAGTCTATGGGACACGAACATGAAAAATCAAAAGTGCGAATTTTTAAGGTTAATATGCAAGTTATTGTCATAAAAAGTGTTTGGGGACCCTGGTCCTGCCCCAGGGGAAATGTATCAATGCAAAACATTTTTTTTAAAACGGACGTTTTTTTTGGGAGCGGGTGGCCCCACCCTCAGCTGTAAAAGAGCTGTCACGGCAGGATAGTGTCATCGGGTACCTCTCATGGAGGCAGGATCGAGTCGGCTTTTTTTTTTCCGTATCGCTCACGAGAGGAATACATCGTTGGAATTTTTTTTTCTTTTTTCTTTTTTTATTTTTATTAAAGGACTTGTCCCAAGCTGTCTACTGTGGTTTTTAACACATTTTTTTTGTGAAATAGTAGGGGTACAATGTACCCGTTACCAATTCACATAGGGGGGGGCGGAATCTGGGGGTCCCCTTTGTTAAAGGGGGCTTCCAGATTCCGACAAGCCCCCCGCCCGCAGACCCCCACAACCACATCCTCCCCATGTTGAGGGCATGTGGCCTGGTACGGTTCAGGAGGGGGGTGCTCTCTCGTCCCCCCCTCTTTTCCTGCGACCTGCCAGGTTGCATGCTCGGATAAGGGTCTGGTATGGATTTTGAGGGGGACCCCCACGCATTTTTTTTTTAAATTCTGGTTCGAGGTTTTGGCCGCGAGTAGTTTTAAATGACTTTTTTTCCTTTAGAAATGACATTTTGCGCAGGGACAGTTCTAAACACGGGAAACATGTGCTACTTTACAGACATACTATAGACACCCCCAGGTACAAAATTTAAAGGAATATTTCACTTTTATTGTTTCACTTTAAGCATTATTAAAATCACTGCTCCCGAAAAAACAGCTTTTAAAGTTTTTAAAACGTTTTTTTGCATTGATACATTTCCCCTGGGGCAGGACCCGGGTCCCCAAACCCTTTTTATGACAATAACTTGCTTATTAACCTTTCAAATTAGCATTTTTGATTTCTCCCATAGACTTTTAAAGGGTGTTCCATGGCTTTCGAATTTGCCACGAACACCCCAAATTGTTCGCTATTCGGCGAACGGGGCGAACAGCCAATGTTCGAGTCGAACTCATGTTCGACCCGAACATAAAGCTCATCCCTAATTATAATCTGAAAATGAACTAAAAACATACAAATCAGTGCAGTCTGGGTTGACTCTCAATAATCTTTAGGCTATGTACATAAGATTCAGGGCTTTTTCACACCATATTGGTTCATCTGAGCATATGCGTTTTATGAGCGTTCCCACGTCATATGTTTTTGGAACCCCAATAATTTCAGGTGGCCGCTGAACGTGCAGGAACATGCAAAAGCTACTGCAGGCAGGATTTTTTACAATTTATGCATGGTACTACGGTACCTTTCCGATTTGGTGGTCGCGAATGCACCCCCAGGGGAGTGATGGAAAGGTTTGTGATGTTTAAGCAAACCTGATTATGATTTGTCCTACATAGGTATAGCACAAGTTTATTTAAATAAGCAATCTTCTAAACATACACTCTCAATCTCGGGTGGAGGAGAGGGGGTATTTGATTAACTTCCATCCAGGCCCCCCATGGAGATATTTCACTCTATCCCTAACATGGCAATGGCAGTTGTGGAGATCAGTTGAATACCAAGCTACTGTTTTCATTCCAATAGGTTTTTATTGAGTTTTTAAAGGTAACAAAACAGTCAGACGGTGTTGATGGCAAATATAGGGTATGCAAACAGTTTAGGAACAATACAAGCTGCAGATAACATATGGAAAGTACATACAATACATTGAAAATAAGATTTCCATTGAGCATACTTTATAATAACGCCTCACATTTGCCCTGAGTAACATTCAGGTGTTAATACCAAAGATGAAGGAATAAATTAAACAGTCAAACATGGGGAAATGCACCAAGATGAAGTATTACGGAACAGTATTACTACAGAAGTGTTGTATATACCAGTGTGCCCTTGGGCTCCAGGCTTTTTGGACGTTGATGAAAGATTTCCTATCAGAAGACAACAATGTTTCATAGGTGTAGTGGATGGGTTTGAATCTGTTGTATTGTGTTGACTATCGATGGGGGTGTGTTAGATTTCCACAACCTGGTAATCGACAGTCTCGCTGCCAGCAGTATGTGGGTAACTACTGTGCGCAGGGGTGAGGGGATAGCTTCTATAGATAGGTTAAGTAGGGCTGGGCCAGGTGATGGGGAAATTGGGGCGTTAGCAATGTCTGAGATGAGACTGAAGGTTTCCTTCCAAAAACCATGGAGTATTGGGCAGCTCCATTGGATCCAAGCTACTGTTTTCACCATGACAAGCTTTCCATATATTCCTATAGAAGATGCAGAAAGGTGTCCTTTAAGTACTCACAGCCTAATAATCTTTGTCACATTAACAGAAATGGGGGGGGGGGGCATCCCCCTTGGGGATTGTGGATAGCAGTAATGATCTGGTAAACAAACCAAATCTTGCCCCACCCCATATATAACAAAGAAATCCATTCTGAGTGGAGCTTCATTGGATAGTTTAGGTTCATTGTTGCTAGAAACATAAAATGTCAGAGTGCACCTGCTGCCTGCTTCATATTTTACATACTTTTTTTAGGATTGCACCAGGGCCAATATCACTACAAATGTGTGAATGGTGGCCCACTTCTACTCTACATTTTCTGTAGTTAATTACCGTATTTATCTGCCTATGACACGCACAGGCGTGTAACACGCACCCTAACTTTAAGAGGGAAGTTTCAGGAAAAAAACTTTCCACAGCCCCCTGCGTATAACACGCAGGCACAGTTTACCCTCTATTTCCAGGGGAAAAAAGTGAGTGTTATACGCCAACAAATACAGTAATTAATCTGAGTTTACTTTAGACACATAAGCAAAGCTGTGCCCTTCTATCCTTGCAACCTCTTCCCAGTATCAAGCTGGTGGCACATACATCACAGGAACGAACAAAGCTCAGAGAAAGAAATAAGTGATTGACGGTAAAGGCATTATTATTAGTCTAAACAATGACAGAGAATCATGGTTTGTACACTAAAGCATAAATGAGATTATTTATCAAGACCTCGTGGCGGTGACACTCAGTCGTGCCAAAAAGCAATACTTATTATTAATGAGAAACCTTCTAATTATTTTTCTCTCTGAAAAATCTGGTGTACATTTAATTGTTTCAGGGCTTTTTTTTTTTCTCTAAATAATATGAAAGCAATACTCTAAAAGCGACTGGCATCAAAGATCCTCTGGAATATTTGTCTGAAAGCATCCAATTTCAACATCATTAGTCAAAGCTGTTGGAGATTTTAAAAGCATTACATGAGAAAGGATTTATCACACAAAGCAGAATTACAGAAAATGGATACAATTGACTTAATATATTACTCCGTGCATTCTAGAGGGAGACATTTTGATTTGTTGGAAATTGTGCAGACAGTAACCATTACAGTGCTGCAAAGACCTAAAGGAATTTTCATATAGTAAGTCTAGGAGGTATAAAAGGATACGTAGACATGTACAGTAATTTAGAAAATATTTGCAACATATTTTTATATATCTATAGAGAGTTGTGCTGCATAAAGCACATTAGTACGGTATTCTTTTCTATATAAAGAATATTGCACTTGATCTGAGTGATTTCTTTCTTTATGGATGTTTGGATGAGTTTGCCCAAGGAGTTTATTTACCAGCAATAGTAATGAAAATCAAGTTGTAAACAGCTAAGCATGTAACTTTGTTTTCCCACATTTGGGGCCTCCTAAAGCCTACGGTGCTCTGACAATGATGTAGGCAGGTGCAGTCTTCTGTCTCCACTGCAGGTCACGCTCAAATGCAATGGCAGTGCAGAGGGAGAGGAAGTTATGAGGAACATGGTTCCTGTATGGTTTTTTGGGTCACTGGGGCAGCAACCTGATTAGATGCTGGCTGTTTATGTAACTCTGGTGGCCATCTTCGGTGTAGCAGAGTCTATTTAAAACCCTGGTCCTTGGGTTGGGGCGCTTTATGCGAGTGTGTGGTGCATGGAAAGGTATAGCAATCATAAGCCGGCAACTCGATAGCTTCCACATGTTCAAACGTTATTGTTGCACTACAGCAATAGAAAAATCCAATAGATGAGCATCTATTGGATTTTGCTATTGCTGTAGTGCAACAATTATTTTTTTTGATGTGAAAGCGATTGAGTTGCCGACTTATGATTGCTATGGATTTGCAGTGAACATCACACCCAGAGCACCGACACTCTGCTCATATACTTTCCAATACAGCGGTAGAGCTTGGGTGAGTTTCTGTGTTTCTGCAGGGAAAGGTACCCCACCTGTTACAGACAGCAATAGTGATAGGGAAAGGTTCCTGAAGAGGAGGGATAAGCATGGGGTCTCTACTGTTCTGGACATCTTCCCGATTGGGCACGAGATGGCCAGGCCGCATTCTGCCCCTCTTAACAGATGCTGTCATTCTGGCTGGTACCCGCTATTTCTATGTTGTTGGAAACCGTGAGTGCACCCAGTTGGGCAGCCTGCTCCCCAGCTTTGTTGTGAACCATTGCTGCGTTACTTAAATACAAGTTTCTATTGCACCTGTCTGTATAAATTATTGCCTCTGCACCACACTGCACCCCGCCTACAATGAAATATCATTTTTTTTCACAAAGCTGATGGTTGGTGAGCCTACTCCCACTTCCTAATTATAGCTACTGTTGAGTAGCATGGGTGGACTCTTTATCTAGAAGCTAGGTGAATGAGTGTGGAGGGATGAGCCAGCAAAGAATATAGCGGCAGATACATGCAGGCAGTGCTTGCATTTTCTTGCTAATATATTTTTATAAAATATTCTGAGTGGAAAGGCTTGCTCTTAGAAACCCTATGCTATGCTTTATTGTCAATGTCTGGGATCAAGCTCTATGGCAGCAGAGGAGTTCACACAGTAATCAGCTGTATAAATACACAAGCAGATCCCCCTAGATGTTGCACCTGATGCGCAAGGTCTAAGCACTAGCTGATCTTCACTAGAGCTCCTACAGGTGGAGATGGGTTTCACTACATGCTAATGTCAGGTTGTGGCCCTCCAAATAGCCCCACTAGATATAGAGCAAGCGGGGGTCAGAAAACAGAGGAAATGGTTAGGGAACAAGCAGAAGCGTAGACAATGGACAAGCAAAAGTTTGGCAACGAGCGTTAATGAACATAAGGACAGCAGCAAGGAACTAGATATCAGTTGGAGAGAGTGCAGGAAGTTAATAGGAGCAGCAAAGAGCTCAAGATTCAACACAGACAAGATATAAAGCAGGAATGTCCATGGGACTAGACTGGGAGCTGACCAGAATTTCAGCTGGCACAGAGAAAAGAGCCACAGTCAGACACTGCAGAGGTCCCAGGTTCAGATCTGGACCCTGACATTTAATCACCCACCCTTCCCCAGAATATACTTATCTTTGCTGCCTTCCACTCCATTCTGTGCCAGTATTTATATATTTTTTTGTTTAATTCGTTAAAATGTATTTTCGCAGTTTTATTCTCTAGGGTCTTTGCAAACATAAAAATATATAATGTTTGGGGGTTTCAAGTAATTTTCTACTAATACTAATTGAAACTTTTAAACAAAAAGTTCCAGAAAGGGCCTGGTCAGCAAGTAGATAAATTGCTCTTGCACAGTTTTTTCTGTTGCTCCCTGTTTCAATATGAGTGTTTGGTACCTACCTGTATATCAATTGCTTGTATCTGTCAGACTTGGCCATTTAAGTTAATGGCAGAATCTGTAACACGTAAGGTTGCCTGCAGCAGAGTAAGATAAGCGTTGGGTGGTCCAGTCTGCATGTGTGCATCAAACTTTACATCTTCAGCATATGTAGAATAGGGAGCAGAGTCTAAGGAGTTGCTAGTAATAAGACCAGATTGTATAGCCCTAAAATGTTTTTCTATTTTCAGCAAAAAAATGTTTCGGTTTATCTAGTATGTGGGCTATTAGTGGTGCAAACAAATTGCCTGTGTGTAATCACCTATAATTTTAGCAGTGCTGCCAACCAATGCAATGGCTTCCCTTATTTTCCAGTAGCCCTTATTTTCAGTCCAGCATAATCCTTTAAATGTATCATTGTGCTGCCCAATGATCCTATTGTGCAACCTCCTAATCCCAAAAACATGAAAACCACTGACTGACAAATCTGTGCACGGATTTTTAAGAGGCTTGCTTTCCATTAGATGGTAATTGGCCTTTTTTTGTTTTCTTGTATACTTAGCTTCCTATTTATTAAATAGTTTTTGACATTTGTTTACACCATTGGTTAATTGAACCTGTACTTATGAGTGCAGTTTTTGTACCAGTTTGCCAGGAACATCCCAAGACAGAAGTGACCTAATTATAATATCATTGACTCTTAGGCCCCTTTCACACTGAGTCGCTTTGCAGGCGCTAGTGCGCTACAAATAGCGCCTGCAATGCGCCCCAAAAAAGCCGCTCTATTGTATCCAGTGTGAAAGCCTGAGGGCTTTCACACTGGAGCGTTGCGCTTGCAGGAGGGCAAAAAAACTCTTTGAGGCGCGATAGGAGCGGTAAAAATACTGCTCCTATAGCGCCCCTGCCCATTGAAATCAATGGGGTAGCGCCTCCAAAACGCTTGCAAAACGCTGCAAAAAGGCGTTATTGCGGGCAATTTTAACCCAAGTCGCGGCAAAAACAACGGTACAACGGTATAGCGGCGCTAAAAATAGCGGCGCTATACCGCCAGCGCATCCAGTGCTTCAGTGTGAAAAATAGTCTTAGTGAAATAAGAGACTGCAGCATTGCTACTTTGTTGACACCCATCAACAAGGAAACATGGAGGAGATGAATCAGCAGTAACTCTGACTCATTGAATTTAGGTGATTTAGAACTTCACCTAGCTTCTAGTTTCAACCACAGAAGAACAGACGGTTCAAAAAACCTACTGAAATGTTAGACATGTACAGTTTTTGTTGTCTTGGTTACCACTCCATTGGTTGTAAAAGCCACAAGTGTTGACAAAGGATAGGGACACACAAAGATATCACCTATGCATTTGGTAAAATTGAAAAAATTAAAGCTTTTGTGATTGCAGCAATTGCAAAAAAGTAGTTATAATAAAGAAGAGTAAAAAATGTTTTCTAAAATTCTCAAAACACAAAACAAATGAAAAATGATACTATTGCATTGATATGATTCATATACAGTGCCTTGAAAAATTATTCATACCTCTTGAAATTTTCCACATTTTGTCATGTTGCAACCAAAAGCATAAATGTATTTTATTGGTATTTTATGTGATAGACAAAGTGGCACATAGGGAAAAAAAATTGTACATTTAAATATTGCAATGTACTTGGCCTTCTGTGTTTTCGGGGCAGAACAGTGGCTTCGTAGTTGGCACTTCTGCCTTGAAACACTGGGGTCATTAACATCTGTATGGAGTTTACGTGTTGTACTTGTGCTTTTGTAGGTTTTCTCCCACACTTCAAAGACATGCTGGTAGGTTAATAGGCTTGTCTAAATGAGCCCTAGTATTGGCCCTTGTACCCGTGCTTTTGTGAGTTTACTGCCAAACTCCAAAGATATGGTGCTAGGTTGATCGGCTCTTGTCTAAATTGGCCCTAGTATGTGTATTCATGTGACCTAGGGAGCTTAGAATGTAAGCTCCTCGTGGGCGGGGACTGATATCAATGTACAATATGTAAAGCACTGCATAAATTGCCACTGCTATATGAATTTCTGTAATAAATAGGTCAGCTCCAGGTATTAGCATTATGATAACACACATTGCTGTAACACATGGTAAAACACAAACCTCAGTGCATTGCCATTTATTTTAAATCTGCCAGAATTTTTCTTTTTTAGATCAGCCTGGAGTTTGGTGCGTAGTGAAGTCCTTTAGTAATTTTCCCACTCCGTTTGACCTGGTTTGTATTAGAGCTGAGATTGTTGCTGAATCTTCCCACAGAATGTGGTTGTCCCTTTTCTCCCAGAGTTCTTGAGTCATGTCAAGGAGATTAGGTCTGTTCCGTTTTTAGAACCCACCAGTTCAATTTACAGCAGTGAATCACAGGACTCTCGGATTGTTCCTGGACTCTTTTTGCTGTGTAATGTTGACTTTCACATTCACTTCACATCAGGTGGAGAATGGCTGTTCATGAATCGCCCTATTGACCTAGATGTGGGCGAGCTGCTTAGATTCATCTGGCTGGAGCTCCTGCTGAGGATGCTGAGAAGTAAAACAATCCTCTTCTTTCTTCTTTCCCCCCAGTCTCAAAATCATTTCCTTTCCCACACCGTATCTTCAAACATCATGAACAACCATTTTTAACCTAGCTTCCAGCTACGTTCTTGTCTTTAATGCCTTTCAATGTCAGTAAATTGCTTCTAATTATTTAATCTTGGCAATAACTGTTGACAATGTGGTTGGCATAAATTAGTTAAATTCCGCTGGTTATGCTTGAAAATCGGGTCACTGCTCAAGCATGGACTCTACTTAAATGTTTTTAAATATTAATAGCCTATAGGAAAGAAAAGAATGCAAAGGCTCAGTTAAAAACAATTCTAACATATTTAAAGGTTTCACTGGAACAGGAAATAAGAAGGAAATCTCACCAAGGGGACCCAGCAATAACAATACATCTTATAGAAGAATTGGGATGAGTTAGGATTATCTATTAGTATTTTTCTGTATGCCTCTATCGGGGAGATTTCTCCTTTCTTTTATGTCTCAATGAAGGATATTACCAGGTAATCTGCCTAATGGGATAACAGGCAAATATAAGAATTCCTGGCAGAGGTTTCCATTCCTACACTCTATCCAGAACTAAAGAAATCAAAAGTTTTTAAAATACCTGGGCTTTAAAAACTCCTCTTGGTTTATATTTTTAAAGCACATTTCCACGTTTTCATTTAAATTTGAGAAACCCCACCATATATTTCATATGTGTTCCCATTCATGCAGCATACCTTAAAAAAAAAAATATATATATATATATATATATATATATATATATATATATATATATGTAGCGCACAGACCCCTTTCTTTACCTGCATTAACTTTGGCTCCTCGCAGGAAGAGAGAGGCACACAAGCCCGTACCCTCCTATGTGTAGAGGTTGAGCGGTGTTGTTGATGGGTCTTCCACAGTTAGACAACCAGAGAATGTCTCTCACCTCTATTTTTAATAAAGACAAGTCCTTTTATCCCCACAGTAACTTGAATGTCCACACCAGCTGCACTCCTACGCTGACAGTAAAGGTTGGAGGGAGAACAGGACAGCTCAAGATGTGGATGAGGTCCAGGCACAAACGTTACACAATTCACTGCTCCGATTCTCAAGCAGACTCAGCCCATTCGGATAGTCTCCCTAACTTAGGACTAGCAGCCGAAATGATGCTCGAACTTTACCCTTGGTCTCTGTCACAGACCTGGTGAACTTGGTCTCTGTTCAAGGAGAAGACATCCCTCCAGAGAGTTACCGGGACCCTTCCTTCACTGTGACTTCCACACCAGTCCTTCGGAACGGTTCCTCCTCCGGCCTCCTCATCTAGGATACGGGTCCCCTCGAAAGGCGGCACCCTGAGATTCCTCGATCCCCGGTGGGCTCCAGCCAAAAGGTGCTGGGCCCAGACCTTTGGCGCAGTCCCAGGGCTAAAGGTGCCTGGGACCCTTGACAACAAACCGCAGACCCGCCCCTGGACTAAAGATGCCCAGGGCGGACAGGAACGAGAACCCCGAACAGGCAGCGTCTGCCCCTTTTATATCCTCTCCTGGCATGCCCAGCAGGTAGACCACACCCACTGTACAGCTGCCGAGAGGGGACACACAAGGCACAGCACTGTATCAGTGGTTCAACCATTGGCCTACTATGGCAGCACCACCTGCAGGCCACAGGGAACTGTACACCAATGCTCCACCTGTGGACAAAAAAAACTCTATCAATTAGGGTGTTTGGGCATAACTACCACCCAAACACTTCCCCTAAATTTAGCACCCCGCTACATATATATATATATATATATATATATATATATGTGTAGCGGGGTGTTTCCCCTTTAATTAGGAGAAAGAACTACGGTTCCCAGAGCTCCACTGGTTCACAGGATGTTTTGAGTTATGCCCCAGAGACTCATGGGGCAAGGAATATAAGGAGGGGGTGAGGCCTAGCTCTTTCTCTTTGGACACGGGGAGGCAGAGAGAGATACACCTGTGCGGATCTGTGCTGTTCCAGGCCTGAAGCCTGGGGCCTGTGGAGCGAACCAAAGAGCCTTCCACCCCCTTTGCGAGCCTGGGTGGCATTCTGACTCATCTCTTCTAAAGTTATCTGGATCGGGGATCCGATCGCAGAAGCCGCTGTGGACGAGGACCGACACAGCCGGTGGAAGTTCCGGACTGAGGGAAGTGTTCCGGAGTGGTGAGCGAGCGAAAGCTCATCTTTAAACTGTTACTTTTATACTTTGTGCCTACTAGACTTCCGAGGCCTAACACCTCCGGTGAGGGGGAATTACCCCCCCCTATTGGATTACAAATACATGGTTTTAAATACTTCAAGTGCACCACCTTTACAGATCCTGTGCCGGTGAAGATTTGTGTTTCTTCTAAGACTGAGTTTCATGGTTAGGGATCAGGCCTGATCCGTTAGATAGTTATAAGTTAGTTATCACACCACAGGGTGTTTAGGTAACGGTCGCCCCACGTGGCGTTCCGTCCCCTTTCCATTGCTGGTACACACGCACACAGTATTGTGATTTATAACTGCAGGGACCTGCTTATGTGTTGTGAACCAAATGTTACATGCATGTTATCTCCTTTTATCTTACCACTAGCAGTAAAGTCAGTTATTATTTACAACATTGTCTATGAGTCTAAGTTATCAATCCACACACCCACATTTAAAGCATGAGTGATTGTTTATGTGAAATTGCTGTGGGTTAACTGTGCCAGAGCGGGTAGAGCAGATTGCCGGGGGGTTGGGGAAGCTGTACTCAGGGCCCAAATCAAAACTTGCGGCTCTCTTAAGTAGAGGGTATCGCTACACGTGGGGGCTCGTAAATCCGGGATTACTGAGACAGCGGTGAGAGCCCGCCAAGACTTACCGGCATGGACCCGAAAGACATCAGAACGTGGTGTGAAGTAGCTAAGACAGATCCAAGCCAGTCAGTGGTCATTAACATTCCGGGTCAGGAATGGTCGACCGAAACGATGGAAGGGTTAATGAAGTCAGACCCAGACACCTCACACCAGTATACGCTAGTGGAATATTCAGATAGGAAGCCAGAGGCTTGTAAATGCAAATATGCGCGGATGCCGGATAACAGATCTTATAGTTTGGCGCACGCTATTAAGAAAGAGCTATCACCAACTGGATCACCGCAGGTTGCGGCCCGTACCCCTGCCAGAGAGGAAAGACGGAGCGACACCTCCGGTGACGCCTGCACCTGCCACGGCCATATCACCCGAACTGATAAAGGCGTTAGGGGATCTACTAACAAACTGTCAGAAGACAAGCACAGTGCACGTAGAGACTAGCTACCGGAGACTAAAAACATTCTCGGGGGAGCTCCCCGTCCCTGCGGGGGAGGAAGATTTTGACACTTGGGTGGAACAGGCATTACAAGCAGTAGAGGCATGGGAGGTGCCTGAAGCACAGAAAAGACAACGAGTTTTAGAAAGTTTGAAAGGTGCCGCGGCAGAAGCGGTGAAGAGCTTCCGGTTTGGAAATGCAAACTGTACAGCTAAAGATTGTCTGGCCATGCTGCAGGAAGAGTTTGGACAGCTGGAGAAGGTGACAGAGATGGTCTACCAATTTGAACATACTTTCCAGCAGCCGAATGAGAAACTGTCAGAGTATGTTAGAAGGTTGAACAGGCTGTTATGCAAGATCGTCCTGAAGAAGGGAATGCTGCCCAAAGATGCGGATGAAGCACGAATGAAGCAGATCATGAGGGGAGCGCGGCGCTCAGACCCAGTCTGGCTGCACCTGAAAACCTCAGGAGGAGGAATGTCACTGACCTACTCTGATCTAATAAAAATTATTAGGGACGAAGAGGCGCTGCAGAGAGATCAGCAGGTGGCCAGGGTGAGTGTCACCCCTGTACCAGTGTTGGTCAGTTCGGTCAAGAGCCCGGAAAGAGATGCAGAAGTCGACACTTTGAAATCACAAATGTCCCAAGTGTTGGAGATGCTGACCTCTTTGATGGAGAAAGATCAAAGAAGAGCAGAGAAACCAAGTCCAAGAAAGGAGTTGTTCCCGAATACCTCAGAACCAGCCTCCATACAGGACCGAGAAGAGATGCTATGCTACAACTGCGGGGGCAGTGGCCACTTTGCCAGTAGGTGTTCCAGTCCCAAGAAGAAGAAAATGGATAACCGCCAGCCGGCGGGAAACTCCAGAGGGCCCCGGTGAGGGAGTCAACCGGGTGCCCATCTCTTTCAGTGAGCTCCAAACTGAATGGAAGGAAGCAAAAGAGAGAGAACAAAACTCCTCAGAAGGAATCTAGGGTCTCTCAACCAAGATACACACCAGAGAGAGGGGACAAGACCCCTCAGAAGAAATTTAGCACTCCCAAGAAGGAATGCCTACAACCAAGAGACAATAACATCCCTCAGCGGGTTTGTACTCCCATTAGGGTGGGGAAGGTCAATGCATACCGGGCTCAAGAGAGAATAAAGTCAAAAACAAACTGGATGAAGACAAGTCCTCAGAAGAAAGTGACCTCAACCCGGCCGTACCCAGAAGAATTGGTCGGCCCGTCCCCCACTGTATCTATCCAGGTGGAAGGAGTATATACGAAGGCCCTCCTGGACACTGGAGCTCAAGTGACTTTGTTGTACAGAGACTTCTACGATAGGCACTTAAGCCATTTGCCTATACAGAAGATAGAAGAGCTGGAGATATGGGGCCTGGGAACGCAGAGGTTCCCCTATGATGGTTATCTGCCCATAAAGCTGACATTCGACCCCTCTGTGGCTGGGAAGACAGAAGTGTTCGACACCCTGGCAGTTGTGTGTCCTAGACCACCCGGGGCCAGCAAGATGTCCCTCATCATAGGCACCAATACGGATCTAGTGAGAAGACTTCTGATGCCCCTGGTGAAGATGAGGAGCGATCAAGATCCAAACATCCATCCCATGCTGAAGACAGCCTACCAACGGTTAGTGTTGGAGCAGAAGACCCCAGGAGAGGGGATAGGGAAGGTGTGGAGACTGGGGAGAGAAGGAGTGGTGCTGCAGCCCGGACAGGTGGCTTGCCTCAGGGCCACTGTGAAGCTCACCTGGGAGCAGCCTGGTCCCTTTGTCATGCTGGAATCCGACCCAAGGGAAGATCACTCAGGCCTGGAAGTGATACTGGAAGTGATTCCAATCAAGGCCCTGAAGAAAGCCAGTGGGAAGAGTCCCGGTGAGTGTGAGGAACTCTACAGAAAGGGCCATAGAGATCCCTGCCCGGATGCTGTTGGGACAGGTGAGTCCTGCTGTCCCAGTCAGCTGGTCAGAAGTAAAGGGGATGGGTGAAGAAGGAGATGTTTGGGAAAAACTTTCCATGGAGAACCCGAATTTACCTGGGGCCTGGAAAGAGAGAGCCAAGGCCCAGCTGACTAGATGGGAGAAGATTTTCTCCAAAGATGAGTTCGATGTGGGGTGTGCGAGGAGTGCTACCCACCGCATCCGCCTGCAAGAAGACAAACCGTTCAGGGAGAGAGTCAGGCGGGTTCCGCTGGCAGATCTGGAGGATCTGAGGGAGCAGCTTGCAGAACTGAAAAAGACTGGGGTGATTCGAGAATCCAGAAGCCCCTATGCCTCTCCAATAGTGGTGGTCAGGAAGAAGAATGGGTCGTTGAGGCTCTGCATTGACTACAGAACTCTCAACAGGAGGACCACCCCTGATCAGTACACCACGCCAAGGATAGAGGACGCCTTACAGAGTTTGTCTGGAGCCAAGTGGTTCAGCGTGATGGACCTCAAGAGCGGGTACTATCAAATTCCCATGCACCCAGAGGATAAAGAAAAGACCACTTTCATAACTCCTGTGGGGTTCTTTGAGTTTAATAGAATGCCTCAGGGCCTATCTGGGGCCCCAGCTACTTTTCAACGTCTCATGGAGAAGACTGTCGGAGATATGAACCTCATAGAAGTCCTCGTGTACCTGGACGATGTCATTGTCTTCGGGAGAACTTTGGAGGAACATGAGGCCCGATTGGAGAAAGTGTTGAGAAGGCTTAGTGAAGAGGGACTAAAGCTTTCCCCCGAGAAGTGTCGGTTCTACCAGTCTTCGGTGAACTATCTGGGACACATAGTGTCTGAAAAGGGGGTGGCTACTGATCCTGAGAAGTTGGAGGCAGTTACCTCCTGGCCAAGACCCACAACAGTCACTGAACTTAGATCTTTCCTGGGCTTCTGCTCCTACTATAGGAGGTTTGTGGATGGGTTTGCCCGTATTGCCAAGCCCCTAAATGAACTGCTCAAGACTGAAGGGGAAGAGGATGGCCAGGGACCCAGAAGACCCGGGGAGTCGGTTCAAGATCAGTGGACCCCCAGGTGTGAAGAGGCCTTCAGAACCCTGAAGAGGAGCCTCACCACAGCCCCAGTATTGGCCTATGCTGATCCCACCAGACCATAAGAGTTACATGTTGATGCTAGTCATGAAGGCCTAGGTGGAGTGCTCTACCAAGAGTATGAAGAGCAACTGCGACCAGTGGCCTATGTGAGTCGGAGTCTGACCCCCTCGGAGAAGAACTACCCCACTCATAAGTTGGAGTTCTTGGCCCTCAAATGGGCAGTGGTGGACAAACTAAGAGACTACCTTTATGGGGCAGAGTTTACAGTAAAAACAGATAACAACCCTCTGACTTACCTATTCACCACTGCCAAGTTGGATGCCACAGGACACAGGTGGCTGGCTGCATTATCTGGGTTCAACTTCAGTCTTAAATACAGACCAGGGACTGGAAATAGGGATGCAGATGCCCTGTCCCGAAGATCTCATACCATGGCTGATGACTGGGAGGACTGGACTCAGGTAGCACCGGAGGGAGTGCGAGCCCTTTGTCAGGGGGCTGAATTTCAAGCCAGAGGGGGCTCCAGAGCCGAGGAGATAGGAGTTACCACAGTGGGAGTCCCAAAACACTACTGCGGGGTGACTCAACTTGAAGAGGAATGCTTACCGAAGCTGTCTAAGAAGGAACTGAGGTGCGACCAATTGGAAGACCCCATGGGGAGATTGGTCTTTGAAGCATTGGAAAACGAGAGTCCAGAGAAACTTCGACATCACCCCTCCAAGGAGGCTCATCTGCTAAGGAGAGAGCTAGACAAGCTACAGGTCCATCAGGGAGTGGTCTACCGAAGGGGCCCCTCTGATGACTCCGAGGATAAATGGCAGTTGTTTCTCCCAGAGAAGCACCGAGAGACTGTGCTGGTTGCCTTACATGACCAGCATGGTCACCTGGGAGCTGAAAGAACCTTCCAACTTGTCAGAAGCCGGTTCTATTGGCCCTGTATGAGGGCTGAAGTGGAGGAATATTGCCACTCCTGTGCACGATGCATCCAGAGGAAGACTCTACCCCATCAAGCTGCCCCAATGGGCCACCTACAGAGTCAAGGCCCAATGGATCTGGTATGCATTGACTTTCTCTGCCTCGAACCCGATTTGAGTGGATTGGGAAATGTTCTGGTGGTAACCGATCATTTCACCCGTTATGCACAGGCGTTCCCCACCAGAGACCAGAAGGCTTCCACTGTAGCTAAGGTGCTTCTAGAAAAATACTTCGTCCACTATGGATTACCACAGAGAATCCACTCCGACCAAGGAAGGGACTTTGAGAGTCGCCTGATCCGGAACCTACTGGACTCCCTGGGAGTGGAAAAGACCAGGACTACCCCTTATCATCCACAAGGAGATGCCCAGCCTGAGAGGTTTAATCGGACTTTGTTAAACATGCTGGGGACTCTGGAGACAGAGAAGAAGCAGCATTGGAGTCAACACATATCCACTTTGGTGCATGCCTACAATTGCACCACCAGTGATGTGACGGGTTACTCTCCCTACCGCCTCATGTTTGGGAGAGAAGCAAGATTGCCAGTGGATCTGGCCTTTGGCATTTCTCTAGACTATACCTCTGCTACCTCCCACAAAGGATATGTAGACAGACTTAGGTATAATTTGAAAGCGGCCTATGAACAAGCCCAAGCGGCCTCAGACAAGAGAGAGGGGCCCGAAATAAAAGGAACTATGATTTGAAGGTTCGAGTGCAAGACCTGCAGCCTGGAGACCGTGTTCTGCTACGCAACCTAGGGATCCCAGGGAAGCACAAACTTGCTGATAGGTGGAGGTCTGAGCCTTACGTTATTTGTAGGAAACTCCCTGGACTACCGGTGTACAAGTTAAAGCCAGAGGGGAGAGTGGGACCCTTGAAGACCTGGCACAGAAACCACTTACTCCCGCTTAAAGAAGCAGTCAGGATACCTCCAGTGAGGAACCTACCGGAATCTGTTTCCATCTTGGATACTCCCAGACCCAACACTCGGTCTCAGACCTCTCGATCTAGAGGTGGACAGGCTTCTCAACCAAGTGAAGATGGGAGAGGAGAACTGGAGTGGCTATGGCCTTCCCCAACCCCGGAAAATCCCACCATAGACCTTCCACCCACTGAGGATATGCAGGATGGGACCCTGAACCCAGAAGCTACAGAGTTCATTCCATCCAGTGGCGTGCCTGAATGCTGGGAAGATATTCCGGGCCTGTACTCAGATGAAGAAGAGACAGAGGCCCCAGAATCAGTGATGATGTCAGAAAGTGTTCCTGACACAGAGCCTGTGGTACCTGAGCCTGAAGTCCCAAGGGAGCAAAGAACTTACAGAGTCGTGAGGCCTCCCAGGAAATTAACCTACCCTCAATTGGGAAAAAGCTCAGAGGACTCTGTTGCCACTGCCAGAAGAAGTACTGAGTGCTCAGATCCTTCCACTGTTCATTTGGTGGAAGGCAACCCCAGCTCACTCTCTGGCACAGTTAGACAGGCCACCCATGCTAGTGTGACCTGTGGTACAGGGAACCCCACCTCTGAGTTTTGGTGGAAATTCCCTGTACCAACATCATACTCCGCATTCAGTAGATTGGTTCAGAATTGTTGTTAAATTGTTTATCTTTGGGGACCAAAGAGTTTTAGTGGGGGGAGTGTGTAGCGGGGTGTTTCCCCTTTAATTAGGAGAAAGAACTACGGTTCCCAGAGCTCCACTGGTTCACAGGATGTTTTGAGTTATGCCCCAGAGACTCATGGGGGAAGGAATATAATGAGGGGGTGAGGCCTAGCTCTTTCTCTTTGGACACTGGGAGGCAGAGAGAGATACACCTGTGCGGATCTGTGCTGTTCCAGGCCTGAAGCCTGGGGCCTGTGGAGCGAACCAAAGAGCCTTCCACCCCCTTTGCGAGCCTGGGTGGCATTCAGACTCATCTCTTCTAAAGTTATCTGGATCGGGGATCCGATCGCAGAAGCCGCTGTGGACGAGGACCGACACAGCCGGTGGAAGTTCCGGACTGAGGGAAGTGTTCCGGAGTGGTGAGCGAGCGAAAGCTCATCTTTAAACTGTTACTTTTATACTTTGTGCCTACTAGACTTCCGAGGCCTAACACCTCCGGTGAGGGGGAATTACCCCCCCCCCTATTGGATTACAAATACATGGTTTTAAATACTTCAAGTGCACCACCTTTACAGATCCTGTGCCGGTGAAGATTTGTGTTTCTTCTAAGACTGAGTTTCATGGTTAGGGATCAGGCCTGATCCGTTAGATAGTTATAAGTTAGTTATCACACCACAGGGTGTTTAGGTAACGGTCGCCCCACGTGGCGTTCCGTCCCCTTTCCATTGCTGGTACACACGCACACAGTATTGTGATTTATAACTGCAGGGACCTGCTTATGTGTTGTGAACCAAATGTTACATGCATGTTATCTCCTTTTATCTTACCACTAGCAGTAAAGTCAGTTATTATTTACAACATTGTCTATGAGTCTGAGTTATCAATCCACACACCCACATTTAAAGCATAAGTGATTGTTTATGTGAAATTGCTGTGGGTTAACTGTGCCAGAGCCGGTAGAGCAGATTGCCGGGGGGTTGGGGAAGCTGTACTCAGGGCCCAAATCAAAACTTGTGGCTCTCTTAAGTAGAGGGTATCGCTACATATATATATATATATATACACATACACATATACATATATATATATACACACACACAGTACATATATATATATTGTGAGGGGGTTAGCTCGGTAGCGGGTGTGTGTGACCCCCTGGATGGGCTCCCCACACAAAAACAGGCCCAGCAGACGGAGGTTGTGGTTTTCAAGATCAAAAGGTGCGGTTTATTTCTCTATTTACAGTGACAAAAACACAGCAAAGCAAAAAGAAACATAAACAAAATAAATCCTGGTCAGCTTGACCTCTGACTAAACATGCAGGTTTCCCTAACTAACAACTGGGATCAGCCTGGTGCTGTCCTAGTCCCTAAGTCCCTGGTTTAGTAAATGTCCAAACAAATAGCCACACAGGCTTTGTCTCACCGCACAGGGGTTCACTCTCCCTAGACAGTCCACACAGGTCTGGTTCCAGGCATGAGCAAACACCTAATGAAGCTGGGAGTTTTTATAGAGGCCTTAAACGAGCTGACAAGCTTCAGCTGGTCTCATCAACTCCCTGCCTGCACGACGCCCAGCACTCTCCCTAGAGGTATGAATCATCCATGAGCCCACTAGCCTCAGCTGGGCTTCATCAACTCTCTCCCTAGTTGTATAAGTCGGCATAAAGCCTGAATCTGGGAGAAATATACCTACCCCCCTGGATGCAACCAGGTGACTTTACCTTCCTGCTGTCACATACCCCCCCTCTTGTTTTAACCTTGGGGTTGGAACACCAGCAATCAGGCATTCATGTACTCGAGACAAAGCATCCACATTCCCCATTTGAACGCCAGGGCGATGCTTTACTGTGAAGTTGAATTCCTGTAGGGCCAGGAACCACCTATTTACTCTTCTATTTGTCTCCTTGTTTTGAGCCATCCACTTTAACGGAGCGTGATCCGTAACCATGTCAAAGTGCCTACCTAGCAGATAGTACCGAAGGGAATCTAGAGCCCACTTCACCGCTAAACACTCCTTTTCAACCGTGGCGTAATTTACCTCATGGGACTTCAACTTCCTGCTGAGGTAAATGACTGGGTGCTCTTCCCCGTTCCAGACCTGGGACAATACTGCTCCTAACCCCACATCTGACGCATCACTTTGTACGACAAAGTCTTTAGAGAAGTCGGGTGAGTACAACACTGGCTGGCTACATAAGGCTTGTTTCAAGAATTGGAATGCTGCCTCAGCCTCGGGGGTCCATTTAATCATGACCGACCCTTTCCCTTTCGTCAGGTTGGTTAGGGGCACAGCCTTAGAAGCAAAGTGGGGAATGAAGTGCCGATAATAACCCGCGATTCCCAGAAAGGCTCGTACCTGCTTCTTGCTGTTGGGACGTGGCCAACTCTGGATGGCCTCGACTTTGTTGAGTTGGGGTTTTATTACTCCCCTGCCAATGGTGTACCCAAGATATTTGGCCTCCTCCTGCCCAATGGTACACTTCTTGGGGTTAGCCGTAAACCCCGCTTCCCGGATAGAGTCTAGGACTGCTTGCACTTTTGGCAGATGTGAGGCCCAATCTGTGCTATGGACAATTACGTCATCCAGGTAAGCCGCAGCATACTTCCGATGGGGCCTCAGTATCTGGTCCATTTTCCGCTGGAATGTGGCCGGCGCATTCTGTAACCCGAACGGCATTCTCTTATATTGGAACGCCCCGTCTGGGGTTACAAATGCGGTTTTCTCTTTGGCCGACTTGGCCAGGGGAATTTGCCAATACCCTTTTGTGAGGTCAAGAGTCGTCATGTATCGGGCTGTTCCCAGCCGGTCGATCAACTCATCTATACGTGGCATGGGGTAGGTGTCAAATTTTGTAACTTTGTTCAACTGACGAAAATCGTTACAAAATCGCCAGCTCCCATCCGGTTTAGGCACCAACACAATGGGACTAGACCAATCACTTTGGGACTCCTCTATCACCCCTAAGTTCAGCATTTTCTGTACTTCCTCCCGTATTGCCTCCCGTCGGGCCTCTGGGATCCGATAGGGTTTTAACTTCACCCTTTCACCGGGCGGGGTAATAATATCATGCTCTACCCCAGATGTTTGTCCCGGCAGCTCAGAGAACACCTCCTTGTTGCGAAGCACAAACTCCTTAACCTCCTGTTGTTGGGGTTGTGACAAGGTGGCTGCTATTCCAACCTCCGGAATCACGCAACCAGTTTGAGCTGGTGACCAAGTTTCTGCGACTAGGGACTCTCTATCCCTCCAGGCTTTCAACAGATTAACGTGATAGATCTGTTCGGGCTTTCGCCTTCCTGGTTGTCTGACCTTGTAATTCACTTCGCTCACTTTTTCCATTATCTCGTAGGGGCCTTGCCATTTGGCAAGGAATTTACTTTCAACCGTAGGGACAAGTACCAATATCCTATCCCCCGGGGAAAAGGTACGGGTCTTGGCTCCACGGTTGTACACTCTCTGCTGTGCCAACTGCGCTTGGGCCAAATGTTCCTTCACGATGGGCATTACCTGTGCAATTCGATCTTGCATCAGGGCGACATGCTCAATCACACTCCTGTGGGGAGAACTCTCACTTTCCCAAGTTTCCTTGGCAATATCCAACAGCCCTCTTGGGTGTCTCCCATACAGTAACTCAAAGGGGGAGAATCCCGTAGAGGATTGGGGCACCTCCCTAATAGCAAACATCAAATAAGGAAGTAGACAGTCCCAATCCTTTCCATCTCTATCCACCACTTTCTTCAACATTTGTTTTAGGGTTTTGTTGAATCTTTCAACCAGCCCATCGGTTTGGGGGTGATACACAGACGTACGCAATTGCGTCACTTTGAACAATTTACACAGCTCTTTCATAACCCGGGACATAAAGGGTGTACCTTGGTCCGTAAGCAGTTCTTTACAAATACCCACCCGGCTAAAAACAAGAGATAGCTCTTTGGCTATGGTTTTGGCCGAGGTATTTCGGAGAGGGATCGCTTCTGGATAACGGGTGGCATAGTCCATTATAACTAATATGTACTGGTGCCCCCTAGCGGACTTGATTATAGGACCTACCAAATCCATTGCGATCCTCTCAAACGGGACCTCAATGATGGGTAGAGGGACCAGCGGGCTACGGAAATGTGGCATCGGGGCCGACCTCTGACACACAGGGCAGGAGGAACAATAATTTTCTATGTCCTTCATCACCCCAGGCCAATAGAATCTCTGTAATACCCTCTCTCTGGTTTTCTCTGTCCCCAGATGACCTCCAAGAATGTGCCCATGGGCCAACTCCAACACCAACTTCCTGTAAGGTTTGGGCACCACAAGCTGCTCAACGGTTTCTTCTGCCCTTTTTGCCACCCGATACAGTAGGTCCTTCTCTACGCTGAAGTATGGGTAAGTGCAGGTATTATCTGGGTTCACTAACTCGCCATCTATTTCCACTACGTTTTCCCGTGCCTTTATTAGGGCGGGGTCTTTTAACTGTTCTGTGGCAAAATTTTCCCTGTGAACCTCAAGATCAGAAAACTCCACAGACGGTAGGTTTTCGTCTGAGGAGGTGGGCTCCTCTCCAGTTTCTTGAGTCTCGCCTGCCAATACTGACAAGGGAAATTCTGGAGAGTCCTCACCACTCTCAGAGGAGTTCTGGCTATCACCTTCCTGGTACATAGGGGCACCAGTGGGGGGCTCAGGATCATCCCACAGTTCCCAGAACTTCGGAAAATCCCTTCCCACAATGGCATCATGCGGTAGTTGAGATACTAACCCCACTGGATGAGAGAGGGTACCTTTGGGGGTCTTGAAACACACTGTAGTCACTGGATACTCTCGGGTGTCCCCATGCACACAAATAACAGCTACCTTGCTATTCCCAGAGACCTCTGTTTTAACTAATTCAGCCTTTATCAGGGTCACAAGGCTACCTGAATCCAGTAATACCACAACATTTCTACCATTAATACACATTTTGCATAAATTTTTCTCAGTTCCCCGAATGGCAGTGCATGCGACTGTCGCACACAGCGACTGACGTCTGTCCGTCAGGAAGTCACATTGCATGGGTTCCTCCACAACCGGGCAATTTGCTGCAATATGTCCCGCTTGCCGGCAGCGGTAGCAAACAATCCTTTTGGCTGCCTCTTGAGCCCCCGACTTCCCAGGCTGTTCTCGCCAAACCCTGGGCAGAGCTCCCACCCTCTCACTCTCTCCACCCTCACCCCTTGGAATCATCTTATCCGCCCCTGGGGATGGTCTGGTCTTAGGGTGGAAAGTCCGAGAGTCTCTGGAAGAGGCCGTCAGGTTCTCTGCAGCCAAGTATCTCTCTACACGATCCACAAGTTTACCGGCCGTTTCTGGGTCTCCATGGCTTACCCACTTTTGAATGGCGGTAGGAAGAGCTCTCAAGAAACGATCCATCACAACACGTTCCACAATCTCCGGTGCGGACAAAGTCTCTGGCTGTAGCCACTTCCTGCTCAGGTGAATGAGATCATACATTTGAGACCTGGGGGGTTTTCCAAGCTGGAAAGTCCAGTTATGCACACGCTGAGCCCGGACAGCCAGGGTGACACCCAGCCTTGCCAATATTTCAGCTTTTAGCATCACATAGTCTTTTGCTTGGTCAGGCTCTAGGTCATAGTAAGCTTTCTGCGATTCACCAGTTAACAGAGGAGCCACCAGTCCAGCCCACTGCTCCTCAGGCCACTTTTCTCTTTCAGCAGTCCTTTCAAATGTGGTCAAAAATACCTCTGGATCATCCTCTCCAGTCATTTTTGTCAATAAACGACTCACCCCAAAGGACGCGGTATTAGTGGGACGGCTTTCCTCACTGGTCTGCGGACGTTGCTGCATTACTGCTTCCATCTGTTGTTGTAGTCTCTGCTCTTGCTTCTGCAACAGGTCTATGAAGCGGGCCTCAGATTGCTGCTGGGCTTGTTGCTGGGCTGCGAAGCTCTGTTGTTGAGCTGCAAGGCTCTTTTGCAAACCTGCATTTGTCTGCTGTTGATTGGCATTTGCTAGAGCCAGCTGTTTCAGTATCTCCTCCATGCTGGCTTAAAAAAAAACTGCCCGCATTCTCCACCAACTGTGAGGGGGTTAGCTCGGTAGCGGGTGTGTGTGACCCCCTGGATGGGCTCCCCACACAAAAACAGGCCCAGCAGACGGAGGTTGTGGTTTTCAAGATCAAAAGGTGCGGTTTATTTCTCTATTTACAGTGACAAAAACACAGCAAAGCAAAAAGAAACATAAACAAAATAAATCCTGGTCAGCTTGACCTCTGACTAAACATGCAGGTTTCCCTAACTAACAACTGGGATCAGCCTGGTGCTGTCCTAGTCCCTAAGTCCCTGGTTTAGTAAATGTCCAAACAAATAGCCACACAGGCTTTGTCTCACCGCAAAGGGGTTCACTCCCCCTAGACAGTCCACACAGGTCTGGTTCCAGGCATGAGCAAACACCTAATGAAGCTGGGAGTTTTTATAGAGGCCTTAAACGAGCTGACAAGCTTCAGCTGGTCTCATCAACTCCCTGCCTGCACGACGCCCAGCACTCTCCCTAGAGGTATGAATCATCCATGAGCCCACTAGCCTCAGCTGGGCTTCATCAACTCTCTCCCTAGTTGTATAAGTCGGCATAAAGCCTGAATCTGGGAGAAATATACCTACCCCCCTGGATGCAACCAGGTGACTTTACCTTCCTGCTGTCACAATATATATAAAAAAAAATATATATATATATATATATATATTAAGGATGGGCCAAACACCCCCCAGTTCGGTTCACACCAGAACATGCGAACAGGCAAAAAATTTGTTCGAACACGCGAACAGCATTAAAGTCTATGGAACACGAACATGAAAAATCAAAAGCGCTAATTTTAAAGGTTAATATGCATGTTATTGTCATAAAAAGTGTTTGGGGACCCGGGTCCTGCCCCAGGGGACATGTATCAATGCCAAAAAGTTTTAAAAACTGCAGTTTTTTCGGGAGCAGTGATTTTAATAATGCTTAAAGTGAAACAATAAAGGTGAAATATTCCTTTAAATTTCATACCTGGGGGGTGTCTATAGTATAAACAACGTGTCACTGCCTTTATCTATGACTGGTCTTCACAGCAAGGAGCACTGGGGGTGGGCGAATCGCATATAAACAAAAACACAAAAAGACAGACAAAACCCAAGCTCAACTTACCAACCAATCAGCAACCAACCAAAATCACCTGTCTAATAGTGCGTTAAAAAACAGGGGTTTAGTTGCACGCATTTGCAAATACATGTGTAAGCTGCAGGCCTCGTCAAGGCTCCCTGTGTACTGCAGACCTAACTCTAAAATTTTAAGTCTTCTCAGTGGAAGCATATGTATGCTGATGGATAGATAAAAGGCAGATAACTGGAGGGGGCTGATTGGTTGGTAAGTTGAGCTTGGGTTTTGTCTGTCTTTTTGTGTTTTTGTTTATAGGTGTCTATAGTATGCCTGTAAAGTAGCACATGTTTCCCGTGTTTAGAACTGTCTATGCACAAAATGTAATTTCTAAAGGAAAAAAGTAATTTAAAACTACTTCCGGCTATTAATGAATTGTCGGGTCTGGGCAATACAGATAAAAGTCATTGAAAAAAACGGCATGGGTTCCCTCCCCAGTCCATTACCAGGCCCTTTGGGTCTGGTATGGATATTAAGGGAAACCCTGCATCATTTTGTTTTAAAAAAAACTGGCGTGGGGTTCCCCCCAAAAATCCATACCAGACCCTTATCCGAGCGAGCAACCTGGCAGGCCGCAGGAAAAGAGGGGGGGACGAGAGGGCGCCCCCCTCCTGAACTGTACCAGGCCACATGCCCTCAACATGGGGAGGATGTCCCCATGTTGATGGGGACAAGGGCCTCATCCCCACAACTCTTGCCCGGTGGTTGTGGGGGTCTGCGGGCGGGGGGCTTATCGGAATCTGGAAGCCCTTTAACAAGGGGTACCCCCAGATCCCGCCCCCCTATGTGAATTGGTAAGGGGTCACCTGTCCACATCATTGGGTAACCCCACAAGGGGAAAGCCCGGGGTGACCCAATGATGTGGACGGGTGACCCCGCCCCCTCTTACGCATCACGGGGGTTTCGTTCCTCGCTGGCGAGTGGAGAGCATCGCTGGAGAATGGATCATCGCTGGACATAGAGAATGGATTACAACGCTGGACATCGAGAGACTGGGTTACATCGCTGGAATGTTTTTTTTATTTTTTATTTTTTTATTTTTAATAAAGGATTTGTCCCAAGCCGTCTTCTGTAATTTTTAACATTTTCACACTTTTTCTTTGTGAAATGGTAGGGGTACAATGTACCCCTTACCAATTCACATAGGGGGGCGGGATCTGGGGTCCCCTTTGTTAAAGGGGCTTCAGGATTCCGATAAGCCCCCCGCCCGCAAACCCCCACAACCACCGGGCAAGGGTTGTGGGGATGAGGCCCTTTTCCCCATCAACATGGGGACATCCTCCCCATGTTGAGGGCATGTGGCCTGGTACGGTTCAGGAGGGGGGATGATCTCTCTCCCCCCCATCTTTTCCTGCGGCCTGCCAGGTTGCGTGCTCGGATAAGGGTCTGGTATGGATTCTTGGGGGGAACCCCACGCCATTTTTTTTACATTTTGGTGTGGGGTTCCCCCCAAAAATCCATACCAGACCCTTCAGGTCTGGTATGGATTTAAAGGGTAACCCCACACCAAAAAAAAAAATGGCGTGGGGTTCCCTTAAAGTCCAGAAGGGTCTGATGTGGAATTTCACTTTAAGCATTATTAAAATCACTGCTCCCGAAAAAACTGGTGTTTTTAAACCTTTTTTTGCATTGATATATGTCCCCTGGGGCAGGACCCAGGTCCCCAAACACTTTTTATGACAATAACTTGCATATTAACCTTTAAAATTAACACATTTGATTTCTCCCATAGACTTTTAAAGGGTGTTCCGCGGCTTTTCAAATTTGCCGCAAACACCTCAAATTGTTTGCTGTTTGGCGAACAGGCGAACAGGCAATGTTCGAGTCAAACTCATGTTCGACTCAAACTGAGAGTCCATCCCTAATATATATATATATATATATATATATATATATATATACAGTGCTCAGCATAAATGAGTACACCCCTTTTGAAAAGTAATGCCGCGTACAGACGATCAGACATTCCGACAACAAAACCGTGTTTTTTTTTTCTGACGGATTTTCACTCAAACTTGTCTTGCATACACATGGTCACACAAATGTTGTCGGAAATTCCAATCGCCAAGAACGCGGTGATGTACAACACTAAAACGAGCCGAGAAAAATTAGGTTCAATGATTCTGAGAATGCGTCAAATTGATTCCGAGCATGCGTAGGATTTTTGTGCGTTGGAATTGGATACACACGGTTGGAATTTCCGACAAGAACTTTTGTTGTCGGAAAAATTGAGAACCAGCTCTCAATCATTTGTTGTCGGAAATTCCGACAGCAAATGTCCGATGGAACACACGGTCGGTATAGCCGACCAAAAGCTCACATCGAACATTTGTTGTCGGAAATTCCAATCGTGTGTATGCGGCCAAAGATTTTAATCAATATCTTAATGAACACAAGAAAAATTTCCAAAATGTTGACAAAACTACGTTTTACTGAACATTTATTTAGCTCATTACATGGAAGTAAGTTTAATAATATAACTTGGGCTACAAAATTTTCAGTTTTACTCAAATTAGTTGATGCAAAAATAAATATACCCCACAAAAAAACAACCACATTTAGTATTTTGTATGACCTCCTTGGTTTGTAAGGACAGCACCAAGTCTTCTAGGAATGTAATGAACAAATTGGCGACATTTTGCAACATCTATATTTTTCCATTCTTCAAGGATGACCTCTTTTAGAGCCAGATGCTGGATGGAGATTGATGCTCAACTTGTCTCCTCAGAATTCCCCATAAGTAAGGTGTTCAATTGGGTTTAGAGCAGGAGACATACTTGGCCAATTAATCACTCTTACCCTGTTCTTCTTCAGAAATGCAACAGTGGCCTTAGATGTGTCTTTTGGATCATTGTCATGTTGGAAAAGTGCACGATGACCAAGGGCACAAAGTGATGGTAGCAACTTCTCTTTCAATATAGAGCAGTACATCTTGTTAAGACAGATAAGGTTCAAATCTAGTTTAAAGGGACTGTGGTGGAGATTTTTCAAATCCATATTTATAACAAGAAGCTTCAAGGGAACTCTCTAATTAAAAGGATTCTACGTGTATATATGGTTGTATATGTTTTTACAATACTTTATTATTAAGGTGACTTAAAATTATCTTTCAATGACTCTATAGTGGTATAACATGTTTAGAATATTTAGCATACACAGCTGTGGAATTTCATCTGACAAAAGGCTTATCTGACCATTTGTTGGCATGCTGAGGTGAATTCAAAGGAGGTGGGAGGTGACAAAGGAACAGGTTGGGTCCTGGCTTAACTGAGTCCCTCACCCAATCTAGCAACCCCCTACCCCTCAAGGGAATGCAAGGTCTTAGCATATGGAAAGGGGGGTGAGGAGGGGTGGGGTTTTACAAGGGTGTGTATATATCTGGATGCAGACCCAAAGCTCAGCCTCTTAGAATGAAGATCTGACGCAGACGACATGGTGACGTAATAAGCTCTCTCCCTCTCTCTCTCTCTCTGCCTCTCTCCCTCTCTCTCTCTCTCTCCCTCCCATAAGGGTGCCGCTGCTTCTCTTTTGCTCTCTTGTTCCTATTGGTATTATCATGTAACATTGGTATCATCTTCATCATAGGTATTATCATGTTTGTCATAGCAATATTCCTATTATGTATCGTGTAACATTGGTATCACCTTGCTATTAGGTGGTATCATTTCTGTATAAATAAATGTCATTGTTTTCTCTTTTCCCACCGCTATCGTTTGATTTCATTTTATATAGACAAAAGGTTTTTAATCACTTATTTTAAGCATTTAAGCGAGACGTATATTTCCGTAACAGATGGTGCCCCGTGTGAGGAAGTTTAAAGTTGGGTGAATATTATTTCTTGTATGGTAGACAGAGGTGGTCCTAACGCCGGAAATCCTAAGCGTTTTCTTATGTCTTTTTAACCTGTCTGAATACCTAACAAAAACTTCTCAGAACTTAACTTTTTACCTTTTTGTCTAGGCAAATATTTTGATGAGACTGATTTTTGAATAATGTATGTATATAGAATGAAATTGCAGCAGGGTGTCGGTATGAATGATAAGGGCTCTATTTGGAATCAATTTCAGTTGACCCTTTGAATAAGATTAGGCCAATCTTTGGGATTGAAACAAACCTGTGCGTATAGGGCTGCGTTTCCACTGGCGCAACTCCAATGTCGTGTGACGTTGAAATGCAGCTTTAGTGCGACTATGGTGTGGTGTTGAATGCGATTTTGATAGAGTCACTGCAGCTTTGAGTCACATAGATTGGAATGGGTGCTATTGAAATCAATGGTAAGCGATTTGTAATGCGACTTTGTGCCCAAGGTCGCATGGCGAGTTGCATCAGTGGAAACGGAGACTAAATCACACTGAATTATCTGGATGTATGGGAATCTATCTTTCTGTGTAAACTACTAACGGGGGGATTGTAAGCTGTTGGGGCAGATTTTGATGTTTGGTGCGAATGGAGTAGTGCGTTTTTGTTCGGTGTTGCAATCTGATGGAGACTATTTTTGTTTTCCTTTGTGTGTGGGAACCCATGTGGTATGTCCCAAGCTGGTTTTGGCGGGAAAAATTGGGCATCATCCACCATTTTGTCATGGTCCATGAGATGTGCGGTGGTCATCCACCATTTTGTGGTGGCTTGGCTTGTCGGCCATCTTGAGAGGCGTTTAGAGTTTGAGATGGGAAGTTCCAGGTTAGCAAACAAAACTGCCTCCTGCACTGCAGGCAATCAGAGGGTCTAATCAAGCTTAACGCTTGGGAAGCCCTGTGATACAGTCATTTTTTTTTTTTTGAATACTTTGGAGAAGTCCACGGGGAGATTAAACTATTTATTTAGTTGGGAAGATTTCCAGGCTAATTTTTTGAAGGACTATAGTCAGAACAGGGATTGTTCTGGCAAGTAGTGAAAAAATATTAGTAACGGCGACGGGGGCAGTACCCGTCGACCCAATCATTGGTCAGAGAGTAGCTAACTCTGAGGAAAAAAACAAAACAAAACAGTTCAAGGTCTTTCGTCCGTAAAGGATGGGTAATTAAATCGCTTCAAAGAGGGAGTCTCAGGCCTCGTACACACGACCGAGTTTCTCGGCAAGAACCAGCAAGAAACTTGCTGGCAGAGATGTCTTGCAGAGAAACTCGTTCGTGTGTATGGTTTCTCGTCGAGAAAACCGACAAGTAACCTCGACGAGAAAATAGAGAACCTGCTCTCTATTTTCTCATCGAGATTCTCGTCGGCATGTTTCTCGACGAGAAAAGTGAGTGTGTGTACACTTACCTGTCCTCCCGGAAGCCCGCGCATGTTCGAAATGAATTCGACGCATGCGCGGTAGCTTCCTAGGCATACGTAGGGTATACCAAGATGGCGGTGACGGCATCGAATGTGACGAGCGCATGCTCGTTGTAGTCGATGACGTCACCGCGTACGCTCCATTCAAAGAACCGCGGGTTCTTTGAATCGAGCGTGTGTACACTCGGCCAGGACAATTTTCTTGTCCAAGAATCTCGTCGAAAAAAACGACATGTTTTTTTTGACGAGAATCTCGGCCGTGTGTACGAGGCCTAACCGTGGGGAACCTTACCACTTGACCCCGAAGGAAGAAAGGATTGATACAGGGGCCTTGAGTTGGGAAATATGCAATGTTGGGAATGGTGGACTGGGAAACTGTATTTTGAAAAAAAAATGGTACGGTCAAGCCAAATACTTGGGAAAGAGATGCTTATTGTGCATGGATGGTAGAATAATGATGAACAGGGGGACAAGGAGGAACCTGACCAAACAGATGTTATGGGTTTAAGAAGTACAGGTTATGATAGAAAAGATTCTGATTTGTGTGATGTCTAGAGGTCATCTTTGACCAAGTGTGTGAATATGTGTGTGTGTGGGGGAATATGCGAGATGTGTCGTGCGGATCTGTGACATTATGTTCTCAGCTGCTGACAGCCCAAAATGACCCCCCTTTCTTTCCAACCAGATCTGTGAGAATGTAAAATGAATTGTATTGACATGCAAATGACCTGAGCCAGGCTGTAATAGTTTTTGTGTGAAAGTGCTTTTGCTAAAATGTGTTTATGTTACAGAAGACGATTCAGCAAGGGATTTTGTGGTGAAGTATTATGATTGGTTGATAAATGGTACTGTTAAAAAGTTTGCTAATTTTTTTTCTCACCATGGTGAATACATTTTTTTTTTTTTGGGGGGGATTACTGGTATAACACAAACCACGTGGTAATAATGTGTATCATGTAATACATATTAATTAAAAGTTGAGCTCAACAATTTTTGGTATTTTAAAAAAAGTGCACGGTTTATGTAATGTAAAGTAATGTATATTTGTGTTTCATATGCTAATGTCTTGTTACTGGAATCCTTTTTTGTAAATTGCGAAAAATGGAATGTTTATCACTAACTTTTATTGGAATTTTATCCCTCAGAGTCGATAATTGGGTTTTCTGGCTTTCAGAACAAGAGGAAATCGTAGCCTCCAGAGGACAACGTGATAAAAAATTATTTTTTCCTGGTTGGTCGGGTTTCACATGTAAATGTTTTAGGTTGTCGCCACCATTATCTAGTTGGAATGTCTAGTTGTCAGTCCATTCGGTTGTGTTTTGGACCACCCAGTGTGTGTTGTATGTTCTGATCTACTGAGTAGCAGAACCAATTAACTGAAGTCTGCATATTAGTTGTTATAAAGTAAAAGTTGAGTAAGACTGCCGGGGATAATTGGCATTCTAACACATATGTGAGGCTAAGGAGCATTATAAATCTCTGCCAGGGGTACTGCACTTAGTGGTAAAAGGGTAATGGTCTGATGTTACTTTGGGCAAACTTGTGTTCAGGAGTAGGACTGCTTACACCCCCCCTCGCTGTCATTGTAATTAGGTACACGCCCAACCATACCTGGCTGTACAAGTTTGGCTCATTGCCTGAAGCTAAGGTATGCTAATGTCCCTAGCTATCTGTGTGTCCCCAAATGTAGTTCAAACCTGTTTCCTACCGTGTCACCAAGCAATCCCATCTCTCTGAAATAGGGGAAACCAACCCTTCTCATAGTTTCCTGCTGGGACTGTTTATGTGACTATTTGTTACCAATTGCCTAATAAATATCTGTGTGTTTCAAGGCACACCGGTCAGCTCGGGTACCCCCTACTGTTCAGTGGTCCCAGCGCCTCAGTGCTGCAAGGGATTTGTCTTAGTCTGCTGGTCAGGTGTGTCTGGTAGCAGCAGTTTCTCAAGCTGGATACACATTATGCAATTTTGTTTTCCCATTTATTTTAGATTTACCTGCAGATGTGTGGTATGAGGGCCTGCCGGATTGCATACAAGTTGAGAGGGTATAGGTCTGGCCTCATATTGTATAGTTTTGGTTGAGTCTGGGGAAAAAAATTGTGCAGGAAGGTTGTATGGGGTGTTACCAGCGCTTGGCTGTTCCAAGAGCCCTCACATCTGAGGTATGTGTGGGCATGCCGTATTCTCCTCAGTTTACACCCATAGGTGTCCTTCCTGTCCTAGAGTCCTTGGGTACCTTAACTAGTTGTCTGTGTCTTGCAGGCCAAGAAGACCAGTGCCCCAGTGTGGCACTAGGCTCCTGTCATTCATGTGAGTCCTGTCTGAATAGTGTAGGCAGCTTGTGTTGTAGGGGTAAAGTATAACATTGTCTGAATACCGAATTGAAAGAGGAGGGAGAAGGTGTGCAGTCTATATGAGGGATTGGGTGTACCTGGTGGCAGGTGGTTTTCAATCCGGGTATCCAGACCATATCCCATAACTTAGGAAAAAGAGAGGCTTGATGGCGACTGTCTTGGGGGGCGGGAGGCAGGCCACCGGGTACCGTTAACACCATGGAGCTGGAGATAATCAGGAACACATTGGGAGGTCCTGGGCTACATATCAGGGAAAGGGTAAATGTTTTTAATGGGGGACATGTGGGACACTGAATATGGTGCAGGTATCTACAGTATTCCATCACCACATGGCACTCCAGCATCTCATAATGGTTGATGAAAACCTATTATCCTATATGCACTGAATACACACTGAATCAAGCGCGGTCATGGTACCAGTGGCTTGCTCCCAGAAATGTGCGGACACAGAGTACAGGACGCTTATCTCAGAGGAGTAACCGGAAGAGGAGGGATGTGTTCAGCACTATATGGGGGGAAAGAGAACCACAGTGTAAAGTGGCTCAAGATTCCATCAACCATGGTGAGAGGTTGGTAGAGAGTGTGAGATGGTACAGGGCAGATATATGTCATTTGCTCTGGTGTTCACACATGGGCAGGTGGAGTTATCAACCAGCATCAAGCTGTTTGTACAAATCTCTCTATGAGGGGCAGTGGCCTGATGAGTTAGCATCACCACTCAGTAAGACTGTGCCAAAACACGTCGCCTACACTAATCCAAAGTGGTAGTCGAATGCCTGGATGGGCTGTACTGGTTTGGATTGTGAAAGGTGTTACAGAAATGCAGACTCGGTCTGTAGAGTTGAGGGCACCAGTGGCTTACTGACTGGGGATTCTATCTTGTTGCATTTGTGGCTAAGGGACCCACATGTGATCAGAGGGTACGGAAGCTGGGGGCAGGTTGATATTTCCCTCTGTCAGAGGTGTGAACACAATGTCCCTTGCACGGCCAATACACAGTGGTGAATGTATTTCACTCTGTGTTCTGGATGGGGAGATCATTGCTGGGAAGGAAGCACCTGGGTATTATTTGGGATATAGGCGAGTTTGGTTATTTGACCTAGAGGATACTGATGTGGCGTTAGTCATGGAACAGGGGTGTTTCTTGAACCTAACAGTAGGTAGGGGTGCATGATATACCCTGGGCATGGTCACTGGGATAGAATTTTGTGGGTTTTTGTCATTGCTTCGATGGTGTAGGTGTTAGACTCAATACCGGATGCTGGGGTACTGATGCTGACATCACATGGCTAATGATACACTGTTTTCAGCATCAGGTTGAATTGTACTCAGCAGGGTACACTACCTCGGGGAGTCTATTGTACCTACACTCTTGTCCTTGGGAGGGATATAGAAGGAACCCCGGGTTTCACCCGTATAGCCCCGAAAGAAAGTTTTTTTTATAAAACCTGACATCCCCTTACACTTAGTGAAACTTCCGTTAGGATTCGGGGAGGAGTTAAAAGATGGGTAGTTAAACTTTGGGCAACAGGATTTAATTGGTGCCAACAGTTTGGGCAAGGCGTGAATAAAAAGGCCCTTCTCTAGGGGTTGATAATCTAAGGGGAGGGGGTGGAACAAAAATAATAGCCGCTGGGAATTATCTGATATGGAGCGGGCTGAGGTAACATTTTAGGTGGAGGCGAGTAGGCTTCCTGGAATAAAAGAGTATTTAGGGACACCTAGGTGTGGAAAGGGGAGCGCCTGGCTGGGCATATGGTTTTAAAGGTAGGGAGTTCCAGAGGTTCTGGAGCAGTCCTGAGGTGGAGCATGGGAGGAGATAACAAGGGAGATGGAAATCAGGATGTTCTGGGGTCAAAAACTTTAGTAAACTCCACCCTGTTGCGGTCCCAATGCGGGTCACTAGTAAGAGACCGATTTAGAGTAGCTTGCGCATTTAAGAGAGGACCCTAGAACTATATTTTCTTGTTTTTGTTCTAGGGATAAGCCTGTTCAATCTGTAATATTAAAGGACAGTCGGGGTGACTAAATTCTAAAAAAGTTTTTTGGGCAACCATTGGTTTAGCCTCCCCTTTTTAAAATATTTTTATTTTTTTGTTTTTCTACCCGACTTGTAAATGGTTAGTGACAATGATCCTGTTCACCTGTTGATCACTGATAGGATAGAAGAGTTATCTATTTTTATTTTTTTCCTCCTTTATTTTATTTTTATTTTTATTTTTTTATTTTTTTTCTGCCAAGCTGCTGCTGCAACAGCCACAATATATTATTTTTCGAGGCACTGTTTCAGGACAGTTATATATTGTTTGTTTGTTTTTATGAATGCAGAGTCAGTGCTCTTTGACATAAAGGGAAATGGGTGACAAACGGTCTGGGTCGAAGCAGCATTGAACCTGTATGTTTTGTTGCTTATTGTATTTTTTTTTCTCTTTCTTTTCTCTTTCCTACTTTCTTTGGTTCATATTCTGCTTTATCTTGGAAAATAAATGTATTCATCTTCTGGAACGTTTGTTTGAATATCAGAGATGAGTTGTGAATTGTAAGGGTTTACCGTCTCTGCCTGACTCCATTTTTTTAAGAGTCCAGTGGGTTCCATAGAATGGGTTCCTGAAACATACAAATACCATATTTCACAAAGTATCCCTGGACATCCAGGTCCCATGTCTTAATGTAATTTTACCTCCCCTAATCTTCCCACTGCTTTAACCTGAGCCCCGTGAGCAGGTGTGGTGAACCCAGGGACCTAACAATAGCAGGCAGTGTTGACTATCCCTACCATCAAGGGCAATGGATGATACTGGCCGTGGCTCGGTCTCGGTACCCTGTGGGGATCCCACCTTACTCGTACACATTGTACCCCTCATAGGTATTTAGTCTTAATGGCCACGCCACTGCTCGTGTCTGACATTCTGCCAATAACACCGGTCTGACGTTCTCCTTTTTTTGTTGTTTTTTTGTATTCATGCACGACTGTCCGGAGGCCCGCCCAACCACCACCTGAAGAAGCAAGGCATATCTTAAGAAAAACGTGCCACGAATAAGACTCTTCGGAAACTTTCCTTCACCATGCTGAAAAGTGCTGTCTCGCGGTCCGATCCAATCGTGACAATCATAACACCATATTTCCAAGTTACAGGACTAAATATGAAAGGATCCCACCATTAATGTTTGAATTCCGCTCTTCCAATGCAGAGGGGCGATGAAGCATTGCAGTACAGACTCTCATGAGTCGGATGTCTCAAAGGCACCAGGACTGTCTCAAGTCTACCTTGATGGGTTACGGCGGGTTCAAGAAAGGAAGAGGCCGCAGTGGTGGTGGGGGAAGGGTCAGGGCTTCTGGGTCATTGTGGGTGGGTACAAGATCATTGAGGGAGGACATAAGTTCAAGAATGAACTTCAGGGGGGACTGTGGTGGAGATTTTTCAAATCCATATTTATAACAAGAAGCTTCAAGGGAACTCTCTAATTAAAAGGATTCTACGTGTATATATGGTTGTATATGTTTTTACAATACTTTATTATTAAGGTGACTTAAAATTATCTTTCAATGACTCTATAGTGGTAGAACATGTTTAGAATATTTAGCATACACAGCTGTGGAATTTCATCTGACAAAAGGCTTATCTGACCATTTGTTGGCATGCTGAGGTGAATTCAAAGGAGGTGGGAGGTGACAAAGGAACAGGTTGGGTCCTGGCTTAACTGAGTCCCTCACCCAATCTAGCAACCCCCTACCCCTCAAGGGAATGCAAGGTCTTAGCATATGGAAAGGGGGGTGAGGAGGGGTGGGGTTTTACAAGGGTGTGTATATATCTGGATGCAGACCCAAAGCTCAGCCTCTTAGAATGAAGATCTGACGCAGACGACATGGTGACGTAATAAGCTCTCTCCCTCTCTCTCTCTCTGTCTCTCTCTCTCTCTCTCCCTCTCTCTCTCTCCCTCTCTCTCTGCCTCTCTCCCTCTCTCTCTCTCCCTCCCATAAGGGTGCCGCTGCTTCTCTTTTGCTCTCTTGTTCCTATTGGTATTATCATGTAACATTGGTATCATCTTCATCATAGGTATTATCATTAGTGATGTCGCGAACATAAAATTTTCCGTTCGCGAACGGCGAACGCGAACTGCCGCAAATGTTCGCGAACGGGCGAACCCGGCGAACCGCCATAGACTTCAATAGGCAGGCGAATTTTAAAACCCACAGGGACTCTTTCTGGCCACAATAGTGATGGAAAAGTTGTTTCAAGGGGACTAACACCTGGACTGTGGCATGCCGGAGGGGGATCCATGGCAAAACTCCCATGGAAAATTACGTAGTTGACGCAGAGTCGGGTTTTAATCCATAAAGGGCATAAATCACCTAACATTCCTAATGTGTTTGGAATAACGTGCTTTAAAACATCAGGTATGATGTTGTATCGATCAGGTAGTGTAAGGGTTACGCCCGCTTCACAGTGACAGACCAAACTCGGACAGACCAAACTCCCCGTTTAACGCACCGCAAACAACTGCAAACAGTCCATTTGCACAACCGCAAGGCTTTAATGATCACCTTAGATGATCACAAAGAAAATTTATGTTTTTTCTATGCAAAATTATCAAGCCGATCGCTTTTGGTCTGTTCACAATGAAGCAACGACCTTACCATCTGGGGTGTGCCAACAACGCCATTGCCAACACACTCATAGAGGTGGTCGCTTCATTGTGATACGCAAGCCCCTTCACCACAACAAGGTAATGATCACGAAGGGGAATTGACACAGGTATGTGTTTTTTTGTTTGTTTTTTTTGCAGCCACAGTGCAGCACCAGAGGCCAGAAAAATTAGGCATGTACACATGCCTGTAAAATTAGGTATTGTTGCAGCCGCTGCTGTAGCAGCGGCCAGAAAAAATTATGTTTTTCAGGCAGAAAGTGCCCTAAAACATTGCGGCTTGTGGACCATTTTTAGCCCAAGGCAGCTCATCTCATCAGGCCTTTTTTAGTCAAATGTATCGCCCACTGTCAGTCCCTTCGGGATCCATGCCTCATTCATCTTAATAAAGGTGAGGTAATCTAGACTTTTTTGACCTAGGCGACTTCTCTTCTCAGTGACAATACCTCCTGCTGCACTGAAGGTCCTTTCTGAAAGGACACTTGAAGCGGGGCAGGCCAGAAGTTCTATCGCAAATTGAGATAGCTCAGGCCACAGGTCAAGCCTGCACACCCAGTAGTCAAGGGGTTCATCGCTCCTCAGAGTGTCGATATCTGCAGTTAAGGCGAGGTAGTCTGCTACCTGTCGGTCGAGTCATTCTCTGAGGGTGGACCCCGAAGGGCTGTGGCGATGCGTAGGACTTAAAAAGCTCCGCATGTCCTCCATCAACAATACGTCTGTAAAGCGTCCTGTCCTTGCCGGCATGGTCATGGTAGGAGGAGGATTACTTTCACCTCTTCCCCTGTTAGATTCCCGTTGTGCTGTGACATCACCCTTATACGCTGTGTAAAGCATACTTTTTAATTTATTTTGGAACTGCTGCATCCTTTCCGTCTTCCTGTAATTCGGTAACATTTCTGGCACTTTCTGCTTATACCGGGGGTCTAGTAGCGTGGCCACCCAATACAGGTCGTTCTCCTTCAGCCTTTTTATACAAGGGTCCCTCAACAGGCACGACAGCATGAAAGACCCCATTTGCACAAGGTTGGATGCCGAGCTACTCATGTCCTGTTCCTCGTCCTCACTGATCTCACTGAAGGTCTGTTCTTCCCCCCAGCCACGTACAACACCACGGGTACCAGATAGGTGACAACGAGCACCCTGGGATGCCTGCTGTGGTTGGTCTTCCTCCTCCTCCTCAAAGCCACATTCCTCCTCTGACTCCTCTTCCTCAGACTCCTCTTCCAGCGTTGCCGCAGGTCCAGCAAGCGATGCTGATAAGGCTGTTTCTGGTGGTGGTGATGGTGACCACAACTCTTCCTCTTCCTCTTCACGCTCATCTATGGCCTGATCCAGCACTCTTCGCAGGGCACGCTCCAGGAAGAAAACAAATGGGATGATGTCGCTGATGGTGCCTTCAGTGCGACTGACTAGGTTTGTCACCTCCTCAAAAGGACGCATGAGCCTACAGGCATTGCGCATGAGCGTCCAGTAACGTGGCAAAAAAATTCCCAGCTGCGCAGAGGCTGTCCTAGCACCCCGGTCATACAAATACTCGTTGACGGCTTTTTCTTGTTGGAGCAGGCGGTCGAACATTAGGAGTGTTGAATTCCAACGTGTCGGGCTGTCGCAAATCAAGCGCCTCACTGGCATGTTGTTTCGCCGCTGGATATCTGAAAAGTGCGCCATGGCTGTGTAGGAACGCCTGAAATGGCCACACACCTTCCTGGCCTGCTTGAGGACATCCTGTAAGTCTGGGTACTTATGCACAAAGCGTTGTACAATCAGATTTAACACATGTGCCATGCACGGCACATGTGTCAACTTGCCCAAATTCAATGCCGCCAACAAATTGCTTCCGTTGTCACACACCACTTTGCCGATCTCCAGTTGGTGGGGAGTCAGCCACTGATCCACCTGTGCGTTCAGGGCGGACAGGAGTGCTGGTCCGGTGTGACTCTCTGCTTTCAGGCAAGTCAACCCCAAGACAGCGTGACACTGTCGTATCCGGGATGTGGAATAGCCCCTGGGGAGCTGGGGGGGTGCTGTTGATGTGGAGCAAGACGCAGCAGCAGAAGAGGACTCAGCCGAGGAGGTTATCGAAGAGGATGGAGTAGGAGGAGTAGAGGAGGTGACAGCAGGCCTGCCTGCAAGTCGTGGTGGTGTCACCACCAACTCCTCTGCAGAGCCACGCATTACATGCTTGGCAGCCGTCAGCAGGTTTACCCAATGAGCAGTGTAGGTGATATACCTGCCCTGACCGTGCTTTGCAGACCAGGTATCAGTGGTCAGATGGACCCTTGCCCCAACACTGTGTGCCAGACATGCCATGACTTCCTTTTGCACAATAGAGTACAGGTTGGGGATTGCCTTTTGTGAAAAGAAATTTCGGCCGGGTACCTTCCACTGCGGTGTCCCAATAGCTACAAATTTTTTGAAGACCTCAGACTCCACCAGCTTGTATGGTAAAAGCTGGCGGGCTAAGAGTTCCGACAAGCCAGCTGTCAGACGCCGGGCAAGGGGGTGACTCTGTGACATTGGCTTCTTACGCTCAAACATGTCCTTGACAGACACCTGACTGTGGGCAGATGAGCAGGAACTGCTCAAGGCGAGAGACGTAGTGTCAGATGGTTGAGAGGGGGCAAGGAGGACAGCAGTGGTTGACGTGGCTGAAGATGCTGGACCAGGAGGAGGATGGTGGCTTTGAGCTTGTGTGCTGCTTGTACTCGTCATCATGTGTTGATCCCATAGGCGTTTGTGATGTGAGATCATGTGCCTTCGCAAAGCAGTTGTACCTAGGTGGGTGTTGTATTTCCCACGACTCAGTTTCTTTTGGCACAGGTTGCAAATGGCATCGCTGTTATCAGAGACAGACACACAAAAAAAATGCCACACTGCTGAGCTTTGCAATGGCGGCATTCTGGTGGTGGCAACAGCATGCGTTGATTGGCGTGCTGTCTGGCTGACCCCGGGTGCCGATACATGCTGTCTGACTGTGCCACTAGCTCCTTGCGACGACCTACCCCTCCTTCCAACTCGTCTCCTCCTCCTCGCTGTCTCCCCATCTGAACTTTCCCCCTGTTCTTCTTCTCTTCGAGCGGGCACCCACGTGACATCCACATCGTCATCATCAACCGCTTCACTTGTATCTGACAACTCAGCAAAGGAAGCAGCAGCGGGTACAACATCATCATCATCACACCGTACATCCATGTGTGTAATGCTGCCTGACTGAGACATATCCCTTTTATCTACATCCTCTGGCAATAATGTTTGCGCATCACTCATTTCTTCCAACTCATGTGTAAATAACTCCTCTGACAGATCAAGTGAAGCAACTGTGGTGCTAGTGTTGGTGGTGGCGGCAGGCGGGCGAGTGGGAACTTGAGAGGTGCCCAAAGCTGAGCTGGAGAAGGATGGTGCGTCAAGGTTCCGAGCGGAAGCTGTAGAAGATTGGCTATCCTGTGTTAGCCAGTCAACTATGTCCTCAGAACTTTTCGAGTTCAGGGTACGTGGCCCCTGAACACTGGGCATTATTCTTGGGCCAAAGGGAATCACAGCACCACGACCACGACAGCCCCTGCGGGGTGGCCTGCCTCTGCCTGTCATTTTTTTTAGATTAGTTTAGTTGTACTATGCGTGCAAGCTACTGTGACACCAGATATGAGTGGCACTGTGCACTGGCAGAAGTTGGCACAGTAGACACTGTAGGTCTGACACACACGCTGGCAGGCAACTGACTGCTCATCTACTGCAGTCAAAACTGTTGTGGTTTTTTTTATGTAAGCTACTGTGCCGGGGAAAAAAAACAAGCAGACTGGTGTTTTACCAGCCCTAAAAAGGGCTTTTTGGGGTGCTGTCAGGACGCTGTGCTTACAGCACAGATCAGATGAGTCTTTCAGGAGTGGAGTGAACACTGAATACACTGGCCTAGCCTAGCTTTCCCTATAAAATCAGCAGCAGCTAAACTGTCCCTCCTCTGGCTAACACTGTAGCTTAAGTTCAGACTGAATCTAAAATAGATGCTGTCCAGAAAAAAAAACAAGCAGACTGGTGTTTTACCAGCCCTAAAAAGGGCTTTTTGGGGTGCTGTCAGGACGCTGTGCTTACAGCAGAGATCAGATGAGTCTTTCAGGAGTGGAGTGAACACTGAATACACTTGCCTATAGCTTTCCCTATAAAATCAGCAGCAGCTAAACTGTCCCTCCTCTGGCTAACACTGCAGCTTAAGTACAGACTGAATCTAAAATAGATGCTGTCCAGGAAAAAACAAAAAAGCAGACTGGTGTTTTACCAGCCCTAAAAAGGGCTTTTTGGGGTGCTGTCAGGACGCTGTGCTTACAGCAGAGATCAGATGAGTCTTTCAGGAGTGGAGTGAACACTGAATACACTTGCCTATAGCTTTCCCTATAAAATCAGCAGCAGCTAAACTGTCCCTCCTCTGGCTAACACTGCAGCTTAAGTACAGACTGAATCTAAAATAGATGCTGTCCAGGAAAAAACAAAAAAGCAGACTGGTGTTTTACCAGCCCTAAAAAGGGCTTTTTGGGGTGCTGTCAGGACGCTGTGCTTATAGCACAGATCAGATGAGTCTTTCAGGAGTGGAGTGAACACTGAATACACTGGCCTAGCCTAGCTTTCCCTATAAAATCAGCAGCAGCTAAACTGTCCCTCCTCTGGCTAACACTGCAGCTTAAGTACAGACTGAATCTAAAATAGATGCTGTCCAGGAAAAAACAAAAAAGCAGACTGGTGTTTTACCAGCCCTAAAAAGGGCTTTTTGGGGTGCTGTCAGGACGCTGTGCTTACAGCAGAGATCAGATGAGTCTTTCAGGAGTGGAGTGAACACTGAATACACTGGCCTAGCCTAGCTTTCCCTATAAAATCAGCAGCAGCTAAACTGTCCCTCCTCTGGCTAACACTGCAGCTTAAGTACAGACTGAATCTAAAATAGATGCGGTCCAGGAAAAAACAAAAAAGCAGACTGGTGTTTTACCAGCCCTAAAAAGGGCTTTTTGGGGTGCTGTCAGGACGCTGTGCTTACAGCAGAGATCAGATGAGTCTTTCAGGAGTGGAGTGAACACTGAATACACTGGCCTAGCCTAGCTTTCCCTATAAAATCAGCAGCAGCTAAACTGTCCCTCCTCTGGCTAACACTGTAGCTTAAGTTCAGACTGAATCTAAAATAGATGCTGTCCAGGAAAAAACAAAAAAGCAGACTGGTGTTTTACCAGCCCTAAAAAGGGCTTTTTGGGGTGCTGTCAGGACGCTGTGCTTACAGCAGAGATCAGATGAGTCTTTCAGGAGTGGAGTGAACACTGAATACACTTGCCTATAGCTTTCCCTATAAAATCAGCAGCAGCTAAACTGTCCCTCCTCTGGCTAACACTGCAGCTTAAGTACAGACTGAATCTAAAATAGATGCTGTCCAGGAAAAAACAAAAAAGCAGACTGGTGTTTTACCAGCCCTAAAAAGGGCTTTTTGGGGTGCTGTCAGGACGCTGTGCTTACAGCAGAGATCAGATGAGTCTTTCAGGAGTGGAGTGAACACTGAATACACTTGCCTATAGCTTTCCCTATAAAATCAGCAGCAGCTAAACTGTCCCTCCTCTGGCTAACACTGCAGCTTAAGTACAAACTGAATCTAAAATAGATGCTGTCCAGGAAAAAACAAAAAAGCAGACTGGTGTTTTACCAGCCCTAAAAAGGGCTTTTTGGGGTGCTGTCAGGACGCTGTGCTTACAGCAGAGATCAGATGAGTCTTTCAGGAGTGGAGTGAACACTGAATACACTTGCCTATAGCTTTCCCTATAAAATCAGCAGCAGCTAAACTGTCCCTCCTCTGGCTAACACTGCAGCTTAAGTACAGACTGAATCTAAAATAGATGCTGTCCAGGAAAAAAAAAAAAGCAGACTGGTGTTTTACCAGCCCTAAAAAGGGCTTTTTGGGGTGCTGTCAGGACGCTGTGCTTACAGCAGAGATCAGATGAGTCTTTCAGGAGTGGAGTGAACACTGAATACACTTGCCTAGCCTAGCTTTCCCTATAAAATAAGCAGCAGCTAAACTGTCCCTCCTCTCGCTAAGACTGCAGCTTGAGAATTAATCTAAAATGGATGCTGTCCAGGAGGTGGGAGGGTCTGGGAGGGAGGGTATGCTGCTGATTGGCTGGAATGTGTCTGCTGACTGTGAGGTACAGGGTCAAAGTTTGCTCAATGATAATGAATAGGGGGCAGGCCGAACATCGCATATGTTCGCAGGCCGCGGCGAACGCAAACAAGCTATGTTCGCCGGGAACTGTTCGCCGGCGAATAGTTCTGTACATCTCTAATTATCATGTTTGTCATAGCAATATTCCTATTATGTATCGTGTAACATTGGTATCACCTTGCTATTAGGTGGTATCGTTTCTGTATAAATAAATGTCATTGTTTTCTCTTTTCCCACCGCTATCGTTTGATTTCATTTTATATAGACAAAAGGTTTTTAATCACTTATTTTAAGCATTTAAGCGAGACGTATATTTCCGTAACAGGACACTAAAGGTTCCCGTTTTTTTTTTTTTTAATAACAAACATGTCATACTTACCTCCACTGTGCAGCTCATTTTGCACAGAGTGGCCCCAATCCTGGTCTTCTGGGGTCCCTCGGTGGCTGTCTCGGCTCCTTCCCGCATCAGCTAACCCCCTTCATGAGAAGCTCTCTACCAAGGGGGTTAGCTTGCGGGCGCGCTCCCGTAATACGGCCGGCAGCTATAGCCGCTGACTGTATCACTCGGCCCCGCCCCCCGGCACGCTGCGTCATTGATTTGATTGACAGCAGCGGGAGTTAATGGCTGCGCTGCTATCAATCAACCAATGAATGAGCCGAGAAGCCCGGCCGAGGAGCCAGCGTGTTCGTGGCGCGGGATTTTCGAGGGGTAAGGTAAGTAAACGGGGGGGCTGGGGGGCCGCTAATCCTCAGATGTTTTTTCACCTTAATGCATAGAATGCATTAAGAGGAAAAACCATGTACCTTTACAACCCCTTTAAAGCTGATAATGAGAAGAACTGTAAACACAGAGCAGACAGGGTTAATTACGTTACATTATTTCACGGTCACCTCCTAAACATTACAAAGCAGGGAGAGCATGTGTGGATTTTAGGCATGTAAAAATCACTTTAAAATGTAAACCAACAATTTTTACATGTTTTAAAAAATATGCTACATGTACTGTAACAAATATATAGTACTGTATATACTCGAGTATAAGCCAAGTTTTTCAGCACATTTTTCGTGCTGAAAATGGCCACCTCAGCTTATACTCGAGTCATCGCTGCACTGTCCCCATCTGCGGCATTATTATCTCCAGCGCTGTGATATATTTAGTCTACTCGGCAGCCGTGCAGTGTACCAAAGCCCCGCCTCCTCCTCGTCCGTGATAGGCTGAACACTGACTCACTGCTGGAAACGGAGTCAGTGTTCTGTCATGGACGAGGACGAAGAGGAGGCGGTGCTTTGGTGCTCTGCATGGCCGCCGAGTAGACTGAGTATATCACAGCGCTGGAGATAATAAGGCCGCAGATGGGGACAACGCCGGGAGCTACTAAGGCCGAAGATGGGGACAACGCCGGGAGATAATAAGGCCGCAGATTGGGGCAACACCGGCACAACGGCAGATGATCAGGTACTTGAGGGTGAGGCTGAGGCATGCAAATGGACACAGTGAGGGCAGTGAGGGAGGCTGAGGCATGCAGATGGACACAGTGAGGGCAGTGAGGGAGGCTGAGGCATGCAGATGGACACAGTAAGGGAGGCTGAGGCATGCAGATGAACACAGTGAGGGAGGCTGAGGCATGCAGATGGACACAGTGAGGGAGGCTGAGGCATGCAGATGGACACAGTGAGGCTGCAAATGGGCATTGTTGACCCTCTTTTACACTTACAGTAGCTGCTGCATTCTCACCCTAGGCTTATACTCGAGTCAATACGTTTTTCCATTTTTTTGTGGTAAAAGTAGGTGCCTCGGCTTATATTTGGGTCGGCTTATACTTGAGTATATACGGTAGGTGTTATCCCAATTTGGCCGCAAAAGTGGAATACACTTTAAAGTGGAACTATGGGCAAAATAAAAAATTATTTATATGAAGCAGTCTGTTACTAGCAGTCGAGTCTCCCTGTAACATAGGTGTATTACCTGTTGATCCTGCCAATATAATTGTAGGTTTTCCACTTCCTATAATAGGGTAACAGCGCTGTTCATTCTGCAGTAAATTTGCTATTGTTAATGTCAATCTACCAGAAATACTCTCAGCTCTTAAGTTTGAAGTAGGCTGACAACACAGCTATTTTTATGGAGTGTTGTCAGCCCTGCCCAGTTTGTTAAACTACTCAACCATGAAGACTAATCATTTTGTAATTCAAGATAATTACTATAAGGGTTATTTAAGATAACACAAGAAGTGTGCAGAGGACACAGGATAGCTCTGAGTTTCTAGCAAGATTACCCATTTTTCTTTTTACACTTATCAAAGTGATATAACCAAATGCTTACAATGGTAAATTAAACTGATTAAAAGGGAGACAATAAAACATGCTAAAGTGTTTGTTACCCAACAGTTCATATTCCTGATATGTGCCTGCTGTACAATGTACTTGTATGCAAAAGTATCCTGTTCTCTTTGCAATGCTTCCTTTATGTGAAATCCCTGGTGTAGCGGGGTCCTCAATTTAGTGGGATACACTTGGGGGTAGTGTGACCCAAGTGTGTAAATTGTGTTAGGGTTCAGACCCCTTTTTGTTATTCGTGGAGGATTGGGTGGTGTAATATTCTCCTTGACTAGTGGGTGTCAGTGTACCTACTGGCTCCGGGTAGAATCACTACCGCAGTGCTACCCTTCTTTGTCCCTTCCTGGAGATGGTACGGCCGGGGCGGGGAACCCGCCGTGGTATCGACGGGAGGAGATAAAAGGGGAGACGCCCTCGCCACGGGGTCTTCTTCTTTTCGGGGGATCATCTCTTCACGCACCCAGGCACCTTAGGCCTGGGTGCGGGCGGTTCAAGGTTCCGGCCTAGGCGCCCTAGGCCTGGCCGGAATGAAGATGGAGTCCATCCCAGGCACCTTCAGCCTGGGGTGAGGTACTATTGAGGAGGCCTGGGACCCGGTGACTCCGACTGGGTCCCGCGAGGGTGAAGTTGCTCCAGGGGGCCCCTTGCGAGGGGGCCCGCATCTGAGGTGAGGAGGCTGGGGAGGTCACCCGTTCGAAGACCCGGGGCCGCAACGCAACGGAGGTATTCATGTCAAGACTCCTACAACCCTTGGTCATAGTACAGGGGGTGTAGGGACCCAGATCAGTATAGTGCCTCGACCTGCTCATCTCACCGTATCATGCCATCATTGCCTGTATGTGGAGATACGAAATAAACCAACAGTTGGACTGTGATCGGTGTATGGACTCTGTTAATGGGAGCAAAGGGTGGTTCGGTGGTTTCTGCACAACAGACTCGGTACATGCTCCGGACACACCGGCCCGAGGAAACATCAGGTATTGGCCTTCACCTCGCCCGCCGTTGTGGGGAGGACATGGGCCGTAGCGCACCTCACCCTGTCGCGTGACATACCCCTAGCTAAAGAGGACGGGGTGAGGGGGTGGCTACACGTGGGGGCTCGTCCGGGATAGTGTGTGTCTTGGCGATGGAACTGAGAACGTCTGTGTTTGAACTTTGCTGCCCGGAGGAGTTCCGAACAGGTCGGCCATGTGATTGGCCAAAGTGCATCCCTGCTCGGAGTTGTGGACATGACCCTAAGTCGGGAAAGGCCAACGCAGAGGAGCGTAGAAAGGGAAAGGTCCAGCCGTGTGAAGTACTACATGTGGGGACTGTTAATGCACTGCGCCACGAGGCACCCCATGACTGTACAATTCGTGGGTGGAGGCTGGCGGAAGCCCGCGAAAACGTACAAGTTGTGGGAGGAGTCTGGCCACGTGTGGAGATACACGTGGAGACTCCGGCGCGTGGTCAGCGCGTGATGGAACAGCAAGTGGTCGGGATGGCCTCAAGCTCCCCGTGGATACCGGTATCTTACCCCACGAAAATGACTGCATTTGCTGCTCCCCTGACAGACACGGGGATAAGACTTAGGCCCCGAGGACAGTTGGCTCTGTATTCATGCAGAGACACGGAGGCTCTCGGTGTGATCTGTCCCGGATGCTCGGGACTGGTGGTCCAACTAAAGCCATTCGGGCGATGTGAGGCATGCAAGGAGTTCCTTTTTGAGGTTGAACCATACACGGAAAGGCCCCGGGCCCTACGCCTCAACTGCATCACAGGAACCGCCACTCCGGAGGGAGAGATCCAGGCCTCTGCGGAGGTCCCCGTACGCGCTGACCAGGGCGAAGTGACTGCCCAACCAGAGATTGAGAGAGAAAAATCCGAAGACACTGCTTCGGTCACCACAGACTCCCTGCTGCCACCCCCGAAGAGGAAGATAGGCCTGGTGCAGGCATCCTGTGGTCATGGTCGAGCTTCACCCCGCCGCTTGCCTGGCCTGGATGGCGCCGGTAGAGAAGAGAGTCCCGGACATCCCAGTTCTTCAGTAAGTCCAGGTGAGCTAGGGGCTGGGACTGTGGTGTTGGTTGGAGGTGTCGGGAGTTCACAGCTGGTGGAGCCCGAAAGGGAAGGTAGCCTTCCGTCTACTAGAGACTACCTTCCCGCCGAGATGTATGACACCTCCGACCTAGAGTCGTTGTCAGACTGTGGTGATGACGGAGAAATAGACAAACTGTTTCACCGGAAGGGCTGGGACAGACGCCCACTACCTGTGCTGAGTAAACCACAGGATTCCCCCATGTCCATAGAAGACAGTACGCTTCGGGCGCAGACCCCGGAGTTCCCGAGGAAATCTAACCCTCTGACCAACTTTCCTCATTCAACTACATCATCCGTTCTGATGGTGGGGACGCAGCGTGCTTCGTTGCGGGCACCAAAGACAAAGCAACTCGAGATGGTGAAGGTACCTCGGCACCCGGAGGCCATCGAACAGCCAGGAGAAGGTGAGCGAGATGTGATGCCGCCCCTAGCCAGATTGCAGAGACTTTTCTCCCAGAGAGTCGCCCGTGAATATGGGTGGGAGTACCCCTACTTGCCTCGGGACTTATTGTATGAAGTTGAGGTCCTGCGACCAAGGTGGTATGACGAGTTTGTATGGGAAAAGCTTAAAGTACCCCATGCCAGGCGATACCTGTCATGTTCGCCGCCTGTGTCTAAAAAGTTCAAGGACTGCAGAGCTGATTGGAGACTTGGGCGCCATATTCATGCTGATAAGGTGCTCATCTGTAGGAAAGAAGGAGAGGATGTCGAGTATTCAGTGGAAGTGTTTGACGGGCACCTGAAGCCTCTGTTTCTGCCGGATCCAAGGTTCTACTTATAGGAGGAGTGAGCTCCTATCTTGTTGCTGTTGAAACTTTCTGGATGAGACATTCCCAGACGCCTAGAACTGTGCCCTACTTTTGTTTTGATTTGGGCTTTTCTTTTACTCACTGGAGACTTGGGAGCTGTTGTGTTTTTTTCTCCCTTTTCTTCATGTGCCAAAGGCAGAGACTTTTGGGGTAGAGTCAGAGTAGGAAAGCAGGAAGAATGAAGATCTCACCAAGTGTCATTACCGCAGCTCTGTCACCAGGTGGCAGTGTTGTGCAACGGTTGTTCGAAATGCTACACATGCATTACTTACTTATTGGAGTGAGCGGGTCTCTCGGCTGACGGACCCACTCATGCCAAGTTAACACAGAGTGTTAGGATGTGTTTTCTTTTTGTTGTTTCCCTTCTGCAGGAGATTCATCGGTCAAGACTACTGAGAGTGGGGTGGTTCTTAGACAGCGATGGGAGGGATTGTACATGTGTACAGAATAGATGTCTTATATAAATGTTTATCGTTTTATATTTCCCTTTTCCCTTTTGAGCAGGTCTTGGCACATTTAGTATCCAAAAATTTGAGGGATAGCCTCTGGGGCCCACTTCATGTCACCACTCTTTGGGAGACATGGGTGTGCACCTGACGCTGGGGACCAGCGTCAAATCACAGGGGGGAGTGTGTAGCGGGGTCCTCAATTTAGTGGGATACACTTGGGGGTAGTGTGACCCAAGTGTGTAAATTGTGTTAGGGTTCAGACCCCTTTTTGTTATTCGTGGAGGATTGGGTGGTGTAATATTCTCCTTGACCAGTGGGTGTCAGTGTACCTACTGGCTCGGGGTAGAATCACTACCGCAGTGCTACCCTTCTTTGTCCCTTCCTGGAGATGGTACGGCCGGGGCGGGGAACCCGCCGTGGTATCGACGGGAGGAGATAAAAGGGGAGACGCCCTCACCACGGGGTCTTCTTCTTTTCGGGGGATCATCTCTTCACGCACCCAGGCACCTTAGGCCTGGGTGCGGGCGGTTCAAGGTTCCGGCCTAGGCGCCCTAGGCCTGGCCGGAATGAAGATGGAGTCCATCCCAGGCACCTTCAGCCTGGGGTGAGGTACTATTGAGGAGGCCTGGGACCCGGTGACTCTGACTGGGTCCCGCAAGGGTGAAGTTGCTCCAGGGCGCCCCTTGCGAGGGGGCCCGCATCTGAGGTGAGGAGGCTGGGGAGGTCACCCGTTCGAAGACCCGGTGTAGTGTCAACCCGGTGACGGATGGGCCTTTGGTAACTCCCTTGGAGGACATCTTCCCATGATAGGGGCCGCAACGCAACGGAGGTATTCATGTCAAGACTCCTACAACCCTTGGTCATAGTACAGGGGGTGTAGGGACCCAGATCAGTATAGTGCCTCGACCTGCTCATCTCACCGTATCATGCCATCATTGCCTGTATGTGGAGATACGAAATAAACCAACAGTTGGACTGTGATCGGTGTATGGACTCTGTTAATGGGAGCAAAGGGTGGTTCGGTGGTTTCTGCACAACAGACTCGGTACATGCTCCGGACACACCGGCCCGAGGAAACATCAGGTATTGGCCTTCACCTCGCCCGCCGTTGTGGTGAGGACATGGGCCGTAGCGCACCTCACCCTGTCGCGTGACATACCCCTAGCTAAAGAGGACGGGGTGAGGGGGTGGCTACACGTGGGGGCTCGTCCGGGATAGTGTGTGTCTTGGCGATGGAACTGAGAACGTCTGTGTTTGAACTTTGCTGCCCGGAGGAGTTCCGAACAGGTCGGCCATGTGATTGGCCAAAGTGCATCCCTGCTCGGAGTTGTGGACATGACCCTAAGTCGGGAAAGGCCCACGCAGAGGAGCGTAGAAAGGGAAAGGTCCAGCCGTGTGAAGTACTACATGTGGGGACTGTTAATGCACTGCGCCACGAGGCACCCCATGACTGTACAATTCGTGGGCGGAGGCTGGCGGAAGCCCGCGAAAACGTACAAGTTGTGGGAGGAGTCTGGCCACATGTGGAGATACACGTGGAGACTCCGGCGCGTGGTCAGCGCGTGATGGAACAGCAAGTGGTCGGGATGGCCTCAAGCTCCCCGTGGATACCGGTATCTTACCCCACAAAATGACTGCATTTGCTGCTCCCCTGACAGACACGGGGATAAGACTTAGGCCCCGAGGACAGTTGGCTCTGTATTCATGCAGAGACACGGAGGCTCTCGGTGTGATCTGTCCCGGATGCTCGGGACTGGTGGTCCAACTAAAGCCATTCGGGCGATGTGAGGCATGCAAGGAGTTCCTTTTTGAGGTTGAACCATACACGGAAAGGCCCCGGGCCCTACGCCTCAACTGCATCACAGGAACCGCCACTCCGGAGGGAGAGATCCAGGCCTCTGCGGAGGTCCCCGTACGCGCTGACCAGGGCGAAGTGACTGCCCAACCAGAGATTGAGAGAGAAAAATCCGAAGACACTGCTTCGGTCACCACAGACTTCCTGCTGCCACCCCCGAAGAGGAAGATAGGCCTGGTGCAGGCATCCTGTGGTCGTGGTCGAGCTTCACCCCGCCGCTTGCCTGGCCTGGATGGCGCCGGTAGAGAAGAGAGTCCCGGACATCCCAGTTCTTCAGTAGGTCCAGGTGAGCTAGGGGCTGGGACTGTGGTGTTGGTTGGAGGTGTCGGGAGTTCACAGCCGGTGGAGCCCGAAAGGGAAGGTAGCCTTCCGTCTACTAGAGACTACCTTCCCGCCGAGATGTATGACACCTCCGACCTAGAGTCGTTGTCAGACTGTGGTGATGACGGAGAAATAGACAAACTGTTTCACCGGAAGGGCTGGGACAGACGCCCACTACCTGTGCTGAGTAAACCACAGGATTCCCCCATGTCCATAGAAGACAGTCCGCTCCGGGCGCAGACCCCGGAGTTCCCGAGGAAATCTAACCCTCTGACCAACTTTCTTCATTCAACTACATCATCCGCTCTGATGGTGGGGACGCAGCGTGCTTCGTTGCGGGCACCAAAGACAAAGCAACTCGAGATGGTGAAGGTACCTCGGCACCCGGAGGCCATCGTACAGCCAGGAGAAGGTGAGCGAGATGTGATGCCGCCCCTAGCCAGATTGCAGAGACTTTTCTCCCAGAGAGTCGCCCGTGAATATGGGTGGGAGTACCCCTACTTGCCTCGGGACTTATTGTATGAAGTTGAGGTCCTGCGACCAAGGTGGTATGACGAGTTTGTATGGGAAAAGCTTAAAGTATCCCATGCCAGGCGATACCTGTCATGTTCGCCGCCTGTGTCTAAAAAGTTCAAGGACTGCAGAGCTGATTGGAGACTTGGGCGCCATATTCATGCTGATAAGGTGCTCATCTGTAGGAAAGAAGGAGAGGATGTCGAGTATTCAGTGGAAGTGTTTGACGGGCACCTGAAGCCTCTGTTTCTGCCGGATCCAAGGTTCTACTTATAGGAGGAGTGAGCTCCTATCTTGTTGCTGTTGAAACTTTCTGGATGAGACATTCCCAGATGCCTAGAACTGTGCCCTACTTTTGTTTTGATTTGGGCTTTTCTTTTACTCACTGGAGACTTGGGAGCTGTTGTGTTTTTTTTCTCCCTTTTCTTCATGTGCCAAAGGCAGAGACTTTTGGGGTAGAGTCAGAGTAGGAAAGCAGGAAGAATGAAGATCTCACCAAGTGTCATTACCGCAGCTCTGTCACCAGGTGGCAGTGTTGTGCAACGGTTGTTCGAAATGCTACACATGCATTACTTACTTATTGGAGTGAGCGGGTCTCTCGGCTGACGGACCCACTCATGCCAAGTTAACACAGAGTGTTAGGATGTGTTTTCTTTTTGTTGTTTCCCTTCTGCAGGAGATTCATCGGTCAAGACTACTGAGAGTGGGGTGGTTCTTAGACAGCGATGGGAGGGATTGTACATGTGTACAGAATAGATGTCTTATATAAATGTTTATCGTTTTATATTTCCCTTTTCCCTTTTGAGCAGGTCTTGGCACATTTAGTATCCAAAAATTTGAGGGATAGCCTCTGGGGCCCACTTCATGTCACCACTCTTTGGGAGACATGGTTGTGCACCTGACGCTGGGGACCAGCGTCAAATCACAGGGGGGAGTGTGTAGCGGGGTCCTCAATTTAGTGGGATACACTTGGGGGTAGTGTGACCCAAGTGTGTAAATTGTGTTAGGGTTCAGACCCCTTTTTGTTATTCGTGGAGGATTGGGTGGTGTAATATTCTCCTTGACCAGTGGGTGTCAGTGTACCTACTGGCTCGGGGTAGAATCACTACCGCAGTGCTACTCTTCTTTGTCCCTTCCTGGAGATGGTACGGCCGGGGCGGGGAACCCGCCGTGGTATCGACGGGAGGAGATAAAAGGGGGAGACGCCCTCGCCACGGGGTCTTCTTCTTTTCGGGGGATCATCTCTTCACGCACCCAGGCACCTTAGGCCTGGGTGCGGGCGGTTCAAGGTGTCGGCCAAGGCGCCCTAGGCCTGGCCGGAATGAAGATGGAGTCCATCCCAGGCACCTTCAGCCTGGGGTGAGGTACTATTGAGGAGGCCTGGGACCCGGTGACTCCGACTGGGTCCCGCGAGGGTGAAGTTGCTCCAGGACGCCCCTTGCGAGGGGGCCCGCATCTGAGGTGAGGAGGCTGGGGAGGTCACCCGTTCGAAGACCCGGTGTAGTGTCAACCCGGTGACGGATGGGCCTTCGGTAACTCCCTTGGAGGACATCTTCCCCTGATAGGGGCCGCAACGCAACGGAGGTATTCATGTCAAGACTCCTACAACCCTTGGTCATAGTACAGGGGGTGTAGGGACCCAGATCAGTATAGTGCCACGACCTGCTCATCTCACCGTATCATGCCATCATTGCCTGTATGTGGAGATACGAAATAAACCAACAGTTGGACTGTGATCGGTGTATGGACTCTGTTAATGGGAGCAAAGGGTGGTTCGGTGGTTTCTGCACAACAGACTCGGTACATGCTCCGGACACACCGGCCCGAGGAAACATCAGGTATTGGCCTTCACCTCGCCCGCCGTTGTGGTGAGGACATGGGCCGTAGCGCACCTCACCCTGTCGCGTGACATACCCCTAGCTAAAGAGGACGGGGTGAGGGGGTGGCTACACGTGGGGGCTCGTCCGGGATAGTGTGTGTCTTGGCGATGGAACTGAGAACGTCTGTGTTTGAACTTTGCTGCCCGGAGGAGTTCCGAACAGGTCGGCCATGTGATTGGCCAGAGTGCATCCCTGCTCGGAGTTGTGGACATGACCCTAAGTCGGGAAAGGCCCACGCAGAGGAGCGTAGAAAGGGAAAGGTCCAGCCGTGTGAAGTACTACATGTGGGGACTGTTAATGCACTGCGCCACGAGGCACCCCATGACTGTACAATTCGTGGGCGGAGGCTGGCGGAAGCCCGCGAAAACGTACAAGTTGTGGGAGGAGTCTGGCCACATGTGGAGATACACGTGGAGACTCCGGCGCGTGGTCAGCGCGTGATGGAACAGCAAGTGGTCGGGATGGCCTCAAGCTCCCCGTGGATACCGGTATCTTACCCCACAAAATGACTGCATTTGCTGCTCCCCTGACAGACACGGGGATAAGACTTAGGCCCCGAGGACAGTTGGCTCTGTATTCATGCAGAGACACGGAGGCTCTCGGTGTGATCTGTCCCGGATGCTCGGGACTGGTGGTCCAACTAAAGCCATTCGGGCGATGTGAGGCATGCAAGGAGTTCCTTTTTGAGGTTGAACCATACACGGAAAGGCCCCGGGCCCTACGCCTCAACTGCATCACAGGAACCGCCACTCCGGAGGGAGAGATCCAGGCCTCTGCGGAGGTCCCCGTACGCGCTGACCAGGGCGAAGTGACTGCCCAACCAGAGATTGAGAGAGAAAAATCCGAAGACACTGCTTCGGTCACCACAGACTCCCTGCTGCCACCCCCGAAGAGGAAGATAGGCCTGGTGCAGGCATCCTGTGGTCGTGGTCGAGCTTCACCCCGCCGCTTGCCTGGCCTGGATGGCGCCGGTAGAGAAGAGAGTCCCGGACATCCCAGTTCTTCAGTAGGTCCAGGTGAGCTAGGGGCTGGGACTGTGGTGTTGGTTGGAGGTGTCGGGAGTTCACAGCCGGTGGAGCCCGAAAGGGAAGGTAGCCTTCCGTCTACTAGAGACTACCTTCCCGCCGAGATGTATGACACCTCCGACCTAGAGTCGTTGTCAGACTGTGGTGATGACGGAGAAATAGACAAACTGGTTCACCGGAAGGGCTGGGACAGACGCCCACTACCTGTGCTGAGTAAACCACAGGATTCCCCCATGTCCATAGAAGACAGTCCGCTCCGGGCGCAAACCCCGGAGTTCCCGAGGAAATCTAACCCTCTGACCAACTTTCCTCATTCAACTACATCATCCGCTCTGATGGTGGGGACGCAGCGTGCTTCGTTGCGGGCACCAAAGACAAAGCAACTCGAGATGGTGAAGGTACCTCGGCACCCGGAGGCCATCGTACAGCCAGGAGAAGGTGAGCGAGATGTGATGCCGCCCCTAGCCAGATTGCAGAGACTTTTCTCCCAGAGAGTCGCCCGTGAATATGGGTGGGAGTACCCCTACTTGCCTCGGGACTTATTGTATGAAGTTGAGGTCCTGCGACCAAGGTGGTATGACGAGTTTGTATGGGAAAAGCTTAAAGTATCCCATGCCAGGCGATACCTGTCATGTTCGCCGCCTGTGTCTAAAAAGTTCAAGGACTGCAGAGCTGATTGGAGACTTGGGCGCCATATTCATGCTGATAAGGTGCTCATCTGTAGGAAAGAAGGAGAGGATGTCGAGTATTCAGTGGAAGTGTTTGACGGGCACCTGAAGCCTCTGTTTCTGCCGGATCCAAGGTTCTACTTATAGGAGGAGTGAGCTCCTATCTTGTTGCTGTTGAAACTTTCTGGATGAGACATTCCCAGATGCCTAGAACTGTGCCCTACTTTTGTTTTGATTTGGGCTTTTCTTTTACTCACTGGAGACTTGGGAGCTGTTGTGTTTTTTTTCTCCCTTTTCTTCATGTGCCAAAGGCAGAGACTTTTGGGGTAGAGTCAGAGTAGGAAAGCAGGAAGAATGAAGATCTCACCAAGTGTCATTACCGCAGCTCTGTCACCAGGTGGCAGTGTTGTGCAACGGTTGTTCGAAATGCTACACATGCATTACTTACTTATTGGAGTGAGCGGGTCTCTCGGCTGACGGACCCACTCATGCCAAGTTAACACAGAGTGTTAGGATGTGTTTTCTTTTTGTTGTTTCCCTTCTGCAGGAGATTCATCGGTCAAGACTACTGAGAGTGGGGTGGTTCTTAGACAGCGATGGGAGGGATTGTACATGTGTACAGAATAGATGTCTTATATAAATGTTTATCGTTTTATATTTCCCTTTTCCCTTTTGAGCAGGTCTTGGCACATTTAGTATCCAAAAATTTGAGGGATAGCCTCTGGGGCCCACTTCATGTCACCACTCTTTGGGAGACATGGTTGTGCACCTGACGCTGGGGACCAGCGTCAAATCACAGGGGGGAGTGTGTAGCGGGGTCCTCAATTTAGTGGGATACACTTGGGGGTAGTGTGACCCAAGTGTGTAAATTGTGTTAGGGTTCAGACCCCTTTTTGTTATTCGTGGAGGATTGGGTGGTGTAATATTCTCCTTGACCAGTGGGTGTCAGTGTACCTACTGGCTCGGGGTAGAATCACTACCGCAGTGCTACCCTTCTTTGTCCCTTCCTGGAGATGGTACGGCCGGGGCGGGGAACCCGCCGTGGTATCGACGGGAGGAGATAAAAGGGGGAGACGCCCTCGCCACGGGGTCTTCTTCTTTTCAGGGGATCATCTCTTCACGCACCCAGGCACCTTAGGCCTGGGTGCGGGCGGTTCAAGGTTCCGGCCAAGGCGCCCTAGGCCTGGCCGGAATGAAGATGGAGTCCATCCCAGGCACCTTCAGCCTGGGGTGAGGTACTATTGAGGAGGCCTGGGACCCGGTGACTCCGACTGGGTCCCGCGAGGGTGAAGTTGCTCCAGGACGCCCCTTGCGAGGGGGCCCGCATCTGAGGTGAGGAGGCTGGGGAGGTCACCCGTTCGAAGACCCGGTGTAGTGTCAACCCGGTGACGGATGGGCCTTCGGTAACTCCCTTGGAGGACATCTTCCCCTGATAGGGGCCGCAACGCAACGGAGGTATTCATGTCAAGACTCCTACAACCCTTGGTCATAGTACAGGGGGTGTAGGGACCCAGATCAGTATAGTGCCTCGACCTGCTCATCTCACCGTATCATGCCATCATTGCCTGTATGTGGAGATACGAAATAAACCAACAGTTGGACTGTGATCGGTGTATGGACTCTGTTAATGGGAGCAAAGGGTGGTTCGGTGGTTTCTGCACAACAGACTCGGTACATGCTCCGGACACACCGGCCCGAGGAAACATCAGGTATTGGCCTTCTCCTCGCCCGCTGTTGTGCGGAGGACATGGGCCGTAGCGCACCTCACCCTGTCGCGTGACATACCCCTAGCTAAAGAGGACGGGGTGAGGGGGTGGCTACACTGGTGTTCCTGCTAATCCCCTTGCTTTCCTATTAAAAACTGACCACATTAAGCAGGGGAGTATACCGTGGTCAGTTCTCTAGCTATGCTGAGAACTCAGTGTGCTCTCTTCCAATGATCAGACTGGCCCTGACACGCTCCCCCCCCCCTGCACAGCCATTCACTGGCGAGCTCAGTGTACTGCTGTGTCTCCTCCCTAGCTCTTATGCAGCTAAAAACAGAAGGAATATGATCATTTATAAAAAAGGAAAAAAATTGTTATAATGTTTTTTTTTTTATATCTATATGCAAATGTTTGACTTTAATTTCTGTATGAAACTGAATTGGTTGTTTTACAAAGTGATCATTTACTTAAATTTTTAGGGTTTACATACAACTGTAACTAAAGATAGTTGACAGTTTTAATCACCCCTTTTAGTACCAATTATGCTGAACAACTTTGCCTTTTATAGGAAGTGGAAAAATAAAGGATCTACTGGCAGTTTCAACAGGTAGTAAAATTATAGTTTAGTATTAATTATTCTCCCCACAGATCCAATTTAGCCCACGTTCACACGGAGGGCAGGTTAGAAATCAGCTGAACTTGCATGATTTCAAACTGGCATTTCAGTCTGACTTCTGGGGCAATTTGACAGACATCTGTGCGGGTTAATGCAAAGTTGCCAAAAGTATTGAAGAAAACGATCAGTGCGATGCCGCAAAGTCTGCGTCGCACAGGTTCGGACAGTGCTATTGCTGGCAATAGGCTCTGATTTGGCATGCGATTTGACATGTCAAATCACATGTCAAATTGGCCCAATGTGAAGATGGGCTTAAAGCTAACTATAGTCCTAAACCAGCTATTTCCTGCATTGGCACAACTGCACCACTTTAGAAAAAAAGCCTGACACCCCAAATGGGGTCTCATGTCAGGGAATTTTGAAATTGCTGAAAATAAACACCACACCTGATTGCCTATACTGTACACCCAGGAAAAAATTACTATAGCTGTCCATTTGTACATTCTGCAGACATACAACCACTGCCAATTATCAGCTGGATTAGGCAATTATCATCCCATGCCTAAAGCTGGCCATAGATGGATTGAAATTCATCTGGTTCTAATAAATGTGTTCTGTTGAACGGTATATTGGAAAATTTTCATTCGATTAGTTGCAGACAATTCGCTGCAGCACTGATCAGTGTATTTTGACAGGGGGGCAGTCCCTGCTGTCAGAATACAAAGCACAGCAAGGAGAATTCCTCCATTCACCCCTCTTATGTGGATAAGAGAATCCATTTGTTTTGTTTTTTTGATCAGCCCACTAGCTTGTGAGCAGGTTTTGCTATGAGCAAAGGGGAGGAGTACCAATGTAGAGTTTTGCTTCTGGAGGCCAACAGAGTGTTTTCCCACAGATTTGTGAGGTGGCGTTAAAGTGGCACTCTACTTGCATCTTCATATACTTCTCTTGTAGACTGATATGAACACCATGGGCAAGCACCCCCACCCTAATGCCAGAGTCCACCAGTGTAAAACCCATCACACTGTTAGTAGACAAAAATTTTGTTCTCCATTAGGGATGAGCTTTGAGTTTGAGTCGAACATGAGTTCGACTCGAACATCGTCTGTTCCCTTGTTCGGCGAATTTCGAACATTGTGGGGCGTTCGCGCCAAATTCGAGCGGCGCGTCACGGCCCATAATGCACTGTGTCATCGCAGTGCATTGCTGGCTGATGATTGGCCAAGCATGCACTATGACCCGCATGCTTTGGCCAATCACAGCGCCGTCAGCACAGAGAGCCAAAATTGACCAAAGCCAGGGTGCCTTTGGCCAATCATGGCTCAGCGATTAGGTACACGCCCCACACTATATAAGGCTGCCTGCACGTCAGCCTTGTGTAGTGTGTTGCCGGCGGGAGAGAGATATAGAGAGAGAGAGAGAGTGTCATTTAATTTCAGTTAGCTAGATTGAGCAGGCAGTTGACTCAGCTAGCTAGATCAGTATATTTAGTATATATATGCATTGCACACTTTGTATATATATATATATATATATTGTGGCAGAGCGAGGCTCTGTCCCAGTGAAAAAAGGGTTAAAGTGGACACAGAGTCTGCATATCGGCTGAGTGCAGAGCTACAGAGCGTAAATTTAAAAAAACAGAGAAAACTGCTCTGGCAGTTTTCTCAGATTTTGCTATTTCTACATGGGGCTTCTATGGCTTGGAGATCCTTCAGAGTCTTGGGTGGGATGGGATCTCCAACCCTGTGTCCGGGTCTTGTGGACAGATAGCATGGTGTGTGCTCAGGTGCACACAACCAATATAATGAGGGGCTGGTGAGAGCAGAGCAGAGTGAAGGGGAGTGAAGGATGGTGAGCAGCTTGCTTACTGCAGTAGCTGCTAGTGAGTGTCTCTGTGTGAGGACAAACGCTGTGTGCGTTGAAGGGCTTTAAGCTGTGTGCGTCCAAGGAGCCAGAAGCTGTGTGCATTAAGGGACTTCAAGCTGTGTGCGTTTAGGAAGCCCAAAGCTGTGTGCATCCAAGACTGTGAGATTGGAAGATATAGTGGTTTAAGGTATCAGTACCTAAAGCAAACAGAGGAACTGCTAACGAGAGCCAGGTGGCTTGGTATGTTTTCCTTATTTTTTTGAACTGCTAAAAGAAGTTAAACCCCTGCGTGGGAATCCTGAAGGGACAGTTTGCTTTTGTTTTTCTGTTTAAATAAACGTGGGCTACCAGGCCCTTAACTAGAATGCCTGTCTGATATGGACTCACTGCATAAAAACACATCTATCCACTTGAGCTAAAACACCCCAATATCACAAATATATATATATATATATACACTGTATACAGTTTAGCTAGATCTCACTGCAGAGCATTCCTGTTATTCTCTTCCTAATAATACTACAGGCAGGCAGTTGATTCAGCTAGCTGCAGTATATTAAGTCAGTGTACTGTATACTCGGCACAGTGTGCAGCTAAAACTCACTGCAGACAATTCCCGTTATTCTCTTCCTAACAATTGATATAAAAGGATACCTATGCGCCTACCAATAGGTGAAGCTAAAACTAAAATATAAAAGTGCTAATATATTTATGAATGACACACAGCAGCTAAACTTCTATAGTGTAACCAACACAAATGAATAAAGTGAAAAATGTTGAAGCAGCGCTAAATGTCAAAGTGAAAAATACTTAAAGTGAAACATGCTATAAATGTGCTATAAATAGTCCAATAACACAATAAATGTAAAAATTACTAATAGTACATGTGCATAAAAAAGCAATAATCATGTAAAAAAATGTATCCAAAAAATTGATGTGTCCCAAAAAATAGTGTATAATAGAAAGTTCACACAAAGGGTAATGATCTCCAAAAAAATACGAGAATTTCCAGTAAACAAGAATAGGAGAGAGGGAGAATAACAGGCGTGGGAGTCCAGCTTTTCACATCAATAGGGAATCAACCATAACAGGCATATGCTCATCCTCTGTCACCCAGGCTACCTTGGCTGCCAATGCAGGTGCCAAAGCGGCCAATTCCATCGGCTCGAGGTTATCATCAGTTACTCCTTCCCTAGCCCCACCATCATGCACGGAGGAGTCCCCCGAACTGTTCGACCACAGTGTTGGGTACATGCTGCAGGGGGATGCGCAGCGTTTTGAAGGCTCCGATGATGGTACCCAGCTTGAGGAAGGCAGTAACGTGAGCCCAGAGAGAGGGGGTGCCCAAGAAGGCCAACAAACTGGCAGTCATGTTCCCCCAACTGCAGCATACTGCCAGGTTTGCTCCAGTGATGAGGAGGGATGGGATGATGAGGTCACTGACTCTACATGGGTGCCTGATAGGAGAGAGGAGGAGGAGGAGGAGGAGGATTCACATCTCCAACGAGGCAGGATGCCCTCCAGGGGCCAGCTTAAGGACAGCCAACCGACTGCATCACACCGCAGAGCTCCGCATGTGCAGGGCGCTGCTGACTCTGCGTGTTTTTCCAAAAGTTCTTTGGTGTGGGCCTTTTTTCAGACATGTGCAGCAGATCGCACCGTTGCTATTTGCAACGTATGTCTGAAGCGTATCAAGCGTGGCCAAAACAGCAGCCGCTTGGGCACCACATGCTTGACCAGACATATGTCGACCTGCCATGCAGTCCGTTGGGAAGCGTACATAAAAGACCCAAACCAAAGAACAATGCGGACCTCTCCTTGCTCCTTATCAGCTGGGATCTCCAACCCCACTATACCTTCAGTCCTCTCAGAAACCTGCACTGAGAGGAATGAAGGTGTAGAATTAGGTGTGCCACTGCCAAGTACTTGCGGGCAATCTGCTATCGGTACACCAATGTCCGATTGTAGCAGGCAAATTTCCCTACCCCAGTTGCTACACCTACAAAAGAAATTCACTCCCAGCCATCCACATGCCCAGCGTTTGAATGCTAGCTTGGCTAAATTGCTAGCACTTCAACTGCTGCCTTTTCAGTTGGTAGACTATGCCCCCTTCCGTGAATTTATGGAATGTGCAGTACCTCAGTGGCAGGTTCCCAAACGGCACTTTTTTTCACGGAAGGTGATTCCGGCTCTCTACCGGCATGTGAAAGCCAATGTCTTGGCCTCGCTGGACAGGGCGGTCAGCGGTAAGGTGCATATTACCGCTGACTCATGGTCCAGCAGGCATGGACAGGGACGTTACCTATCTTTCACGGCGCACTGGGTGACTCTGCTGGCAGCTGAGCAGGATGCAGGACAGGATGCAGTAGTGTTGGAGGTTGTTCCGCCACCACGCCTCCAAAATGCTACTAGTGGTGATTCTGACACACCTTTCTCCTCCACCCCCTCCTCTTCTTCTTCCTCCATGACCTCTTCCTCTGCTGATTTATCCTCGGGAACCAGCGGTGCTCCGTAAGCGTTCAAGTCGCTACGCAAGCACGCAGGCAAAGAGATGCCATGCGGTGCTTGAGCTGGTGTGCTTGGACAGGAGCCACACTGGGGCAGAGATTCTGTCAGCTCTGCAGGGGCAGGCTCAGAGGTGGTTGACGCCATGCCAGCTTCAGCCAGGAATGGTGGTTTGCAACAATGGCACCAACCTCCTCTCCGCCCTCCGACATGAGCCCTGTTTGGCTCACGTCATTAACTTGGTGGTGCAGCGGTTCTTGGGCAGGTACCCGGCTCTCCTGAGGCAGGCCAGGAAAGTCTGTGTGCATTTCCGCCAGTCATATAATGCCAGTGCTCGGCTGGCTGACCTCCAAAAGGAATTTAACCTGCCCAAGAACCGCCTAATAGCCGCTGCACACACAGCAGAGGGCCATCAATGAGTACCTGTGCGACTATGGCACCAGGACAGGGTCAGGGGAGCTTGTTTTTTTCGCCACACCAGTGGGTCATGATCAGGGATGCATGCACTGTCCTGTCACCATTTGAGGAGGCCACGAGGATGGTGAGCAGTGACAGTGCATGCATCAGTGATACTGTCCCTCTTGCCCACCTGTTGGAGCACACGCTGCATGGAATAATGAACAGGGCACTTGAGGCAGAACAGAGGGAGGAAGAGGAGGACTTCCTTACCTCTCAAGGCCCCCTTTATCTAGACAGTGTTCCTGCGGACCCGCCAATCACACAGGAAGAGGACAAGGAGGAGGAGGAGGATTGTGTCAACATGGAGGTGGAGCCTAGGACTCAGAATCAGCAGCAGTCTTCAAGGGATCATTTACAGTCCCCAGAAACCCATGGACTTGTACGTGGCTGGGAGGAGGTGGCTGCGGATCATGTCGTCCTTAGTGACCCAGAGGACTCCGGACCGAATGCCTCAGCGAACCTACGCTGCACGGCCTCCCTGATCCTGCAAAGCCTGCGAAAGGATCCTCGGATTCGTGGTATCAAGGAGAGGGACCATTACTGGCTGGCAACCCTCCTTGATCCACGTTACAAGGGTAAGGTTGCGGACCTTATCCAGCCGTCACAGAGGGAGCAGAGGATGAAACATCTTCAGGAGGCCTTGCAGAAAGGTTTGTGCAACACGTTTCCAGAGCCTGGGAGGTCACAAATTCCTGGTCCTGGACAACGTGTTCTGAGGCTTCGGTCAGTCACACAAGGAGCGGTGGAGAAGGTGGCCGTCTGACCGATGTGTTCAGACAATTTTTTAGTCCGCAGCCCCAAGGTATGATCGGTTCCAGCAACCATCGCCAGCGTCTGATTTACATGGTGCAGGAATACCTAGGGGCAAGATCAGATTTGGACACCTTTCCCACCGAAAATCCTCTGGGTTACTGGGTCTTGAGGATGGATCACTGGCCAGAGAGCTTGCACAGTATGCAATTGAGCTACTGGCCTGTCCAGCATCCAGCGTTCTTTCAGAACGCACATTCAGTGCTGCTGGAGGCTTTGTAACCGATCACAGGGTGCGCCTGTCCACCGACTCGGTCGATCGGCTGACCTTCATAAAAATGAATCAGTCTTGGATCACCAGCTACCAAGCACCTGATGCTGATGTAACCGAATATATATATATTTTTTTAATGTGACATCCCTTCAAGACTGCCTATGCTGATGCTGAGTGACTATCCTGGTATGCTGAGTGACTATCCTCTTCCTCCTCTATGTTTATGTTGATAGCTTGTAAGAACATTTTTGGTTCTGTGCACCGCTACCAGTGGCTAAGGCCTAAATTTTCTGTCCCTGTTTAACAGGGGCGTGTAATTAAAATTTTTGCTGTAATACTTTGCAGCAGGGCTCATTCCTGCGCTCCAACTAGAGTATCTGTGAGGGGTTGCAGTGTTGTGGCTCGAGCACCAGTGCCTAAGGCCCAATTTTTCTGCCCCTGTTCAACATGGGCATGTAATTACAATTCTTAATCTAATATTTCACAGCAGGGCCCATTCCTGAGCCCACAGGGAGTAACTGTGAGGGCTTAAGCCTCGTACACACGATCGGATATCCTATGGATTCTAATCCAATGGTTTTGTCCATCGGAAATCCGATGAAGCTGACTTCCATCAGTCTTGCCTACACACCATCAGTCAAAAAACCGACCGTTCCAAACACAGTGACGTAAAACACTCCGATGAGCCGAGAAAAATTAAGTTCAATGCTTCTGAGCATGCGTCGACTTGATTCTGAGCATGCGTGGGTTTTTTATCCGATGGACTTGCCCATAGACGATCGGAGTTTTCGATCGGTTTTTTATCCATCGGAAAAATTTAAAACATGTTCTATTTTTTAAAACCGATGGAAAAAAGACCGATGGGTCCCATACACGATCAGTTTGTCTGATGAAAACAATCCATCGGACGGTTTTCATCGGTTAAACCGATCGTGTGTACAGGGCTTGACAGTGTTGTGACAACACCACCACACCGTCCACCACCAAAGGCCCAATTTTTCTGACCCTGTTCAACAGGGGCATGTAATTACTATTCTTGATCTAATATTTCACAGCAGGGCCCGTTCCTGCACCCACCAAGAGTAACTGTGAGGGCTTACAGTGTTGTGGCAACACCAACACCTAAGGCCCAAATTTCTGCAGAGTATATAGGGCAGGCCCCTACTTACAAACATCTGACTTACAAACGACTCCTACTTACAAACGGAGGGAGACAACAGGAAGTCAGAGGAAATCTACCCCTAGGAAGGGAAATTCTCTCCTGTAAGAGTTAATATGGGAAAAACGTGTCTCCTCTCTACTGATGCTTTATCACCAATCATTGTTTCCCTAAAACCCCCAAATCTTCAAAATCCAATTGTCATTGGGACAGAAAGTGAGGTGAAATCTTCTGAACAGGTACACAGACAGCAAAATAAATGTTACAGGGGTGATAACCCTTCCCTATGTTTTCCAGAAAGCTTAAAAATAGATTTTTGGCTGGAGCTACACAAAATGTTCCTGTTCCAAATTACAAACAGATTCAACTTAAGAACAAACCTACAGTCCCTGTCTTACTTGGGACCACCTGTATACTGCTGTTCAGAGTATATAGGGCCTGGGGGCCCCACGCCTTTCATTTTTTAAATTTGGGTGCGGGGTTCCCCTTTCTCCTTTCATCCATATTGCCGGGACCAGACATTACATTAAAGCCGCAAGCAGTTTTAAATGACTTTTATTCCTTTAGAAATGTAATTTTGTGCAGGGACAGTTCTAAATAAGGGAAACATGCGCTACTTTACAGGCATACTAGAGACACCAAATATAAACACAGACAAAGAAAACTTACTAATGCGCAACCTAGTTCTCTTTATACCCAGCGCTATGGACCTTATTCCAATTCTGAACACACCTTAGATCTCCTTATAATGACACAGACAAGTTCATCTATGTCACTATTTTTATACTAAGCAGCTACATTCAAAATTATATAAACACATATACTAAAAAGACATATATATTTTACCACCCGTCAGTGACAAACAATTGTCTAATTCAGCGCTCTTATTAATATTAAAATCAATAAGGATCCCTATTGTCCTGAAAACAATAGTGAGAAATCCAGAGCACCCGATAAGGCGAGTAAATCCTGATAGATACAGTTCAATATATCACATCACAGTATTCCTTAGATATTTTCCAATCAACTATGCATCCTCCTCACACGTTACTCCGGAAAGACGTATCACAAGCTCCCCATAGGGATTGCACTCACCAGATCACGGCGGGTAATAAGCCTCCAAAGAAATCCAAACACAGGCTGCAGTGGAGGGATGATTTCTCAAGATATCCGCGGGTCTCGGCTGGTGATAAGCCCCATGCGAAATCCCAGTGCAGGATGCGATAGACAAAAGATACCTTCTCTGGATATCCTCTCTCCTGGCTTCCGAGTCCTCTCCTCCTGGCTTCCACAGAGGCCTAGTGACAGGGCACCCAGAGAACACAATCTCCCGCTCTGCGGCCGCAGCCCAGAGAGAGAACAGAGCGGAGGAAGGATCCGCCCATCGCCCCGCCCACCTAGGCACTGACGATCAGAGCCCCGATCCAGGGTCCTGCTGCTCAGAGCGGGAGATTGTGTTCTCTGGGTGCCCTGTCACTAGGCCTCTGTGGAAGCCAGGAGGAGAGGACTCGGAAGCCAGACTATCCTGACTGCCAGAAGAGAGGATATCCAGAGAAGGTATCATTTGTCTATCGCATCCTGCACTGGGATTTCGCATGAGGCTTATCACCAGCCGAGACCCGCGGATATCTTGAGAAATCATCCCTCCACTGCAGCCTGTGTTTGGATTTCTTTGGAGGCTTATTACCCGCCGTGATCTGGTGAGTGCAATCCCTATGGGGAGCTTGTGATACGTCTTTCCGGAGTAACGTGTGAGGAGGATGCATAGTTGATTGGAAAATATCTAAGGAATACTGTGATGTGATATATTGAACTGTATCTATCAGGATTTACTCGCCTTATCGGGTGCTCTGGATTTCTCACTATTGTTTTCAGGACAATAGGGATCCTTATTGATTTTAATATTAATAAGAGCGCTGCATTAGACAATTGTTTGTCACTGACGGGTGGTAAAATATATATGTCTTTTTAGTATACTAGAGACACCCCCCAGGCATGATATTTAAAGGAATATTTCACTTTTATTTTTTTACTTTACCCACTTAGCAACCACCTGCCGACAAATAACGTCGACAAGGTGGTTGCTTAACTCTGGGAGGACGTTATATAACGTCCTCCCAGAATCGCGCTCCTGCGCGCCCCCTGGGGCGCGCACACGGGAAACTCCGTGACACGAATCGCGGTAAATCGCCGCTGATAGCGGCCATTTACCACGTGATCGTTCCGTAAAATGACGGAGCAATCACTTGTAAACAGACCGGCGTCATGTGATGACGCCGGTTCCTCTCTCCCCTCTCTGTACCGATCGGTACAGTGTGAGAGGAGAGGGGGAGGGAGCAGATCAAGGCAGCAGCGCTGTGGGCTGGATCTGTGACAATTGCAGTCACAGATCCAGCCATCCATCCATCCCTGCTCAGCCATCCCTGGTGCAATACCCTGCGCAATACTCTGCAATACCCTGCAAAATACTCTGCAATACCCTGCGCAATAACCTGCAAAATACTCTGCAATACCCTGCGCAATACTGCGCAATACTCTGCAATACCCTGCACAATACTCTGCAATACCCTGCGCAATACTCTGCAATACCCTGCGCAATACTCTGCAATACCCTGCAAAATACTCTGCAATACCCTGCGCAATAACCTGCAAAATACTCTGCAATACCCTGCGCAATACTGCGCAATACTCTGCAATACCCTGCGCAATACTCTGCAATACCCTGCACAATACTCTGCAATACCCTGCGCAATACTCTGCAATACCCTGCACAATACTCTGCAATACTCCGCAATACCCTGCGCAATATTCTGCAAAATACTCTGCAATACCCTGCGCAATACTCTGCAATACCCTGCGCAATACTCTGCAATACCCTGCACAATACTCTGCAATACCCTGCACAATACTCTGCACAATACTCTGCAATACCCTGCACAATACTCTGCAATACCCTGCACAATACTTTGCAATACCCTGTGCAATACCCTGCCATACTCCGCAATACTCCGCAATGCCCGGCAATACTCCGCAATGCCCGCCAATACTCTGCAATAACCACTTCCCGCCCGCCGGCCGTCATATGACGTCCTTGACTTTGTGCGGGGATATCTGAATGATGGGAGCAGCTACAGGCATCATTCAGATATTAGCTTTTTCAGCCGGCGATTCCCTACACCATAACAACAATCATAGCGGCTGTTCCGCCGCTTGATCATTCTTACAGGAGGCGAGAGGGGATGTCCCCCCCCGCCGCCCTCCGGTGCGTCTACCGATTCACCGCTACGATCAAAGCCAGGATTGTTGTTTTTTTTTTTGTTTTTTTTTCAGGCTTCCCAGCCTAGAGGTGAGATGTGGGGTCTTATTGACCCCATATCTCACTGTAAAGAGGACCTGTCATGCCATATTCCTATTACAAGGGATGTTTACGTTCCTTGTAATAGGTATAAAAGTGATCAAAAAAATTTTTGGTGTGGAAAAACATGTCAAACTAAAATAAATAAAGTAAAATGAACAATAAAAAAATATATTTTTTTTTAAAGCGCCCCTGTCCCCGTGAGCTTGCATACAGAAGCGAACGCATACGTAAGTCCCGCCCACATATGAAAACCTCCTCTGTAACTCAAAACATGTAACCAGTAAAAATATTTAAAGCGTCTCCTATGGGGATTTTTAAGTAGCGAAGTTTGGCGCCATTCCACGAGTGTGTGCAATTTTTAAGGGTGACATGTTAGGTATCTATTTACTCGGCGTAACTTCATCTTTCACATTATGCAAAAACATTGGGCTAACTTTACTGTTTTTTTTTTTTAAGCACAAAACATTTTTTTTCCGTAAAAAACGTGTTAAAAAAATTGCTGCGCAAATGTCGTGCGAGATAAAAAGTTGCAACAACCACCATTATATTCTCGAAGGTCTTTGCTAAAAAAACATATATAATGTTTTGGGGTTCTATGTAATTTTCTAGCAAACAAATGATGATTTTTACATGTAGGAGAGAAATGTCAGAATTGGCCTCGGTGCTCCAGAATGCCTGAAGGTGCTCCCTGCATGTTGGGCCTCTGTATGTGGCCACGCTGTGTAAAAGTCTCACACATGTGGTATCGCCATACTCGGGAGTAATAGCAGAATGTGTTTTGGGGTGTAATTTGTGGAATGCATATGCTGTGTGTGAGAAATAACCTGCTAATATGACAATTTTGTGGAAAAAAAAAAAGAGAAAAAAAAATCTTGATTTTGCAAAGAATTGTGGGAAAAAATTACAACTTCAAAAAACTCACAATGCCTCTTTCTGAATACCTTGGAATGTCTTCTTTCCAAAAAGGGGTCATTTGGGGGGTATTTGTACTTTTCTGGCATGTTAGGGTCTCAAGAATTGAGATAGGCCGTCAGTACTTCAGGTGTGATCAATTTTCAGATATTGGCACCATAGCTTGTGGACTCTATAACTTTCACAAAGACCAAATAATATCCACCAATTTGTACTTATTTTTACCAAAGATATGTAGCAGTATAAATTTTGGCCAAAATGTATGAAGAAAAAATAGTAATTTGCAAAATTTTATAACAGAAACGAAAAAAAAATCATTTTTTTACAGAATTTTCAGTCTTTTTTTCTCTTATAGCGCAAAAAATAAAAAACCCAACAGTGATTAAATACCACAAAAAGAAAGCTCTATTTGTGTGAAAAAAAGGACAAAAAATTAATATGGGTACAGTGTTGTATGACTGAGTAATTGTCATTCAAAATGTGAGAGCACCGAAAGCTGAAAATTGGTCTGGTTATTAAGGGGGTTTAAGTACCCAGTGGTCAAGTGGTTAAGCATCATTAAAATCACTGCTCCTGAAAAATCGTCCATTTTTAAAACCTTTTTTTGCATTGATACATGTCCCCTGGGGCAGGACCCGGGTCCCCAAACCCTTTTTAGGACAATAACTTGCATATTAGGCTTTAAAATTCACACTTTTGATTTCTCACGTTCGAATCCCATAGACTTTAACGGTGTTCGAAAGTTCGCGCAAACTTTCGGTCCGTTCGCATTTTCTGGATGCAAACCAAACCGGGGGTGTTCGGCTCATCCCTATTCTCCATTGACATTGCTCTCATTCTCCTTGAGGCCTCTCTATTCCAGGCTAGGTCCCTAGGATACCCCATACTGCAGTCAGACTCAAGTACTGACCGCTAGGGAAGAGATCTGCACCTTGATTTCTTACAGTAACTACTGTACCAGGAATCTCCATTACCTCCACCAAGTCACAAACTCTTGGTCAGCTGGCTGTTATATGTAGATTTTGGATCTTTGTTTTAGGACAGTTCTGTAGCCACCGCTGCAAGGGTCAACTCAGCTCCAGTGTGAATGCTTTTTATACAACATGCATACTCAACTATATAATATTGAATAAGCTTCAGACCAAACAAAGCTCTTCAATAGCTGACTCTTCTTTACTAATATAATTCTATGTGTAGCACTACCCCGTAGGAGCTGCTGGTTTTTGTTTGTTTGGGCCTTGCACGTTACCTCAGTATTCATTGTCTAGGGGAATAAAGTCTGTGAGAAACTCCAATGTCCACACAAGATGTAAAACCTTTTTGCTGTTAGGTTTTATTTTTTTTATCAAAACTTGGGAAGAAAGGAGAAGGATGAAGGAGGAAGGGGAAGGTTCAGGTACGCGGTACAGATCACTGTGGAAAAACTTCTCAACCCCAAAGTCATTCAGCACTCCCCCTCGAGGGGGTATTGCTCACCCGGATAGACCCGGATTGCGAATAAAAATGGATACGGTAGTTCAGAATCCTCTGCCACAGGACTTAACGCCGGAACTCCCAGCCAAACAGTCAAAGAGCCTTTAGGCCAACCCGGCAGACTGTAAGGTAACTTGAGTGGTAGATCTCTCCTTAATAAGGTCACCAGGCCTATCCCAAGACATTAGCCTTTCGCTTGGTCTCCTCCAGGGCAGGTCCTCCTCTGGTTTCTTCCGTTAAGTAGCTTCCTCTGCTTAGACGGACAGCTTGGGATCCCCTCTGAATCATAGGCCCCAGTCAGCATAACTGGGCCTACTTGGTAGAGATGCAGCCTCGGACCAACATGGTCCCGGGGCCGAAATCACACAGCACATTCCTCGCGCCAGGAGGGCCACGAGTTGAAGACCCCCAAAAATGTCGTCTTCCCCTTAAGTACCCATTCCCGGCATGCCCAGCAGGGACACCACTCCCACTCGACTGTTTCCGCGAAAGGACACTCAATCCACCATGACTTGCCAACACTGGCCTGTGGTGGTATTGCCACCTACAGGCAACAGTGGGAAATCCTGTCAGGCACAGCCACAGCTGAACAGAGGCTAATTTAACACAATAATTTAAGTCTGAGCCAAAACTATCGGCTCAGACACCCACTAAATTTAATATAGCACCCAGTCATTGGGAGCAGGGTGCTACATTTGCAACTATCACTTAACATGACTTCACAACACTGACAGTCATTAATGTTGCCCTGGTGACCTCTCGTGCCCCTACCCCATGATCAGGTCCATATCTTTTGGTGAGTTAGAATAAGTCCAGATAGAACGCAAAGTCCAATATCTGGAACTCCAATCATGTTCCCGCAAAAAGGGGTTGCATAGTGCAAAAGTCCAATCACATATTCACACAGATCCTGCTTGTACTCCCATACAAGGACCGAGTCCCCAGGCTTGCCTCCCCTGGTATTTATAAGCCACCAGAAGGGGGCAATGGTAGGAACACCAGCAATTACCCAGGAGGCACCATAACCCAACAAAGTCATATCATACAGTGCAAAACAGCTGAAAACACAAAGCACTCTTTAAGACACAGAATATTACAAGTGAAGTAGATACAAAAATAGGCAACTGCCTACAAGCTGATAAAACCAATTCATCCATGACAAGCCTAATGCCCCATACACACGATCGTTTTTCATGCCATTAAAAATGCAATTTTTTAAAATGGCCATTAAAACCGATCGTGTGTATGCTCCAGAGCATTTTTAACGACGTGAAAAACGGGCATTAAAAATTTCGAACATGCTCTATTTTTTCACGTCGTTTTTCATGTCTTTTTTTTGAACGATGTGAAAAACAATAGTGTGTATGCTTTAACGATGTGAAAAAAAATGCGCATGCTCAGAATCAAGTATGAGACGGGAGCGCTCGTTCTGGTAAAACTAGCGTTGGAAATGGAGATGGCACATTCGTCACGGTGGAATTAATAGCATTGTTTTAATGCTACGCATTCCGTTCTTCTTTTGATAATGCTTAAATAATTACCTTCTTTTGCTAATGACATTTGAGAGTTATGCCAAACTAGGTTCTTAAGTAATTCCTAATTGATCTAATGATTGTAAAATATTCTTTTGAAGCCACATCTCCCTCCTAAATTCATAACTAAATGTAAAGATCACAATAATTATAATTTTTATTTTTTATTTTTTTAGTTTTTATTTTAGTGATTAAGTTAGCTTTATTATTTTTGATGGGCTTCTTTGATATATGTAGGCTTATTTAATTTTTTTTGGGTGATTTTGCTTAAATTATTGGTGTGTAAAGTTACCACACCAACCTTCAAAATTTGTCTCATTTTGCCTCAAGGAGGTTTGTGTCTCTTGTTAATAACAATAATATTATTTGAAATGTCCCTGCCTACTCCCTAGCAAAGTCTCTTTTGAAATACAAATCACATAGTCAAGTATTTGAAGCCCAAAAAAATAATCCTTTATTTAGGTACATTACAAATTAAACGTGAAGGCAGCACTGGAGAGCCTGCTTGCATTTGTGCATCCTTTGGACCCCACAACAACCATCCAAGATGTCAAAACCAAACTATTTAATTAAAAAAAAAAAAGGAGCCGAATCTTGGCTTGAACTCCCAGAGGTCAGGAACAGCAGCAGATAAGTCATATATGTCCCCAGTCTGTGGTACTACAGCAGGCATTATTTTTTTCGCTTCCTTGTAGCCTTCCCTCCAGCCTTCCCTGCAGCCTTCCCTGCAGCCTTTGTTGGTTGCTTCTTCGGAGGCTGGGGATCAGGAGGAGAGGAGGTGGCAGGAGGAGTAGTAGGAGGAGGTGGAGGAGTAGGGATAACCTCAGTGATGTCGGTGAACTTGGTCAGTTCACCAAGCAAACCCTTGTTAATCACCTTCAGCAAAAGGTTCTCACTATAGAGCTTTTGCCGCAAGTCCATTTGGCCTAACTTATGGGCCAGGACTGCGGCAAAAACCCTCCTCAGCAGAGGGTGCCTCTCTGAGGGCCACAGTAGCCTCTTTTAGAAAGGCTCTTGTTTCCTCCTCCACCTGCCTAGCTCTCCTTGGCCCTCGTTGTTTCATTATCAGGGGAGGCATTTGGGCTCTTGTGCTGGGCCCAGCCTCCTCCTGTGTGCCACTGGGCCCTGCCTCCTCCTGGTCCCCAACATCACCCTCTTCCTGGCTCAGCTCTGGCTGTAAAAAAAGAAAGGGACATTCTTTATTTTTGCCACCATCAATCACACACATTGTTCACCTCCAGACATTTTTGAATTGAATGTCAAAAGGTATTAATTTTGCATAGATTCCGCCTCCTGATATTGTTGCCTTGTCCCCATCAAATTTGACCACGACTGTATCTTGCTCTTTAAATCCTCTTTTTTTTTTTGAACATTAAATACCTAACAATACTAAAACATCAATTGAAAATCATCACTTTTGTAACATATAAATGGAGATATCAATACTTTACCTAGCTCCATATATCCAAATCTGCCTCCTCAAGGACCTCATCTTGATCCTCAGGGGAAGCCAGAGCAGGGTTGCTAGGAAGGCTGGAGGGCTGGCTGCAAGGAAGGCTGGACGGCTGGCTACAAGGAAGGCTGGATTGACCTCTGGGGGGAAGGGTGGAGAGAGATTCCCGCACTTCCAGCTGGTCATCCAGGAAAGATAACTTGCTGTAGTACCACAGACTGGGTTTATAAACCTTATCTGCTGCAGCACCTGACCTCTGGGACTTCAGGACCATATTCCTCTGGGTCCTGTATGTCCCCCTGATGGTAGCAATTTTGGTTTTCACATCTTGGAGAGTTGTTGTAGGTATCTGTGTTCGCACAAATGCAAGCAGGCTCTCCAGTGCTGCTGTCCTGGCCACTTTATTTTTATTTCCACCACTTTTTGTCTGCCAAAGGATAGGGAGGTCTTTCCATTTATCAATGAACTCCCCCATAAAGTCTGGGTTTTTGAAACTATTCATTCTCTCTGTAAAATCAAGCAACAAGAAAATACATATGTTTCAGGCAACATTCATCAAATCAGCATTTTTGACAAATTTTCAAGGCCAAAATCTCCTCCTCTGATGAAACCCAAATCCTTAAAAACGTATGTACCTTGGTCAACACGTTCGTTGCTAACTCCCTCTCCCGCCAAATGAACGTATTTTCGACACATGGATCTTCACTTGATATACACTGCACATGCGTGAAACTCTGCATGCTTTCCCCGCCCCCGACGTTCGAGATTGTACTTTCCCCGCCCCTTCTCGCTCGTCGTAGTGCTTAACAACATGGCGGAAACACAGGTGGCTGAGATTACCTCTACAGAGGAGGAAATTCCAGAGGAGCCCAAATCCCGATCCAGGAGATATAAGGCATCCAACATGTCATTCGAGGAAATGGTGGAGATGGTGGCCATTTTGAGGAGGGAGGATTATGATGCCAAGCATGGGCCGTATAAAAGACCTAATCTTGTCAAGACAAAAATTATGGGCAAAGTGGTCAAAACTCTTCACCAAAAATTCGGGGTGTGCAGAACGAAGGAACAGCTCAGAAAACGATGGTCTGATCTGAAGTTGCGGGAGCCCGACCAATATAAAAGAATCAAGAAAGTTATAGGAAAAAGTAAGTACTTTTTCTTCATTTTCCCTGCTAAAGATTATTACTTGTATTAAGTCGTGTATATTTAGACTTTGATATAGTACAGTGAAAGTTAACAACTTTCAATGTTCGTCCGCACACTAAACGGACGTAGTAAACCTCTTTCTCCGTCCAGTTCCTAAAACTATGTTTTTGGATCATCCAGTGTGAACACACAATTTTTTGGGGGTTTTGGGGAGCAAATTTGGTAAACAATTTGCTTTATATTTAGAATCCAAATCACATTTTTTTGGGGGAAAATGGGTAGGCATTGTAATGTTAAGGGAGAGAATGCTCAGCAGCTGCTTAAACATCTGAACGCAGTAGTACAAGTGTGGGACAAAACCCCTAAATTTTTAGGGTGTCACACACAGGTGATCCTGTGTATATACTTTGGGGTGTTACAATGTGTCAAACTTTGTTTCAAAAAGTATATGCTCTGGTTTTGGCAATGTATCCAATCATGTTCCGGTTGTCACTGAGGGTACATTTAAATATGGACCACACTTCCAAATAATATTTAGAAATCTCTTTTTCTTGTTTTTTTGTGGCCAAAAAATTATTAGTTACTAATGAAACTCTACCTTTTATTGCAATCTCCATAGGGCTTCAAAAAGCTACGTCAGATGAGCCTAGAAATCCAACACCTTCAACAATACCCCCTGAACCACATGATGGAGAGGAACGTGAAGTTGTGGAAGTGGAAAGTGGCACCACAAGAGGTCAGTGTCAAACCAGACAGATGCAGGTTAATACATGTAGGCCTACATATTCTATACTACATGATTTGTTTTTGTTTAGGTGCAGTTCTGGCCGGAGACCCCGAAAAGTTTACACATCACAGTGCCCAGATCCTGATCCAATACCTCATGGTCTGCTGTCGTGACCTTGAAAAAGTAAAGGGAGACTTGATAGAGGATCAGGCAAAATACAAAGCGGGTTGAGGAAAAGCTACAAAAAAAATGGCTGTGCTTGGGCGTGGCTGTTCATGTGTTTTAACCCCTAAAATATTTTAATAACATCTACACTTCAAAGGAAGTTTCCTCAGAAATAATTAAAAAAGGTATTTTCTTAAGCAGAATTTATGGCTTCATTATGTAAATGTTGTGCAAAGTGAACTAAACAATGTTTTGTGTTTACACTGACAATGAAGGCTAATTAAGAATGCAAAATACACATTGCAGTACAAGTGCATTAGGTAAACCGACGAGAAACCTAAAAGAATATTAAATGAAAACACCTAAACAATATTTTCTCAAAAAAAGGTTTTATTTTTAAAAATAATAAGTTTAAAATTCATCAGGCATATCAATGGCCCCCCCTACCAACAAAATAATCGACATATTGTTGACGGACCTCACGTCCGGTTTGGGGAGCCAAGCCTGGACGGCCAGCTTCCAGGGCCACAAGATTTTCCACTTCAAATAATGAGGCCTCAGGCCCAGTCAAAGTCAGATAATTGCTTGAATGCACCCTGAGATAATTATGGAGCACACAACAAGCCATTACAACATGGTTCCATTTGTAAGGGGCAAGGTGGATGGAGGTGAGGAACAGGCGGAATTGGCTGGCCATGATGCCAAAGGCATTTTCCACCACCCTTCTTGCTCTGGCCAGCCGATAGTTGAACACCCTCCTCTCAGGGGTGAGGGTGCGTTGCGGGAATGGCCTCATCAAATGGGGACCCAGGCCAAACGCCTCATCCGCCACAAAGACAAATGGGAGTCCCTCCACATTCTGCTCCGCTGGTGGCAAGGCCAGCTGATCCAAAAGGAGCCGTTCCCCAAACTCCGTCTGTGCAAAGACTCCTCCATCAGACATCCTGCCATTCTTGCCAATGTCCACATAGAGGAATTCGTAGGTGGCCGACACCACTGCCATCATGACGATGCTGTGGAACCCCTTATAGTTATAATAAAAGGATTCCGAATGGGGTGGTGGGACGACCCGAACATGTTTGCCGTCGATGGCCCCTCCACAGTTCGGAAAGTTCCATCGTTGGGCAAACTCAGATGCCACATTCTGCCATTCATATGGCGTAGAAGGGAACTGTGGAATTAAATAAAAAAAAAATTAATACTTTGAGACAGAAACATTGAAAGCAGATTTAAGAAAACCATTCATGGCCAACATTGGGAGAAACCGAAAAATTAAAGCATTATTAGTAAGCAAAAACAAACCCCCAAAAAAAAATGGGGGGGAGTTGAAGATGAGTTGGGGAGATCACAAATGTAGGCTGTAGCACTCTGTATGAATTATTGAAAAATGTTATACAATCTTTAGGGGGCGTTTAGGGTAAAGCACTACGATGGAGCATAGATTAAAATACATGGAAATGACTAGGCAAGGTGGGTATGGCCCCAGGATAGCATGCTGGAGAGGTTAGGTAAGGCAAATTTAAATGTAGGCCTAATAAAAACATTCCCAAAAATAACCATGGGGAGAAAGGGGACATTCCCTGCAGCTAAGAATCATGGGAATTAGGGACTGCTAATAAACCCCCAAAAAAATATTAAACAAAGAAATACATACAATGTGATGTTTGAAATAAGAACACTTACCTTAATATAGTCCTCCTGCAAAACTTGAAGGATGGCAGAACACACCTCTGGTATAATGATCCCCAGAGCCTGGGGGGATATGCCTGTGGAGAACTTTAGGTCCTGCAGGCTTCTCCCAGTCACCAGGTATCGCAACGTGGCAATGAGCCTCTGCTCAGCACTGATGGCTTCACGCATAACGGTGTCCTGCCTGGTAATGTAGGGGGACACCAAAGCCAACAGATGCTGAAATACGGGGTCAGACATCCTGAGAAAATTCCTGTAGTCCTCAGGATTATTCTCCCTGATCTCCCGCAACAAAGGCATATGACAGAACTGGTGCCGCTGGAGCAACCAATTCTTGGTCCATGAACTCCTCCTCACCCTGTTCATGGCCTGGAGTCGGGATACAGCATGAACCCCTGCACCAACTACAGCACGAACTCTACGACGAGTACGTAGCCGCAACATGGCTAGATAACGGTCGGCAGCTCAGAACGAACTAGAAGAACGAACGGAAGAACAGCAAGGCCTATGAAGAACAAGCTGAAAAACAGGAACGAGCAGACAAGAACGCACTGAATAAACAGATACGAACTGACTACAAGCACTGCAAGACAGATACGAACCCACAGGCACAAACTGAACTCCACAAAACGATCTTCAAAGCACGAAGACTGAAAAGCGCAAATCGTCTCTCACCAAACTTTTACTAACACTCGGTAACACGAAATTAGCAAAAGCGTTCCAAAGGGTGGCGTCATTAGAACGGAACTTCCGCTTTTATAGTGCCGTCGTACGTGGTGTACGACACTGCGCTTTGCTTGAACGTTTTTTAAAATGATCGTGTGTACGCAAGACAGGCTTGAGAGGAAACATGAAAAAAAACGACGTGAAAAACGGCGGTAAAAAAAATGGCATGAAAAACGATCGTGTGTACGCTGCATTAATAACATTCAGATCATCTTTCAATTTAATCATAAACAGGATAATGGGAACCAGAAAGACTTAGGATCCAAGGCAATATACAGTACATGTGTCTACAGACATCTAATCTTCATGAAATCAGCTTCAGCCTGTGTGGATAGGCTTTAGGCTTGTGTCAATAAATCAGTTTGACATCATTCTGAGATGCTTCTGAGGCCATTCGGAATTCACTGACCGGTGAATTTAATGACTTGCAGTTGACCTCTCAATCTGCATTTGACCTGCTTGAAGTGGGTTTGGCATTCCCATGGACTTGTATGGGAATGCAAACCACAGCTGAATTGAACAAGAATCTTTTGACACCGGCCCAAAAGGTCTGCACTGCCAAAAAATGTGTTTGTTTTCATTTCATTCATTTGTTTCGTTTGTTTTTTTTCATTTTTCGGGTCATTAGTTATAATCGAAATTCGTTATTTCAAATAAATTTGTAATTTAAAAAAATTTGAATTCGTTATGTTCCATTCGTTTAGATGTGTTATTCGTAAATAAATGAGAAAATTAGCAAATTCGGAAATCCGAAATAATAACTAACTAATTAACTAATAAATTATAGGTATTGGAATTTCCTTTCAAATTTGGCTGTTTATGAACATAGCGAATACGGAATTTATCCGAAGTTATGATTACCTGAAATAACAAATGCTGCATCTTAATGAATGGAACGTAACAAATTAATAATAATAAATAATAATAATAAAATAATAAAACGTTTTTATTATTATTTATTATTATTAATTTGTTACATTTCATTTGTTTAGATGCAGTCAATAGACATCCTCCTCTTTGCACGCCCCCCGCGTGCCCCCTGTAGGGCACGTGTGGCACGCGCTGTGATCACTGAGTCACTGAGACCGATCCCGGCCCCTTACCATGTGATCAGCTGATAGCCAAAGACAGCTGATCACGTGATGTAAACAAAAGCTTGATAATTTTATTTTTTTCTCCTCGCGCTGACAGCGTGAGGAGAAAAAAAAGCCAATCACCGGCTTTTGTGCAAAGGACATCGGTCCCGAAGAAGAAGAGGCACATCTGCCTCATCTGTGCCCACCAGTACCGCCTGCCAGTGCCCACAGTGCCACAAATCAGTGCCCACCAGTGGAAAACAGTGGCACCTATCAATGCCCATGAATGCCACCTATCAGTGCCAATCAATGCCCACCAGTGGTGCCAATCAGTGCCTCATCAGTGCCACCTAGCAGTGCTGCCTATCAGTGTCACTTACCAGTGCCGATCAATGCCCATCACTGCCACCCATCAGTGCCCATCACTGCCACCTATTAGTGCCACTTCTCAGTGCCCACCAGTGCCACCTATCAATGCCCTTCAGTGCCACTCATCAGTGTCCACCAGTGCCGCCTTATCAGTGCCCATCAGTGCAGCCTATCGGTGCCCATCAGTGCAGCCTCATCAGCGTACATCAATGAAGGAGAAAAATTACCTATTTGCAAAATTTTATAGCAAAATATAAAACGGTTTTGTATTTTTTTTAAAAAACGTTGGTCTTTTTTAATTTTGTTAACAAAAAAAAAAAAAACGCAGAGATGATCAAATATCACCAAAATGATAAAATGATAAAAATGTAATTTGGGTACAGTGTCGTATGACCGTGCAATTGTCATTCAAAGAATGAGAGCGCTGAAAGCTGAAAATTGGTCTGGGCAGGAGGGGGGTTTAAGTGCCCAGTAAGCAAGTGGTTAAATTTGCTGGATAACATTAACAGTTCAAAGAACTGCTTTAAGATTGATCTTAATTATAAGTACCATAGTTCAAATAAGTCCACACTAAAAATGGATGTCCATAGTTGGCCACATTCTGAATGCCTGCTGGTTGCATGTCTGAGAAAAATTCTAAGAATCTGTCTGATCTTATGAAGTTGTTTTGTCTTTGCCTTTATCGGACCTGCATGCTGTGATTCATACAATGTGGGTGTCTATTGTGACTTATACCTTTTTATTTGTACCTTTACAACTAGTGACTTTGACATCATTTTTTGTCAATGATTAACTTCCCTAGTTGACCGATACTCTTTAATCTGATTCAGTTTCACTATCCAAAAATAGCCATGTCTGCAGTACAGTAACAGTACCATGTAGGCAGCACATTCATATGTGGAATCCTTTACTCAGTAGTACATTGTGGATGGTCATTTCAAAACAGGGACCTGTACTGTCACACATACAAATGTCCTTTCTTCCACATTCTGATGCTCAGTTTGAACTTCAACAAGTCGTCTTCATCACATCTAGATGCCTAAATGCATTGAGTGGCTGCCATGTGATTGGCTGATTAGCAATTTATGTTACCAAGCAATTGACCATGTGTACCTAATAATAAAGTGGCCAGTGAGTTTATATACTGTATACAATATACCATTTCTATGCAGTATTTATGTTACACCAATTTAATAATCCTCGTAATGTGTTTATGTTAAGAATTCTGTAGACATGACTTGACAGTTGCCTGATCTGACCTTCATGGGTCCTGCACATACCTGCTGGCCAACTGCTTAAACAACTGGTTGACCAGGGTTTACTCTAAGTAGAACATTATATTCATGTATACTACCTCTTCATAGGCATTGTAAGCATCCATACTTATGGAGCAGCCAGCGGACAGCGGTACATAAAGAAGGTCAAATTGTACCTACACACTTGAATGCAGAAGTTCTAGAAGGCCATTATGTTTTGTATTGTGTGAGAATGCGCAAGTGTGAACCCAGCATAATAAGGCAATCACAGACATTGCATGTGATTTGGACCACAAACTGTATGGCTGAAATCGCATTGCATTCACACCAAAATGGTGCAGGACCCTTCTTCTCTTCCGCACTGCAATCAGATAAAAAGCACGATCAAATTCCTGCACCATTTGACAGTTCGCACTGCGATCTGCGAACTGATCTGGCAGTGTCATTAACTTTACATTGACACCTGCAGCGGTTCGCAGAGGGCAGCGTGAGCCACCAGGGGTTCAGGTGTGATGCAGGAACCCGCACATTATTTGCAGGGTTCTCCGCATCACACAAGTGTGAACCGAGACTCAAAGTGGTTCTAAAGTCAGAAGTTTTTTAATTTCAATGCATTCTATGCATTAAGATAAAAAACCTTCAGTGTGCAGAAGCCCCCCTCAGCCCCTCTAATACTTCCCTGAGTCCCATCTCGATCCAGCGATGTTGCATGAGGGACTCGGCTGTCCGGGGATTCTCCCTCCTCATTGGCTGAAACAGCTGCATTGGCTCCTGCTGCTGTAAATGAAAGTCAGTGAGCCAATGAGGAGAGAGAGGGGGCGGGGCCAGGCCACGGCTCAATGTCTGAATGAACACACCGAGCAGCGGCTCAGCTAGGGTGCCCTCATAGCAAGCTGCTTGCTGTGTGGGCACTCGGCAGGAGGGAGAAGCCAGGAGCTCCAGCGGGGGACCCTCGATGAGGAGGACCGGGGCTGCTCTGGTCAAAACCATTACACAGATCAGGTAAGTTTAAAGCAGAGTTCCACCAATATAAAAGTCAACAGCTACAAAAAGTGTAGCTGCTGACTTTTATTAATCGGACACTCATCTGTCCAAGGTTCCAGCGATGCGGTCGTACGAAGCCCTGCTCGTCTCCCCCCTCCTCTCTGCGGCGCCGGCATTGTGACTGTGGGCACCCGGCTGTGGCTTCACAGCCGGACATGCACTGCACATGCACGAGCCGTGATTGGCCTGTCAATTATCTGGGACTCGTGACGTGTCCCAGATGATTGCCGAGAGGAAGGGGGGAGAGGGGAACTTCCTTCCGGTGCCACGGTGCCCCGGGAGGAAGTGGGAGCTGGAACCCTCAAAAAAGAGGGTTACCGCCCCCCCCCCCAAAAAAAAATTAAAAATGCAGAAGCAGAAAGGAGAAGTTCCATTTTTGGGTGGAACTATGCTTTACAATGTTTTAAATAATAATTAAAAAAAAAATTGTATCACTTTAATTCTGTGGCAATGTTATTGATATAGTTTTTTATTGGGTTCCACAAAAATCAAGCCATGTCCTATGTCAATGACTGTACCAGAATATCTTATAACATCCTAACACTTTGTAATGTATTTGACCATCTTTACAGAAACCAGCAGGGAAGTCTTTTTCTAACCTCGCCTCTATGAGCGCCTGTTGTAGGGGTACGGGTTAATGCACAATATTTTGTTTTTTGAAATAATAAAAAAAAATACATTCGTACTGGGAATTTACTACCTGTTAAATTTCTAAGTTTTCAGTCCAGGGCAAATGTGTTCAGTGATCACGGTCACCGAAACAAGACATCTCCCTATATTTTCTGACCTCTCAAATCAACAGCCTGCTTCTTTTCTCAAAGGTAACATTCCTGCTAATGTCGCCGACTCCCTTGCTACAGGCAGTGCTTCGAAAAACATGACATTTAAGTCATTTGTATCCAAACACACAGAAGTCCCAGGGCTGGTGTGCTGTGATTTCTACTGTTTTTCAGTTTAATGTGTCATTTATCTACTACACTGATTAGATAGATGATCAAAGTTAAGAATTTATTTGTATGTTTGTCCCTTTTCCAACAGATGGAGATTTTAAAGGGGATCTGGTTTAGTATATGGATAAAGAAACACCAACAGACAATAGTTTTTTTTTTCCTGAGGATGGCTTCATGGAAATAATCTTATCATTGGATGTTAAAGGAGGATTGCGATGAAAAGTGATTATTTTAGTTATATGCAGAGACTGGTGGGCTGCGTAAATTCCTGAATTCTTAAATTACTGTATGGATATCCAATGGTCAGATTTTACTTTCACCATTGCATGCTAAAACTCTGTGTATTACAGGCATTTACAGTATATAGCCCTGTTAATTTACTTAGTGCTGTCTAGGATTCAAACCCAGGATCCCACTATAACAAGGCATTGGTGTTAACCACTAAGCTACTGTGCTGGTCTGTGTTATATCATGTATAATAAAAAATAAAAATAAAATCCAGCAGAAAGAGTGACAACTTCTCATGATCACAAGAATTGTGCGGATCGAGGAACTCAGAGAACGGACAAAGGCAGCTCTTGATCTGAACCATTAGTATACAGCAGGAGAGCGAACCACAGTGGTCACATGATTGCTGACCCTTTCAGTCCTTGGGCGTTTCAGAACTTTTAAAAGGGATTCCAGGGCAGATGGGAAGGAGTTAAAATTTGAGTTTGAAACTTAACCAAACCGAAAACCACATATGCTTGTAGCGCACCCTACGTAGGAGCCCCTGAAGAAAATGGATCCACCACCTTGCACAGCCAGGCACACCAAATTTCCGGAGGCACATTTGAGTCAGCGTTTTTGTGTTTTATTGAGGGGATAAAAATTGCATGGGGAGTAGGGGTATCATGAGATGTCCCTGAAGATGTTTCAAAGTCAAGTGGGCAACTCCTGGTATATACTGTCCTATATACAACTCCTTTCTTTCCTCCAGCACACTTCATTTGCTTGCAGAATCACCAGTGATATCACTATGTAAAAATCTGTAGCACTGGCCCATTACAGGCAGGGACTCGCAGCCACTATACTTGTAGCATGTAGAGTGATACCACTAACACATTTACTGCACTTTCTCCTATGGTCACTAGTCCCAGCATCCAATTCTTCAGGCTCTGCCAGCCCTCCTGGCTGCAGCAGCCTCTTTCACTAGCCCTCCTGGCTACTTCAGCACAGTCCTCTTGACTGACGCTCCCAGTCCTCCCAGACTAATTCTCAGGAGATCTCCTGGACATGCTGACTTTCACTCTTGCTGTCCTCACACCTGCTCCCGTGCATCCAGGCAAGAGTTCCTCTGTGTGTTGTAGAGGTTCCCTCCAGCGCCAGGCCCGTGGTCACCACCTCAGACTAGGGGGTACCTCTAGGGACACCAACAGCGTCCTCAGCACTCCATCTCCATCTTCCACCCGACTGCCCCTGCTGGCATGACCCAAGAGTATGTAAGAGGTGCCCACCCCTTACCAGCCCACTTTCTGGGGATTGGCTGGGTCCCTCCTCAATATTCCAAGCTCCTCCTAGATTCAGCTTCTACTTCTGGAAGCTTCTCTGAGCGGAGGGAGTTGCCAGAGGTGATACTTGACGAGTCATCCAGCCTCCTTGAGTCACTCAGAGGGTGCTACAGGCTGTTAGAAATGTGTTTATTCAAAACAAATTATTCCTTCCTGCTCCTTTCTTGTCACTGCAGTCGAAAAAACAAACGCCAATTTGACCCAACTAATGATTAGAAAAACAAAAGAACAATATAAGACAGAAAATGTCAAACAAAATTCTACGATTGTATGGCCAGCTTAATATTCTTTTTATGTTGCTGTTATGTTTTCTTAGGGAGTCCAGGAAACAGTAATAAATTAACTACCGTATTTATCGGCGTATAACACGCACAGGCGTATAACACGCACCCTAACTTTAAGAGGGAAGTTTCAGGAGAAAAAACTTTCCACAGCCCCCTGCGTATAACACGCAGGGACAGTTTACCCTCTATTTTCAGGGTAAAAAAGTGAGTGTTATACGCCAATAAATACAGTACTTGAACATAATATTATTATTTAGGTACTTATAAAGCGCTGTCAATTTACGCAGCGCTTTACATATACATTGTACATTCACATCGGTCCCTACCCTCAAGGAGTTTACAATCTAAGGTCCCTAACTCACATTCATATACTAGGGCCAATTTAGACAGAAGCCAATTAACCTACCAGCATGTCTTTGGAGTAAATATTTTATAAAATAAATAATAGACATACATTACAAATTGCAATCGTGCCAACCTTATAATATGCTCAAAGTACCGACGAAAAGCTACAGATTTCTATCAAAGGATAGCTGTGTTTTTCTAGAAGTATTTTTTTTTATATTTATGTTTCCTACTACTAAATAGAAACTTACTGTATATTTGGAAAGCAAAGTAAAAAATTTGAAAACTGGGTCAGAAAACCACCATCTCAGCTCAGCTCAGATCTTTGGCCATGGCACAGTGCACCCACATTTTTCATGTGGGGTTGCTGCTCTTACCCATAGAGTTTTATTATGTCTAACTCTAATGCCGTGTACACACGATCGGTTTTACCGATGAAAACAATCCGATGGACTTTTCTGATCGGACAAACCGATCGTGTATGGGCCCCATCGTTTTTTTTTTCCATCGGTGAGAAAAAATAGAACATGTTTTAAATTTATCCGATGGGAAAAAAAAATGATAGCAAATTCCGATCGTCTGTGTGGAACTCCATCGGACAAAAAACCCACGCATGCTCAGAATCAAGTTGGCGCATACTCAGAAGCCTTGAACTTAATTTTTCTCGGCTTGTCGGAGTGTTTTACGTCACGGCGTTTGGGACGGTCGGATTTTTGACTGATGGTGTGTAGGTAAGACTGATGGAAGTCAGCTTCCATCGGATTAGAATCCATAGGAAATCCGATCGTGTGTACAGGGCTTTAAAGGTTTTGGTGCACTTTTGGAAAGCGCACCAAATGTCCTGAGCGCTTTCGCAAAGCACACCAAAACAACAGCTTATAATAGAAACTATGGGAAAGCAAAGTCAACCAGCAGAAAACTGCAAGTACACTGCGGTGCTCCCGCTCAGGGCAGTGTGAAAGTGCCTTAAAGGAAAAATACAATATTTGTTTTCAATAGTCAGGCCAAAACTAGTTCTTGAGATTATATATTGAGATATCAATCTAAATGTGATATATTTTGGAAGCAAGTATTTTCTCTTTAGTAATGCAAAGAATAAAGAGCGGGAAAAAAAAAAAAGCTTTGAACTAAACCCATGTCATATATATCGCTATACTGTACATACCAAGATGAGGGCTATTGTGCTGTGATTCCTAAGGTTTTCCAGTTTTTATATGCTGTTTATCTACAACACTGATTAGATAGATGATCAAAGTGAAAGGATGTAATATCTGTGTATGTCTTTTTCCAGGAGGGAGATGCAATGAAGGAATTTTCAAAGGAGGATCTGGTCTGGTTTATTGGAGAAGAAACAGCAATGGACAATGGTATTTAATGTATGTAAAACAGCAGTGGGATATATGCCTGTGGGAAGGGAGGGGGATGCCTTCCTTTCTCACAAGGAAACACATTTCTGTGCTTTATTCTGTGACCTGGATGCACCAGTGGCCTGTGTCGACTAAGCAACATCTGAAATTTAAGACATACTGTTACGTGTACAAATTACATTTGGTTCCTTTGAGACTCCACTGTAAGGATGCTGATTTCCCTGAGTGTTTGCTCGTGGTTGGCTAGGAATATTTCAGAAATGTTCTCCATCTGCTTCCCATCTACCAGCTGCATTGAAATCCACTTTCATCACGGCTTCAATGTGTTAGAGGAGGAAAAACCACCCGTTCACCACATTTTCCCATGCAATTAAAACATTGAGAATTATGGCCATGTTATAATTCTGGGTAATTCAGATATAGTGTCATTTATTTTAAGCTCCTCTGTTAGCACATGTGCTGTAAAATGTATATATAGAACCGTTCAATAAACAAGCAGGAATAGTTAATCTAATGCAAATGTCAGGAGTGACATACTTCCTTAATTTTATAAACGGAAATGATGAAGCTTTATCTGTAAATTACATTTGGCCAATGCATAGAAGAAAATTAACATTCTTTAGGAGCAGAGCTATAAGAAACCACAAGGGATAATTATGCCTGGAATCCCCTTTTTTGGATGAGAAAGTATGGCATACATTTTATCTAGTGTACAAGCAATTGCAATGTACACATTTTTCCTGGATTTCCAGAGTCAGACGCTGTAAAGCCCTGTACACACGATCGGATTTCCTATGGTTATCAAACCGATGGATTTTTTCTTCCATCAGTCTTGCCTACACACCATCAGTCAAAAAACCGACCGCTCCAAACGCGGTGACGTAAAACACTCCGATGAGCCGAGAAAAATAAAGTTCAATGCTTCTGAGCATGCATCGACTTGATTCTGGACATGTGTGGGTTTTTTTAAATCGATGGACTTGCCTATAGATGATCGGAATTTGCTATCGGTTTTTTATCCATCGGAAAAATTTAAAACATGTTCTATTTTTTGACACCGATGGAAAAAAGACCGATGGGGCCCATACACGATCGGTTTGTCCGATTAAAAAAAAATCCATCGGACTGTTTTCATTGGTAAAACCGATTGTGTGTACGCGGCTTTAGAGTTTTTATATGTAATGAGCACAGGGATTTAATCAATACCTTTCAACTTCTGGGATTAGAAAGAGGGAGCTCTTTAATCACAAAGTATTTGGGCAAAAAACACCCCACTACCACGCCCCAGTTGCACTGACCATAAATTACTAATATGCCTTTATACTGCCTTTGCAAAATAACAAATGCAATAATTAAGAGATTAAATGAAAGGTTTAGTGCTGTATAATATGTTTGGTAGTTAAAGGAGGAGTGTGGGAATATAAAAAAATAAACATACATACAGTACTAACCTCCCTGATGCAGCAGCTGTCCCCCACTGGCTCTAAGCCCGAGAACTGAGGGATCACATGACCGTCTGACTGCTCAGTTCTCACTCTGAGCAGAGAGCGGTGACTGACAGTTTTTTACCCCTCCAGGGTAGAGCCCCAGGCTGGGGAGGGGGCAAGGAGCCATTGGCATAGACTCCCAGTGGAGTGCTGAGAGGCTGAGCCAGCTGCCAGTCCAGTATATGGGTAAATCCCAACAATATTGATGGGAACCTTCCAGAGTCTTGAGCAGCTTTGTAACATTAGCTGACAGCAGGCTTTAGACCACTGTCAGCTGATTCTGGGTCACAGGACAGCACAAGTAAGTGCACTCCTGTGACCCATAGGAGAAGTATAACCAACAAAGCTTTGGCCATATTCCTCTTATAACATGTACATTTTATAGAGTTCTCTATATTAGACCAAAATAGAGGGGTGAATTAGGAGGAAAGAGGGACATTTGGTTTTATTTTCCAATTATTCTTGATTAGATTGACCCTTTAATTGGTAATACAACGTTGTGAGATACTTACGATACAGAGGTAGAGTATGAAATCCAATGGTAAAGGTTGCTGTGACAATATACCATTGTATATTTCATTTTCGGTTCAGTTAAATAATTTTTTTGTAGGTGTAGCACACCCCCGTAGGAGTTGGTATTAATTTGGGCCTTGCACGTTACCTCAGTATTCGTTGTCTAGGGGAAGAAAGTCTGTAGGAACTCCAATGTCCACACAAGATGTAAAACCCTCTGCAGTTAGGTTTTATTTTCCTTTGCATAAAATGTATGAAGAATAGTAGAAGGGTGAAGGGAAGGGGTAGGCTCAGGTACACAGTACAGATCACTGGAGAAAAACTCCTCAAATATACAGTCATTCACCACTCTTCCTAGAGTGGGCATTTCTCACCCGGATAGGCCCCTCTCACCTGGCCTAGCAGCCGGTATGATGCACGAACAATAATCAGGACCAGTCTCTGCCACAGACTGGTGGTGCACAGAATTGGATAATCCGGGATCCTCTGCCACAGGACTTAACACCCGAACTTCCAGCCAAACAGTCAAGAGCCTTTAAGCCGACCCGGCAGACTGCAATGTAAACTTTAGTTGCGGTGCATCCTCCAATAGAATTACCAGGCCCTCTTCAAGACACCAGCCTTCTGCTTGGTCTTTTCCAGGACAGGTCCTCCCCTGCCATTGAGTGGCTTCCTCCCTCAGGACAGACAGTACAGGATCACCTTCAAAGGGTAGGCCCCAGTCAGCATAACTGGGCCTAGTCGGCAGAGTTGCAGCCTCGGACCAACATGGCTCCGAGGCTGAAATCACACAATATACCCCTCGCGCCAGGAGGGCCGCGGGGGACGGAGGACCCCAAAAGATGACGTCTGCCGCTTAAGTACCCTTCCCCAGCATGCTCAGCGGGTAGACCACACCCACTGAACTGTTCCCGGGGGAAGGTACCCAATGCACTCTGACTTGTCAATCTTCCACATTGGCCTGACGTGGTAACGCCACCTACAGGCAAACAGTGGGAAGTTTTTCAACACAGCCATAGCCGGAACAGAGGCTAATTTAACATTAATCCTTTACATCTGAGCCCAACTATTGGCTCAGATACCCTCTAAATTTAGCATAGCGCCCACTCATTGGGAGCAGGGTGCTACATAGGATTACGTAAGAAAGCATACAAGTGAAACATTAGAACATAGGTGATTCTAATCAGAGGCAAGGATAAATATACAGTGCATTGAAAAAGTATTCATACCCCTTGAAATTTTCCATATTTTGTCATGTTACAACCAAAAACATAAATTTGTTTTATTGGGATTTTATGTGATAGACCAACACAAAGTGGCACATAATTGTGAAGTAGAAGTAAATTGAAAAATGGTTTTAATTTTTTTTTACAAATAAATATCTGAAAAGTATCTGGCTTGAATTTGTATTCAGCCCCCTTTACTCTGATACCCTTAACTAAAATCTAGTGAAGCCAGTTGCCTTTAGAAGTCACCTAATTTAGTAAATAGAGTCCACCTGTGATTAATTTAATCTCAGGATAAATACAACTGTTCTGTGAAGTCCTCAGAGGTTTGTTAGAGAACCTTAGTGAACAAACAACATCATGTAGACAGAGGAACACACCAGACAGGTCAGGGATAAAGTTGTGGAGAAGTTTAAAGCAGGGTTAGGTTATAAATATCCCAAGCTTTGAACATCTCACCAAGCACTGTTCAATCCATCATCCAAAAATGGAAAGCGTATGGCACAACTGAAAACCTACCAAGACATGGCCGTCCACCTAAACTGACAGGCTGGGCAAGGAGGGCATTAATCAGAGAAGCAAGCAGTCAAGAGACCCATGATAATTCTGGTGGAGCTGCAGAGATCCACAGCTCAGGTGGGAGAATCTGTCCACAGGACAACTATTAGTCGTGCACTCCACAAATCTGGCCTTTATGGAAGAGTGGCAAGAAGAAAGCCATTGTTGAAAGAAAACCATAAGAGGTCCCATTTGCAGTTTGCTAGAAGCCATGTGGGGGACACAGCAAACATGTGGAAAAAGGTGCTCTGGTCAGATGAGACCTAAATTGAACTTTTTGACCTAAAAGCAAAACGCTATGTGTGCTGTCAAACTAACACTGCACATCACCCTGAACACACCACCCCCACCATGATACAATATGTACGATCACAGACTAACAAATATGAACTATTAGAACTAGGTTTCTAATAGTTCATATTTGTTAGACTGTGATCATACATATTGTATATTTTATTGAAGATGCTGTGATTATGAAAGCTGGACTGATAGACTTCTGGAATCCTTAGTCTTCTCCTGAATTCTTCCCATCCAGGTAGTACATTTCAAGCGGTACCATACAAATTATCACTGTGGTAAGAAGACAGAACACCTGATGAGGATGGTTAATACATGCCTATATTGATCTGATATCTGGTGAGTGCATCCCCAGAAGGGGACCTTTTTTCCCCCCCACGCGGTGAACATACCTGGGTGAAAGGAGCACTGAAACTAGAATTTGGACCAATCACAACCAGAATCACCATTCACTATCTAAACTACCCATATTTATGATTATATGGAAGACGCACATTTTAATTATTGTTCGTAGCGCTGCTGCAGTTTTATTTTGGACTTTGGATTGAAGTTTTATAATACTGTGTTTGCATTTTAAGTTTGATATTAAGCAGCTGCTTTTAGCATACACATTGCATTTTTGTTTCTAGTGTTGTTTCTATCTTTGCATTTTATCCAGAAGCGCAGAGTGATAATAATAGGAGGGGCCAGTTTTTATAGTATCTTTTATTGATAGGTTATCAATCCTACTATCTACGCTTGCACTTTCATGGTACCCTGCAGTTGGCTGTACTTGATGTAGACCAAATCTCTCTTCCTTCCTCTCTTCTAGATATGCCACTACCTGAACTGTGAAACCTGTGGTTAAAAAATGTCAAGGGGATATCTAAAAAATAGTGGGAGATATTCAGAAAGCATTGATCTACAGAATGAATGAATGATTTACATGGGAAATCCTTGCCTTGCAGGTCTTCAAGTTGGCTTTCTCTTCAACAAGTGGCACAGCAGTAGCATCATAATATCAAATCTTGTGGAACTGGCAGATTTCAGATTGCAGACACATAGCTAAAAGGATCAAGGCTCAGGAATGATAAATGAATTACAGAAATATGTTTTATCTGACTTCATAATAGTGTATAAAAAGATTAAAAACATTTTATTATTATGTATGATTATTTTTGTTTTCATCAAATAATCCAAAATTGGATTTCTTGTGAACTAAAACCTATTTAATTTAATAAACTAAATATAAAGCTAATCATTGATCAGTGTTCAATGTTGAGACTGAAGATTAGATCTTTATTAGTGCAATCTTTATTGCTAATAAAGATCAACATGCATAGAAAGTGAATGTAAAAACAATCATTTAAGGTTTGACTATTTGTGGAGCAATGCTGTCTAGCAGTCATTTGATTTGCACCCATAGGCTGGGATCAAGGACATAACTACAGCCTTATCAACACAGAAAGCCTGGTCTATGTCTAAAAAGGGATTGTAAAATAGTGTTCTTAATTTTTTTTATCACTTTACTCCTCACAGCTAAGGATCTCTCTGATCACTGTGTCAGGAGTTAAAAAGCGCAGATTAGTTTTCTGTACTGTGATCACATTAATTCACCTTCAATAGGCAGCTGACAATAGAGAATGAGTTCAGATCAGCAACAGGTCAAGGACAAAGCAGAGTCTGTAAGTAGCAGCCCTTCCTCTATCTACAGACCCTGGAGTGATGCATTTAGAATGTCTGACTGCTGTAATTATTAATTTATGCTGTCTTAATAATAAGGGGTATAGGTTATATAGAAACTCTATGGGGGTGCACAAACCCACACAGGTTGAACTGGATGGACTGGTGTCTTTATTCAACCTCACCAACTATGTAACTATGTGCATTATAGGCTCTGACCACCAATTCTAAAGTAACTTTTTTAAATTCACATTGATAAATTACTGGCATGCCAAAATATTATTCAGTATAATTTCTCCCCCAAAAAATCTCTGTTTTTGAATAAATCTTTATTTTAAAAAAACAGTATTTGAGCTCCAGGCGATGGACTTTGCTTAGGCACCAGGATTTATATAATTGTGTTATATCAATCAAGGAAGTTGTTGAATAAAAAATTTGCTATTAGGAATCATGTCACGGGGAGTATTGTTATCACTGTGTGAGGAAATAAAAATCTGTTACTGTAATGCCTTGTACACACGATCGGAATTTCCGATGAAAAAAGTCAGACGGAATTTTTTCATCAAATATTCCGACAGTGTGTGGACCCCATCAGACTTTTTTCCGTCAGAGTTTAGAAATAGAACATTCGATTGAAAAAAATCCTATCGGAAATTCCGATTGTCTATGTGGAACTCCGATGGAGAAAAAACTATGCATGCTCAGAATCAAGTCAACGCATGCTCGGAAGCATTGAACTTAATTTTTCTCAGCTCGTCGTAGTGTTTTACGTCACCGCATTTTGGACGGTCGGAATTTAGTCTGACGGTGTGTATGCAAGACAGCTTGAACGGAATTCCAACGGAAAATTCCATCGGATTTTATCCCATCGGAAATTCCGATCGTGTGTACAGGGCATTCTTACATATTACTTAGCAAACACACACTTAAAGTGGTCCAAAAGGCAGAAGGTGTTTTATCCTAATGTATGGTAATTAAATAAATTGTGCGCTTGTTCAAATCCCCTTACATAATATTACATGAAAACCATGTAGAGATATAAACTTGTATCAATAAAAAATTCAAACAACAAAAAAATATACGAAAGCGTCCAATCAGAAGTGGACTGAAAACTTCTTTAAAAGTTAGAAAAATGTGTTCAAAGAGTATTAAACAATCGTGAATATCCACTTTATGTATGCTGGTGCTCCATTCAAAATAACCCAGCCGTTGCAAGATAGATTTGCCCAAACCACCAAAGAACCTCCTCTAAAGATGAATATATAGCCTGCACCAGCCAGAGAAAGAAATTCATAGCTCAATTCTGCTAAAAAAAATAAATCCATATTTATTTAAAAGTAGATACCTGCTCACATTAAGACAAATTCAACAGCACATATCAACAGATCAACAGATCAGGCTCAATAGATCACCTCCTCATCACACTTCCGAGTAACGGAGTCACCAGAACTGACGTCTCTGGCTTTACACGATGCATTGTGTCACTGGTCACGTGACTTCTTCCAGGACCCCTGAAGAAGTAACGCAGATATCCTTACTTAAATATGGATTTTTTTTAGCAATATTGCGCTATGAATTTCTCTTTAGGTCCTGAGTAAAACGCACAACGGGAGCATAAGATCGAGATGATCCCTGCAGAGCAACCAGTGGAGATAATTGTGGACCTAGCTACACGGATCACACTGGATGGAAGTGATCAGAAGCTGAGGACCAACATAAAAGAGCGTAGTTTGACCTTATGTTCTTTCCCTGAGGTGAGTGCTCATTTCACCTGAAGGTGGCTGGTGCAGGCCATATATTCATCCTTATAACAGTTTCTTTTATGTTTTGGGCACATCTATCTTGCAATGGCTGGGTAATTTTGAATAGTGCACCAGCATGCATAGTGGACATTTACGATTGTTTAGCACTGTTTGAACACATTTTTTTAACTTTTAAAGAACTTTCCAGTGCACTTCTGATTGAAGTCGGTAAGTAGGCTTGGTTTTTCCCTGGGCATTCCCCAGGCCATGTTGTTATGTGTTATGCACTTCTGATTGGACCCTTTCGTATAATTTTTTGCTGTGTGAATATTTAATTTATACAAGTTTATATCTCTAAATAGTTTTTTATGTAATATTATGTAAGGGGATTTGAACAAGCACACCATTTATACAATTACCATACCTTATCTATAGTGTTTGAGTTTACTATTTAATGGTTGCAGCTGTTTTGTTGGTTAATCATTGGGATTTTTTTATTTTATTATTTATCACCACTATTATATTTTTTTTGGACAGCAGCGCATAAGTATTTCAAACACAGATTATCTTAATGCATGCATTAAGATAAAAATCCTCCTCTGTGCAGCAGCTCCCCTTAGCCCCCCTAATACTTACCTGAGCCCCATCTCGATCCAGCGATGTTGCACAAGAACCTCAGCTATTCGGCGACTCTCCCTCCTGATTGGCTGGGACACAGCAGCGGGCATCATTGGCTCCCCCTGCTGTCAATCAAAGTCAGTGAGCCAAAGAGAAGAGAGATGGGGTGGGGCCGAGCCGCGGCTCCGTGTTTGAATGGACACACAGAGCAGCGGCTCGGGTACCCTCATATCAAGCTGCTTGCTGTGGGGGCACTCAGCAGGAGGGAGGGGCCAGGCACCAGAGATGGACCAGAGAAGAGGAGGATTTGGACTGCTCTGTGCAAAACAACTGCACAGAGCAGGTAAGTATAACATGTTTGTTATTTTTAAACTAAAAAAACAAGACTTTAATATCACTTTAACATGAAAAATATATCTGCAGCTTGGTCCACTTTAAGAGGGTGTAAGTAGGAGTGCATTATAGGCCATTTGCCACTGATGGGTGATCCATGAAATCTTTCATCTGGGGCCTTGTGATTTCTAGTTATGCCCTCCATCTGGGGTTTTAAGAATGTGTTGTGGAACAAAGTCAGTCAGGAAAGCTGCACTTGGATTTTCTTTCAGGTACAGCAACAGGTCCTCATCGTGCTGTGCTCTGTCCAGGTTGCACCTTGGCACTAGCATGTACTTCTTGCCTTGTGTTCTCTGCAGTTAGTGTCTTGCACTAGATGACAAAAATTTGTACAAAATAAATGCCTGTCATTTTGTAAGAATGACTGCACTCTTTAAGCCATATTAGTTTGAGAGCTAGAGTTTTAGAATTCCTGTCACATACTAGTCTCAGACTCAAGATCCCTCAAGTATGTGTTTCATGCAGAGTTACATTCCATGTATTAGGTCACTGATTAGCCAACGAAAAATTATGCAATTTGTTGTCTTGCAGAATCTGCAAACAAATACTTATAGAATGGTCACAGTGAAAAATGGCTGCCAAATCCTAAATAAAAAAGTTGACATACCACTTTCCAGTTTGTTGGTTGAGCACAAAAATGGCTGGCATGCTGAGAATGATGGGTGAGTACAGTGTCAGGTCAAGATTCCTTTAGTTGTTTTTTTATTCATTTTTCACAACTAAATGATTAGGCAACACCTATCATGTTGGAGGTTGCTTTGCATGGACAAGTACCTGTCATCCAGCTACATTTCATAGTTATGTTTTTTTTTTATAACTCTATTTGCTTTTCTACTTTGCAAAGAGTAAAGAATAGCACAAACATGAGATCATTAGTTACAGTAGGCAGGATTATAAGACGACTCTTATAGCTACTCTTGGATACCCCTAGACCACAGCTGGCACTCATGCCTGAATATGCCTGGGGGGGGGGGAGTCAACTAGCCATTTTGAATTTTCACAGCTAATGCCTTTTTTTTACCCAAAAATAATGCTGCAGCTGGTTGTGTCGGTTCTGCACTAAGTACAGTATACTTGAGTCATTGGCATTGAACAAGTATAGACATCATAGGTTCTTACATTTTTCTTTATTTTTTGCATGCTGGTTGCATGGCAGCGACTCAGAATTATGAAAGCCAGACAAAGCTGTGCAGCTAGCATTTTCTGAAGGAGGTAAGCAATGACAGTCATTCACAGCTGTACTTTAAAACAACCTTGCTGTATTTTTTTTTGTCCTAGCACCCCTCATACATTTGAAGGAAGGCAGTCATATCTCAACCAGTCCAGTTCCTGTGACCTGAACTTCGATCACTAGGAGCGGTCCTCCCAAAATCTATGGGGAAATTGACAATTCCAGTGGTATTGATCTCATGGGTCCCCTACAGCACTCACCACTTCCTCCCTCTGATCCTACATCACTACAGGAGAAAGTGGTGACATGAGGTCAGAAGGAGGAACCAGTAAGAGAGGAACCAGTAAGACCTGTGAGGGTCTCAGGAGGTTAGCATCTCCAGAAGTGTCTTTTTTCTCCAGCAGACTTTGGGGGACCAGTTCTAGTGTTCGGAGCAGAGTTCAGCTAGTGCTAAAGCTGAGTATTTACTGCTTTCTTTTAGAGGTAAAAGGGTTTAAAAAATGTTTTAATCATAGCAGCTAGAGATGGGTGAACCAAATTCACTCCAAATTTAGAATTTAGGTTGGTGAGGTGAGTTGGCCAATCTGTGCTTCACCTGCCTCCTTTTGCTTGGTAAACTAATAAAGTGGTTCAAAGAACCTCCCTCAGCAAGGACATCCACATTTTTGGGGTGCATAGGCTCCCTATTCTTTACCAGTGAACCTTTTTTCACTAGTATGAGTGAGGTCCGAAGGGTATCCCTCATATAATAGGCACAAGAAAGTACAATTGTTTACTTACTAAGGCAGTACTAATGGGTGTTGCGGACTCTGCATGGATTGCAAATTGAAGTAGTAAAAGGACCAATAGATGTCTTTAGTAGCTCACATGATGCTGTTAAAGTGGATCTTTATGTTATTCAGTGTTCACTATTACAAGGATTTCTGAAAAAAGCAAAAATTGCCATTTCGGGAGTGGCTACAATATTTTTTTGCTCTGTGTAATTAAATAATCCCTCATGCTCTTTTTCATCTGACCCTTGTGCTTCTGTATTCATTTGCTTGCCAAAAACAAATTCTAGATCTTGGTACTACTCATGTCTGCAGCTACACATCCCGCGTCTCCCTCTCCTCACTTCTCAGCCACAAATCAAGAGCGACACGTTTTATTAGTTCCATTTTGCCACATTGCTTTCACATAGTGCGTTATTTATGTTAGATATAATGTTTAATGCTTTTATGGCACAGTCTATCTTTATATCCTTGAAATAAGACATCCAGTAAAATAGCTTGCAGGCACGGAGAGCCAAGTGTGTTTTGCAATATGCTCACAAAATGAATTTCTTTTTCAACGGCATTCAAATCTGTAAAAAAAATATTTAGCCATAAATAAAGAGTAAAATACATGAGCTGTTATGGAAATAAGTTGTGTATTATATGCAAAAATAAAAAGCATCTTTTTTCTTGAACATCTTATTTCCCTGATTTAAGAGTCAGAGGAATATCCCTTTCTTTATATGAAATTAGACTTTTTAGCTTCAAGGTATAAACAGAATTTACATTTTAAATACATCCTCCTCCCAAAAGCTCTACTGACACATTTACTGGAATACAAACTGAAAATTGGAATAGAAGATTTCAATAAGCAAGTTATGGAGTTTGAAAAATAGATCTGTAATTTTATCCAAATATCTGTTGTTTAAAGAGAACATTTTATTCTGAAATGAATTTTATGTATGTATCTGAACATTGTTACAACTTTGGAGACTCACCTATGAAAGATTTATATTTACCACCAGTTATTTGGTGATTGATTGGGGCAGTGCTCACCTGTCCCACATAGCCATATATCTTCTACACCTTCCCCAAACCAGATACTCCATTTATCTCATTGGATGGATACATTTATTGGCCACAGCTGGAAGAAGAGAAACAAACACTCCAAAGAAGATACAGATAACCACCATAATCGAGGGCAATAAACAGTAAAAATTAATAAATAGAGAAAAGTGAATCTGCCTGGGTTCAATTTGAGGGGGTGTGTGGGTTAACAGAATCCAATAAAGTCTATGGGGGTCAGTGAGTACTGCTGTTAAATTCTGGTAATATTCAAGGCTAATAGGCAAGCTATTGTCAGTATAGCGCGGGGAGCCGGGCACTGCCAAGGGGATATTTAGCAAAGAAAAAATATTTTTATTAAATATCCTACTGCAGAGAGAGTCCTTTTAATGAGACCTCAAGGGATATGAAAAAACACAAATCCTTCACATTGCATGCTAGGGAGATGCATCTAAGCATGGGCGTCCGCTGAAATGTTTTCGGGGGGGGGGGCGCTTCAGCAGCGGGGATACACAGTCGCATTTTACCCCTTCTTCGACCGCTAGCGGAGGTTAAAAGCCCCCCCACGTTAAAATGTAAAAACACCCCACTGTGCCCCCTGCATCTTTAAATATCTCTTTGGCACTACTGTGTACCCCCTCTCCCCAACTGCACCTCTGGACCCCTTTACATTACAAAGCACCCCACAGCTCTGGACCCCTTTACATTACACAGCACCCTGCATCACTGGACCCCTTTACATTACACAGCACCCTGCATCACTGGACCCCTTTACATTACACAGCACCCTGTATCACTGGACCCCTTTAAATTACACAGCACCCTGCATCACTGGACCCCTTTACATTACACAGCACCCTGCATCACTGGACCTCTTTACATTACACAGAATCCTGCATCACTGCACCCCTTTACATTACACAGCACCCTGTATCACTTTACCTTACACAGCAGCACCCTGCACCTCTGGACACTACACACACTACACTCTGACCACTACACTACACACTGACTACTGACCACTACACTGACAACTGACCATATGTATGACGTGTCCTATGATGTCTCTGCAGTCTCACACACACACACGTGTTGTAGGACATCTCCTCCTCCCTCTATACCACACACACAGCCCGGCTCTCCTTCCTTCACACCTTCAGCAGGTCCAACTGGGCTGGAAGTGGGTGTAAGGGCGACGGAGGGTGTAGAACACTGCCAATTTGGCCAACACCTTCTCGATTCCAGGGGGGGGCAAACGACCCCCCTTGCTCTATGGAGCAGATGCCCATGCATGTAAGCTGCATGAAATGTTACAGAACAATGCGATTTTCATGGACAATGGCAGAGATATTGTATTCTGGCATCACATATTCTGGATATGTTATTGATTTTTAGATTTTACATTTAGCTTAGCTTAATTATTATTATACAGGATTTATATAGCACCAACAGTAATTACAGCAGCAGTACCTCAATCTGATTCGTTGCAACTTAAAAAAAGGCAAGTTTTGGTTGCAACACCAATTTTTTTTTTATCAAACAGTAATAGACTGAATTGGCTGGTGGAAGTAGCAGCCACAACAGATCTAAAACCTATCGGGAAGTGCACTATCAAAAAATAAAGCTAAAGCCCTCAACTTTGTACAAACTGGCCAGAGGCAAACCAGTTTAATATTATAGCATGTGATTTTTTTGTTTTTGCAGTACCACACTGCATCAGTGCCATCCATTAGGGGCGCAGGGGTGCCGCCCCCTATCCATGCGTTTGGCCCCCTAATCTATATGCAGGGCGCCAAACGCATAGATTCCAATGAGGGTTTTTTTTTGAAGCACGTGATTACAGCCAGAGGCTCTAATTGGCCTAAAAAATGGGTGTGCTCTGGCGCAGAGCATTTTGCTCTGAGCCCACCCAGTTGTGTGACAATAGCGAATGAATATTCGCTATTCTGACACTGATTCTCCTCCTGGCCAATCAGGAAGCGGGTCGTGAGACCTGTTTTCTGATTGGCTGCTGAAAGGAGAAGCCATCCTTTTGGCCTATGAGGAGGAAGGAGGAGGTGAAGGAAGGAAACGTACGGCCGCCGTGATGCAGAGGAGACACATGGGAAGCCCGACCGACAGGAAGGAGACTGAGGGGGGAAGCAGCCGCCATCTGCTGTCAGTCCGGGGGCAGCACAGGGTGAGTGAGCTGGCGACCAATGGGGGGGTTTGTATGGTGCATGGTGTGGGCTGGAACGATGAAGGGGGGGTCCATGGTCAGGTCCATCTTCCTCCCCCCCGACCGGTGGAGCACCAGCCACCACTGTACTGCATTGTCTTAAAATTTGCTAAAATATCAAAACAGAGTACACAAAAACACTTCAAAACCACAACCTCAGATCCCCCAAATTCTTTCCCATCTCTTTAACTAATTTCGGGTTTGTTTTTGGTAGAAATTTTCCAGCATCAGGCAACAAATAGAAAGAGCTCTACAGTTTTTTCTTTTTAGGCATATATGCTGCCGACAGCACCAATGTGGTTTGCAAACTCTGCCTGCAGCATATAAGCCGTATTAAAAGTACCAGCCATTGGGTATTACATATGTAACATATGGGCTTGGTGGGAGCAGCACCTCTGAGACAAGTCAGCAGAAAAAGTCTCCTCCTTCTCAAGTCTTCAACTTCCACTTCCCTCCTTCACATTCTCCTGCTGCATCTGCCACAACATCTGGAGCCTCTAGTGAGAGGAAAGCAAGACTCACAAGGGGTTTCAGAGATTTAGGGTATACCATGTCAAATGGGGAAATTGTAAAAACAGGGACATACAGTTGTGTGAAAAAGTATTTCCCCCTTTCCTGATTTATTTTTATTTTTTGCATATTTCTCACTCTTAAATTATTCAGATCATCAAACACATTTTTATATTACACAAAGATAACCTGAGTAAATCCAAGAAGCATTGTTTTAATTATTATTTCATTTAATAGGGGAAAAAAGCTGTTCAAACCTGCCTTGCCCTATGTAAAAAAGTAATTGTCCCCTCCCATGCTGAATCATGAATGAACTGTGATTAACCACAATTTTTTGGAAAGCGGAGTTAAATTTCACTTGCCACACTCAGGCCTGATTACTGCCAGACCTGTCAAATCAAGAAATCACATAAATAGAAGCTGTCTGACAGGTGAAGCATGCTAACAGATCACAAAAAGCCACAATGCCACAATCTAAAAAAATTCAAGAACAGATTAGAAACAAAGTAATGTACATGTATCAGTCTAGGAAGGGTATCAAAGCCATGTCTAAGGCTTTGGAACTCAAGTGACCCACGAGGAGAGCCATTATCCACAAATGGAGATAACTTGGAACAGTGGTGAACCTTCCCAAAAGTGGTCAAGAACATGGCGACGACTCATTCAGGAGCAGTGGCGGCCCGTCCATAGGGGGCGCCCGGGCGCCGCCCCCCCCCCCCCTCCTGTGGTCACCAAAAAAAAACAAAAAAAACTGGCCCTTTAAGAGTTTTTTTTTATAGGCTTCCCGACTACAGCCTGAGGGCTGTAATCGGCTTCTAAATACCTAATGAGAGGACGCACAGGGGTGCGTTCCTTGGCCAATCAGGTTCACCGGGTCTGGTTTGGCTGAAGTGACATCGAGGGCGGGAGAAGACATCGAGGACGGAAGAAGGACGGCGCTGACTCGAGGAAGGTAAGTGCAGGGCTGGGGGGGAGAAACTGGCTGCATTATGAGGACAAACTGGCTGCATATGGGGGAGAAACTGGCTGCATTTGGGGGAGAAACTGGCTGCATATGGGGGAGAAACTGGCTGCATTTGGGGGAGAAACTGGCTGCATTTGGGGGAGAAACTGGCTGCATATGGGGGAGAAACTGGCTGCATTTGGGGGAGAAACTGGCTGCATTTGGGGGAGAAACTGGCTGCATATGGGGGAGAAACTGGCTGCATATGGGGGAGAAACTGGCTGCATTTGGGGGAGAAACTGGCTGCATATGGGGGAGAAACTGGCTGCATATGGGGGAGAAACTGACTGTATTATGGGGGAGAAACTGGCTGTATTATGGGGGAGAAACTGGCTGCATTTTGGGGAGAAACTGGCTGCATATGGGGGAGAAACTGGCTGCATATGGGGAGAAACTGGCTGCATATGGGGGAGAAACTGGCTGCATTTGGGGGAGAAACTGGCTGCATATGGGGAGAAACTGGCTGCATATGGGGGAGAAACTGGCTGTATTATGGGGGAGAAACTGGCTGCATATGGGGGAGAAGCTGGCTGCATATGGGGGAGAAACTGGCTGCATATGGGGGAGAAACTGGCTGTATTATGGGGGAGAAACTGGCTGTATTATGGGGGAGAAACTGGCTGCATATGGGGGAGAAACTGGCTGTATTATGGGGGAGAAACTGGCTGCATATGGGGAGAAACTGGCTGCATATGGAGGAGAAACTGGCTGCATTTGGGGGAGAAACTGGCTGCATATGGGGGAGAAACTGGCTGCATATGGGGGAGAAACTGGCTGCATACGGGGGAGAAACTGGCTGCATACGGGGGAGAAACTGGCTGCATTTGGGGGAGAAACTGGCTGCATTTGGGGGAGAAACTGGCTGTATTATGGGGGGACAAACTGGCTGTATTATGGGGGGACAAACTGGCTGTATTATTGGGGGACAAACTGGCTGTATATTGGGGGGAAACTGGCTGCATTTGGGGACAAACTAGTGGCGTTTGGGCACAGTGGCTGCGTTTTAATGGGCACAGTGGCGGCAATTGATGATTTTTTTTCTTTTCAGTTTGTTTGCGCCCCCCCAAAAAATTTGAGCACCAGCCACCACTGTTCAGGAGGTCATAAAAGAACCCAGAACAAAAGTTCTAAATAACTGCAAAAGTTCTAAAGAAATGCAGGCCTCACTTGCCTCAGGTAAGATCAGTGTTCATGATTCAACAATAAGAAAGAGACTGGGCAAAAATGGCACACATGGGAGAGTTCCAAGGCCAAAGCCACTGCTGATCAAAAACAACACAAAGGCTCATCTCACATTTACTCCGAAAAATCTTGATCATCCCCAAGACTTTTAGGCAAATATTCTGTGGACTGATGAGACAAAAAATTTACTTTTTGGAAGGTGTGCGTCCCGTTACATCTGGCATAAAACAAATACAGCATTTCATTATAAGTACATCATACCAACAGGTCAGACAAGGTGATGGTCTGGGGCTGCTTTGCAGCTTCAGGACCTGGACGACTTACCATAATCCACGCTGTGTAGAATCCAGGCACAGGTGAGTCTGCATGTGATGGGCACAGTAAGGCTGCATTTGATAGGCACAGTGAGGCTGCAATGATGGGCACAGGTGAGTCTGCATTTGATGGGCGCAGTGAGTCTGCAATGATGGGCACAGTGAGGCTGCGTTAATGATGGGCACAGTGAGGCTGTGTTGATGGGCACAGTGAGGCTGCATTGATGATGGGCATAGTGAGGCTGTGTTGATGGGCACAGTAAGTCTGTATTGCTGGGCATAGTGAGGCTGCATTTATGGGCACAGTGAGGCTGCAATGATGGGCACAGTGAGTCTGCAATGATGGGCACAGTGAGGCTGCATTTTATGGACAGAGTAAGGCTGCGTTGATGGGCACAGTGAGAAGAATCTTGGGTGAGTTCCCAAACTTTTTTTCCCAGGACTTGATCCCTGCTAAATAGTATATTACAGGATGATATTAATTTTTATGGCCTCATTAGGTCCACCAGGGGAAAGAGTCTTCATGGAGAAAATCCAACAGGTTCCAAACTGACATAATTTAGAGAAATGTTCTGCCTCAGGGAGGCCACTGGGTATGGCCTCAATGATCCATACTTGCAAACCAGATGTGGATTTTCCTTGGGCCTCTAAAAAGTGGTGGGGAACACTGTGTTTATCAGCACCATCCTCGATAAACAGCAGTGTTCCCTGAAACGTTGTCTGATAGGCCTGATAGTACGGCCAACATCGAGGAGCCCACAGGTGAGGCAATATATTACAAATTCCATAGAACAATTATAGAAATCATTGATAGGCTAAGTGTGTCCTTTGTGAATGAATGATTTTTGGCCGTGTTTTACAAAATTACACATTCTGCATAGTGCCTTGCGGCAGTGATACATGCCTTTTAGTTGAATCAAGCATAGGGAGGCTCTAGTATGGTAGGATTTTTCTTGGTTTCGAGTTTGCTAGGTGTGACTTTATTTTTTAAGGTGGGAGCTTTTCTATAGATGGTCTTTTGTCAATAATCTTTTGTAAAAAAAGGCCTTGTGACAGAATTCCCCAATGACTGGTCAGAATCGATTCTATTTTCCGATATTGGTTATGAAATCTTGTAAAAGACCTAACTGGTTGTTTACTCTGATTATCGTTTTTTTTTTTTCAGTTCACCAGCGAAGTAGAAGTTGTAAGCCTTGTTAACCAGCTCCACCGGTTACCCTTTATCTAGGAACTTTTGTTTTTGGACAACATAATCAGACTGTCTGGTAAAATTCTGTCTAAGGCGACATAATTGTTCTTAAGGTATATTATTTACCCAAGAGATCACTATGTTGGACAGAGGTGAAAGATCGTCTGAGAGAGTTATTATTACAGTGTGTAACAAATTGGTCCACTGAGGAGGGAGGGCCATTCCATATAATCAGGATACTGTCGATGTACCAACCATAATATATGAGATGGGAGGCAAAGGGGTTATGCTGCTGTAGCGGGGTGCTAAATTTAGGGGAAGTGTTGGGTGGTAGTTGTGCCCAAACACCCCAATTGTTAGAGTTCTTGCAACCATTTTTGTCTGCAGGGAGAGTATTGGTGTGTAGTTCCCTGTGGCCTGCAGGTGGCGCTGCCATAGTAGGCCAGGGTCGAACCGCTAATCCAGTGCTGTCCCTTGTGTGTCCCCTCTCAGCAGCCGTACGGTGGTTGTGGCAGGCCTGCTGTGCATGCTGGGAGAGGATATAAAAGGGGCAGACGCTGCCTGTTCAGGGTCGTTTGTTGTAGGGGGTCCTACCCCAGGGTGTGTGTTCCTGTCCGCCCTGGGCACCTTTGGCCCAGGGGCGGAGGTCGGTGGATCAGTCCCAGGCACCTTTAGTCCTGGGGCTGCAACAAAGGCCTGGGCCCAGCACCTTTGGCTGGAGCCCACCAAGGATCGAGGAGTCTGAGGGTGCCGCCTTGCGAGGGGACCCGTATCCTAGATGAGGAGGCCGGGGGAGGAACTGTTCCGAGGGACTGGTGCAGAAGTCACGGTGAAGGAAGGGTCCCGGTAACTCTCTGGAGGGATGTCTTCTCCTTAATAGAGGCCAAGTTCACCAGGTCTGTGGCAGAGACCAAGTTCATTAGGTCTGTGGCAGAGATCAGGTCTGTGGCTTGAGACCAAGTTCATCAGGTCTGTGGCAGAGATTAAGTGTAAAGTTTGAGTACCATATCGGCTGCTAGTCCCAAGCTGGGGAGACTATCCGAATGGGCTGAGTCTGCTTGAGAATCGGAGCAGTGAATTGGGTTATGTTTGTGCCTGGACCTCTTCCACACCTTAAGCTGTCCTGTCCTCCCTCCAACCTTTTCTGTCAGAGACTGTGTTTTACAAGAGAATAAACTCTACGTTGGAGTTTCAGCTGGTGTGGACATTCAAGTTACTGTGGGGATACAAGGACTTGTCTTTATTTAATATAGAGGTGAGAAACATTCTCTGGCTGTCTGACTGTGGAGGACCCATCAACAACACCGCTCAACCTCTTCACACAGGAGGGTACAGGCTTGTGGCGCGGTGTGCCCCTCTATTCCTGCGAGGAGCCGAATAAGGCAGGTAAAAGAGGGGTGGGTGCGCTAGACTGCCACATAAAGAGAGACTCTCAATATCCCATTACCAAGTTAGCATATGACGGAGTGAAATTGGTGCCCATAGATGTTTCTTGGATTTGTAAATAAAAATTGTTGTAATTGTGTGTAAGGCAGAATAGTGTAACGTCAAGTATGAAGTCAGCTTGCCTGGGATTTAGCATACAATCTTGGGAGAGAAAATACTGTAGTGCTATCATACCTATTTTGTGAGTTATAGATGTATAGAGAGATGTATCATCTTCTAGGGAAACCCAGGTGTATGGCTCTAGAAGTTCAAGTAGGTGTATACACTTACGGACGTAGGGAGTGAGGTTTTAAGAAAGTGTTGTAGAAAATAATCTACTGGGAAAAACCTGTGGTGACGCTATCCATGGCAGCCACAATGCCTGCTTGGGGGATTGTCTAAATTTGTATGAATCTTCGCCAGGTAGTAGAAGTAGGAAGTACGTCTTTCTGTAGGAAGGAGGCTTCTGTTTTACTGATAACCCTGTCTCTGAGGGCTCTTGTGACTAGGGTGTTGGATTTTTTCTTATACTGAGGTAGGGGATCTTTTGACAATTTTTTTAAAGGTCTGTGTGTCATGAAGTAATCTATTGGCTTCTGAGACGTAATCTGTTTTGCTCTGTATTACTATTCTGCCACCTTTATCTGCTGACTTGATAACAATATTTGGGTTTTGAGTCATTTAAACGCTGAAGATTCTTTTGGATTGTGGGGTATATTTGTTTGTGTGTTTGGACTTTTTGCAAAGTTGGAGAAGATCGGCATATTCGACCCTGTAAAAAGCTTTTAGGTAAGGTCCCTTGGCGTGTGTGGGATAAAAGATTAAGGTTTTAACATTGTAAGCTGAAGAGGTGGAGAAGTGAGAAGATGTTGAGTAAGTAGATCTATATCTATGTCAGGGTCAAAATTATCTGAATATGCAAGTGAAAAGGGGCCATCTATTTCTAGCATGTCACTCTGTAGCTCCACCTCAGTCTTCATCTCGATAGGCAGTGGCGTACCAATGGGTGCCACACATTGGGGGGTGTCAGGCTGGCACCTAGGTGTGTCAGGCAGGCCCAGACTGGCCAGAGGGCACACCAGGCACTTGTCCAGTGGCCCAGGGGTTTTCAGGCTGCTACAGGCTCCCAGTCTGGTATTTGTAGGTATGGCAGCGGCCGCCCTTAAATAATATGGGTGCGCGCCAACTTTAGAACTGCAGGCTGGGCTTGGGCAAGTTAATCGGGCAGGACTCAGGAGTTGGGCAGGCTTAACAAGGGCTTGAAGAGGGGGCAGGGCCCGCTGTGACGTCATGGAGTGGCAGGACTCAGAGGTCACAGCGCAGGCTGCTCTACCATTGGGCTAACTGACCTTCCTACACACTTGAGCCTGTACTGAGTAAGCCACGAATCATACAGCAGAGTGTTCAGCAGCTTTTCCTTGGGCCCCGTCACACTGACCTTGAAAACCAACATCTGTGACATGGACTGGGTTGGGGGCAGGAAAATAACACATGTATATGTACACTAAAAGACTTCTAAATCAGAATTGATCTACAGATGTTGTCTTACCTGTGAGTTGAAACCTAATAATCCAGTTTAAAGATTAGATTGATCTTTTGTGAGAGCCTGGAATGGTAATCTCTGATCTCCTGTATGTCTGCAGTCTCTAACCATCTCTTGTATTATGTCTGCAGTCTCTGGTTTGGGAATGGTCCGTTTCAAAGAGAATATTTTGTTGGTATTGTAGTCGTCTAAGTCTCGACAGAATTTCCCTAATTTGACTTTAATTATGGTGTCTTCTTTCTGTTTGGTGTTCCTTTTTAGTGTCTCTAGCCAAACTAGGGGAATCTGGTGTTCTGTGTCAATGATTTCCTGGGACAGAATTTGAACTGTGTTGTTTATACTTTATGCGTCTTTCGTCAACTAAATTTCTATTCATTAAGATGTGCAGAATTCAGAAATCCTCTCCCAGTCCTTGTGATGGGAGTCATCCAGGAAGGAGCAAGACTTCTTTACTCCGAGGCCTCTGTGGGAAATCTTGGTAGCAAGATATTTAAAAAAAAAAAAAAAACATATCCGACCATTGCTGGCTAGTAGCATAAATAATTATTTACATTTTTTTGAACATGACACACATGGAGTCTCATATTGGGCCTCTCAATAATGCTTGTTCATTTACTACTTAAACCCCCTCCTGCCCAGACCAATTTTCAGCTTTTAGAGCTCTCACACTTTGAATGACAATCACTCAGTCATGCAACACTGTGCCCAAATACATTTGTAGCGATATCCCCGAAGGGGCTGCTGGATTAATTTTGGGTCCTGCCGTTACCCCACATTTCACCGTCCCAGAACTTAAGAGTCTATGTGATAATTGGAATAGAGGTGATTGCCAGTCACGTCAGTCTTTTTTTCAATTTCTTTATTAAACAACTTCAGGTAGGGGATAGAGGGTTAGGGGAAGTTCAGATACCTTGGTTTTGCTGTTCACTAATGCGGTTCTTGAATCCAGATGACAACAGCTTTCTGTCTCTGGTTCTTGCGACAACCGGATAGGCCTCTCACACCGACCTAGCAGCCGGTATGAAGCACGGACAAAGTCTCTGCCACAGACTGGAGTGAAAAGTGGAAACTCCTGGATAATCTCCTGCCACAGGATTGTTTAGCCAGTAGTCTGTTAAGTTAGGTTAGCTGCACAGTACCTGAACCTTTAAGCCATCCGGCAGTACTGTGAGGTAGGTTACTTGGGTGCATACTCCAAATGAGTCACCAGGCCCTTCCTGAGATACCAGCCATCAGCTCGGTCCTCTCCAGTAAGGTACTCCCCTGGAATATTCTCAGCTTGAGTGGCTTCTTCAGGACAGACAGCACAGGACTACCTTCAGTTAAGTAGGCCCCAGACAGACTTCTGGGCCTACTTGCAGCAGCATAGCCTCGAGCCAGCAGGGCCCGAGGTAGAAGAGCCAGCAGCGTGGCCTCAGGCCTGGAGGGCCATGAGGCAGGAACGAACGACCAAGCACATGGCACTGCCCCTTAAATATCCTTCCCCAGCATGCCCAGCTACAAAGAAGCTCCTGATTGGGTTGTTTTCTGGAGAAAGAATATCCAATACTCTTCAGCTGGCTGTATTTCTCACACTGGCCTGTGACAACAGTGACACCTACTGGCAACAGTGGGAAATGCACACAAACAGCCAAAGCTGGAACAGAAACCAACAATTTACATAATCACTCTGAGCTATTAACAGCTCAGATACCCCTAAAATTTACAGAATAGCGCCTGTTCAAACTTAGCAGGGCGCTACACATTTTTTGTCCTCTTTTTCATACGTATAGAGCTTTCTTTTGGCGATATTTAATCACCACTGGATTTCTTATTTTTTGCACTATAAATGAAAAAAAGACCGAAAATTTCCAAAATTTCTTTCGTTGTTTCTGTAAAATTTTTTTGCAAATTAGTAATTTTTCTTCATGAATTTTGGCCACAATTTATACTGCTACATATCTTTGATAAAATAACCCAAATTAGTGGATATTATTTGGTCTGTGTGAAAGTTAGAGAGTCTACAAGTGAAAAAATTATCACACCTGGTCACACCTGATGTACTGAGACACTAACAAGCCAGGAAAGTATAAAATGCCCCCCAACTGACCCATTTTTGGAAAGTAGACATTCCAAGGTATTTAGTATGAGGCATGATGAGTTTTTTGAACAAAATTTCCAATGTAATAGGTTATTTCTCTCACATGGCATATGCATACTTGCAACTACCCCCCAAAACACATTCTGCTACTCCGCCTGAGTATGGCGATACCACATGTGTGGGACTTTTTCACAGCCTAACCACTTATGCCGCGTACACACGACCGCTTTTCTCGACGAGAAAAACGGCATTTTTTTTTTCGCCGAGAAAAACGATCGTCTGTGGGCTTTATGTCGTTTTTCTCGTTGAGAAAAACGGCATAAAAAACGACGAGAAAAATTAGAACATGTTCTAAATTTTCTCATTGTTTTTTCCAGCATTTTTTTCCGCGGCAGTTTTCCCATAGGGAGACACTGCCGCGGAGCCCACAGACGGTCGTTTTTCTCGTCAAGAGAAAAAATGACGGGAAAAACGACCGTGTGTAGGGAACCAAGCGGTTCCCTCGTTTTTCCTGTCATTATTCACAACAGTTTTTTAACCGCCGTGAATAATGATCGTGTGTACGCAACATTAGAGAGGACCAACATGCAGTGAGCACCATCAGGTGTTCTAGGAGCATAAATTACACATTGTTATAACTTGTTGAATACCTATTACACTTCTGAAGGCCCTGGAGCCCCAGGACAATGGAAACGCCCACATTTTGGAAAGCAAACACCCCAACGTTTAATCTATGAGGCATAATGAGTCTTTTGAATGGTTAATTTTTTCCAGAAGTTTTTGGAAAATGTGGGAAAAAAAATGAAAGGAATTTTTGTACACAAAGTTGTCCATTTATAAGATATTTCCAACACATAGCATGTACAAAGCAAAAATGACACCCCAAAATACATTCTGCTACTCCTCCTGCATATGGTGATACCACATGTGTGAGACTTTTACACAGCCTGGCCACATACAGAGGCCCAACATTGAAGTAGCACCTTCAGGCATCTCATTTCTCAAACACCAATTACATTTTTGAAGGCCCTGGAGCACCAGGACAATGAAAACGCCCACAAAATTACCCCATTTTGGAAAGTAAACACCCCAATGTATAATCTGTGGAGGCATAATGAGTCTTTGAGCAGTTAATTTTTTTCCAGACGTTTTTGGAAAATGTGGGAAAAAAATTAAATGCTTTTTTTGTACACCAGGTTGTCCATTTATAAGATATTTCCAACACATAGCATGTACATAGCAAAAATTACACTCCAAAATACATTCTGCTACTCCTCCTGAGTATAGCGATACCACATGTGTGAGACTTTTACACAGCCTGGCCACATACAGAGAGGCCCAACATGCAAGGAACACCATCAGTTGTTCTAGGGACACATAGCATGCACATACCAAGAATTCCACCCCAAAATACATTCTGCTGAGCAAAGGGTAAACAAAAGATTACCTGTGGTTTTAGTAGCACAGTTGTCCACAGGAGTATAGCACTGATCCAGGCAGCAGGCAGGAACTTGGACAGCAACAGCGAACGCAATTGTCCAGGCAACAGGCAGGGAATAGTCCATAGTCAGTACAAGCAGCAGGCAGGTGTACACCGCTCCTAAAGCGCCTCAAAGATGCTGCTTGCAGGACTTTTTTTAACGTCCTGCCAGCGCAGCGCCCCAGTGTAAAGCACTCAGGCTTTTAAAGTGGGATTGCAGATGAGGCATTTTCAGGCGCTTTACAGGCGCTATTTTTAGCGCTAAAGTGCCTGAAAAACGCCTCCAGTGTGAAAGGGGTTTTAGACGTGGCTGAATTTTATCAAGCTTGTCATAATTTGGGTCATTTCGGGGAGGGCACTGGGTATTGTCATTAAAATGTAGGAACCTCATTATCATAAGATTTCTGGTTCTGGGCATTACCGCGGAGAAGATCGGCATGTGGTGGATGGGGTGGGTTGACAAAAATACGAACGTATTCCCATACAGAATGTGTGGCCCAGTGCATACAGGTTGCACTGGGCCACAATTAATGGTAGCAGGTCCTCTGTAAAAACGAAATGAAAGAAATCGATTGGGGAAAAATTCTCTGTGTCCACCTGGACTCCTGGCTGTGCAGTGAAAGGGGGAATGTTAGCTTCTCCTGATTTAAGAGGAAGCCACAAGGGGTTTTGAAGAGAATAGGGAAGGCAGGCATGGGTCCTAACCCACTAGTACTTGGCTTTTCTTGCCGAGGTACTGCGGTGCTGGTGGATGGCATAAGTCTGCACTGATGAGCACCGATGAGGCGGCACTGATAAGCACTGATGAGCCTGCACAGATGTGTGCTGATAAGCCCGCACTGGTGGGCACCGATGGGCCTGCACAGATGTGTGCTAAGCCTGCACTGATGTGCACTGATGAGGCAGCACTAATGAGAACTTATGAGTCTGCACAGATGTGTGCTGATAAGCCTGCACTGATGGGCACTGATGAGGCGGCACTGATGAGCACTGATGAGCCTGCACAGATGTGTGCTAAGCTTGCACTGATGGACACTGATGAGGGGCACTGATGAGTACTGATGAGTCTGCACAGATGTGTGCTGATAAGCCTGCACTGATGGGCACTGATGAAGCGGCACTGATAAGCCTGCACAGATGTGTGCTGATGACTGATGGCACTGATGGGCACTGATGACACGGGACACTGTGGCACTGTAGCACTGATGGCACTTAAGACTGATGACACTGATGGCTGATGACACTGATGACTGGCACTGATGGGCACTGTGAAACTGATGGGCACTGACGCTGATGGGCACTGTGACACTGACCCTGATGGGCACTGTGACACTGATTGGCACTCACTGTGACACTGATGGGCACTGTATTTGCTGGTGAATAAAGTAAAAACCTTCCCATGCAAGTTTTTTTGCTGAAGTTTAAATAAAAAAGACCCTAAACATCTGTATGCCAGCTTGGTACTTCAATTGTTTCTATAACGGCTTGTGAAAACACACCCTTGTTCTAGTTCATAGCCTGGGCAGTCCCACAGTAACATCTTCTCACACGTCATCACTATGTTTTTTTGGGGGGGGGGTAAACATTATTTACAGATTTACAATTTTTACATTTTTAATTTCATTTTTTTTTCAAGCAAACACAGCCAGTAAAGTCAATGCTATAACTAAAATGCTTACAAGCCATCATACGATGCACTACTGGGTGTCAAGGTACCATTGGCTGGAGGTGTGCCAATATGCTCTTGAGGTTCTAACTGGCCCAGGTGCACGTGTCATGTCAGAAACAATTCCAAAAACCCCAAATTACCAAAAAAATAAATGTAATGACCCACAGAGTTTGAGGATTACTCAGTGTTCTATTTAGTAAAAATGTGATGTTATCGTTATTTTGTTAAAATGCCAGGAATGTTATTGGGCAGGTTATTGACATACTGTACATAAGAATGACATGTTTTCATTCTGATGGTTACCTCAGATGAGAACATAAAACTGTTTTGGTACATGTTGACCTAGTGCTTGTTTTAGACCTTTAGAATAGCATGCAAATGATAGCTTTTGAAAGCACACAGTATGAAAATCAGTACTTCTTTTAGGTTTTTGTAATTTCAAAACCATTTTTCAAGAGGAAGAATAGCAGAAGGTCTAGAAATAATGCATATTTAGCATAACTACGCACACTATTTTACTGCTAAACATAGAACTATAAATACTGGTATGTATTTTACAGTTAAATTATTTGTATCCCATTATTTGGTTGTTCCCAATTCATAAAGATAAATGTATAACTACTGTATTTATTCATATTCTTTTTCCTTATTGATGGAAAGTAAAATCTGAACTTTTTTTTACTTTCAAAATATTTTATTTTCAGAAAAAGATAGATAATACAGAACATTACATCATGTTAGATAAAAATAAAGAAAAATAAAGAAAAAAGATTATGTTTAGGAATAAACAAAATCGTTAGTCAATAAATGGATAAATTAATAAAAACATCCTAGAAAAAAGGATAGATTCATGTAAGCTATCAGAGAAACATGAACTTAAAATGATAAGCAATTAAATGGAGGGTGTGATCCCTAAAACTAAAGCAATCAAAAGTTTGTCAGGGGGAGATCTCTTCATCCTTATAATATAATGGAAGGGAGAAGGGAAACCCTCTCTCCTTGGCAACCTGGAGCCCCTTATCGGGAACTAACTGCTGCAGGCATAGAGACCTCCTTCTGACTCTTAGGCCCCGAGAAGATTATCAGGGCCAACAGAGTTCTTGTCAGCTCAGTAGATTGCTTTAAAAAAGGACTGGATTCTTTCCTAAATGTACAAAATATAACTGGATACTAACACTTCTAGGTAAAGTTGATCCAGGGAATATCTGATCGCCTCTCGGGGGAGGGACAGTGGGGGGGGGGAGTGGCGTAGATACCCGCAGATAATAGGGCTATCTATGCCCGGAAGTGGGAAAAAATACCTGTATTAAACAGGTATCTGCTCCCCCTCCCCCTGAAAGGTGCCAAATGTGACACTGGAGGGGGGGGGGGAGGGTTCCGAAAAGTGGAAGTTCCATTTTTGGGTGGAACTCCGCTTTAATGGTTTAATGCTCATTTAGTGTAGGAGGAATGTTTACTTGATTCCTCTCTCCCCTGACAACCAGAGTTCTTTTCCACTAATCTTCTCCAGCACTGGAATGTGGGAAGATGTTTGTTGTCATCACATACAATGCAGAACCATACATGATAGTGTCAGCAAGAGGGAAGCCTTGTGGCAGCAAGTAATAATGTAAGTATTACACTCTCTGTCATAAATTAAATGGTAAAATATTGCAGCTTATTAGTCCTTAATTGTTATAGCTACATTTTCTGTCATTAATACACTTCCACTCTGAGGGTGACAATGCACAATTAATTTTCACATATCCTTTTTTTTCCCAGAAATAGAGCTTTATTTTGATGGTATTTGATCACCTTTGTGTTTACGCTCTATAAACAAAAAAAGACCGACAATTTTGAAAAAAAACCCACCAACATTTCTGCTATTAAACGTATCCAATAAATAAAAAAAAAAAAATCTAATTTCTTCATCAATTTAGACCTATATGTATTCTGCTATATATTTTTGGGAAAAAAAATCCCAATACGTGTATATTGATTGGTTTGCGCAAAAGTTATAGCGTCTACAAACTATGCTCAGGGCCTCTATCCATCCAGGGGGACTTTAAATCAAAGATAAGGAAATCCACCACTTTAAGAAGCCTTGGTCATAGGAGATCCGCAAAAAAGATACAAACTTGCCATAGCACAAAATCCTTTAAAAATTTATTTTATATAAAAAGATTGCACTTACAGAAATGAACTTTCAAACATGCATAAAATGTACAAGCCAGCTGGCTTTGCGTAGCAGCCCGTCCTTCCGGGAATTGCATAAGTGCTGACGTCAGCACGTCGCTCCCACCCATGCGTTTTGTCACAATCTGATGTCGTCCTGAGGATCTCCTATGATCGAGCCTTCTTAAAGTGGCGGATTTCCTTATCTTCGATTTAAAGTCCCCATGGATGGATAGAGGCCCTGGCCGGGTTTTTGAGCCACAAGCGAGATTGACCTTCCGTAATAGGAGGTCACCAATTAGCTGGTAAGCAAGCACTTTGTAAGGTGGAGACATTCACTCAAGATCACACATTTTTTCTGGTGATGGATGGTGCACTTACCGTCTGAAGGACTTTTTCACAATTTGGATGTTTTTCTTTTAAATTTTTTTTTAAAGGTAACATTAAGGGCAACTCTATAAGGGAATATTTTTGGTGCTGTTTGTGTGTCACACAGAAGAGTTGCTGCTGCAGCGTTTCATGTTGTATGTAAATAGCGCAGTTTTTACCTTTTGTTATTGGTGCTATATTCCAAACCTCCACCCAGTGACAGCATGCAAGGCTTACCACAAGGAACTGACCATCCGTTACAGATAGGTAAATTTAGGCATAAGGTATAACAATATCATCTGTCTCTCAATAGATAGCAGATCACCATAGGCAGTTGTAGTACACTTTTTATGTAAAGTTCCTCCGCATGTCAATATGTTAGGGATAAAACAGAAAAACCCTCATAGTGTACTCTGTGTAGTCGGACGTGAACAAAATCCCATGCTGTACCTATGGTGCCCAGAAAAGCTCTGAGGTTTGGATTATAGCTAGAGTTGAGCGGGTAGCTGGATATTCGGGTCCGGCGGGTTCGGCCGAACTTCGGAAAAAAGTTCGGATTCGGGACTGAACTTTAACCCGAACCCGGACCCGGACCCGACCCCATTGAAGTCAATGGGGACCCGGACTTCTGACGACTAAAAAGGCTCTAAAAAAGTAATGGAAAGGGCTAGAGGGCTGCAAATGGCAGCAAAATGTTGTTAAGAACATGGCAAGTGCTCTGCAAACAAATGTGGATAGGAAATAACTTAAAAGAACATAAAAAAAATAAAAAAATAAAAAATATGCTGGAGGCCCCCTTTTCAGCAGAAGAGGTACAGGAAGTCATTAAGAACCTCAGAAACTCAACGGCACGATGCCACACATATGGTGGGAATGCCCCAGAATACACCCTTTATGGAATAAATTATTTAATTTAATGGATAAGCTAGTGGGAAAATAAAATACTTTGAAATAAAAATGTAGCGGGGTGCTAAATTTAAGGAAAGTGTTTGAGTGGTAAATAGGCTCAAATACCCTAATTCTGTAGGATTCATGGACCATTTTGTCCTCGGGGGACAGTATTGGTGTGCAGTTCCCTGCGGCCTACAGGTGGCGCCTTTTGTGTCCCCTCTTGGCAGTAGTACAGCGGGGCGGGGAACCTGCTGTGCATGCCGGGAGAGCATATAAAAGGGGCAGACCTTTGGCCTGGGGGCTGATGTCCAGTGGGGTCCGCGCCCAGGTGCCTTCGGCCTGGGTGCATGTGTTCCTGTTCCATCTCGGGCACCTTTAGCCCGGGGTGAGGTACTATCCTGGAGTTCTTGCTGCCCTGGGTATGGAGGCCTAGGGGCGGGAGTAAAGCCTGGAGTCCAGAGCCGCCTCGTGTAGGGGACCCTGTTCCAGGGAAGGGAGGATCATTCTGATGGACCGATGCGGGAGTCACGGTGAAGGAATGGTCTGTTAACTCCCTGGAGAGATGTCTTCCCCTTGATATGGGCTAGGTTCGTAGAAGGAGAAGCTCAAGGTCACCTTGGCTGTATCAGAGGCCTTATTCAACCGGCCCGTGGCAGGGGCCTTATACACCCTGGTCTGTGGCTGAGACCAAAGTTCTCCAGGCCCGTGGCAGGGGCCTTGTACACCCGGTCTGTGGCAGAGACCAACCTCAATGTCTGTGGCAGAGACCGTGCGCCAAAAACTGTTTGAGAAACCTAAGCAGTGAAGTGAATGTGCTACGTTTGTGCCTGGACCTCCTCCACACCTTAAGCTGTCCTGTTTCTTTGCTCTAACCTTTTCTATCTGAGTACAGTTTATTTTGCCATGAGAGAATAAGAGTTGGAGTTTCAGCTGGTGTGGACATTGACTTTACTGGCAATTAAAGGACTTGCCTCTACCTACAGTAGAGGTGAGAATCATCCTCTGGAGGAGTTTTGACTCCGGCTGTGGACACGGCCCGTCAAGTACACCGCTCAACCTCTTTATATAGGAGGATACGGGCTGGTAGTGCGGTGTGCCTTTCTCCCTCCTGCGAAGAGCCAACAACATAAAGGCAGGTAAGGGGGAAAGGATCTGTGCGCTACAAAAAAAATAAATAAAAATTTTAATCTTGGCCTAGCAGGACGAGGTCCATATGGAGTAGGAGGTTGAGGTGGCGGTGGATGTGGCTGTGTAGGTGGAAGCGGCGGTGGAGGAGGACGAGGTAGCCAACACTGGTTCAAAAATACAACAATGGCTGGGTAAGGCCGGTGATGTGTCGAATTCTGTCCCCTGTCGAATAGTGTCCGCCCTGTACTGCGCTTGCTGAGTATGTAGGACAAGGGGATTTCAAAAATCTCCCAAGACTAACGGCGCCTGCGTGTTGAGTTCAGGTGAAGGCCACACCATCCGTGGTTCAAGCCGAGCCAAGCAAGGCCGCGATCGAAGCGAGCCCGTGAGGGGCCCTGTTACTATGTGCTACCGTATGTCCTCTTGGATGGTGGGGCTTGAACCTGCACTCACAGCGCAGGCGCCGTTCATCTTCGGAGATTTTGTGAATCTCCTTGTCCTCTGTACTGCGCAAGCGCTGCGCCTGCGCAGTACGGGCCGGGCACAATCCGATGGCCGGACAGTTTTTGTCACAACACCGGTATACATGTCTATTCTGCACAAGGTACGGACAAGTCCTGTGGGATCCATGCCTGGTTCATTTTAATGAACGTGAGCTTGTCCACATTGGCTCTGGACAGGCGGCTGCGCTTGTCTGTGATAACGCCCCCTGCCGTGCTAAATACACGTTCAGATAATACACTGGCTGCAGGGCAGGCCAGCACCTCCAAGGCATAAACGGCAAGCTCAGGCCATGTGCCCAATTTGGAGACCCAGAAGTTAAAGGGGGCAGACCCGTCATCCAGTACGTGTAGGCCTGTGGACACATACTGCTCAACCATGTTGGTGAAATGCTGCCTCCTGCTAAGACGTTCCATCTCAGCTGGTGGTGCTGGTTGTTGTGGCGTGCTGACAAAGCTTTTCCACATTTCGGCCATGCTAACCCTGCCTTCTGAGGTGCTGCCGGTGCCCCGGCTGCGTTGGCGACCTCTTCCTCCTCCTCTGCCTTCGCCTTGTGCTTCCACCGTACGCCCGCTGTCAGGTGGGAATGCCACCAGCAGCGCGTCTACCAGCGTGCGCTTGTACTCGCGCATCTTACGATCCCGCTCCAGTGAGGGAATTAAGGACGGTACGTTGTCCTTGTAACGGGGATCCAGCAGGGTGGCCACCCAGTAATCAGCACCAGTTAAAATGTCGGCAACTCGGCTGTCGTTGCGGAAACACTGCAGCATGTAATCGCTCATGTGTGCCAGGCTGCCCAGAGGCAAAGAAAAGCTGTCCTCTGTGGGAGGTGTATCGTCTGTGTCCTCTGTATCCCCCCAGCCACGCACCAGTAATGGCCACGAGCTGGTCTGAGTGCCACCCTGCTGTGAACATGGCTCCTCCTCCTCCTCCTCCTCCATCTCCTCCTCCACCTCGTCATCCTCCAGAACTGTGCCCTTTCTGCCGGACAATTGTGTACCTGGCGTTTGTTGGTGCAGGAACCCACCCTCGTAGCCACTTGTGAAAGACTGCCTGAAAGCCTTTGAAATGATCCCGCTTCCTCCTCCTCCTCCTCATCCTCCTGTGCCACATCCTCTTCCATCATCGCACGAAGCGTTTTTTCAAGGAGGCATAGAACTGGGATAGTAACGCTGAGAACGGCGTCATTGGCACTGGCCATGTTGGTGGAGTACTCGAAACAGCGCAACAAGGCACACAGGTCTCGCATGGAGGCCCAGTTATTGGTGGTGAAGTGGTGCTGTTCCGCAGAGCGACTCACGCGTGATTGCTGCAGCTGAAACTCCACTATTGCCTGCTGCTGCTCGCACAGTCTGGCCAGCATGTGCAAGGTGGAGTTCCACCTTGTGGGCACGTCACATATGAGGCGGTGAGCTGGAAGGCCGAAGTTACGCTGCAGCGCTGACAGGCGAGCAGCAGCAGGGTGAGAACGCCGAAAGTGCGCACAGACAGCCCGCACTTTCTGCAGCAGCTCTGGCATATTGGGGTAATTTTTAAGGAACCTCTGGACCACCAAGTTCAGCACATGCGCCAGGCAAGGGATGTGCGTCAAACCGGCTAGACCCAGAGCTGCTACGAGATTTCGCCCATTATCGCACACCACCAGGCCGGGCTTGAGGCTCACTGACAGCAACCACTCATCGGTCTGTTGTTCCATGTCCCTCCACAACTCCTGCGCGGTGTGGGGATTTTCCCCCAAACAGGAAAGTTTTAAAACTGCCTGCTGTCGTTTACCCCTGGCTGTGCTGAAGTTGGTGGTGAAGGTGTTACGCTGAATGGATGAGGAGGCGGTAGAGGATGAGGAAGCGGAGAAGGAGGAGTTAGCAACAGGAGGCAAACTGAAGCGCCCTGCAATCCTCGGTGGTGGAAGGACATGCGCCAAACCGCTATCTGCCTCAGGCCCAGCAGCCACTGCATTTACCCAGTGTGCTGTTAGGGAGATATAACGTCCCTGACCGTGCTTACTGGTCCACGCATCCGTAGTTAGGTGGACCTTGCCACAGATGGCGTTGCGCAGTGCACACCTGATTTTGTCCCCCACCTGGTTGTGCAGGGAAGGGATGGCTCGTCTGGAAAAGTAGTGGCGGCTGGGCACGACGTACTGCGGGACAGCCAATGCCATCAGGCTTTTAAAACTCTGCGTCTCCACCAGACGGAATGACAGCATTTCAAAGGCCAGGAATTTTGAAATGCTGGCATTCAGGGCCAGGGATCGCGGGTGGCTAGGGGGGTACTTCCTCTTCCGCTCCAATGTTTGGGAGATAGAGAGCTGAACGCTTCCATGGGACATTGTGGAGATGGTCGGTGACCCAGGTGGTAGTGTTGCTGGCAGATCCTCTGTTTGCGGGGTGACAGGTGCCACTGTCACTACAGAGGTGGATGAAGAGGCCGAGACTGCAGCAGAAGAGGAAGCAGGAGGAGCCAGAGACCTTTCTTGGTTTCTGAGGTGTCTACTCCACTGCAGCTCGTGCTTTGCACTTAGATGCCTGGTCATGCAGCTTGTGCTCAGGTTGAGAACGTTTATGCCTCGCTTCAGGCTCTGATTGCACAGCGTGCAAACCACTCGTGTCTTGTCATCAACACACTGTGTGAAGAACTGCCACGCTAGGGAAGTCCTTGGACCTGGCTTTGGTGTGCTCGGTCCCTTGCTGCGTTGGGCAGTAGCAGATGTACTGTCTAGGGGACGAATGCTCCGTTTTTGCACCCTGCTCCCTCTTCTGCTGTGCTGGTGGCTCTGTGCGACCACCGCCTCTTCCTCCGAACTACACTGGTCACCTGCATAACGTTGATTCCATGTGGGGTCGAGGACCTCATCGTCCTCCACATCATCTTCCACCCAGTCTTCACCTCTGCCCTCCATGTCTGTCTGCACAATTGCGAAAGCAGCAGCAGTTGGCACCTGTGTTTCGTCATCATCCGAGACGTGCTGCGATGGTCCTCCCATGTACCCATCATGAAACATAAGTGGTTGGGCATCGGTGCACTCAATCTCTTCCACTTCTGGGGCAGGGCTAGGTGGATGGCCCTGGGAAACCCTGCTAACAGAGTCATCGAAAAGCAGAAGAGACTGCTGCATGATTTGGGTCTCAGACTGCTTGGCTGATTTGCAAGGGGGTGAGGTGAAAGACTGATGGACATGGGCTTCAGGTGCCAACTCTGATCTTTCAGCAGAAGAGTGGGTGGGAGACAATGTGAAGGAACCCGAGGCACTGTCAGCAACCCAATCTACTATCGCCTGTACTTGTCCTGGCCTAAACATTGGTACAGCCTCATTAGGCGCGACAAAATACCGCCGCAGGCTCGGTCGCCTACTCGCACCTGAGGAAGGTGTTTCACTTGTGCGTGTAGCTGGCACAGATCCACCACGTCCTCTCCCTGCAACAGGAGCTCCACCAGCAGCACCACGACCGGGGCCACCACGTCCCTTTGACCTTCCCCTCATATTTTCCAAATTTAGGATCTTGCCCTAAATGGCGTTTTTTGGAAGACCACAACACACCCACAGTACGTAATGGCTGAAACGCACAGCTACAGAACTGCAGAAAATGCTATTCAAAAAAAAAAAAAGGTTGTTTTTTTTAGTATAGCACAGTACAAGGAAAATATATAGAAATTGTTTTTTTACACACACCTCCAGATGTGTATTTCACACTGCAAAATATTTTCTGTGGCCCTAAATGGCGTTTTTTGCCAGACCACAACACACCCACAGCACGTAACCGCTGAATCACACAGCTACAGAAAATGCTATTCAAAAAAAAAGGTTGTTTTTTTAGTATAGCACAGTACAAGGAAAATATATAGAAATTGTTTTTTTACACACACCTCCAGATGTGTATTTCACACTGCAAAATATTTTCTGTGGCCCTAAATGGCGTTTTTTGCCAGACCACAACACACCCACAGCACGTAACCGCTGAATCGCACAGCTACAGAAAATGCTATTAAAAAAAAAGGTTGTTTTTTTTAGTATAGCACAGTACAAGGAAAATATATAGAAATTGTTTTTTTACACACACCTCCAGATGTGTATTTCACACTGCAAAATATTTTCTGTGGCCCTAAATGGCGTTTTTTGCCAGACCACAACACACCCACAGCACGTAACCGCTGAATCGCACAGCTACAGAAAATGCTATTCAAAAAAAAAAGTTGTTTTTTTTAGTATAGCACAGTACAAGGAAAATATATAGAAATTGTTTATTTTACACACCTCCACATGTGTATTTCACACTGCAAAATATTTTCTGTGGCCCTAAATGGCGTTTTTTGGAAGAGCACAACACAACCACAGTATTTAACCACTGAATCGCACAGCTATAGAAGTGCAGAGAATGCTATTCAAAAAAAATGTTGTTTTTTTTAGTATAGCACTGTACAATATATAGAAATTGTTTATTTTACACACCTCCACATGTGTATTTCACACTGCAATTTATTTTCTGTGGCCCTAAATGGCGTTTTTTGCAAGAGCACAACACAACCACAGTATTTAACCACTGAATCGCACAGCTATAGAAGTGCAGAGAATGCTATTCAAAAAAAATGTTTTTTTTTTAGTATAGCACTGTACAATATATAGAAATTGTTTATTTTACACACCTCCACATGTGTATTTCACACTGCAATTTATTTTCTGTGGCCCTAAATGGCGTTTTTTGCAAGAGCACAACACAACCACAGTATTTAACCACTGAATCGCACAGCTATAGAAGTGCAGAGAATGTTATTAAAAAAAAATGTTGTTTTTTTTAGTATAGCACTGTACAATATATAGAAATTGTTTATTTTACACACCTCCACATGTGTATTTCACACTGCAAAATATTTTCTGTGGCCCTAAATGGCGTTTTTTGCAAGAGCACAACACAACCACAGTATTTACCCACTGAATCGCACAGCTATAGAAGTGCAGAGAATGCTATTCAAAAAAAATGTTGTTTTTTTTAGTATAGCACTGTACAATATATAGAAATTGTTTATTTTACACACCTCCACATGTGTATTTCACACTGCAAAATATTTTCTGTGGCCCTAAATGGCGTTTTTTGGAAGAGCACAACACAACCACAGTATATAACCGCTGAATCGCACAGCTGCAGAGAATGCTATTCAAAAAAAAGTTTTTTTTTTTTTTTTAGTATAGCATAGTACAAGAAAAATATATAGAAATTGGTTATTTCACACAACTAGAGATATACACTGCAAAATATTTTTTTTGCCCAAAAATAGGTCTTTTTTGCGCACAACAAAGTGCCTTTTTTTTTTTTTGCAACAGCACAATAAAGTGCCTTTTTTTTTTTTTTGGGGCCCAAAAATGGGTCTTTTTAGCAAAAGCACAATAAAGTGCCTTTTTTTTTTTTTCTGACCGAAATAGGTCTTTTAGCAAGAGCACAATACAGCCACAGTATGGAATAGGTGTATCACTCAACGTAATGCAGTGCTGGTGCACTGAGCTTGCAACACAAACAGATAAACCTATGCAGATCGCTGAGCTATTATATCTCTCAATCTGGACTCCTATCTAAATCTCTCTCCCTGAAAGCACAAACAGGATCCTGCCCCTACACTACACTACATTACACTGTCTCCCTATCTTTTCTATCAGTAGATTGCAGAATCAGGACTAACTCCTATCATATAATTCTCTCCCTCACAGCAACAGCAGCCAGGATCCTTTCCCTACACTGTCTAAAAGCAGAGTGACGATCTGTGCTGTGTGCCTCTTTCTTATATAGAAGCTGGTCACATGCTGGGTCACATGTTGCACTGACCAATCACAGCCATGCCATTAGTAGGCATGGCTATGATGGCTTCTAAGGGCACACCAGCTAATCAAATGGTGATTGGCTGGCCCCTGAAGCATTTCTAACTGCCCCATTAAATTCCCGAATCCGGACCCGAACCCGGACTTTAGCGCAAAATCCGGGTCCGGGTCCGGGGTCGGGAAAACGCCAAAATTCGGTACGGACCCGAACTTTACAGTTCGGGTCCGCTCAACACTAATTATAGCACACCAGATCCAACAATTCGTGCTACACTCTTGGTCCACTATTGATCACATCATTGGATTGGATTACTTGGACTCTTGTTGGACTTTTCCTATCCTCATCTTTATTTTTCATTTTTTTCACTGTAATTTTTTAATTATATTCAATTTCATGTGATAGGTGGTCACTCTTTTTTTGGTGCATATGGAGACATTAGTGCAGCATTTTTGACTTTAGCTTCTGCTGTGTGTAATCACAGCGGAAGCGAGCCACCGGCGGCGCGCATATATATGTGATCCGGTTCACAGATGCCGCCCTGTAGCATTAAAACTGCTACAGGGCGGACCTAAAATGGCTAATATGAATGAACTAAAAGTTTGTAAATTTATTTTGTGAAGATCCTCACACATTTTCTACCTTGAATTCTGTGACACATATTCACTATGCCCTGTGAGAAGGCACGGCTGTGTCACACATGTCACAGAGTCTGCCTTCTGAACTACAGAGGTGCTGACAGGAGGAGTTTCAGGAGGCAGTGCCACTGATTGAAGGCAGCGAGGTACCAATTATTATTATTATTTTTATTATTTAGGTACTTATATAGCGCACACCGTCAATTTACGCAATGTATAATCTTATAAATGGACGCCCCCATGTACAAGACGCCCCCCACTTTTCCAACCCAAAATTAAGAAATCAATATTTTACACATAGGTAAAACAGAACACATTTTTATTTAGTAATTACCGCAGGTAACGTTTAAATACCAGTATATTATGCAGGGGTTGTTCTTCCTGTTTTCTCCACTGTCTGATCATACACTCAGTGGAGGCAAGTCCAAACTGTTTCTATGCAGCTCTATTCCCATGCTCTTTTGCATAGCTGGCTACATTTGGTTTGATGGTTTGAAGACAATCACTTACTTTTATTATTTTCTGACATCTTGGTCTCAGAAAACCCCGTCCCCTGTTGCATCTGTGCACTCTCCACTTCCAACGGGATCGCATCTGCTCACTCTCCACCTCCACCCCCAACTCCAGCTCCAGCTGACGTCAGTAATATACGGCTCGTGATTGGAGGAAGCCGTTTGACAAGCTATGGGCCGCGACACACCTGCGCAACTGTCTCCCAGGCTGACTGACCGTGTATAAGACGTTGCTTGATTTACAGGCTATTATTTTAGGAAAAAATAGCATCTTATACCTTGAAAAATACGGTATTTCATATTTTTATATTAAAGTGTTACTAAACCTAGAACCTGCATTCAATATATCTGGTCTCCCACAGTACACAGAACATGGACATGCAATTATTTTAGTAAATATAAACTGATAAATACCTTTTATCATCAGCAGTATATAGCAGCTTTGTGACATCTATCAGTTCCTAGTAAAGCTTGTAGGAGGGGTTTTCAATCTCCCCTGATCCTCTGTCTGGACATGTCTGGACAGTGCTGATTGGCCCTGTGCTGATCACATGCACCCTTCCAAAAAAAAAAAAAAACACTTTAGCAATACACACCAATCTAAGCATGTGCAGCCCTTTCCCAGGCTCTGAAAATATGAGGTTATTTTTTGGAGACAGTGGAAGAAGAGGAGGGTCAGACAGACAGGATCAAACAATCTTTATACACAATGCAAAAGATCAAAGGGGTTGTAAAGGCTCATGTACACGTCATCCGACGATTACCGGCCCCCCAGCCCCCCGTTTTACTTACCTGAGCCCTGGAAAGTCCTGCGTTGAGAACGTGCTCTTCCTTTGCCCGTGGTTCTCGGCTCTTCATTGGATAGATTGATAGCAGCACAGTCATTGGCTCACGCTGCTGTCAATCTAATGCAATGACGCGGCCGAGTCCTGCAATCAGCGGCTATGGACGTTGAATGCAGGACTCGGGAGCGCGCCCGCAAGGTAACCCCCTTGGGAGAGCGCTTCCCAGAGGGGGTTATCTCTGAAGCAGGGAGGAGCCGAGAGTGCCACAGAGGGTCCCCAGAAAACAGCGTTCGGTGCAAAATGAGCTGCACAGTGGAGGTAAGTATGACATGTTTGTTATTTAATTTTTTTTTTTAACCTTTACAACCCCTTTAACCCCTTTCACAGTGAGTATAACAAGCATGCTTTACTGCATATACAGACTGATTTTACTGTTGTGGGTTTAGTAACACTTTAAGCTGTTTGCCTGGAGTTCAGCTTTAAACTGGCTTCACATGTTACTGCAGAACCTGCATTACAATCTTCTTTAGATATTACAATTGTAGTGCCCTGCTCCTGATGACCAGGCGCTATGTTTAAATTTAGTGGGTGTCTGAGCAGGTAGTTAGCTCAGACTTTGATGATTAAGGCTAAATCAGCCTCTGTTCCGGCTATGGCTGTGCTTGGAGGGATTTCCCATTGTTTGCCTGAAGGTAGCGTTACCACCACAGGCCAGTGTTGGAAAACAGGCAGGCCAGAGTGTATTGGGTATTTTTCCCCGGGAACAACTCAGTGGGAGTGGTCTTCCCGCTGAGCATGCTGGGGAAGGGTACTTAAGGGGCAGACGTCATTTCTTCGGGGCTCTTCGCCTTGTGGCCCTCCTGGCTCAAGGTATATGATGGTCAAATTTCAGCCACGGAGCCATGTTGGCCCGAGGCTGCATCTCTGCCGGGTAGGCCCAGTAGTCCTGACTGGGGCCTGCACTTTAAAAGTGATCCTGTGCTGTCTGTCCTGCGGGAGGAAGCCACTCAATGGAGGAAACCAGGGGAGGACCTGTCCTGGAGAGGACCAAGCGGAAGGCTGGTATCTTGGGGAAGACCTGGTGACCTTATTGGAGGATGCACCATTGCTTATGTTACCTTACAGTGTGCCGGGTCGGCTTAAAGGCTCTAAAACTGTAAGGCTGGATCTCTGGATACTAAATCCTGTGGCAGAGGATAATTGAACAGCTCATCTTTATCGTCTTGAAGTCTGTGGCAGAGACTGTTGTTCTTCATTTTGTTCGTGCATCATCCCGGCTGCTAGGCTAGTGAGAGGGGTCTATCCGGGTGAGCAATACCCACTTGAAGGAGAGTGGTGAGTGTGACTTTTTTGAAGCTTAGAAGTTTCCGCAGTGATCTGCATCATGTGCCTGAACCTTTCCCCGGACCCTCCATCCCTCTACCTGTGCAAGTTTGTTGAAATAAAGCCTAACGAAAAGGATTTATAACTTGTGTGGACATTGATGTTTCTACAGACTCTCATCCCCTAGACAACGAATGGTGGGGTAACGTGCAAGGCCCAAATCTAAACCAGCAGCTCCTACGGGGGTAGTGCTACACAATGTTACTGCAGAACCTGCATTACAATCTCCTTTAGATATACTAATAGCTATGCAGTGTGTGGGTCTCCCTGAGTGCATGTAAACTGAATGCATTGTCTCGGTAAGCCTTTGCACTCCATATTTGTTGGTAAATCTAAAAACTGTTGACATTTTAACAATCAGTGTTTATGTCCAGCTTTACACCAACTGCAGAGAATGTAGAAAGAGAGTGTTGGTTAACATCTTGTGTTTGTATGAGGGACTGGCAATCAAAACAGTCAATTGACGCCCTATCATAAATGGATATAACAGTTATAAGCAAAGTTGTACACTTTTGATTACCACTTAGCAAACAATCATTTTTCTCGATCTGTGCTCCATTTGCAACCTAATTTCTTAAATTCCCTTAAATATTAATTTCATATAAACTCATGAAGCCTTTACAGTACATCGTTTAATGTTGTTTAACAGCTCTGTTAAAGAAATGATGTTAACATGTTGGTTTGTGGGTTATTAAATGTGACAGTCATGTCTGTGGTTTTCCTTGTAGTTGTGATGTTTATTTGGAAACCTTGCAGCATTTTGTGGCCCTGGGATGTTTGTCCAGGTGAATCAAGGCTGATTTGTAACTCAAATGTGTAAAAAAAAAAAAGACAAGTTCAAAAGCAAATATTGGTCGTTCATTGTTTACTTGTGTACTTAACATCTCCGTTAGATCTTGGTCTGCCTTGAGAAGAAACGATCAACCTGTAAATTGGTTACATTTCATGCTCTCTCTCTAATTAGTCAAATGGTGAACCTTAACATTTTCGAAAAACCTTGTTCTAATTAAAAGAAAATAATCTTTCATTTTTTTTTTTATAAAAAAAAAAAAAAACACTTCTTAGAACCTACTTTAATTATCAAAACAGTTCCTGGAGGATATATATTTTTTTAGTTACTTTAGAATAAAATGTATAAATGCAACTATGTGGCATAACTATATAGACTATATTGTCAAAAGTATTGGGACACCTGCCTTTACATGTACATGAAGTTTAATGGCATCCCAGTCTTGGTCCGTAGGGTTCAATAATTGCGTATGCCCACACTTTGCAGCTATAACAGCTTCAACTCTTCTGGGAAGACTGTCCACAAGGTTTAGGAGTTTGTCTATGGGAATGTCTGACCATTTTTCCAGAAGCGCATTGGTGTCAGGCACTGATGTTGTACAAGAAGGCCTGGCTCGCAGTCTCCGCTCTAATTCATCCCAAAGGTGTTCTAGCAGGGTGGGGTCAGGATTCTGTGCAGGTCAATCAAGTTCCTCCACCCCAAACTCTCTCATCCATGTCTTTACATGCACATGAACTTTAATGGCATCCCAGTCTGAGTCCGTAGGGTTTGTTATTAAGTTGGCCCACCCTTTGCAGCTATATTAGCTTCAACTCTTCTGTCCACAAGGTTTAGAAGTGTGTCTATGGGAATGTTTGACCATTCTTCCAGAAGCACATTTGCAATGTCAGGCACTGATGTTGAACAAGAAGACCTGGCTCGCAGTCTCTGCTATAATTCATCCCAAAGGTGTTCTATCAGGTTGAGGTCAGGACTCTGTGCAGACCAGTCAAGTTTCTCTACCCCAAACTCGCCCATCTATGTCTTTATGGACCTTGTTTTGTGAAATGGTCCAAATCATTTGGGGATGGCCACTTCATTTTCCCATATGACTGCGCACCAGTGCACAAAGCAAGGTCCATAAAGACATGGATGAGTGAGTTTGAGGTGGAGGAACGTGACTGGCCTGCACAGAGTCCTGACCTCAACCCAATAGAACACCTTTAGGATGTATTAGAGCAGAGGTTGCGAGCCAGGCCTTCTCTCCAACATCAGTGCCTGACCTTACAAATGCGCTTCTGAAAGAATGGTCAAACATTCCCATAGGCACACTCCTAAACCTTGTGGACAGCCTGCCCAGAAGAGTTGAAGCTTTTATAGCTGCAAAGGTTGGGCCAACGCAATATTGAACCCTGCGGACTAAGACTGGAATGCCATAAAAGGTCATGTGCGTGTAAAGGCAGGTGTCCCAATACTTTTGACAATATTATATATATATATATATGCAAAAGGATCAAAAGGGCGCTAGCTGGACAGTTAAGTGAAAAGTGAACCAAATGAATTAAGAAAATAAATAACTCAATTAAATTCATAAATGAATAATTACATAAATACATGAATGCATTAAAACATCTAATATATGATCAATGATATACAATAAAATGTGCACAATAAACACATTTCCAATCAATACAATGTGTAATAAATTATCATTGATTAAAGTTCATAATTTCTGTGTGTGATCACTCTGAAATCAATTCTCCAACACTGTGATCCTAAAAAAGTGCTCCAATGCTCCAAAACAACAGTGCTCCACCCGAAGTGAGATATGAATTGCGCTCACCAGATGTATCCGGCCAACAAGTGACTATCAAACATGGGTATTAGAAATGGCGCTTCAATCAGTTCATACGTCAATTTCCACCATATTCACCATCCATCTCTTCTCCTCATATGGTATATGGATGAATACGGCCATGACCAGATCACCATCAAACAAGAGTGTGTAAATCAAAACTCTCCAATTTGATATATCATCCATAATAATCAGTATTAGGGTCCTTCTCCCATCAAAAGGCTCTGTGAAATTGACTCCGCTGTAATTAAAGGTGTAAACATCCATTCAGTCCAGGCTTCAGTCTCATATAATGTGATTCAGAGGTGCAGTGTCTCCAATTAACCGCTTCAGCCCCGAACCATTTCGCTGGCCAAAGACCAGGCCACTTTTTGCGATTCGGCACCGCGTCGATTTAACTGACAATTGCGCGGTTGTGCGACTTGGCTCCCAAACAAAATTGATGTTCTTTTTTTCCCACAAATAGAGCTTTCTTTTGGTGGTATTTGATCATCTCTGCGGTTTTTATTTTTTGCGCTATAAACAAAAATAGAGCATAAATTTTGAAAAAAATGCTATATTTTTTACTTTTTGTTATAATAAATATCCCCAAAAAATATATAAAAAAACATTTTTTTTCCTCAGTTTAGGCCAATACGTATTCTTCTACATATTTTTGGTAAAAAAAATCGCAATAAGCGTTTATTGATTGGTTTGTGCAAAAGTTATAGCATCTACAGAATAGGGTGTAGTTTATGGCATTTTTATTAATATTTTTTTTTTTTTACTAGTAATGGCGGCGATCAGCGTTTTTTATTGTGACTGCAACATTATGGCGGACACATCGGACACTTTTGACACATTTTTGGGACCATTGTCATTTTTACAGCGATCAGTGCTATAAAAATGCACTAGTTACTGTAAAAATTACACTGGCAGTGAAGGGGTTAACCACTAGGTGGCGCTGAAGGGGTTAAGTCAGTACTAGGGAGTGATTCTTACTGTTAGGAAGCGTGGCTACGAGTGACACGTCACTGATGACTGTTCCCGATCACGGGGAACAGCCATCAGTGACATGTCACTAGGCAGAATAGGGGAATGCCTTGTTTACAAAGGCATCCCCCTGTTCTGCCTTTGCCGACCGCAATCGCGGGCCGCCCGGGAACATCGAGTTCCCGGGACCCGCGAGAACACTCACGAGGCACGCAGCGAGCACGTACGCGCATCCCCGCTGGGCAGCAAATTTAAAGGGACGTACAGGTATGCCCATTTGCCTGCCCGTGCCACTGTGTCAACGTACATCTGTGAGCGGCGGTCGGCAAGTGGTTAATGTTGACTTTAACCCAATCCACCTTAGCAGAGAACAATGTATATATGTGTATATATATATATATATATATATATATATATATACATATATATATATATATATATATATACATATATATATATATATATATATACACAAATAAGCTGGAAAAGTAGGAATAAATATGTAGTACCTGTACTGTTTGTTGGCAATCAAATACCACAGTTTGAAAAGACTTCCACAACTATAGGCACAAATGTATAATCATGCACAGGCACTCCACTTTGTGAGAGAACACTCTTCGGCCTATTGAACAATTAAATGTTAACATTATACTTAAGTCAAATCTGAAAAGTAAGCAGGGAGCTCCACTTTCCTAATCTGTAGATCTGTTTTTTATCCACAGATTGCTGTACTACATCAGCCTACCCTTTTGTTAGTTAGCCTTTGGTCCTAAAAAGTTGTGATGCTGGAACATATGCTAAAGCCTCCTTGTTGTGTTCAACAAACTGCCAGCCTGCCATAACAAACATATCATGCTTACCTCCACTGTGCAGTTTGTTTTGCACAGAGCAGTGTTGCCAACCGTACGTAGATTTACGTACGGTACGTGAATTTAACCCTTTTTTTGGGGTGTACGTTAATGTCCGCTATGGGCACCGGCGCCCATAAAAAAGATGGCCACGAGCCGGCCATACAACTGCGCATGCGCCGTTCCGAAGCCGGCCGAGCGCAGGAAAACGTATTCACGCTCGGCCGGGCGGCGCACGCGCAGTAATGTGATGGCGCCGCTGGCGCCATTTTTGAATACACCGCGTGACCACAGCGACTGGTGCGAGCCGCGCGACTCGAGTCCTCAGTCCTGCAGTAGCAGTAGCACTCATCATCATAGGTGCCGGTGGAGGAGCGAGCGGAGCACTGACAGGGTGGAGGACAGAGACAGACTCGAGGTGAGTGAAACTGGGGGGGGGTCAGTGAGTGAGCCTGGAGCGTGAAGCCGTGCCAATGGTGCCATGCAGGGGACACAGAGACTGATGTGCTCTCTGTCTACCGGCACCATATTACTTCTAGAAATCATCAGTGTGCTGTGTCCTCCTCTGGCTCCTGTGCACCTTTCCACAGGTCAGGGCAGCACAGTGCTGCCCTGACCTGTGGAGTGGTGAAAGGGGCACAGGAGGAGGACACAGCACACTGATGATGTGGAGAAATAATATGGTGGTGGTCAGAGGAGGAGGCTACTGTGAGGGGGTGAGGAGGGCACCATCATGTCCGCAGAGTGTCTCCGGCACCTCCAATAGTATGTCCGCAGTCTCTGTCCACCTCCTGTAGTATATCCGCAGTCTCTCCAGTGTCCACCTCCCTGTAGTATGTCCGCAGTCTCTCCAGTGTCCACCTCCCTGTAGTATGTCCGCAGTCTCTGTCCACCTCCTGTAGTATGTCCGCAGTCTCTGTCCAGTGTCCACCTCCCTGTAGTATGTCTGCAGCTTCTGTCCCCCTCCTGTAGTATGTCCGCAGTCTCTGTCCACCTCCTGTAGTATGTCCGCAGTCTCTGTCCCCCTCCTGTAGTATGTCCGCAGTCTCTCCAGTGTCCACCTCCTGTAGTATGTCCGCAGTCTCTGTCCACCTCCTGTAGTATGTCCGCAGTCTCTCCAGTGTCCACCTCCCTGTAGTATGTCCGCAGTCTCTCCAGTGTCCACCTCCCTGTAGTATGTCCGCAGTCTCTGTCCACCTCCTGTAGTATGTCCGCAGTCTCTGTCCAGTGTCCACCTCCTGTAGTATGTCCGCAGTCTCTGTCCAGTGTCCACCTCCCTGTAGTATGTCTGCAGTCTCTGTCTACCTCCTGTAGTATGTCCGCAGTCTCTGTCCACCTCCTGTAGTATGTCCGCAGTCTCTGTCCACCTCCTGTAGTATGTCCGCAGTCTCTCCAGTGTCCACCTCCCTGTAGTATGTCCGCAGTCTCTCCAGTGTCCACCTCCCTTTAGTATGTCCGCAGTCTCTGTCCACCTCCTGTAGTATGTCCGCAGTCTCTGTCCAGTGTCCACCTCCCTGTAGTATGTCCGCAGTCTCTCCAGTGTCCACCTCCCTGTAGTATGTCCGCAGTCTCTGTCCACCTCCTGTAGTATGTCCGCAGTCTCTGTCCAGTGTCCACCTCCCTGTAGTATGTCTGCAGTCTCTGTCCACCTCCTGTAGTATGTCTGCAATCTCTGTCCACCTCCTGTAGTATGTCCGCAGTCTCTGTCCACCTCCTGTAGTATGTCCGCAGTCTCTGTCCAGTGTCCTCCTCCCTGTAGTATGTCTGCAGTCTCTGTCCACCTCCTGTAGTGTGTCCGCAGTCTCTGTCCACCTCCTATAGTATGTCCGAAGTCTCTGTCCCCCTCCTGTAGTGTGTCCGCAGTCTCTGTCCCCCTCCTGTAGTGTGTCCGCAGTCTCTGTCCCCCTCCTGTAGTGTGTCCGCAGCCTCTGTCCACCTCCTGTATCGTGTCTGCAGTCTTTGTCTACTTCCTGTATCGTGTACGCAACCTCTGACCATCTCTTGTCATGTCTACAGTCTATGAGGGGATCCTAGAAAGGAGTCAAGAGTGGGAGTGCCGCCGGGATGGGGGTTACGGCCCGGGAAGAAACAGACGTGTGGACTGGGGAGAGGAGATCAGAGCCACCAAGCTGGAGCCGTCTGACTGAGCCCCACACTGTGCACCTGGGAGGAGGTAAGTGACAGTGCCGCCAGGCCATTCTGAGGGGGGGGGGGGGGGTCACTGATGTAAGAAGGTGAATGAATACAATAATGTAAGGGGGCACTGATATAAAGGTTTCCCCCTTATATTAGTACCCCCCTTACCTTAGTGTATTCACTCTGTGGAAGGTGGTCTCTATTCACCAGAGCCCCCCCTCCACATCAGAGTTCCCCCTTACATCATGATCTGCAGCATTCCCCTTTACATAAGAGTTCCCTTGCACTGTAAGGGGGATCCCTGCAGACTCTGATGTAAGGGGGAACTCTGTGCTGGCCGGGTTATAGTAACCTGACCTTCATGTGAATTGAGAAATATGTTTTTTTACTTTTGTTTAACTTAAACACATTGATATTAGCATTAGCTGTGTGTTTATAGTTGAAATGTTGATATTTGCACTGTTTAGCACTAAAAACAGTAATTTTAGGTACTGTTTTTGCAGTGTCAGTAAAAAATGCGGCTCTGCCAGTAATCTTCATTATTTTTGCCAGTAAGAAATTGGTGCCGTACAGAAATTTTGGCATCCTTGCCAGTAAATTTCACTTCAGGGGGTTGGCAACACTGGCACAGAGTGACCCCGATCCTCCTGTTCTGGGGTCACTCAGCGGCTCTCTCGGCTCCTTCCCGCTTCAGATAACCCCCTCTGGGAAGCGCTCTCCGAAGGGGGTTACCTTGCGGGCACGCTCCCGAGTCCTGCATTCGGCGTCCATAGCCACCAATTGCAGGACTTGGCCCTGCCCCCCGGCGCCCGCGTCATTGGATTTGATTGACAGCAACGCGAGCCAAGGGCTGAGCTGCTATCAATCTATCCAATGAAGAGCCGAGAAGCCCGGGCAATGATCGAGCGAGTTCGCAAAGCGGGACTTTCCAGGGCTCAGGTAAGTAAAACGGGGGGCTGGGTTGGCGGTAATCGTCTGATGTTTTTCCACCTTAATGCATAGGATGCATTAAGGTGAAAAAAACATGTACATTTACAACCTCTTTAAAGCGGAAGTAAACCCATCCATAATACAGTTTCATTTCCAGTAGGGTTGTCCCGATACCACTTTTTTAAGACCGAGTACAAGTACCGATACTTTTTTTCAAGTACTCGCCGATACCGAATACCGATACTTTTTTTTAATCTCATGTGTCAGTATTTTTTTTTTTTTACTATTTATTTTATTTATTTATTTTTTACAATGCTTTATTTTTTAAGGGGGGGGGGGGGGGGGTGGACAGTGTCAGTGTGTGTGTTTTCTTTTCTTTTCTTTTTTTTACAATTCATTTTTATTTTATTCTTTTTTTTTTTATCAGCCCTGTTGTGGGGGTCTCAACAGACCTCTGACATCTCCCCTTTGAGACAGAGAAAGGGACTAGGGACACATATTCCCCAGTCCCTTTCTCAGCAGCCTCTGCTGCGCTGAAAATGAATGGAGAGAAGACAGCGGCTCCTCTCCATTCATAAACTGAAACATTGTAAACACAGTTTACGATGTTTCAGTTATGTGAATGGACAGAGTCAGTGATGACTCGGTACATTCCGACAAGTAAGGAGCCGGATTTATCGGCTCCTACCTCCGCTCTCCATCCTGAGATACCAAGGGGGTGGAGGAGGAGCACGGAGGGGGCGGCAGCACGGAGGGGGACGGCGGCATGGAGGTGAAGGGGGAACAGGTAGCATTTGAGCAGCAGACAGGCAAGGCAATTGGATCAGATTAATTTTACTTACCCGCCTGAAGACCCGCTCTGCTCTCCGCTCTGGTCTCTGCCACGCTCTCCGTCTTGGTCTCCGCCCCCGCCATGCTCTCCGCCCTGCTCTCCGTCCCGCGCCGCACACTCTCCGCCCCCCGCCGCACACTCTCCGCCCCGGTCTCCGCCCTGCTCTCCACCCCCCGCTCTGAGAAAAAAAAAAAAAGTATCGGACTGGGCATCGGGAGCATTTGCGCGAGTACAAGTACTCGCGCAAATGCTTGGTATCGGTCCCGATACCGATACTAGTATCGGTATCGGGACAACCCTAATTTCCAGCATGTGCCGGAAATGTAACATTCCCTATTGGTTGTGCTCTCAACCAAACTGTCAAATCATCCAATGGCTGGTGTCATAACTTATCACATGTGCAGCATCATGGCAGTTGTAGATTAAACAGAGGCAAAGATGGCAGCTTCCTTGGCTAAAATTGATAGGGGGGTTTACTTTCACTTTAAATGTGATTGGTGATGCAGGAAGTCGCACAATGCACACTCTAGAAAGTACAGTCCTACTGCCATCCCACTGAGAATGCAAGGAAGGCTATAAATTCAGATTACACAGAATTACTATGAAGATAATCTGAGTAAACTTTCTGATATTAGCACAGTTGCTATATTAATTATTTAATTTGAAGAGCTTTTATATATGTTATTGATTTCCAATGAAAGCCTTAGCTATAAGCTGGCAAGTCTTTGCTTTAGATCATGTGATCAAGTAAGCATTAAGGGTTTGGAGTTTGGCTAGGATCAGCAGTCTCCTTCTCTGTTTGTATTATTGGTAACCATTAATGGTTTGGAGTGTAGCTGGGATCAGCAGTCTCCTCTCTGTTTGTATTAGGCACCTTATACCATCTAAATCCTCTCAATATAGCAAGTATATTGTTATTTGGGATGGGTTACTAAGGAGTGGAAAAGGTCAAGGCCCTCGCCTGTCACATACTATAATCTTTAAGGGAAGCAAGGCTTTCAATGTAATATTTACTTCAAAGTGTGTTCCACCTACTCCATCCAGTATTACATTTATTTGTATAATTGCTTATCTTTTCATTTAGATCTGCAAACAAAACTTACCATTTACCTTACAATAACATGACTAATAGATTTTCCAACTTAATATTATCCATACACTGTATGTACATACATATAGTTTTCAAATGTAAAATTCCTTGGAACATTTTTTTCAAACATTTACATTGTGTAGGTTCTTAATTATGTAGGTCATAGTATAGCTACTAGTAGTTATTAAAATGTTAGGAACATGTAACTAGATTTGTTCTGTAATGTTATACAAGTGGTTTCCTCTGTTCCAATGAGCATCAGAAACCTACCCCAGCCATAGGCGTGCGCACAGGGTGTGCCGGGTGTGCCCAGGCACACCCTAATCACCCCATTCACATTAGTGTTATCACTCTGTGTAGCAGCAAGAACATGGGAAAGATCTCCCTCTTACTGACTCTGCCATAAGAGAAGTGTTTATGGTCTTCTCTTTCACTGTGCCGGCAGGGAGTACAATGTCCCGGGGTCATATATATGTAAAAACATACACACGCATGTGTTTTTGTGCTTAAGGGTGCACACCCTAATGCAATAGGCTGTGCCCACCTATGACCCCAGCACTGAAAGTTATATACAACTTATAGAACAAGTCCAGTTGAATATGACTATCTACTGCTAGCTAGCTTAAAATTATCTTGTGAAGGCAAAAATAAAAAGTGTCATATAATTGCCATCACCATGAGTTGCCTATTTATACCATAAATGTATTAAGATGGTCCTCATGAGTGCTCAGATGTGATATGCAAATTCCAACTTTCCCAAACCTGGTGAATTGCCATCACCTTGCCAGTCCTTCTGTGTACAAAAGTCCTAAAAAGATGGCAAATCATTGTACAAGAATGCCAAACTGTAGCCAGCTGCCTGGGATAACAATTATACAATGCTAGTTGCCTGACAGTTAGAGCCGGTTCACACTTCCGCGACTTGGGATCTGACTTGTGTCGCCCCAAGTCACGCGACATGACAAATTACATTCAATTGAATGAGAGCAGTCTTAATGTACACTATTGAAGTCGCTCCGATTTCAGAAAAGGTTCCTGTACTACTTCAAGGCGACTACTAGGTGACATGTACCCATTGATTTCAATGGAAGTCGCCTCCAAAGTCAGATCAGTGTCTTAGCTGAAGCAACTTTACAGGAAGAGAAAATAGTTTTCTGAGGCAAACCCCTCCCTCCCCCAGAGCTGATTATTTGTTATTTATTATCCTGGAGGCAACTTGAAGTTGCCTCGAAGTTGCCTTGTAAAGTTGCGCTGGAAGTAGTGTTGCCCCAGTGTGAACCGGCTCTTAGGCAACTAATATTTGTAGATGGAAAGATTAGCACTGGCTTCGTCAATGTTTTTCTTATGACTGATGTCTTTGAATTTTCTCTTAATTTTTTCAAGTTTTTTTGTTATCAGTTTTGTATAATTGTTTTGTACAATTTATTTAAAATCTTTACAAATAAACATTTATTATGGGATACATCTATTTATGTTGTAAAGCGCTGCGCAAACTGCTGGCGCTGTATAAATCTTGTATAATAATAATAATGAGCCAGGGGATAATGAGTTTTTCTAAATTGAGTGCAGAGAATGAGCTGTTTACCTTCAGGCTCCTTATTTCAAAATTAAATCTTCTACAGGAACCCCCGGATCAGGAGAGGGGTAGGGGGTCATTCAGCTCAAAGTCAAAATTTTAGCTTCAACTATTGAGCTTTGTAAGCCTGAAAATCATGTGAGACAGCATATTATTATACAATAGGTATATTTACTAGACCAAAGGGGTTGGGTAAAGGTAAATAGTTCTTAAAAGTTGATTAGACATCACCATAAATAATACATACAGTGCCTTGAAAAAGTATTCACACCCCTTGCAATTTTCAACATTTTGTCATGTTGCAACAAAAATCGTAAACGTATTTTATTGGGATTTTATGTGATAGACCAACACAAAGTGGCACATAATTGTGAAGTGGAAGGAAAATGATAAATGTTTTTCACAATATTTTACAAATAAATATGTGAAAAGTGTGGCGTGCATTTGTATTCAGCCCCCTTTACTCTGATGCCCCTAACTAAAATCTAGTGAAACCAATTACTTTCAGAAGTCAGCTATTTAGTAAATGGAGTCCACCTGTGTGTAATTTAATCTCAGCATAAAGACAACTGTTCTGTGAAGCCTTCAGAGGTTTGTTAGAGAACCTTAGTAACCAAACAGCATCATGAAGGCCAAGGAACACACCAGACAGGTCAGGGATAAGGTTATGGAGACGTTTAAAGCAGAGTTAGGGTATAAAAAGATATACCAAAAATCTTTGATTAAACATCTCACTGAGCACTGTTCAATCATCCAAAAAAGGAAAGAGTAACAACTGCTAATCTGCCAAGACATGGCCGTCCACCTAATCTGACAGGCCGGGCAAGGAAAGCTTTAATCAGAGAAGCAGCCAAGAGGCCCATGGTAACTCTGGAGGAGCTGCAGAGATCCACAGCTCAGGTGGGAGAATCTGTCCACAGGACAACTATTAGTCGTGCACTCCACAAATCTGGCCTTTATGGAAGAGTGGGAAGAAGAAAGCCATTGTTGAAAGAAAGCCATAAGAAGTCCCATTTGCAGTTTGTGAGAAGCCATGTGGGGGACACAGCAAACACGTGGAAGAAGATGCTCTGGTCAGATGAAACCTAAATTGAACTATTTGACCTAAATGCAAAGCGCTATGTGTGGCAGAAAACTAACACTGCACATCAGCCTGAACACACCATCCCCATCGTGAAACATGGTGGTGGCAGCATCAGGTTGTGGGGATGCTTTTCTTCCGCAGGGACCGGGAAGCTGGTCAGAGTCGATGGGAAGATGGATGGAGCCAAATACAGGGCAATCCTATGCCGCGTACACACGCTCAGAATTTCCGATGGAAAAAGTCAGACGGAATTTTTTCATCGGATATTCCAACCGTGTGAAAGCCCCATTGGACCTTTTCAGTCGGAAATTCCGACGGAATTAGATAGAGAACATCTTCTCAATTTTTCAGTTCGTCTGGATGCAATTCCGACGGACTAAAAACCACGCATGCACGGAAACAATTCGACACATGCTCGAAAGCATAGAACTTAATTTTCTCGGCACGTCGTAGTGTTTTAAGTCAGATTTTTTTGTGACCGTGTGTATGCAAGACAGCTTGAGCGGAATTCCGTTGGAAAAACCTGTCGGAGTTTATTCCGACGGAAATTCCGCTCCTGTGTACAAGGCATTAGAAGAAAGCCTGTTAGAGTCTGCAAAAGACTTGAGACTGGGGCGGAGGTTCACCTTCCAGCAGGACAACTACCCTAAACATACAGCCAGAGCTACAATGGAATGGTTTAGATCAAAGCATTAGAATGGCCCAGTCAAAGTCCAGACCTAAATCCAATTGACAATCTGTGGCAAGACTTGAAAATTCCTGTTAACAGACGCTCTCCATCCAATCTGACAGAGCTTGAGCTATTTTTCAAAGAAGAATGGGCAAAAATGTCACTCTCCAGATATGCAAAGCAGGTTGAGAGATCCCCAACCCTATAATAAGGCTTACCTCTAGGTACAGTGAATATCCCCTAAACCTGCACAGAGATATTCACACTGCATGCAGCCAGTGACATCATCGGCGCATGCGCTCTGAAGGGACAGCATACCCGTGCCTTCCTTTCAGAGTTCCATGCAGCAGTCCGTGACACCTGCGTGGGAGTGACATCATCACGGCATGGGCAATCAGACGGCCGGAAGGAAGGCCGAGCGAACATAGAAACGCCTGTCAGCAGTGACAGCGCAGCGCTAGAGGGCTTTTTTCTAAGGTAAGTCTTTCATAATGTGCTAGTATGCAACGCATACTAGTACATTATGCCTTTACCTTGCAGGGTTTAAAAAAAATTGCTGCGGTTCACTACTGCTTTAAATGCAGTTCAGTTTTGTTAATTACTATTATTCAGAATATTGAAGATGTTTATTCATATCTCTCAGAGTTATTGTCTTATTGATTGTTTGTGTAAGGCTCCATGAACAATGGCTTAAAAATTGCTGTTTCTAAAGGAGTTTTGTGTTTTGCCTGTTTTAAGCTCAATGTTTAGAGAATCGAAACGCGTCTAAATTGTGTACAAAAAACACTCTATATGAGCTTTTTTTTTCTGCCAAGGGATGTTCTGTCTCAACTACAAAGCGATAAAGTTCATCTCCAGGTTTAAGTAGGCCTTACTCAAGCTGGTTTGATATTCATCCCTTGCATCGATACAGGCAGTTTAACTCAATGAATAAACTCACAGTTAGGACGACAGACGATGAATCCTTTCAAATGTTCCGTTTAATGATGGATATTCATAGGTAGAAAAACGTTGCAGTTGTAAGCCACATGTAAGATGTTAGCATGGAAGAAATACAGGAGTAATGACCAGAATCAGGAAGTGGAGGAGATATATAAAGAACTACGGTGAGAGAGAGAGTTCAGCTAGAAAGAAGGGGACAGATCTTAAAGACACAGAGCAAGAATAATCACATAGTGTAACACAACACTCCCCGTCTGAAATCTTTAGATTTCATAACCTTAAACTAAAATATATATTTTCAAAAAGTCCAATACTGACGAATGTCCTGGAACCTGTAATGAAAAACATGCAACAAGCAAATAATAAACGTAAGTTCAACAGGATGAAGAACATAAAGTCACAGTATGATGTCTTCAAATAATTCCAAAGTTCTGAGTAGAACCTGTAGATGGCAGCAATGTACTCCCCGCCGTGCCAACAGCATGACTAGTCCTTGCACAAGTCACTCACCTGGCAAAAGGAGTACTAACTCTGTAATTGGTCGACTAAAGGTTTGTGTCGATCCTCCCTTGGTTACCTTGACTTCTACCTTCCGGACTTTGTTATCGTCGCTGGGCATAACTTTTAGTAATAAGACCCATAGGCCACTCATTCCGACAAACTTCCTTGTCTTTTAGAAGGATGAGGTCTCCAACCTTAAGATTCGGCTTAGATGCTTGTCATTTGTTACGACCTTGAAGGTGGTGAAGATACTTTTTCTTCCAGCGATGCCAGAACACATTGGCTAGATGCTGCACCTGCTTCCATTGATGCTCGTAATGGTGTGACCGCAGCTTCTGTTTTGTACTTACAGAAGTGTGGAGTGAGGTGTTCACAGTTCTTATTTCCTTATCATCTTCAGGGTTTACTAGCCCATAGGTGGTGTCAATAGGGAGTAAGTAAGAGTCCTCACACAGAAACCTTGGAGGTGACAGCCATAGGCTGTCCTGAAGAGCGGCAGGTGACACGGCTCCCACAGTCAGCTGGGTTGAGTTCAGTGGGAACGTGATGCCATTGACTTGGTAGAGAGAATCTCTTGATACGTTCAACCCTGTTGCTGACGTACACATAAAATTGTTTTGTTTGGTTGTTTATGTAACCAAGTACTAACTTACTGTCTGTATAGAAGGTGAAAGAATCAATTCTAGTGTCCATTTCACTTCGTATGACCTCGGCAATTTCTACTGCTAGCACGGCTGCACAAAGTTCAAGTCTTGGTATGGTATGTGCAGGCTTGGGAGTGAGTTTTGCCTTGCCTAGGACAAAACTACAGTGTGATTCTCCATTCAGTTCAGAGGTCTTCAAATAGGCTACTGCAGCAATAGCTTCAACTGATGCATCAGAGAAAATATGAATCTCTCTCCGGTTAGCAGTTGAAATGGAAGCCGGAACATAGCAACGGGGAATCTGAAGTTTTTCTAGTGACTTCAAAGAATATCTCCACCTTTCCCACTTGTGTTGATTCTCACTAGGCAAGGGAGTATCCCAGTCTATGTTCTCAGTAGACAACTGTCTGAGTAAAATCTTACCTTGAATGGTAACTGGAGCAAGGAAATCCAGTGGGTCATAGATGCTATTCACCACGGACAGGACTCCTCTCTTAGTGAAGGGTTTGTCACAAGTTGACACTTGGAAGGTGAATTTGTCTTGCTTGATGTTCCACAACAAACCCAGACTTCGCTGTACAGGAGGCACATCTGTACCTAAGTCAAGGTTTTTTAGACTAGTGGCATAGTCCTCAGAGTGAAAGGCATTCATAAGTTCCTGGCTGTTGGATATAATCTTGTGCAGTCTAAGGTTTGCTACAGACAGCATCTCCTTTGTTCTGGTGAGAAGATCAATTGCTTCTTTAGCAGTTGGAAAGGACTTAAGTGCGTCGTCAACGTAGAAGTTTCTTTCAACAAATTGACGGCATCAGATCCATATTCAACTTCTCCAGTCTGAGCTGTTTTCCTTAGCCCATAAGTTGCCACTGCTGGGGAAGGACTGTTACCGAAGACATGTACCTTCATGCGATAATCTATAACTTCCTTGTTGAGGTCATTGTCCTTGTGCCATAGAAACCTGAGGTAGTTTCTGTTGTCTTCTCTGACGATGAAGCAGTGAAACATCTGTTGAATGTCAGCCATTACTGCTACAGGCTCTTGTCTGAAACAAATCAAGACTCCTATTAGACTGTTGTTCAAGTTGGGTCCCGTAAGGAGCATTTTGTTAAGAGAAACACCTTCGTGCTGAGCACTGGAATCAAAGACAACTCTGATTTGGTCTGGTTTGCGTGGGTGATACACGCCAAAGGATGGAAGGTACCAGCATTCTTCTCCCTCCTTTAGTGGGGGAGCAGGCTCTGCATGATCTCTGTCAAATACATTTTGCATAAAGTCCACAAAGTGCTTTTGCATCTCTGGTTTCCTGCTTAAGTTTCGCTTTAAGGAGGAGAATCTACTGATGGCCTGCTGTAAGTTGTTGGGCAATCTCTCTCTTGGGAGACGAAAGGGTAGGGGTGCTACCCAGTTATTGGAGTCATCTTGAAAGAACTCATTGTCCATTACCTTGATGAATTATTTGTCTTCCATTGAAGGAGCCAGTATGTCATCTTCACTGGTTGCATTAAAGACTGTAGAGCCGAAGTCGCCATCATGGCAGGAGAAAGGGCTTGTGTCACCTGAGATACCATGTTGCCATTCGTGGCTGGCTATCTTCTCTTTCACCCAGTAGTGGTGTGGGCATGGCTCAAAGTAAGTGTTTCGGCCATTTGGCAGAACATTTGTCTTGAATGACGAAATGTTGGTAGGTCTTTTCATTTTGCCTATGCAGACATTGCCTATGATGACCCACCCTAGATCCGTGCGCTGGGCAAATGGGGCATCTGGGGGTCCACTGACTTGTCTGTGTACCTTGTGAACTCTTAGAATGTCTCTTCCTAACAGAAGAAGGATCTGAGCATCTTTGTCAAGCGGCGGTATCTCATTTGCTATTACCTTGAGGTGAGGGTGATGGAAAGCAGCAGCTGGAGTAGGGATTTCTTCCCTGTTAGCAGGTATCTGATTGCACTCAACAAGTGTAGGTAAGGGTAATTGCAAGTTACCTTTGAGAGAAGATACCATGAGTCCATGAGCCCTTCTTCCAGAAACCTCTATAGTTCCACTACAGGTACCCAAGGTGTTAGGATGAGCTTCGCCTTTTATTTCAAATAGATTGAACAATTCTGATTTTGCAAGTGATCGATTGCTCTGATCGTCTAAGATAGCATATGCCTTTAGAGACTTTTCTGGTTGATCCTTGTGGTATATGTTCACCAAGCATATCTTAGCACAGGACTTACCACAGCGGTCTTCTCCACAAACTTCAGTGCAGGATGAAGAAATGATGGTAGAATTAGGCACTTGGTCTGTATTCTCCCCGCCATGCGTTAACCTGGGAGGAGCGTTGGCAGGTTGTGCAGAGCTGGGCTCAAGAGGATGGAGGGCTTGCACATGTTCTTCAGAGCCACACTCTATGCACTTGATGGACACATTACAGTCCCTTGCAAAATGTTCTGTAGAAGCACAGCACCTGAAACATACCCTAAATGTCTTTAAAAGCTCCTTGCGCTCTTCCAGAGGCTTTTTCCTAAAGCCGATACATTTATTGAGGGGGTGTGGCTTCTTGTGTATGGGACACTCTCTGTTAGGGTTTTTAATCTTCCTACTCTGTTTGTTCGTGGCCAGAACTGTGGTAGGAGTGGGAAGGATGTCAGTCTTTTTCACGGACACTGGGCCTCTATGGTTTCTGTAGTTGCCCTGAAGACTGGTACTCTTAGGAAAGGGTGAGAAGAGGCTGTACTCACCGTAGGAAAAACTTGGATCGTTCTTGGTCTCTGCAATTTCCCTGATGAAACAGAAGAAAGAGAATGGAGGGAAGGAAACCTTGTTCTCTCTTTTGTATGATGACCCTAGTGCAGTCCATTTCTCTTGCAAACCATACGGGAGCTTGGAGACAATTGGGTTTACCCCTCTTGGAGTGTCAAGGTAACTGAGTCCAGGTAGTTTTGGGTCTGTCTTGGCTAGCTGAAGCTCAAGGAGAAGGTCACTCAGTCTCTGGAACTCCTTGTTGTCCTTACCGGATATCTTTGGGAAAGTTTCCAGACGCATGAACAAAGCATTTTCTATAGCTTCTGGACTGCCATAACTTTGCTCTAGTCGCTCCCATGCAGCTGTGAGGCCTGCAGTAGGATTGTCCATGAAAACCGATCTTAATGGCTTAACACGTGCAGCAGATAGAGGACCAAGCCATTTGATCAGCAGATTCAATTCTTGATCAGCTGTAATGCCAATATTGCTGATTGTAGTTCTGAAGGCACATTTCCAACTTCTGTAGTTCTCAGGTTGGTCATCAAAACTTGTAAGACCAGTCTTTGTGAGCTCTCTGCGAAGCATGTACCTCACAAACTCTTCTGTCTCAGTTGTCTCCGCCTTTATGTGAGATGCTGTTGGCTGTATGGTGCTGATTGCGTTATCTTTGACATTGTTGTTAAAGGACACAGGGAAATATGGTGCAGCAGATGCATCCAGGTGAGTTGCTTGCTTGAAGTCAGTTGTTCCAATGGTACGTTGATTCAAGGCTGTACCGATGACTGGAGATTGATGACTTGCTTGAAGCTTGCGCTGATGCTCTGTGACGTATGAAGGCAGGCAAGGTAGGAAGGTAGGAAATGCAGTGGAGTGATTTTGAGTGCAGGAAGTTGCTGGAACCTCTTTAACTTGAAGCTGTGAAGGAGTCTCTATGTAGTCGGGAGCATTGGAGACAATGGAGTGTGCACTGCAGTGGCTTAGGACATAGTCTTTAGTGCGTTTGAGGGGTTCTTCCATATCTGCTATGTTTAGGTTAATGCTGTCTTTCTCACTTGCACCTTCGTCTGCACTGATAGCTTGCTGTAGGACCCTTAGCTTTGCCATAGCTGCGTCATGTTTACACTGTTCATTTAAGGTTTCCATTGTTGCTCTTTGTCGTGCTGACTGCGCTTCCAACTCTGCCCTTTGACGTGCTGACTGCGCTTCCGACTCTGCTCTCTGACGTGCTGACTGCGCTTCTGACTCTGCTCTCTGAGCTTCCAACTCTGCTCTTTGACGCGCTGACTGCACTTCTAACTCTGCTCTTTGACGTGCTGACTGCGCTTCCAACTCTGCTCTTTTTTCTGCATATGCCACCTGCACTTTGCTGGCTTCCACTTCAGCGCGGGCATTAATAAGTCGCTCACTGAGTGTTGAGTATCTTGAACTATGGGATCTTGACGAGTTTTTAGAACGTCTGGTGGAAACAGATCTGTGAGATGCAGTGTCCTGTAACAGCTTTATTTTTGCTTCTGCTTTTAATCTGGTTTGCTGGATAAAACTGTCTCTTTCAATATTGAGAGCATTGACGCGCTTTAATTGCATCATTGCACTTTCTGACTTCATGTTTTGTAAGACATTAGTGAATTTGATGCTGGTAAGCTGATAAAGCTCATATGAGGCAGAAAGTTGTTTAATGGCGCCCTCTAGTGTCAGTAGTTCACGTTCAACAGACACTGTATTAGCTTCAGCAAGGATTTTCTCCCAGACTAATTCCAAGCTATTTGACAATTCAGTCCTTGAAGCTTCATAATTCTCCATTACTTTCCAAGTGGGTTTAACTGAGCGTTTGGGTAACTCAGTTTCTTCAGGAACTTGTGGGGAGGTAGATGTGAGTTCACATGCAGAAGCTTGGTCACTCATGATAACAGACTGACTGTGAAAGCAGGCAGGATCTGTGTGCTGAAATATGACACTGTGCAGATTGTCTCAGGCTATAAGGCTGCCATGTGCTGCTCTGTCCCTTCTGTCTTGCTATGAGGGCAGTAAATCGTGTCTGTTTCAGTACTGACATGCAGAAATCTTGTAATTAGGCTGTGAAACTCTGTTTTTCTACTGTTCTGTCTCAACTACAAAGCGATAAAGTTCATCTCCAGGTTTAAGTAGGCCTTACTCAAGCTGGTTTGATATTCATCCCTTGCATCGATACAGGCAGTTTAACTCAATGAATAAACTCACAGTTAGGACGACAGACGATGAATCCTTTCGAATGTTCCGTTTAATGATGGATATTCATAGGTAGAAAAACGTTGCAGTTGTAAGCCACATGTAAGATGTTTAGCATGGAAGATATACAGGAGTAAAGACCAGAATCAGGAAGTGGAGGAGATATATAAAGAACTACGGTGAGAGAGAGAGTTCAGCTAGAAAGAAGGGGACAGATCTTAAAGACACAGAGCAAGAATAATCACATAGTGTAACACAACAAGGGAACTGGCATTTTTTAAAGCCCAGTGTGAGCTTTCAGAGCTGCAATCATTTGTGTCTTTTATGTCTTCCTAGAGTTCAGTTGTAACACCTAACAACCCCCCCCCCCCCACCCTCACTTCCATCTAACACTTAAAAGAGAAGCATATATCTATCTATCTATATATAGATAGATATATTTATATATTTACCCATCATACTTACATCGATCTGATGCTGCATCTGTCCCCTGGCGCTGAGAACACTGAGAACTGAGCGATCAAACACCGCCGATGGCTCGGTTCTCTCAGCTCCCCGAGCAGAGAGCTGCTGACTGTCAATCAGCAACTCTCCGCTCTTCTCCCTCCTTGCTCACTGGAAAGCTGAGCTGTGGAGGGGCGGTGAGCATCCGTCTCAGGCTATCTGCGGCTCACTGAGAGGCTGAGACGGGTATCAGTCCAGGCACCTGGCGGATCCAGACTTTATTGTCGGAATGGGGCGGTGCCTGGACTGATTCCAGTGACATCAGCAGAGAGTGGACTTCAGTCTGCTCTGCTCTGCTGAAAATGGGTCACAGGAGTCCAAAACTAATTGCACTGACTCCTGTGACCCATAGGACAAACAAGTTCAGGCTGGACTTCTTTAAATAAACCCCCTAAATTTTACCAAACATTTGTACTAAAACCTGGAAGGCACTGCCTTGGAGCATTCATATTTATGCTGCATGCACAAAACATGTTTGCACCTCTGGCTGTTCTCTTTTGGATAAAATCGGTCACATGAAATGCCCTCAAAGTAGCTCAATGTAATCTATTTACAGTACATAAGATTTATTAAAGGGGTTGTAAAGGCAGAAGTTTTTTTTAATCTAAATGCATTAAGATAAAAAGCCTTATGTGTGCAGCAGCCCCCCCTCAGCCCCCCTAACACTTACCTGAGGTCCCTCTCTGTCCAGCAATGTGCACGAGTGTCTCAGCCATCTGAGATTCTTCCTCTGCTGGCAAGCAAAGTCAGCTAGCCAATCAGGGGAGAGAGGGGGCAGGGCCAGGGCGAGGACACAGAGAGCTGTGACTCGGCTCGGGTGCCCCCATAGCAAGCTGCTTGCTGTCGGGGCACTGAACAGGAGGGAGGGGCCAGGATAACAGAAGACGGAGCCATATAAAGGAGGATCTGGGCTGCTCTGTGCAAATCCACTGCAACAGAGCAGGTAAGTATTATGCCGCGTTCACACAAGAGTTTTTAATGTCATTTTCAAAAACGACGTTTTTCTTGACGTGATTTTTCTTGTTTCCTCTCAAGCCTGTCTTGCATACACACGTTCATTAAATAAAACCGCTCAAGCAAAGTGCAGTGACGTACAAAACGTATGACGGCACTATAAAAGGTTAAGTTCCATTCGGATGGCGCCACCCTTCATGTTAGTAAAGTTTGTTGAGCGACGACTCGCGCTTTTCAGCCTCGTGCTTTTCAGTCCGTTACAGCGTGACGAATGTGCTATCTCCATTACGAATGCTAGTTTTACCAGAACGAGCGCTCCCGTCTCATACTTGATTCTGAGCATGCACGTTTTTTCCCCCTCGTAAAAGCATACACACTACCGTTTTTCACGTCGTTAAAAAAAACAACGTGAAAAACTACGTGAAAAAATAGAGCAGGTTCTCATTTTTTTTAGGCCATTTTTCACGTCGTTAAAAATGCTCTGGAGCCTACACACGATCGTTTTTAATGCCCAATTTAAAAAATGGCATCTTTAACGTCGTGAAAAACGGTCATCTGTATGCGGCATAACAGGAAAAAAAAATGAGACTTTACAATCACTTTAAGATGCACATATGGCTTCTGTTGCAAGTACAGCTATAATATACTACTAGAAATGCAGTGAAGTGCTGTATTCTGTAGTCATACCACATACGGTATTTCATTATGTAAAGTAATGTAAATGTGATTGGATTGAGTCCTCTTTTATAAAAGCATTATTTCCAATGCTAGATTATAGCATACTTCACATTGAGAAAGTACCAACACTTATCAGTAATGTCCAACTATGCAAATACTTCATATATTTATGTCCTCAGCAGCCTCTCTATACTGAACAGATCACTAGACATTGGTGTCCTGTTTTTAATCCAATTCTTTGGTTGCTTTTTTTTATTTATTATTCTAGCAAGTTAACCACTTCAGCCCCGGACCATTTGGCTGGCCAAAGACCAGAGAACTTTTTGCGATTCGGCACTGCATCGCTTTAACTGACAATTGCGCGGTCGTGCGACGTGGCTCCCAAACAAAATTGACGTCCCTTTTCCCCACAAATAGAGCTTTCTTTTGATGGTGTTTGATCACCTCTGCGGTTTTTATTTTTTGCGCTATAAACAAAAATAGAGCGACAATTTTGAAAAAAAATCAATATTTTTTGCTATAATAAATATCCCCAAAAAATATTTTTAAAAAACATTTTTTTCCTCAGTTTAGGCCGATACGTATTCTTCTACGTATTTTTGGTAAAAAAAATTGCAATAAGCGTTTATTGATTGGTTTGTGCAAAAGTTATAGCGTCTACAAAATAGGGGGTAGTTTTATGGCATTTTTATTAATCATATTTTTTTTCCTGGTAATGGCGGCGATCAGCGATTTTTATCGTGACTGCGACATTATGGCGGACACATCGGACACTTTTGACACCATTTTGGGACCATTGTCATTTTTACAGCGATCAGTGCTATAAAAATGCACTGATTACTGTAAAAATGACACTGGCAGTGAAGGGGTTAACCTGCAGGGGGCGCTGACGGGGTTAAGTGTGACCTAGGGAGTGATTCTAACTGTTAGGGGGCGTAGCTTGCCGTGACACGTCACTGATCGCTGTTCCCGATGACAGGGAACAGACGATCAGTGACATGTCACTAGGAAGAATGGGAAGATGTTGTGTTTACACTAACATCTCCCCGTTCTTCAGCTCTGTGACCCGATCGCGGGACATCGGCGGACATCGAGTCCGCGGGTCCCGCATGCACGGTTATGGAGCTTGGAACAGGGTCACGAGCGCGCCGGCGGTGGGGCGCGTGTGACCACGCAGCGGCAAATTAAAGGGGACGTATATATACGCTTATTTGCGCAGCCGTGCCATTCTGTCGATGTAAATACTCGTACGGCGGTCAGCAAGCAGTTAAAGGCATAATGTGCTAGTATGCATTGCATACTAGCACATTGTGAAAAACTTACCTTAAAATAAACCCCTCCAGCGGTGTGCTATGACCGCTGTCAGGGCTTCCGTTTTTACCCAATCTTCCTTGCAGGTTTGCAGGCTCCGGTCATTTGAATGGCTGAGCCACAATGACTTCAATCCTGTGCATGCATGCGCACGGGAGTCATGGCTGCAGCACAGAGCTCTGAAGGGACAACATGAGTATGCCAACCCTTCAGAGCGCATGTGTTGGTGCATATGTTCACCAGCTGCAGAAAAAGTGAATTTCTCTTAAATGGTGCGCATTTAGGAGAATTTCTTGTACCTGTAGGCATAAGTGTCCAAGTGGTGTTCACTACAGCTTTAAATATTAGCTTCTGACATAAAGAGCATCCCCATTATCTATGAACACTGGGAATTGCATTGAAATCTATAGCGGTGAATATTTTTAGTCAATTCTGCCCATTTGTAGGGTTAACAGGCAAGCTACTGTCAAAACGAGCCATAGAAAGCCACTCTCAAATAGAGACCAATAAAAAACAGTAAATTGTATAGAAAGGGCTTTTTTCATGCAACTTCAAGGGTGACATAAAGAAAAAAAAAAAAGAAAACTTAAAACCTTTAACCACTTCAGCCCTGGAAGGATTTCATATTTCATATTAATCACACCTCCCAACATTTTGAGATGGGAATGAGGGACACCTACTAACAAATGTATGTAGGCATAGGACACGCCCCCTGCCACACACCCTTAAAGGAGAATTAACCAAGAAAAAGTTTAATTAAATCCACAAGGACTTTTTTTTTACCACTACTATTCCTTTATATTGGCTTTTAAAATGTACAAATGCAGCAATTTAGAAATCTAATGAAAGGTTTAGCACTGGGAAACACTTTTTGAAAGATAAAAAGTGCATTTTATATACAATTATATAAATCAGACCAAAATGAGGGACAAATGAGGGGGACAGAGGGACATTGCTCCAAATAAGGGACAATCCCTCCATATCAGGGACAGTTGGGAGCTATGCCCTTAATGACCAGGCCATTTTTTGAGATACGGCACTGCGTTACTTTAACTGACAATTGCGTGGGCATGCAACGTTGTACCCAAACAAAATGTATCTCTTTTTTTTTCCACAAGCACCCACACTATCACGTGCACAGACCGGCCTTTGGCAAGTGGTTAAAGTGGTTGCAAGCCCTTATATATACACTACAGTACCAACTGAAGTTCCTAGTAGTAGTACACAGGAGTGAAACCAATCCGCCTACATAAGATGAACCTGTTTATCCGAAGTCTTCACTCCTCTATAGCCAACGTCTAGCATTTCTCAGCTCCAAAAGGTGGGGATCTGACAGGGGGTGGGGATCTGACATCACACAGCATAGAGCAGAGAGCTGAGTGTAATCTGAGACTTGAGTCAAGGGAATGGACACACCCCCTCTACAAGCCTCACAGGAAAAAAAATCTATTCCACAGATGTTAAAGCATTTGCTTGCAGAAGGACCTTTATAAAGAGGCATTCAACTGATATATAAAGACACAAGTCACAAACTAGTGTTTTCCTACAAGAATTAAGAGACCTCCACCAGCACCAGTACATTTTTAATGCAATTAGCTGACATGTAATGGCACAAGCCACAGGCAGGTATTTTTTGCAACAAGTATTAAGTGTTAGTCAACACCAAGACAGTTTTAATGATCCGTGATGATATTGTCACCAAACTAAGTAAACATGCACTTTGCGTGTGGACGGGGTCATTTGCAACCGTGCAAGTGAGGAGGGTACCTTTCATGCAGAGCACGCTCTTTAATGCCCGGGAACAGGCAGAGACTGCAGTTCCCCAACTTAGAGATGAGCTTTAACTGTGTGCAGTAATAAAGTGCAGATATCCTCTGAAAGAAACTTGTCCCATGTCACTGCACACTATAATTTGCATGTTTACATTAAAAATGACATGCTGAGCTTGCGCCCACTCCACCATTCAAGCATACCTCTGTTACCTCACTCCCACTAACAGAATAGGGTCCCGCTGAGCATCTAGCGTGGGCCTCATGAGCACTCTAACTCAGCTCTTTTCTTCCTGTACCTTGTGACCCGGCCATAGATCTCCATAACGAGGGCTCGGATTCATTTGGATACCATCTGCTAGCTAGAGAGCCAGACAATGACCCCCCTCTCTCAACCGGAGGACCGGTCACCTTACCAGGTACCACGCCAAATGACTGGTTACTTGTAGCTTGTTCCTACATTTGGTTACACTACTCTCCTCTTCTTGTTTTGCTGTGTTTTGCTGAGTTAAAGCGGAGGTTCACCCTAAATACAGACATTAGCTTATCCTGATCTTGCTAGCAGATACTTATACATACTGCTAGTGTTTTTTTTCTTGCGGTTGTACTTACCGTGAATCATACGTTTTTAATGTGGACTTCCGGGTATTCCTCCCGTGGGAGTGGGCGTATCTGTTTCTTTCCCCGACGCCCCGTTGTTTTCTGGGAGGTGTCCGCAATGTCTCCTGGAAGCACAGTGTAATGATTCCCAAGGAAACAATGCGGAATGCCAACCATCGTAATCTCGCGGTATTTCACTGCATTCACCGCATCCCGGAAGTCTCTGCTTGTGGGCTTCACAATGCCCACAAGAAAAATGGATTTTTAAAAGTTATTATTTACAACTGAAATAGATGGGGGGTGGTTCTATTTGCAAGACAAGTGAGTACTAACGTGGTATCTGTAGCCCCATTAGATGCAACTAGAAAAACAAAAACGAGGGACCGCGGAACCTCCGCTTTAACCTTTTTGTAACAGTGTTCCATCATACCCCATGTATGAAGCTTTACAGACACAGGTTGTTTTGGAATATGCTAGAACCAACATGCACCCCTTTGAATGGTGCCAATGACTGTGCTCACCGGAGATGCTGTCACTTCTGGACCCACCAAAACCTATTCTCCGCTCTCCTGAACCTCAGCATTCCCCTTTTTGTGGCTAGGACCAAAGAACTGGGAACTGAGTGTACAACAGTTTACCTTTTCCCTGGGTCAGCCGTTAACTCACTGGAACCACATACTTCAACCTGTCCACATGCTAAATGAACATTCTCCATTTCTTTTGTAAATCAATAATGATGCACAAGCTGTGCAGGGACAGAAACAATGAGGACCTATGAAGGCCAGCTAAAACTTTTCATTGTGTATAGGACAGTGTTACTAGTAGAGATGATGTTGTGTGTCTCCAAACTCATCTCTAACCCAGACTTTGAACTCCCACTTTTTTGTACTCCAAATAGCTGTGGGCCAGATCATTATCTGTTGTGCAGCTCATTGGAATATTAGAAAGCTGGAGTTGAGATTAGAGATGGGTTCAGAAGATGCCCAACTCATCCCTAGTTACTAACAGTCAGCAACATGGGCTGGTGGCTGTGTGCTGCCCTACCGAGAACTTGGAGCATGATGATGATGCCAAAATCTGGCCCTGTGTCTAATTCCCTTATAAGAACAAATAAAATGCATTTACCGTTTTCCACAGATATACTTCATGAACCCTCTACAATCTACATGCAATAGAGCAAGATAGTAAACTTTAAAAAGTTTTTTTCACTGTAGAGCTGTGATGGCAAACTGATGCCTTATTATAACTCCGCAGATCACAATGAATTTGAAATCTTTCACAGGGAGATTTTTTTTTTTCTTTAGCTCAACACATTTGGAAAGAGGAAACTTCTCAGCTGTGATATATATGGTGCATTCTGTTTGCAACTTCCCTGAAAATCATCAAGGGAATTAATTATCTCTTCTTGGTTTCTAGATCCAAAAGTGTTTTGTGTGTAAACCTGTGAACGCGAAGGTAAAGTTCTCATCACTCAGCTTTACCATTAAAAGAACTCTGCAGTATCTCTGAAATTTTATCATCTACTCCCTCCTCTTTAATAAGAAAATAAACATATTGAAAAATGAGTGTAGAGGTACAATTACAAAACCTGTAGAGTCAGACGGGTAAATTAAGGATCCAATCAAGTCAAAAATGCCTTTAAGCCTTGAAATTCCTACAACGGACCCAGCCCTCACTTAAGGGCTTTGGTTCTTTATCTAGGCAGAACTGTAGTGCCTAAGGTATTGATGCTATTTAAATTGCCTTGTGGCCAATTATTTGGTGCCGCGAAAACAATACTAATACTGTATACAGTTAGCAATTCCTAAAGTTATTCTTAAAGCTGGACTCCAGGAAAACAACTGTATACACATATAAAATACACACATGGGAGCTGTGTTTTTTTTTGTAAAATCTCTTTTTATTAAGGTTTACTTTACATTTGTGGTTGGAGGTGGTAAAAACAGGTGGTTGAGCCCCATCCACATCCCTCTTAAGCTGCAAAGGCAGCCAGATGGGGTTGTAAACTTGCTGCAATGCTTTGCTTCCTGACGCTGCAAGAATGATACTCCCTGTGGCGTTCAATGGACAGTACTACCTGCCAAATGAAACCCATTCAATTGATTTTCCTTCCCCCCATAGATCTTGTTTACACTTGCAGTTGAGGGGCAGTAAACACTCAATTGAGTTGTATTTTTACCTCAACAGCTCCCCCTTAAAGTGGAAATAAACTCCCATGCATGCCTTTTACCTATAGGTTACTCTGAAGTAAGGCTTACCAATAGGTACAGTAAATATCTCCTAAACATGCATTGTTTAAGGGATATTTACTTTTGATGCAGCTGGTGACGTCACTGGTGCATGCGCTCTGAAAAGAACAGCATACCGTGCCATTCCTTCAGAGTTCTGTGCCGTGAACGGCGGCTCCCATGCGTGGGAGTGACATCATCGCGGCTCCGGCCACTCACACAGCCGGAGTCCGTGAACCCAGAAGGAGGACCAGGTGAAGATGGAAGAGACTTCAGCGATGACGGTGCATTGGTGGAGGGCAAAATCCAAAACTATACGAAACAGAAATTGCCGCTCCAAACAGGTCCACTCCAACAAAGTTCACATCTCCAGGAACCAAGGGTGCTGGCAATGCACAAGACAATTGGAAGAAATAAGGGTTGGGACAGCCGCACTCCAATCCAACTTGACTTTATTTGAAAAGTAAAAATTAACAGGCACTACATATCACAGCAACGAAAAAACTATGAGTAAGCATTTCTAAGTGTGAAACGCGTTAGCTGTCTTGAAGTTTTTTCATTGCTGTGATATGTAGTGCCTGTTCATTTTTACTTTTCAAATAAAGTCAAGTTGGATTGGAGTGCGGCTGTCCCAACCCTTATTTCTTCCAATTGCATTGGTGAAGGGCTTTGTTTTAAGGTAAGTTTCACATAATGTGCTAGTATACGATGCATACTAGCACATTATGGCATTGCCTTGCAGGATTTAAAAAAAACAGCAGTTTACTACCACTTTAAGCTGCAAAGGCAGCATATGGGGGTTTAAACCCCCCTGTTGAGTTTAGTGCAATACATGCAGTTTCAGCATAGCGGCCACGGTACAACTGCATTGCACATGGTTGCAGCACAGTGGCACAGGTGGTTGGAACATGCAATGAGGTGGCAACATAAGGTCTCTTCACTGCATTTCAAAAGTCCTCTGAAAAGCAATACACCACAGATCCTTTTTTTTTTAGAGTGGTCGGCACAGTGGTGTAATGGGTAGCACTCTCACCTAGCAGTAAAAAGGGTCGCTGGTTTGAATCCCAACCACAACACTACCTACCTGGAGTTTGCATGTTCTTCCTGTGCCTGCATGGGTTTCCTCCGGGTACTCCGGTTTCCTCCCACACTCCAAAAGACATGCTGGTAGGTTAATTGGCTTCTAGTATATGAATGTGAGTTAGGGACTTTAGATTGTAAGCTCCTTGAGGGTAGGGACCAATGTGAATGTACAATGTATATGTAAAGCGCTACGTAAATTGACGGTGCTATATAAGTACCTAAATAATAATAATAATAGAGGGTACCGCTAGTGTAAATGAGCCCAGTCCCATCCCAGGAATCAGGTTTTAGCTCCACTCACTGCATGCTCGTTATCTTTTGGAGCAAAGATTTGTACAATACAATATTGTATGAAAAGAGGTTGCACTGCCACCCAGAACATGTGGAGGCATTCTAACTGTGGCTCCAATAGATTATATAAAACGAAAAATAAATATTTCCTGGATAGCTTAAAGTGGTTGTAAAGGCATAAGGTTTTTTTACCTTCATGCATTCTATGCATGGAGATAAAAAAAAACTTCTGTGTGCAGCAGCTCCTCCAATGCCCCTAATATTTACCTGAGCCTCCTCTCGATCCAGCAATGTCCAAGAGAGCATTGCCTCTACAGGGACTCGCAATCCTGATTGGCTTTTGGCAGCTGCGGGAGCCATTGGCTCCTGCTACTGTCAATAATAGCCAGTAAGCCAATCCAGAGACGGAGGGGAGGGGTCGAGCCGTGGCTCTGTGTGTAAATGGACACACAGAGCAGTGGCTCAGCTCAAGCTGCTTGCTGTGGGGGCACCTGGCACGAGCGAGGGGCCAGGATCGTCAGCGTGGGACCCGAGAAGAGGAGAATCGGGGCTGCTCTGTGCAAAACCACTACACAGAGCAGGTAATTATAACATGTTTGTTTTTTGTTTGTTTTTTTAAAACAACAAGACTTTAATATCCATTTAATCTGAAAAAAAAATTATCTTTTAGAATGAAATTGCAATGTATGAAAGACAATATATATATATATCTCAAAAACTCATCTTCACATTTAGCAGTACAAAATTCTACAGCCTTTAATTTGCAACTTCAGTTTTTTTTAAACCTGGCCTGATTCTATTGGGACTGCTGTCTAGATGTATGTAAGAAGACTGCTGATTAACTGCCACTATTCCTTTAAATGACAGCTTCACATTTAATCAGCGGAGCTCACAGTGATGTAATTCCATCAGAAAACGGTGATATTTGCAGGTAGCCAGCACACAAAGATATCTGGAGGGTCTGAGAGTGCTTATTAAGGTATTTATAATTCCAGCCTGGAGGGCTTTCCTACAGTCCCTGTGTGCTGCGTATAGCTGTAGTGGTGAGAACTGGAATGGATCCAGTACAGCCTGTAGGCAGATTTACAAACTGTACAAATGCTGCTGTGAGAAAAAGTTGGTGAACCTGTAGGAGTTTTCTTGATTTCTGCATGAATGATTTGTTACTTGTTCTTCTTCTAGGTCATACTGATAAATCTTCACAAGGACAATGGGGTTGATTTACGAAAAGTGGAAAGTGCAAAATCTGGTGCAGTTCTGTATAGAAACCTCAGCTTACAGGGTTTTTGTCAAAGCTTAATTGAACAAGCTGAAGTTAGAAGCCGATTGGGTACCATGCACAGCTGCACCTGATTTTGCATGCTCTAGTTTTAGTAAATCTACCCCTGTGTATTTTGTTCTGAGTGAGGCTCATGGGAGATAGTCATAAGGGTTGATTTTAACCACTTAACGACCGCTCACTGTATATATACGTCGGCAGAATGGCACCGACAGGCACAATCACGTAGAGTGTACGTGATTGCCTTTGTACAGTTGGGGGGTCCAATCGGACCCCCCTTCTGTACAGTGAGCGGTGGCTAAGTGTCCGGGAGCGTTCCGGGATGAGGGGGCAGCCATTCGTTTCTGGCCACCCCCTCGCGATCGCTCCCGGCGAATGGAAATGCCCCCTCTGTCTGTGTCAGACAGAGGGAGCAGGAGGAAGTGATGTCATCTCTGGTGCGGCGCTCACATATACCGAGCGCCGTACAAGAGAAGATATCAGGTCAGTGCACACAACACTACACTGACACCAGGACACATAGGGACATAAATCGCCCCTCCAGGCCCCCCCAGACACCCCAGATCACCCCCCAGATCACCCCCCCAGCCCCCAGTCACAGTGTCACTGATTGCAGTGACCATTTATTTAGTGATCACTGCAATCAGTGACATTTGTGACTGTAAAAGTGTCACCAAAGTTTAGTCTTAGGTCCAGTGTAGCCCCCTAACCCCCCCTAATAAAGGTTTAACCCCCTGATCACCCCCCAGATAACCCTTTCACCGCCTATCACCACTGTCGCTTAGCGATCATTTTTCTGATCGCTGTCTTAGCGTCAGTGATGCCGATCGGCAGCCAGTAATTTTTTTTAGGTTCGCCGCAGGTTTTTATAGCGTCAGGTACCCCAATATATTATCTAATAAAGGTTTAACCCCCTTGATCGCCCCCCAGGTAACCCTTTCACCCCCTATCACCACTGTCACTAAGCGATCGTTTTTCTAAACGCTGTCTTAGTGTCTGATGCAGATCGGTAGCCGGTAATTTTTTTTAGGTTCGCCGCAGGTTTTTATAGCGTCAGGTACCCCAATATATTATCTAATAAAGGTTTAACCCCCTTGATCGCCCCCCAGGTAACCCTTTCACCCCCTATCACCACTGTCGCTAAGCAATTGTTTTTCTAAACGCTGTCTTAGTGTCGGTGATGCAGATCGTAGCCAGTAATTTTTTTTAGGTTCGCCGCAGGTTTTTATAGCGTCAGGTACCCCAATATATTATCTAATAAAGGTTTAACCCCCTTGATCGCCCCCCAGGTAACCCTTTCACCCCCTATCACCACTGTCACTAAGCGATCGTTTTTCTAAACGCTGTCTTAGTGTCTGTGATGCAGATCGGTAGCCGGTAATTTTTTTTAGGTTCGCCGCAGGTTTTTATAGCGTCAGGTACCCCAATATATTATCTAATAAAGGTTTAACCCCCTTGATCGCCCCCCAGGTAACCCTTTCACCCCCTATCACCACTGTCGCTAAGCAATTGTTTTTCTAAACGCTGTCTTAGTGTCGGTGATGCAGATCGTAGCCAGTAATTTTTTTTAGGTTCGTCGCATGTTTTTATAGCGTCAGGTACCCCAATATATTATCTAATAAAGGTTTAACCCCCTTGATCGCCCCCCCAGGTAACCCTTTCACCCCCATCACCACTGTCGCTAAGCAATCGTTTTTCTAAACGCTGTCTTAGTGTCGGTGATGCAGATCGGTAGCTGGTAATTTTTTTTAGGTTCGCCGCAGGTTTTTATAGCGTCAGGTGCCCCCATATATTATCTAATAAAGGTTTTAACCCCCTGATTGCCCCTAGTTAACCCTTTCACCAGTGATCACCATATAAGTGTTACGGGTGACGCTGGTTAGTTAGTTTGCTTTTTATAGTGTCAGGGCACCCGCCGTGTATATAACCCAATAAAGGTTTAACCCCCTGATCGCCCGGCGGGTGATATCAATTAGGTTTTAGCGTCAGAGAGGGTCTGCGTCACACCCCAGGCAGCGTCAGGTTAGTGCCAGTAACACTAACACCCACGCGTGAAGCATACATCCCCCTTAGTGGTATAGTATCTGAACAGATCAATATCTGATCTGATCAGATCTATACTAGCGTCCCCAGCAGTTTAGGGTTCCCAAAAACGCAGTGTTAGCGGGATCAGCCCAGATACCTGCTGGTACCTGCGTTTTGCCCCTCCGTCCAGCCCAGGCCACCCAAGTGCAGTATCGATCGATCACTGTCACTTACAAAACAAAAACACACATAACTGCAGTGTTCGCAGAGACAGGCCTGATCCCTGCGACTCCAGTGCTGTAGGAGGTGATTTCACCACCACAGTTAAAAAAAAAAGCAAATATGCCGAAGCATTGGGGCAGCAGGGGCGGAGGAGCGATTTTGCTCCTAATGCCGCGTACATACGGTCGAAATTCCGACGGAGGCTTGCCCGTGGAAAAGTCCGACCATGTGTGTGCGGCATAACTTTTTTGCGGGAGGATGCCCCCATGCTTCGGCATATATAAATGGTGCGTGTATGCCCATCATTGGAAGTGGGTGGATGAAGGGCGGTATTCTAATGGTGGGCATACCCACCGATCAATCTCTTTTTTCGTTCAGCCAACTGGCTGCATGAAATAAAAAGATTACAATACATGTCCAACAAGGACCAGCAACGTACTGGTATGTTGCTGGACTTTGAATGTTTATACCAGAATGATGCCTGTGGGTTTAGGTATCATCTTGGTATCATTCTTTTCAGCCTGCGGCCGGCTTTCATGTAAAAGCAATCCTAGTGGCTAATTAGCCTCTGGACTGCTTTTACAAGCAGTGGGAGGGAATGCCCCCCCCCGGATATAAAAAGCGCCATTGGGAAATTGGGAAAGCATTTTATCACACCGATCTTGGTGTGGTCAGATGCTTTGAGGGCAGAGGAAAAATCTAGGGTCTAGAAGACCCCAGTTTTTTCAAAAAAAGAGTACCTGTCACTACCTATTGCTATCATAGGGGATATTTACATTCCCTGAGATAACAATAAAAATGATAAAAAAAAAATACTTGGAAGGAACAATTTAAAAATAAAATAAAAAAGCAAAATTAATAATAAAAAAAAAAGAAAAAAAAAAAGGACCCCTGTCCTGCCCTGCTCTTGCCCAATGGCGAACGCAAGCGTCGGTCTGGCGTCATATGTAAACAGCAATTGCACCATGCATGTGAGATATCACCGCGAAGGTCAGATCGAGGGCAATCATTTTAGCAGTAGACCTCCTCTGTAAATCTACTGGGGTAACCTGTAAAGGCTTTTAAAGGCTTTTAAAAATGTATGTAGTTTGTCGCCAATGCGCGTTTGTGCGAAATTTTAAAGCATGTCGTGTTTGGTATCTATGTACTCGGCCTAAGATCATCTTTTTTATTTCATCAAACATTTGGGCAATATAGTGTGTTTTAGTGCATTAAAATTAAAAAAGTGTATTTTTTAACCCAAAAAATGCGTTTGAAAAATCGCTGCGCAAATACTGTGTAGAAAAAAAAATGCAACACCCACCATTTTAATCTGTAGGGCCTTTGCTTTAAAAATATATATAATGTTTGGGGGTTCAACATAATTTTCTTGCAAAAAAAAAAATGTTTTCATGTAAACAAAAAGTGTCAAAAAGGGCTTTGTCTTCAAGTGGTTAGAAGAGTGGATGTAAGCTTCCTAATGTTGTGTATAAAATGCCAGAACAGTTCAAAACCCCCCCAAATGACCCCATTTTGGAAAGTAGACACCCCAAGCTATATACTGAGAGGCATGTCGAGTCCATGGAATATTTTATATGTTGACACAAGTTGCGGAAAAACGACAATTTTATTTTTATTTTTTGCACAAAGTTGTCACTAAATGATATATTGCTCAAACATGCCATGGGCATATGTGGAATTACACCCCAAAATACATTCTGTTGCTTCTCCTGAGTACGGGGATACCACATGTGTGAGACTTTTTGGGAGCCTAGCCACGTACGGGACCCCAAAAACCAAGCACCGCCTTCAGGCTTTCTAAGGGTGTAAATTTTTGATTTCACTTCTCACTGCCTATCACAGTTTCGGAGGCCATGGAATGCCCAGATAGCACAAAACCCCCCCAAATGACCCCATTTTGGAAAGTAGACACCCCAAGCTATTTGCTGAGAGGTATTGTGAGTATTTTGCAGATCTCGCTTTTTGTCACAAAGTTTTGAAAATTGAAAAATATATATATATATATATATTTTCTTTCTTCATTTTCAAAAACAAATGAGAGCTGTAAAATACTCGCCATTCCTCTCAGCAAATAGCCTGGGGTGTCTATATTCCAAAATGGGGTCATTTGGGGGGGTCTTGTGCGATTTTGTGCCTAGAAATCCTGAAGGCGGTGCTTGGTTTTCGGGGTCCCGTACGCGGCTAGGCTCCTAAAAAGTCCCACACATATGGTATCCCCGTACTCAGGAGAAGCAGAAAAATGTATTTTGGGGTGTAATTCCACATATAACCATGGCATGTGTGAGCAATATATCATTTAGTGACAACTTTTTGTATTTTTTTTTTTTTTTTTGTCATTATTCAATCACTTGGGACAAAAAAAATATATTCAATGGGCTCAACAGGCCTCTCAGCAATTTTCTTGGGGTGTCTACTTTCTAAAATGGGGTCATTTGGGGGGGTTTTGTGCTATTTTGGCATTTTATGGCCTTCGAAACTGTGATAGGTAGTGAGGAGTGAAATCAAAAATTTGCGCCCTTAGAAATCCTGAAGGCGGTGCTTGGTTTCCGGGGTCCCGTACGCGGCTAGGCTCCCAAAAAGTCCCACACATGTGGTATCCCCGCACTCAGGAGAAGCAGCAAAATGTATTTTGGGGTGAAATTCCACATATAACCATGGCATGTGTGAGCAATATATCATTTAGTGACAACTTTTTGTAATTTTTTTTTTTTTTAGTCATTATTCAATCACTTGGGACAAAAAAATAAAAAATTCAATGGGCTCAACATGCCTCTCAGCAATTTCCTTGGGGTGTCTACTTTCCAAAATGGGGTCATTTGGGGGGGGTTTTGTACTGCCCTGTCATTTTAGCACCTCAAGAAATGAGATAGGCAGTCATAAATTTAAAGCTGTGTAAATTTCAGAAAATGTACCCTAGTTGTAAACTCTATAACTTTTGCGCAAACCAATAAATATACGCTTATTGACATTTTTTTTACTAAAAACATGTGGCTGAATACATTTTGGCCTAAATGTATGACTACAATTGAGTTTATTCGATTTTTCTTATAACAAAAAGTAGAAAATATCATTTTTTTTCAAAATTTTCGGTCTTTTTCCGTTTATATCGCAAAAAATAAAAATCGCAGAGGCAATCAAATACCATTAAAAGAAAGCTCTATTTGTGGGAAGAAAAGGACGCAAATTTCGTTTGGGTACAACATTGCATGTCCGCACAATTTACAGTTAAAGCAGCGCAGTGCAAAATTCTGAATTCACCTCTGGTCCTCTAGCTACCAAATGGTCCGGGGCTTAAGTGGTTAAAGTCAAATAGACTGTGCACTTTGCAAGTGCAGTTGCTCCAGAGCTAAGTAAGTGTCCTTTCACACGGGACGGATCCATGATGATCCATCCCGTGAACATTTGCTTGCTCAGCGAGGATCGCTCCGTTGATCCCCGCTGAGCCGGCGGATGACAGGGCGGTCCCTGCACACTGTGCAGGGACCGCCCTGTCAGATCTCCGCTCTCCTCTATGGGGGGGATCAGATGAACACGGACCGCCTGTCTGTGTTCATCCGATCCGCTCTGCAGGCGGATAGAAAAATAGGATTTTCCTCCGTCTGCAGAATCGGACCATAGCGGGGACGGATGATATCGGGTGTCAGTGGATGTTCATCCGCTGACACCCGCTATCCCATAGGGATGCATGTATGTCCGTATTCCATCCGAAAACGGATGGATTAAATACAGACATACTGTCCGCATGTGTGAAAGGGGCCTTAATGAAGGAGAGCTCTGCTGACTTCCATCATCTGATCATGTGCAAGCAAAAATGCTAAATATATGGGAGCAAAGAAAATTGGATTTTTAATGGTGCAGAAATGACAAAGTATCAAGCAGATTATAATAAAATATTTTTATTTTGACACCAAAATAAAAACAATGGTAAAAAACAGTGTAGAAAGTGATTGTTACAAACAGTACAGTTAAATTGGACAGTTGAATGGCCTAACTCCCGACATGTTTCGCCCCTAATTCGAGCTTCTTCAAAGGGGAAGCACTGTCCAATAGGTGACATACGCCTTCTAAAAAATACAGAAAAAGACACACACAAATACATATACAATCCATTAATAATGATAACCAAAAACATATATTATAATATTAGTGATAAAAAGATCTATGCATGCACAATTCAAAAAATCTTTTTTCCCCCTATTTCCTTCCTGCTCTTCCCCCTTTTCCCTTTCCCTTTCTTCCCTTTTCCCCCCCTCTTTTCCTCTCCCTTACCCCTTCCTCTTATCATTTTTTCACCCTCCATCCCCATTTTCTGTCTCTCTTCGCCCTTGTTCTAATATTTTGGTCAATACTGAATTGGGACAACATCTCTTCCCTACCTTTCTATTATCCCCCATGAGCTTTAGGGCTAATTTAACAACTCAGTCCTTCCTTTGGCCCACAAGTCTATGTGAAATCTATGGTCTATTGTTTCATTGGTCCCATTAGTCGACCAATCATATGGACTATATTTCATTTAGTGATCTATATATGGAGACAACAAATCTGTAGATAAAAAAATATAGATGCTCTCCTTCTCGTTATAAAATAATGTTTTTCTTATATACAAACCATATATATATATTTTTTAATATATGTAATCAAGAGTCTTTGTGTAATGTGTATTTTTTGCAAATATGAAGATATTATGGAATTTTCATGTATTACATTATCACTTATTCACTTATACACACTTATAATAATTTTTCTTGTTTATACATTGTTGTTTACTTTGGTTATTATCTTATTATAAATGTTTTTCATTATATGCATGCTTCTTCACCACCCGGGTACAGCTATTGGTCCCAAGCCTCTCTCTTCAGCCATCGGACTACTTGGGGTGGCGTTGTCCCTGGTGGATGCCCCGGACTCTGCTTAGCACTTTTTCAAGATCATATGGACACCCAAGGGCGATACAGTTGCGACTGGACGCCCATTTTTGCTGACTGCCATGCAGGCTTTCCACTGTAACATTCATTCCTTGAAAAGCCCCTTCGGGGTGTCTTCTCTAATTCCACCACAAGAGTGCTCCACTGCTTCCTGTCTCTTTGCGCTCCTTAACTCTGGTTCAGAGTGGTGATGCGGAATGACATCATACAATGGCGCCGGTGCATGTGCAGTACAGCCTGTGTCCACTTCCGGTCCATGTGACCAGATGGGGGGTATATATAGACCAGGGACCATACGATCGCTTTATGTTCACAAGGTTAATCGTTTCTCATTGCTATAGTATGCAGGCTTATTCTTCTTCTGTTCCTTTCTGCTTCATCTAAGTATGTTTGTTGTAGTACTCTCTTTTTGAGAAATCTGATTTGGAGGCATGGTTTGCCCCTGTTTAAATCCTGTCTAGTGACTAAATCTATTTTTTTCCGCGAGTCTGCTCTCACATCTGTGTTGGAGCTTCATTAACTCTTTTCTTGCCATATATCACAAATTACTTTTTCAGCACTTGGGAACTACTGCTTATACATATGTGAATCGTTTGTCCTTGCCGTCCCAGGAATCAAGTCAATTACCCCTGTAGCTTGTGTAAGTTACCCTCATCAACAATAATTTATTCTATTTTTGGGTAATATTATTGCCGGGAGACGCATTGCTTAGGCAATGTGTTTTCTGGGGCCACATATATATGGATTTATGGGGATCTGTGTGTCCATGTGTATTTCCTTCTCACTGGACATATCTTTAATTTTCAACTTTAGATATTACCCAGGCCACGGGTCGTTTTTTTCTCCCCTTTTTTTGCTGCCCCCTGTGATCCTTGGATGTGCCCTGGGCGGGGTTCCGGTGCTACCGTTGGGGACGCGACCATCTGGGCTGGCTGGAGTGTATAGAGAGGTAAGGGGCTTGACCATAGGTGGGTGAATTGTGCATGCATAGATCTTTTTATCACTAATATTATAATATATGTTTTTAGTTATCATTATTAATGGATTGTATATGTATTTGTGTGTGTCTTTTTCTGTATTTTTTAGAAGGTGTATGTCACCTATTGGACAGTGCTTCCCCTTTGAAGAAGCTCGATTTAGGGGCGAAACATGTCGGGAGTTAGGCCATTCAACTGTCCAATTTAACTGTACTGTTTGTAACAATCACTTTCTACACCGTTTTTTACCATTGTTTTTATTTTGGTGTCAAAATAAAAATATTTTATTATAATCTGCTTGATACTTTGTCATTTCTGCACCATTAAAAATCCAATTTTCTTTGCTCCCATATATTTACCAATTTAGGGATTTGGTGCTATATCTTATCAGTCGGTTATCCACAACCAAGACAAACGAAGCAAAAATGCTGTTTTTTTTTTTTTCTTTGCATGTGATTGGGTATTTTTTTTCAAAGTCAAGCTTCACCTCATTTACTAAGCTCTGGACCAACTGTACTTCCAAAGTGCACAGTCTATTTCCTTTATTAAATCAACCCCATAGACTGTAATCACATTACACGAGACTGCTAGAGATCACTGCTATTACAACCCTTTTACAAATGAATGCTTTCACATTTGTGCTTCTTACAGCCTTAAAAATTGCTTGTGCCACATTTGATCTTTTAACAAGATCCAATATACAGTAAAAGAAAGAATAAGAAGCAAGATAGTGTGAAAGAAATAGATAGACCCAGGGCCGATCCGCCCTATAGGCTTGCTAGGCAAGCTGCATAGGGCCCCGAGTAATTACTAGGGGCCCCCGAATCTTCGCCGCCGCCGCAACCGCCGCCGCCGCCACTAAAGGTCCGCAGGCCGGGCGGAGACAATTTTAATTTTCTTGTAGACCAAGAGGAGGGTCAGGGTGGCTGCCAATAGGAATTGAGCTGCGGCACCGCCCACCTCCCGCCCCGCTAATGTCTGTCTGTGTGTGAGTGAAATGTGGGAAGGGGCGGGGGTGGGCGGCGGCGCCGCAGCTTAATTCCTATTGCCAGCCACCCGGCCGGCTCCTCCACTGTCCCCTCTGCGTAATGGCGGCGGAGAGAGTCTCTGCTGCTGGGGCATCACACCTGGTGTAAGGGGGGCCTCTGCTGGGAATGCCTGGTGTAAGGGGGGCCTCCGCTGGGAATGCCTGGTGTAAGGGGGGCCTACCCTGGTGTAAGGCCTCCGCTGGGAATTCCTGGTGTAAGGCAGGCCTCCACTGGGAATGCCTGGGGTAAGGGGGGCCTCCGCTGGGGAGGCCTGGTGTATAGGGGGGCCTCCACTGGGAATGCCTGGTGTAAAGGGGGCCTCCGCTGGGGAGGCCTGGTGTAAGGGGGGCCTCCGCTGGGAATGCCTGGTGTAAGGGGGGCCTCCTCTGGGGAGGCCTGGTGTAAGGTGGGACTCCGCTGGGAATGCTTGGTGTAAGGGGGGCCTTCGCTGGGAATGCCTGGTGTAAGGGGGGCCTCCGCTGCGGAGGCCTGGTGTAAGGGGGGCCTCCGCTGGGGAGGCCTGGTGTAAGGGGGGCCTCCGCTGGGGAGGCCTGGTGTAAGGGGGGCCTCCGCTGGGAATGCCTGGTGTAAGGGGGACTCTACTGGGAATGCCTGGTGTAAGGAGGGACTCTACTGGGAATGCCTGGTGTAAGGAGGGACTCTACTGGGAATGCCTGGTGTAAGGAGGGACTCTACTGGGAATGCCTGATATAAGGAGGAACTCTACTGGGAATGCCTGGTGTAAGGGGGACTCCGCTGGGAATGCCTGGTGTAAGGAGGGACTCGGGGCTTCCACTGATTCTGCATTATGGTGAGTTGAATAATTTCATTCTATATTACAATGTAATAATAGAAATAATGCGCTTCAGTCATCCTGACACCATAACAACCATGGTGCCGGGATGATTGAAGCGCTAACACCAGGTGTTTGGAGTATCTTTATCTGCTGATTTGTTAAACTTTCTGGAATACACATATTTCTATTGTGGTGTAGGATCTGGGCCTGCTGTCCCTCCACCCCTCTTTCTTTCTATCTCTCCCTCTTTCTTTCTCTCTTTCTTCCTCCATCCCTCATTCATCTCCGACTCTAACCACACCCCTCCGAGCCACGCCCACGTAAGCCACGCCCACCATTCCGCGTAAACCACACCAATTTTTTGCCACCGTAAAGGGCCCCTTAGCAGAATTTTGCTTAGGGCCCCAGGGAGGTCAGGATCGGCACTGGATAGACCGAACCATTAACAATCAGATGACATTCTAAAGAGAATCTTTCTACTATTGGCTTGAGTGAGCATCTAGGTAGGGAAAACATAGACTACTGTCTGCAGGGCCTCTGATGGCCACAATAAGTGCTAAAGTGAAGCAGGTGGCCCCTGGGCTGCTGGTTGAACTCCAGGGCGCTAACCCTTTCCCTACTCCAACCAAAAGAAAAAAAAAATACAGATTAACATTTTTATTAGTACTTGGAATTATTTTTCCTTTGGTTCGTTTTGATCATAGTTATGATCATAATTACAATCAAAATTATGAGCTTTTTCGGTCTTATTGATTTTTTTCCCTACATGTCATAAAAAAATTGTTCAAGATAACACACTAGCTAAAAAATGATCAAAACTATTTCCACTCTGCCTTTTTTTAAAAATCCAGTTCAATAATATTGATTTCAAAATGCCCACGCACAGCTCAAGTTTTGTAGATATGATCTTAATATTAAATAATCTATTTAAGATACACGTGTGGGCACCTTGAATGTACAGAAACACATGAGAGTCTCAGACTAAACTACATTGATTTAAGTTTCTTTTAGTAGACCCTATAAAATATTCACTTTACTTAAGTAGTTGTGTATGTGAATTATTGATTGTTCTATATGTCTTTTTTTTTTTTTTTATTTATATATAAAATTCTAGCTGGCAGCTCATGCTGTACAAAGTATGAAGCAGCCACCTAATCCAGCAATCCTGCAGCCTTCCCCTAAAAGCAGCCAGTGTTCTCTGTCATTTCACTAAGGTTATTCAGTGTAACATTTCACGGAGGTCTGCAGGCAAGATTGTTTTTACCTAGATACAGTCACTTATTTTTGATATGCCCCAAAGCATGCATGACACTTATTAAAATAGAATGGCGCCTCAGCTTCAGTCCAGCAGCAGTATCGCGTTTCAACAGCACCGTGTGGTACTTGAAGATGTAACATCTACAGATAACGCATGAAAAAAGACAAGCTTATATATAGATAAATAGATTATATGCTTGCTGTTTTAAATATTTATGCTAGCTTTTTTTTTTTTTTTTTTGGAGAGAGGGATACAGCGCCATACACATTAGTTATGTGTAATGGTATATGTCCCATTATCTGCAGATCGCTGCTTCTGATAAAAAAAATAATATCTTTCTATGCCTTCTTCATACCCATCGGATACTGCCCTAAGCAGCTGCCTTCCACTGTGAAGTTTAACCTCTTAGCGCCGGCCATTTAAGAGGTTTATGATGCTGGGAGGCAGGGCTTATGACCATGTGACCGCCGTGATCGGCTGTCATGGCAGTCACATAACCCGAAAACTCTTTTAGTTTAGCGACGGTAACTGTGCCAGGTGTGTGCAGCTGTATTGGCAGCAATTCACGCAAATATGCAGCCTCTTGGCGCCTGGTCCTTAGCGCAGAAGGGGCTGCATATTTGCTTGAATTGCTACCAATTCACCAGTGCCGAGAGCGTGTGCGCTGCGCGCTCCTGGCACAAGGGGTAAAAGTAGAATTTGAGGCTAAACCTAACTAGTCTTAAAAATGCTTCTTCTCTTCTCCTAACACCTATGGTGTAGTGGTTAGCACTTTCACCTGGCAGCAAAAGAGTTGCTGGTTTGAATCCCAACCACGACACCATCTGCCTGGAGTTTGCATGTTCTCCCTGTGCCTGCCTGGGTTTCCTCCTACAGTCTAAAGTCATGCTGGTAGGTTAATTGGCTCCTGTCTAAATTGACCCTAGTATATGTACAAATGTGTGTTGGGACTTAGGTCAAGCGCGTCGAGATCCTACGGGGTAAATGACTGCACTATATCAAGATGCAACTCAACTATGTTGGCTAACCTGTGTAAGAAAGATCTATATACTTACCTATCTATATACCTACCTTCACTTTGGGCTGGTCACGTGATCCCTGTATGGAGAGAGTGCTCGACAATGGCTGTGTATTCCAGAAGGAGTGACATCACCCATACGCTCCCATGAGCCATCCGGTTTCGGCACTTCCTCCTCTCCCCTGCAGCTACTAATGACTGACAAACAGGATCCAGATCATTTCAACAAGCCATAGCGGGCTGAAAATAGGTAAGTAAAGAAAAATAGGAGGGGGCGCCAGACTAATTGCATCGGTTAAAATACCTGGATTTATTAAAAAGCACAACAAATTGGCAACTCACATTTAGTAGATAATAACAAGCATGTAGATAAAATCCATGGCTAGGCATGAGGGTTGGGTCTCAGGAAAGCGCCTGGCTGTGATGATAACCAGCATGGAACGCAAATGGTGTTGGGCCAGAACTGACGTCAGCAGGGGAGCGTGATGCCATGGATAGTGGGCGGTAAGGCATTTCAGAACTTATGTTTCTTCTCCAGACCACCCACTATCCACAACATCACGCTCCCCATCTACATGCTTGTTATGATCTACTAAATGTGAGCTGCCAATTTGTTGTGCTTTTAATAAATCCAAGTATTTTAAAGCGGAGTTCCACCCAAAAGTGGAACTTTCGCTTAAACCACTCCTCGCCCCCTTACATGCCACATTTGGCATGTCATTTTTTGGGGGGGGGAGAGTGGGGGCTTCGGTAGGAGTGGGACTTCCTGTCCCACTTCTGCTCAGGGACCGCTTAGGCGACACGTCACATCACCTTAGGCGGCCCCTCCCTGTAGGCGATCACCTGGGACACGTGACAGGTCCCAGGCAAACGCCTGTCCACTCCTAGAGTGCAGCGCGGCTCGCGCATGCGCAGTGAGTGCCCAGCTGTGAAGCCGAAAGCTGTCACGGCCGGGTGCCCACACTATGAATGGTGGCGCCGGCGGAGGGGGGGGAGAGGAGCGAAGCAGGTGGAGCAGTGGAACAGGTAAGTGTCTGTTTATTAAAAGCCAGCAGCTACACTTTTTGTAGCTGCTGACTTTTAATAAACATAAAAAAGGCTGGAACTCCGCTTTAACTGCTGCACTTAGTCTCGGGCCCCTCCTGTTTTTCCTCATTATCTGCAGAGTTATGCTTCACTCCCAAGGGTGCTGCCACTGATGCTGAGTTTTATCACCCACCTGCCATTTAAATCTTCATGTGGCATGAATGGACTTTTATGGACTTTTTATTAGTGACTTTTAGCTAAAATTATTCCTCCAGTGCCATTTTTCATTGTGTTGTCCTGAAAATAGGTAAGTGTATACATCTTTCTTGCACAGGTTAGTCAGCATAGATGATCAGAGGGGAGAAGGAGCATTTTTAATACTAGTTAGTTTTAGTCTGGATTTCTACTTTAATAGCAGCCACTGCTGCTGAGAGAAGTTGTTCTTCTTGCTTGCCCCCTTCTGTCTTCTTCCCCATTTATATTGCCCATATAACTGTACTCCCACTAAGCATCATGTTCTGTGAATGAGGAGGGGAGATCCCATCTTTCAGCTGCTCTTCCTCCATTCACAGAGCATGATGCACTGCAGGAGTGTAGTAAAATAAGCAATATGAATGGCAGAGAGGGCTGAAAGGGACAGGCGAGTGGTGCAACTTTTTTCAGTAGCAGAGGCATCTCTTAACTTACATAGCACTAGAAGACAGTCACTCAGGGCAGTATCCAGCACCTATGAGGAAAATGTTATGGGGAAGATTTTTGCCAGGTGGAGCCACCTGCAGGTAATGGGATACACACTATAACACATAACTATTGTGTCTAGTGCTGTATTCCAAAAGTTATTAAATAAATAAACTCCAGCTTTACACATTTTGTGTTTTATGCCGCGTACACACGATCGGAAATTCCGACAAGAAAACCGTGGATTTTTTTTTCAACAGAATGTTGGCTCAAACTTCTGGTGCATACACGCGGTCACACAAAATTCCGACCGTCAAGAACGCGGTGACGTACAAGACGTATGACAAGGCGAGATAAATGAAGTTCAATAGGCAGTTCGGCTCTTCTGCTTGATTCTAAGCATGCGTGTTTTTTTGTGCGTCGGAATTGCATACAGACGATCGGAATTTCCGACAAGAACTTTTCTTGTCAGAAAAATTGAGAACCAGCTCACAAAAAGTCAGATGGAGCCAACACACGGTCGGAATTTCCGACCAAAAGCTCACATCAAAGTTTTCTTGTCGGAAATTCAGATTGTGAGTACGCAGCATTATTTGCTCCTTTTTGTGTCTAACTACGGACCTAAGGGCCACGGAACAACACTGTGCTTTGGGCTGTCTTGTAGATTTAATCATCCCACACTTCACCATACATACCTTGCACATTAACCTCGTCCTATGTCCTCTAACCAAGCACAAGAGACACACAGATAAGGGACTTTTTATTGGTGAGTCCACAGGTAGTAAAGTTGCATAGGAACTTAGTTGAGCCCTGTCTAGATCAGTGATCTAGCCACAGCTGTGAAGGCCTCAGTTCTTACACTACTGGGTACAGGTAGTGTAAATCTGGTCTTGCTGAATAACATGTAGCAGGTATCAACATTTAGGGGGAGTGTCTGGGCGGTAGCATGGCCCAGATGCACTAATTATTAGGGATTTATGGCCATTTTGGTTCGTGGAAGATAATAATGGTGTTCAGTTCCCTGCGGCCCCTGGGTGGCGCTGTCGCCTTGGGCTGGGGTTGAACCATCATTGTAGGGCCGTGCCCCTTGTGTCCTCTCGCGGCAGTAGTACAGCGGGGTGGGAAACCCGCTGTGCCTGCTGGGAGAGGGTATAAAGGGGGCGGACATCTTGTGCACGTGGTCCGAGCCCCAGGCACCTTCAGCCTGGGGGCTGCTGTCCTGTTTGTCTGCGCCCGGGTGCCCTCGGCCTGGGCGCGGGGAAGTTCGAGTTCCATTCCAGGCACATTAAGCCTGGGGTGAGGTACTAGCAAAGGCCTGGGGCCCAGTACCTTCGACTGGGTCCCGCATGGGAGAAGATACCTAGGGACCCACCGAGTGAGGGGACCCGAGTCTTGGGTGAGGAGAACCAGGGAGGTGACCTGGCCTGAAGATCCAGAGCAGCATTGGCTGGTGACAGTGCAGGCCTTTGGGGACCATCCGGATGGATCATCTCCCTAACAGGGGCAGTCATTAGAAGGTAGTCCACGTTCAATGGTCTTTGCAGAGACCCAACTACAATCAGGTCGGTGGCAGAGACCTATCCAAAGGTCTGTGGCAGGGACCTCATCGTTCACCCGGTCTGTGGCAGGGACCAACCTCATGGTCGGTGGCAGCGACCGTGCGCCAAAAGTTGTTGTGAACTCCTAACAGCTTCTCTAATCCGAAAGGATTGTGCATGAACCCTCTCCCCACCAAGTTCGTGTTTGTATCAACCTGTCTGCTTGCAAAGAGGCATATTTATCTCTGCGGAAATAAATATAGAAGTTGTACTGTCACCTGGTGTGGGCTTACTTTTCTGGGAGCAAAGTGTTCTACATTCATCTATCCACCTGCAAGCGGAGAAGTGGAAGCTCTGGGACACAGACCCGAAGGGAAAGATTTTAGCTCAAACCTCTACACAAACATGAGGTGCGAGCTGGTGGTGCACCTCATCCCTTCTCCCTGGTTCCCCTAGACGAGTCAGCCAGACGTAAAAGAAGAAGGGAGAAAGCGGGTGGGGCCGCTACAAACATATTGGAAAAAAGCAATAATTAAATATGAGCAATTACAAATCTTTACTATCACTATCTGACTGTGCAAAGACCAGGGCATGGTGCATATTAATTTTACTGATAAAACATTTTCCACTATGGCACTTCAGATGTTAAGTGCAAAACTTCCTATTGGTAATTTATGTAATTATTAATGACAAGAGAGTAAACGTGAGACCTAAGGGTCAGAGAGAGAAGTTGAGGGGCCCAGAGGTCAAAGAAGGAAGATAAGAGGCCCAGAGGTCAGATAGAAAAGATGAAACAAACCTGAGTTCAGAAAATTAAGATGATATATCTAGAAGCTAGAATAGAGGGATGAGAGGCCCAGAAGTTGAAGAGGAACGATGAGTGGCCCAAGGGCAAGAGAGGCGAGATGGAAGGCCCAGAGACCAGAGGGGGAAAAAAGTGGCACAGAGATTAGGGAGGGAAGATGACAGTCCCAGATGTTATAGAGAGAAGATGAAAGGCCCAGAGGTCAGAGAGGAAAGATGAAAGTAAAAATAGTACCAAGATGTCAGCTCTAAATTTGAGTAAATTTGAAAGTTTTCACTACACTAAATTTTTTTTACACATTTCAGCTTGTCATCAAAGTCAATAGGCGTAAATTAAATGGGTTTGGGTGGTTTTCATGCGTGAAATATCACCATCGTGCCTCTGCCTTTGGGTCTCATGCTTGTGGCTGTCAGAGTCTTTCTATGCCTCATGGGACTTGTAGTTTTGCAACAGCTGGAGGTCCGCTAATTGCAAATACCTGGTATAGGTTCCCTAAGATGGGGTGTAGATAACCATCACCCATAAACAGTTCATTGGATTGTACCATGAACATGAAAGTATTCCAAGATGTAAAAAAATCTCTGATGCAAATGATGGGTACATTGCCCTTCCCTTCATAGAAAAGAGCCTTCTTTTTTGGCTGTCTTACAGCAACATGGCCGCGGATTTATAAAAAAAGGTTGCAGTAGATTCGGCAAGGAGGAAATGGTGGTTATGGGCAGATCTCAGACCTTTTGCCATTACCATTGTGTGCAAGTATTTTATATATCTTATTTCTTAAGGCCCGTACACGCGATCGGATATTCTGACAACAAATGTGTGATGGCAGGGTTTTGTCGGATACTCCGACCGTCTGTATGCTCCATCGGACAATTGTTGTCGGAATTTCCGACAATAAATGTTGGATAGCCATGCTCTCAAATTAGAATAAATTGATTGAAAATGCCCTCAGGTGGCAACCAACACCTATGAATAACTACTGTGCCACATCCTGATAATAATGGAATAAGGGATTGTGGAAAAAATGGACTTTATAGGCACATATTGATATAAAAATAATAAAGTTTTAATAAAGCACCTGAATACATAACATCAAATTGATTGTATCGACTGATAGAATACAAAGAAATGTATGACAAGTAAAAAAAACACAACAAATTGTGTAGACGCTTCCAGGGAAATACCACGCAGAGTAAAGATGGCTCCTTAGATTGGGGTCCACAAAGTGTTGATGCACACTAAAATTTGAGCTCTACATGTTTGTTGTATCTAATTACTAAACATATTTTCTTTGTAATTCAGAAGCTCCTGAGGAAGCAATAACAATTTAATCGCGAAACATGTAACCCATGTAACATGGACCCCAATCTAAGGAGCCATCTTTACTCTGCGTGGTATTTCCCTGGAAGCGTCTACACAATTTGTTGTGTTTTTTTACTTGTCAGAAATTTCTTTGTATTCTATCAGTCAATACAATCAATTTGATGTTATGTATTCAGGTGCTTTATTAAAACTTTATTATTTTTATATCAACATGTGCCTATAAAGTAAATTTTTTCCACAATCCCTTATTCAATGCTCTCAAATTATCCGACAACAAATGTGTTCTGTCTGATTATCTGATCGTGTGTACACAAGTCCGTCGGACTGAAATCCAAAGTACAAACACGCATGCTCCGAACCAATGCTAACCATCAGACAACATTAGCAGAAGTTGCCCAAAGGGTGGCGCTAAAGAGCAGAAAAACCACGTAGTTTTGTGTATGTTGCCTGCAAATTTCTGCTGTCTGTATGCAGAACAAGTTCACGGCCAACGCCCTTCGGACAAAAATCCATGGATTTGTCCGCTGGAAATCCGATCGTGTGTACGAGGCTTTAGATTCTGTTTTCTGCTTCTCACCTATGACCACTTCAAGGGGATTAAATATTACCATGTAATATGTGTTTAAAGCTAGCCTGTTTCTGTATACTGTAAGCGGGCAGTATAAAGACAAGACTGGTGAGCCATCACTAAGAGCCCATTCACACTGGGGCAACACGACTTCCAGTGCGATTTTATGAGGCAACTCAGACACGATTTTATGAGGCAACTCAGCACGACCTGGAGCTATTTACAAGGCAACTCCAAGTTGCCTGCAGGACAGGAGACATTCCAGTGGCCAATCAAACAAGAATCAGCTCTGTGGGAGGGAGGGGGGAGTGAGAGTTTTGCAGGAGAAATGTATGTTATCTTCCTGGAGAGTTGCTCCTATTAAGACAGTGAGACGCGACTCCCATTGAAATGAATGGGTACAGGTCGCCTAGGAGTCGGATTGAAGTAGTACAGGGACCTTTTTTGAAGTCGGAGCGACTGCAGTAGTGTGCATAAGGACGGCTCCATTAACTTACATTGATTTCTTCAGCCAGCGCGACCTGAGGCGACTAGGGGCGACCTGGGGCGATTTGGAGTCGGATCCAAAGACGCCCCTGTGTGAATGGGCTCTAAGTCAAACACAGAGCTAGCTAACTAAAGCTTTAGATTATGTCAATGAGTTCCAGTTAATGTATCGCAACTGTGGAATCTCTGTATAAACAATCCTCTCAATTCCACTTTGCCATCACTCAAGTAATGGTGCTATCATGCGTATGTTTTATGGAAACCTATGCAGCTCTTAACTTATTTTCATTACCCGCGTTTCCATGGCAACACAGTGTGACAACAAAATCTGTCTACGGATAAATGTACTCTCCCTCGGGTTTGAGAGATAGTGTGAAGATGACCAACTCAGGCGCTGTCCAAATACTGCAATCAGAAACAGTGGGGCGCCAGGTTTAATAAGCTATGCTTATCAATTTTCTTTGTGGATGGTAATAGAGTGGTACGGCGTACACATCCTATGCTTTTCTAAAGCTAACCTTTGCAACCCATGATTTTTATTTTTTATCAGCGCCACGGCATTACCATTCTGCCGTTCATGAAGAGGGCTGGGAAATGGCAGGGGAGAAATGCTATGATTATAGGAAAGGCTGTATTAGTTTCACCTTAAATCCTGTTTTTACTTTATCTAGACTGATCCGGGGTCATTCTTTGGTTCTCAGGGAATTGCATTTTCCAGCATGCTCAAGCATTAAAAATCAGAAGCTGCTGATGCAACAGTAGATTACTGTGGTAGATCAGGCTGTAGACGTTGTATGACAGTCCAATGTTTTTTTCTGAAGTGTCAGGCACGTGCACTTTCAGGTCACCAGAACATTCCTTGTTATAGATATTGGAATGGAGAGCTGATATCTCTGACAGTGACTTATGCGGGACAAAACCATAATGTACACTATATTACCAAAAGTATTGGGACGGCTGCCTTTACACGCACCTGAAATTTAATGGCATCCCGGTCTTAGTCTGTAGGGTTCAGTATTGAGTTGGCCCACCATTTGCAGCTATAACAGCTTCAACTCTTCTGGGAAGGCTGTCCACAAGGTTTAGGAGTGTGTGTATGGGAATGTTTGACCATTCTTCCAGAACACATTTGTGAGGTCAGGCACTGATGTGGACGAGAAGGCCTGGCTCCCAGTCTCTGATCTAATTCATCCCAAAGGTGTTTTGTCAGGTTGAGCTCAGTTCCTCCACCCCAAACTCGCTCATCCATGTCTTTATGGACCTTGCTTTGTGCACTGGTGTGCAGTCATGTTGGAACAGGAAGGGGCCATCCCCAAACTGTTCCCACAAAGTTGGGAGCATGAAATTGTCCAAATTGTCTTGTTATGCTGACACCTTAAGTGTTCCCTTTTTCTGGACCTAAGGAGCCAAGCCCAACCCCTGAAAAACAACCCCACACCTTAATCCCCCATCCACCAAATTATTTGCACCAGTGCACAAAGCAAGGTCCATAAAGACATGGATGAGCGAGTTTGGGGTGGAGGAACTTGACGCCTGCACAGGGTCCTGATCTAAATAGAGCAAAGAGAAATAGAGTAAAGGGACATTTAGATGCTGAAACCTCCTATTGGAATAATATCTGACACAGTGATGTATAAAAATAACAACATTTTATTAAATACATAAAAATGTTTTATATTGTTTAAGACATTTATAGCAATAACATGAAAGAGAAAACTCTGTATACACCCGTAAACAGCCCCTACAACAAGGTGAACAATTTCCTCAATAGTCACATATATGTGTAATCATGAACCATGATAAACACTCAGGACCAAAGTATGAAGAAGAGACACAGCCCAACTCGTTTCGCATGGTAGCTTCGTCAGGGGTTTTTGTTGCACTAGAGCTGATTCTGTAAGAAGTATTTCTGGGAAATGTCAAAAGAGGAGTTGCATGTTCCCACCAGGGCATTGCAGAATGGGTCAAATGTCTGTCTCAGTCATGTAGGTAGGAAACCAGCCCAAGAAAAGCTGTCCCACAAAGCACATTAGAAATCCCATACACAGGAAATTACAATTCCAAGCTAAATTGATCAAAGTTCTGCCATGCTGCACTGGCAGAAATCTCCCCAGTATAGCCACAAACAACAGCAAAGGTAATGAGCAGCTTTAAAATGCTGATATGGTCACAATGTTAAATCTTCAATCATGGCAGAAAACATCAAAAAGCCAACCACAAAAGGCTCCCTTCCTGGCGTCACAATAACAGCAACATTCCCTATGGAAGACAATCTCCAAATGAGGATCCAGAGTCCTGTTCTAAACCCGATAGAACACCTTTGGGAGGAATTAGATCAGAGACTGCGAGCCAGGCCTTCTCGTCTACATCAGTACCTAACCTCACAAATGTGCTTCTGGTAGAATGGTCAAACATTCCCATAGACACACTCCTAAACCTTGTGGACAGCCTTCCCAGAAGAGTTGAAGCTGTTATAGCTGCAAAGGGTGGCCAAATCAATATTAAACCTTACGGACTAAGACTGGGATGCCAATAAAGTTCATGTGCGTGTAAAGGCAGGCGTCCCAATACTTTTGGTAATATACATAACTCCCAACTGTCCCTGATTTTGAGGGACTGTCCATGATTTGGAGCAATGTCCCTCTGTCCCTTTTTCCACCTCATTTGTCCCTCATTTTGGTCTGATCTATATAGTTGTATATAAAATGCACTTTTTAGCTTTCACAAAGTGTATTCCAGTGCTAAACTTTTCATCCAATTTCTAAATTGCTGCATTTGTAACTTCAAAAGCCAATATAAAGGAATATCAGTGGTAAAATGAAGCCCTTGTGGATTTAATTAACCTTTTTTTTTTTTGGTTAATTCTCCTTTAACCACTTCCATACTGGGCACTTAAACACCTTCCTGCCCAGACCAATTTTCAGCTTTCTGCGCTGTTGCACTTTGAATGACAATTGCGCGGTCATGGTACACTGTACCCAAACTAAATTTTTATCATTTTGTTCCCACAAATAGAGCTTTCTTTTGGTGGTATTTGATCACCTCTGCGATTTTTATTTTCTGCTAAAAAATAAAAAAAAGACCGAAAATTTTGAAAAAAAAAGTTATTTTTTGGTTTCAGTTACAAAACTTTGTAAATAAGTTAGTTTTCTCCTTCACTGATGGGCACTGATGGGGCTGCACTGACGGGCACGGATAAGGCGGCACGGATGGGCACCGATGAGGTGGCACGGATGGGCAACGATCGGCGGCCCGGTTGGGCAACGATCGGCGGCACAGATGGGCAACGATCGGCAGCACGGGTGGGCACAGATAGGCGGCACGGGTGGGCACAGATAGGCACTGATGGGCACGGATAGGCGGCATGGATGGGCACTGATAGGTGGCATGGGTGGGCACTGATAGGTGGCACTGTACTGTACTAATGGATGCCAAACAATAATGCCTGCCAATCAGTGGTGCCCATTGTGGGCACTGATTGGCATCCATTGTGGCACTGATTGGCATCCATTATCCCTGGTGGTCTAGGGTGGCATACCTTATATACCTTTATGGTGTGCTTCCCTGGTGGTCTAGTGGCATCCCTGGTGGTCTAGTGGCATCCCTGGTGGTCCAGTGGGCATCCTCGGGGGGGCTGTGCTGATAATCGATCAGCACAAACCCCCCCTGTCAGAGGAGCAGCCGATCGGCTCTCCTCTACTCGCGTCTGACAGACGCGAGTGAGGAAAAGCCGATGACCGGCTTTTCCTGTTTACACTGTGATCAGCCGTGATTGGACACGGCTGATCACGTGGTAAAGAGTCTCCGTCGGAGACTCTTTACCTAGATCGGTGTTGCGGGGTGTCAGACTGACACCCCGCAGCAACGATCGCCGCGATGCGCGCCCCCGGGGGCGCGCAGCGGCTCAAAATCCTGAGGACGTCATATGACGTCCTGTCAGGATTTTGCAACCACTTTGCCGACGTCAATCCGCTATAGGGCGGGCGGCAAGTGGTTAAAGTGGATGTAAACCCACTCGCATCCTTTCTAAACTACTGCCAGAGTGCTGATCTATAAGGATATAGATGCCTCCTGCATGTATCCTTATCTGTCAGATTCTGTGGGTGGATCTGTTGTCTGGAGCTCGGTGGGTGGAGTCGTGATGTCAGTAGACTCCCCGCCCACCTCTACACTCCTTGTCAACATGCATTTTTTCATGTGTATTCCTTACACTGAACTTCTGCTATGATCACTAACATCCAGTCAAAATCCAGAAAAGTAACCACATGACCTCAGAAAAGGAGTGGGGGTAGGAATTAAAAAATAATGCCTGTCTCAGGCTTAGTGCATGAGATATGTAAATAACCTGTCATTCACAGCAAGGGGGCGGAACGGACAAAAGTTCTCCTGTTTGTCCGTTTATTTTACTGAAAAAAGAAAAGAGGATTGTTGAGAGCTGGATTAACTCTTTGTGGCAAGACTGGGCACAGATGATAGGAAATCTTATACTCTACATTGTGACAGCAAAATATAAAAAATTGGGTTCACATCCACTTTAAGGGGGTGTGGCAGGGGCGTGTCCTATGCCTACATACATTTGCTAGTAGGCGTCCCTCATTCCCATCTCAAAATGTTGGGAGGTATGAATATATTGTATGTCAGACCTGTCCAATTGACTCCCCCTTCTACAAGACCAATTAGCTATGAGAATGTGGGGGGTCAATGAGCATTAGATTTTTTACCAGCTCTGCCAGTTTCCAGTTAGCAATCATTTCAATACTATTGCAGGCTTTAGTGCCTTAATCTTTTAATAATGGGCTTTTCAGTCCACTAAATTGATTGATCTAACAAGCTTGTTTCAATATTTGGATCTAGAAGTAAATGATCAAAATGGTTGGAAAGTTTTTGCTGATTTTGGCTGTAGCTATAGTGAGTTTTTGTAGTCAAACTATATTTTATTTCTGGTTAGATGATCTCTGCATGTCCCACTGCTCCAAAACTGCCCATACCCACCTGCTCTCACTCCACACTGCACTCAACTCAAAGGAAACGGGCCGCACACCTATAACATCTTGAAGATCCAGTTAGCTTTTTTGAGCAAGCAAGCAACATACGCTGAGGACCCTCTGTCTGAGGCCACCCCTCATAGAGATTAAGCCCTGCTATTGGTAAAATGTGAGCACAGGAGGAGTGAGCACAGGTGGAAGGTCAGCAGTGTGTGCCGTATGTTGCTTGTTTGCTCAATAAAGTAAAAAGAGAAATGCAATTGGGAATTGTGGGCAGCATTATTTGGAGTGAAACTCCCACTGCCAATTTTATGCCACCTGTTAAGTCTCTTTTTTCTGCTGCACCCTTTTCCTTATGGTTTACGTCTAAGTCGAAACGGATGCTGCATCCACCTAGGTGAATATTTACATGTGTTATTTTGAAATCCCATACTTTTCTTTTAAAGCTAAATTGAAGTTTTGAATATTCATTAATATACAAATTATTTGTATACAACTTGTATAAAGCCTTGTACACACGATCCAATTGTTGGCAGGGGATTGTCTGTTGACAGACTGTTGTCCTAAAATCTTACCGTTAGTACGCTCCTTTTGACAATTGTTGTCCAACTTTCAGCCAGCAAATGTTGGATGACATGCTAGTAAATTTTCGGCACACAAAAGTCGAAAGTACAAGCACGCATGCTCAGAATCAATGCTTACCAAACACGAAATTAGCAGAAGGGGCCCAAAGGGTGGCACTCAAGAGCTGAAATTCCACGTAGTACGTCACTGCATTTGTTTTTGATGCACGACAATTGTGTACCGTTAGTATGCAAGACAAGATCCAGACACACGCCCTTAAGACATAAATCAGACGCTCAGTTGGCCAACAATCGGATTGTGTGTACGAGGCTTAAGTCCCTAAATATATCTTTAAATTAGCTCCCAGTAATCCCATGCACAACAGCAGTCAGACTGGAAAAGGAATAGTCAACATTCTGGGTCAGTCGCAAATCTATTGCTTTGTATATTACTGTCAGTCTAAAGTTTACATAGTTAGAAGAGGGGGGAAATCCAACATGGAAATTGTTGGAGGGTCCTGGGACTGCTTGACTGCAAGGTAGTCTGCAACTAGTTCTATAAAACTGGATGAGCAAATTCATTATAAGGCTGTATTCACAATTGGTTGCTCTTAAAATGCGGGTCGAATCATGAGTTTCTGCCCTCATTTTCATAAACTGTATAACAGTGTGCAACAAAATGCTCATGGCCTAGTGCCAAAGTTTGGTACCCATGGTTCTTTTGTGTGTTTGGGGAGCTTAGGACAACCCATTCAAGTGAATAGGCTGCCCTATGCGCGGTGGGCAGAAATGTTTGAAAAATGCGCAAAAACACAGTTGGCCAAAAATGGCTTTAAATTTCGGCCAATTGCCCGCTGAATCGGCCAAAATAAGATCCATCAAAAGTCAACTGAGCTGGGTGGAAAATTCTCAGTCGAATGGTGACTGCATCCTATCAAGTACAGTCACCAGATGGTAGTGCCATAGTATTCAGGAAGCCATGGGCAGTGGCGGCTGGTGTTTTTTTGTTTTGGGGGGGTGGAAAGCAAACACCCCCCCCGCAGCACCTCAACCCCCCCCCGGGCTGTTTGCCGGTCCACCGGCACTTACTGGATCGGCAGCCACATCAGGGATCATTGGGCAGGGGGACAGGAGGCGGAAACCATCTTGCAGCATCTTCCGTGTCCTTCTGAGATCACTGCGGCTTCCACCGTGCGTCTCCTCCCCTCCTCCTAGGCATCCAATAGGATCGTCTAACCTTTCAGCCAATCGGGAAACGGGTAACAGACCCACGCTTCCTGATTAGCGGAGAGGCGAATCAGTGTTAGAAAAGCAAATATTCAATTGCTTTTCTAACACATCTGGGTGGACTTCAAGCGCTATGCTCTGTGCTCCAAGTCCACCTTTTTTGCCTATTAAAGCCTATGGCTCTAATCAGGTGCTTCAAAAAAACACACCCACACTGTAATTCAGGTAGCCTGCGTCCGAAAAAGAGTATGGACGCCTAAATAGAGGGTGGCAGCGGCGGCCATGGATAGATTCATGCAATGCATGAATCTATCCTCTACCATATATGGGGGTGGCTGGTGAGAGGGGGTGGCACCCGTGCGCCCTTAATGCACGGGCCGCCCCTGGCCATGGGTGCTGTGGATGGCAAGTACAATATCCAGCAGTGTAGATTCCTCCATTCACACTGTTTAGGGTGGATGGGTGAATCGACTGATTTCCTTTTGTTCAGCTCACAGGCTGAATGGGAGAAAAAGACATTGATGGCTAGTTTTCCTGAATAAGGCCAAGTGAGGCCTTCTCACAGTATTAATCGACAAGACTTATAAATGCTTTTCATATAAAAGGGTAGAGTCTTCTTTTTAAATGCCAGAAAAAATTATTCTATAAACTGGGAAACACTAAATCAGTAAGTTGATAGGGATTGTAAGGCAAGAGAATAGTTTTCAGGAAATATGAGCATTCAGGGACTTACTGAAAATAAATCTGAGGAAATCTGGAAAACAAATTATCCATGTTAAAGCTAATTTGTTGCAGTGCAGACAACAAAAGAAGGCAGTGACACAGTTCTTAAGATGGTAATAACAGAAGGAATGTAAGAGGAAAACAGGTGCTGTGGTGGGAGGGTTTGTACTGTTATTGTTGGACCGTCTCTGGATACAAAGGAATATTTCAGCTGCAGATTGATCTCATCGCTAAGCGTGGTAAAAACAGAGCCCTGAAATATTCCTGTCTTAGTACATAATATTTTTTTTTAGGGAGGGAAATTGTGCTTGTTTAAAGGGTATGTCAAGGCAAAAAAAAAAAACCACATGCATTACATCTCTGTAATACAACCACTTTTTCCTATGTATAAAGTAGAAAAGGAAAAGGGGATTGTTGCGGTGCTTACAAATAATAATGGAAATCAAATATTAAAAGAAATTGGTATATAATTTTAATGAGAATAACGTTAAAAAAGCACAACAGAGCTGAATTAATCAAAAATATTCGACATATTTATGATGAAGGCAGTTTTTGGCAGAAAGTTCAAATTCGTATATTAACCGAACATGTTTCGCCTAATAGCTTCATCAGGGGAATTACAAATCAGTCAAGGTATGCGTAAAACTGTACAGAAATACAAAAGAGAATGAGTATAAATAAAGATTTCATATCACATTATGAGAGAAAATGCACATTTGATTGCCAGTAATTGCCCCATTGAGAGGAGAGCTTACCACACCAGGATTCCCGGGAGGGACCACTGCCAAGAAAGGGACCGACCAACCCAAGAACAAAGAGCTCTGTGTGGCCACAGAGGGCTCACATCACAATGACCAGGCTAAAGAATGAACAAAGAGGTATGGAGAATGTTTACACTTTTTCCTATGTTTTATCCCTTGAGGAACTCTGTAAGTACAGAAAAGTACTTGTTGGTCTTCCAAAAATGCTTCCCTGGGTCCTTTTGTTGGCTGGCAACAAGCAGCATTTTTGCGCACTAAATGTTGTCAGCACTGCCCAGTTTGCTAAACAACTCAACCACTCCCACTCTCAGACCACTACAACTTCAAGGCTAATCATTCTGAAGTCCAAGACAAGAACAAGGAGGGCTAAATAGACTCTTTGAGATACCACAGGAAGTGTGCAGAGGGCACAAGACAGCTTTTGCATATATAATAAAATGCTTCCAATGGTATATTTAAAGGATTAACCACTTCAGCCCCAGAAGGTTTTACCCCCTAAATCAGTCCTGCGACACTGTACCCAAAGAAATTGATGTCCTTTTTTCTCCCAAAATGTTGGTGGTATTCGATCACCTCTGCGGTTTTTAATTTTTTGCGCTATAAACAAAAAAAAGAACGACAATTTGGAAAAAACTAAAACAATATTTTTTACTTTCTGCTATAAAACATATACAATAATAATAATAATAAAAAAATAATAAAATCTTCCTCAATTAGGTCAATATGTATTCTTTATGGACCTTGCTTTGTGCACTGGTGTGCAGTCATGTTGGAACAGGAAGGGGCCATCCCCAAACTGTTCCCACAAAGTTGGGAGCATGAAATTGTCCACAATGTCTTGGTATGGTGACTCCTTTAGAGTTCCCTTCACAGGAACTAAGGGGCCAAGCCCAACTCCTGAAAAACAACCCCACACCATGATCCCCCCTCCACCAAATGATTTGGACAAGTGCACAAAGCATGGTCCATAAAGACATGGATGAGCGAGTTTGGGGAGGAGGAACTTGACTGGCCTGCACAGAGTCCTGACCTCAACCCATTAGAACATCTTTGAAATGCATTAAAGCGGCGACTGCAAGCCAGGCCTTCTCGTCCACATCAGTGTCTGACCTCAGAAATCCGCTTCTTTGAAGAATGGTCAAACATTCCCATAGACACACTCCTAAACCTTGTGGACAGCCTTCCCAGAAGAGTTAAAGCTGTTATAGCTGCAAAGGGTGGGCCAACTCAATATTGAACCCTACTGGCTAGGACTGGGATGCCATTAAAGTTCATGTGCGTGTAAAGGCAGATGTCCCAATACTTTTGGTAATATGGTCTATGTAGACATAGGGAAATCTGACACTTTTCTCATCTACAGCATACCTGTTCCAGATCTGTAACTCAAAAGTATTGAAGCCAAAGAAAGCCAGGCACTTTACTGTAAATTCTCTTTAAGCTATTCCAGCCATGTTCCAGGCAGCTGCTTACATGTGTAGTGGGTGCTTGAGTCCTGAAGTCTGCTGTATTAACCCCCCACCTCCTCCACCATTTATGTGTCAGTAATGTGATTTAAACTTCAAAGGCAGGTGTAAATCTAATGGTCAGGTATAGGAAACAAAGAAGGCGCGTGGGCCTAGCTCTTTATTCTCAAAACATGTTTTATTTAATAGTGTAAAACAGAGGTGTACTCACAAACCAATGCTTGCATCATAGCTTGGACATAACAGCATCTGCCTAAGTCCATATACGTAAATTCACAATGCTTGTATTGGCTAATGCATTTCGAGGTTTCCCTCTTCTTCAGAGCCTAGTCTAGATGGCTATTGGTATAGCTGAGGGACTCATTTGGTCCGATTCCGTACCTCTCAGCCCAATGCTGCCACTTTGCAGATTTCCCTCTCTTGTCTGAGAGGACACAGAACAGGAGAGTGAACATAGTGACATTTTTTTAAGTAAATCTGATTGGCAGCTGATGGCGCATAGGTGCACTTTACTGCATGAAAAAGGGCATGATGAATAAAAATTAAAGTGTTACTAAACGCACAACAGTAAAACCAGTCTGTATAGGCTTAGGCAGTAAAGCATGCTTGTTATACTCACTGTGGAACCTAAGGGGTTAATCCTCCGCATTGAGTAAAATGGCAGTTTGATCCTGTCTTCTCTGATTCTCCCCTTCTCCCACAGTCCCCAAAGCATCTGCTGATAGAACAGAGCCTTGCGGACAATCTACACATGCTCAGTTTGGTGTGTATTGCTAGAATTTTTTCTCTTGGGAGAGTTCATGCCCTCCCCCCTGTAAACTGACCACGTGTGTAGCAATGTGTTACCATTGCAAGCATCTTAAAGGACTGCAATCTGTGCTGTGAATAAGTTTGGCTCCCTTCAGTGTTTATTTAACGCTAGTTAGTTACAACTTGTTTTGGTTCAGTTATCGAGAGACAAAGACAAGGCCACTGTGCTACCATAGGGCAGTGCACCACGCAAAGCCCGATGGGAGGAGCTATTTAAGAAAATCGGGCGGGATAGCACGCTCTCTCGGGACGCCATCTTCAAGCCAGCTGGAGGCCTGTGTTAAGGCCTGTTGTGAGTGTGCCTAGGCCTGAGCCTGGGCCTATTGGGACTGAGAGCGGATCGCAAAGCCAGAGATGGATTCCTGCGGACATTCTCACTGATCAACCGGAGGAGGATCGGTCTGCAGCCCGCAGCATCCAGAGCCTTTTATCTCTTGTGATCCAGAGAATGGCCAGGTGAAGAACCAGGGGCCTCGTGTCACCGAGAGACGGACCATTGAAGGAGGGCTCCGGACTCAGAGGAAAAGCAGCAACACAAGGCCTCTTCTGGTGAGTGGGCACTTGCCCATCAGTTTAGTTAATTGACTGCCAGGAGTGTGACTATCTCAAGCTTTACTTGTGCTTGCTGGCATTTGCATCTCTGCACGTAAAAACTCAATGCCGGGGGGAAATTAGTACCCCTTGTACTGTTAGCTTGCGTGCTTCAATTGGCAGTTTCTTCCCTCACCAACGTGGCTAGCCGAAGATTAACAGACTCTTAAAGGAACAGTCATCTGCTTTTCTATCTTTGCAAGTGGTTGCTACAGGACACAAACCCATTGAACTGTCCACCAGGGGGGGCCATAGAGTCGTGATTCTGCAATATTAATGATAATTGTTTGTATCACCCGGTGTTTTACTGTTTACGTGAGACTTGGTGGAGAGGTGCCTCAGTGTTGATATTACTGCACTGGAAGATTCCTCCACCATACCCTCGCTCAAGTCTGGCACTCAGGTTACGTTATCGGGGTCGGATTTCAGAGGTATTTTGAACCAGTGGTATTCCATTGATTTATATAGGGAGCTGTATGTATTGAATGCCTATTGTATAACCATTGTTTCATTCCTTTACCAAGTAAACATATCACCATTGGTTAAGCTACCATTTGTGTGGGACTCTGTCTTTACAGCTGAGTGGCAGGTGAACAACATCAAGGTAACAACCTTTTATTGCATTTAATGTTGTGTGTGTATCATTGAGGTCCCTTACAGCCAATTTGGGTTCCCAATCATATTATTGTCCATTTGTGCCAGAGGGGATTTGAACCAAATTCTGGGGGTTGACAGACAGAGTGCAGGCCCAAAACGAAACCAGCAGCTCTTATGGGGGTAGTGCTACACGTGCATTATCGCAGCTAAGCCCTGACACCATGGTCAGATTACGTGCCTCCTTCATTCGAAGCTCTCCTGTCCTCTCTTCCCCATCCTCTCCCCTCTCCCTCCCTGCCTGTTAGCTCGTGTCCTCGTGAGCAGTGTCCTCTTTGCCCCTGCTGCTGCCATACTATGTGCAATAACTTTACACTACCAACTAGAATCCCCTCTGTTATATCAGGTTAAATCGTTCAGTAGCTTGATTTTTAAAAATGATGCAGCGCAACACCTTATGTAAGACCGCCGTTGAGCAGTCATGTTGTCAGAGGGAACCTCAGCCCCTTCCTCTGTAGTCCTTGGACCGGGGCAAGAGAGCACCAGACATCAGCTGACTGACAGCGGCCCTGCAAAATATGGTATTGCACCACATCATTTAAAAAAAAAAAGGCACTGAATGATTTAAGTTGATATAACAAAGGAGATTCTAGTTAGTAGTGAAAGTTACTTTACAACCACTTTAAGGTTGTTGGGTGTTAAAAGCACACAGTTAAACCACGTTTTTAGCACCCCCAAATTCCCCCCTCCCTAAGCCATAAAGGCAACAAATGGGGGTGTTCACATGCCACAGTTGTGATGCTTCAATGCACATGGTTGTGGCGCTTTTGCAATTATGGGGTTAAAACAGGTTATGAGGTGCCATCACATCGCCTCATTACTGCCTGTAAAATGCCTCTGAAAAGCAATCTGTGATCATATCTCTTTTTCTTTAGGGTCTAGGTTGTGGTGGTAGATCGTGGACTGAAGGATCATGAGGAGCTAATCAGTGGTCTCTGTTATAGCTCAGAGTGTCTACCAAAAAAGAAAAGAGCAGGAGATGGGAGAGCTCTTTTAGTGTAGTAGATTAATTCTGAAACAAGTATAACATTGCTTCCACAATAATGCTGCGTACAGACATTCCGACGGATGTTGGCTCAAACTTGTCTTGCATACACACGGTCACACAAATGTTGTCGGAAATTCTGAACGACAAGAACGCAGTGACGTACAACACCTACGACGGCACTAGAAAAGGGAAGTTCAATACCAGTCGTGTTAGTAGAAGTTTGGTGAGAGACGATTCACGCTTTTCAGCCTCATGCTTTTCAGTCCGTTACAGCATGACAAATGTGCTATCTCCATTATGAATGCTAGTTTTACCAGCCGAGCACTTCCGTCTCATAGTTGATTCAGAGCATGCGTGGAATTTTGTGCGTTGGAATTGTCCACACGCGATCGGAATTTACGAGAACGGATTTTATTTTCAGAAAATTTGAGAACCAGCTCTCAAATTTTTGTTGTCGGAAATTCCGAAAGAAACTATCCAATGGGGCCTACACACAGTCGGAATTTCCGACCAAAAGCTCCCGTTGAAAATTCCAAGCGTGTGTACGCAGTAGACTTGTGCACAACGGAAAAATTCGTTCCGTTTTGGTTCGTTTCTTTCCGGTCCTGTTGATTCGTAATCATTCGTAATTTTGCTAGACGGGATTTTTCGTGTTCGGACTCATTCGTATTTTTGCAAGCGACATTTTTCGTTGAATTTTTTGTTGCTTTATAATTCGTACTTTCGGTAGAGTACGTTGTTTTTCGTTGATTCTGGACACAACTCCTACTTTAGTAACTTTTTTTGGGTTCGTTGATTCGTAATTTTCCGTGTCTCTCTCACAACGACGCTGCCTATTATGCCTAATGTGCTTCGAATGGATTTGTACTTTTCTAAATACATAGCGGTTATTTGTAACGATTCGAAATCTCGTATTTTACTTTCGTTTTTTACATGCGGCTATAGGCTCCGCCCCTGTACACCATTTTGAGAGGGTTCAGCACGGTGAGGGAGAAGCAGAGAGCAGAGCAGAGTGAGTGTTATTGTGCTTCGAATGGATTTGAAATCTCGTATTTTACTTTCGTTTTTTCATGCGGCTATAGCCTCCGCCCCTGTACACCATTTTGAGAGGGAGTTCAGCATGGTGAGGGAGAAGCAGAGAGCAGAGTGAGTGTTATTGTGCTTCGAATGGATTTGTACATTCGTAACTTTTTTCATAACGAATTATGCCGAAGACCTTCGGGCATTCGCTATTTTGCGGTATAATTTATTTCGGATTCGGTTTTATTCGTAATTGCTCTGTTCGGAAATTCGAATGCTTCCGAATGTCCGAAAGTTGCTAAATTCGGACGAATTTTGATTCGTTACGAAACGAATTGCACAAGCCTAGTACGCAGCATAAGAGTACAAAAGGCCAAAATGGACTTACAACTGTTGAGGCTGCAGCCACCAAGCAAGGGTAGAACACACAGTCTTCTTAGTGCGCAGGAGAGGAAAACCTGTCCCCAGTAGGGTCAGTGTGGTCGCTCTTTATGCCTTGGGCATTCCCGTCCTGGGTGATCTGTGGGTTTTTCGGATGGGTGAATGAATTGGTAAGAGAAGTCAGCTCAAGAAAAAGGCCCGCAGTAGTTCAATTGGCAGAGGGGCCTGATGTGGTTATTCATTATATTAGGCGCAAGTCGTCTGCTTTAGTAAATTATCCAATTACTTGAAACCGTTTTCCACCCTGATCCCCTTAGTGAAAACACGTCTTTAAAGTGGAAGTAAACCCTCCTATCATGTTCCGGCAAGGAAGCTGCCATCTTGGCCTCGGTTTAATCTTCAACTGCCATGATGCTGCACATGTGATCAGTTATGACACCAGCCATTGGATGGTTTGACAGTTTGGTTGAGAGCACAACCAATGTGACAGTTGGCATTCCCGGCATGCCGGGAATGTAACTGCTTTTTGAAACTGTTAAATCGATGGGTTTACTTCCGCTTTAAGTAGGTCCAAAAGCATGAGAAAACAAGCATGCTTAAAAGATATTTAAAGCAAGATTTTTATTTTGATAGAGTAGGGAAGGGTTAAAGCTCCTTTTTTCGTTTTGTTGTTGTCTGGTACCCCTGGGAAAATTTCCCTTCACTTCCTGTCCCTGAGATACAAAGTGAGGGAAATCTCCTCTGAGACAATTATCCCCAGGACAGCTGTGCCCATTGGAAGATTTGCACCTTCAGAGTTGTATTTAAGAAATGTTGGATTGTCCTCACTTTCCTTCTCAGTGACAATGGTCACCGGTACACAACAGAGGGGAGAATCTCCCCAATGGAGACACAGACAGCAATACAAACCTGAAAGAGGAACTAATACCTCCACAATTTAGATTCTATCCAAAACTTAGAGATGACCTTTAAAAATGCATCCTAACACAGGGAAATTTTATTTTGCATTGACAAAATATTTGAATTGTATGTCAACCTTTAAGCAATGTTTCAATAAACCATTTTATAAGTGAACTGGATAACATGACAAGGTTTTAGAATTTCTAGATGTTTTTATTTTATCTGCACACAGAAATTTTATATCTGCCATTTAAAGTAACTCCCACATAATAGGGATTAAAATTGGAGATAAGGTATTAAAAGTACTTGCACAGATGATCTATTAGTTGCCCCGTGTTGCCCTAAAAAGTCACCTGCAGTGTTAATTAATTCAATAAAGGGATTTGGAAAATTATCAAAATTAACATAAAAAAATCAGATATCCTAAGTATTAATTTAGATAAGTGCAAAGAAAATCACATACATGAGAATTATAGAATAAACTGGTAATTGGAATTTATTAACTGCTTAAGAGTCAGAAGTTGTGAGGATTTGATAGGAATTATTAAATTAAATTCAGGTAACTTTCTTTGTCTTGAGATTAGCTAAGAAGTAAGAATTACAATACTTAAATTAACGTGATATGTGTTTAATATTTGGGCTGTACATAATTTTTACTACAAAAGTGTTAAGAGTTGGGGATACAGGGGGTGGGGGAGTTAGTTTCAGAATTAGTAATAGGGTTGGGGATAAGGATAGGATTAGTGTGAGGTTTAGTGTTAGAATTGTGAACCCTATAGGGGTAGTGTGAGGGTTTGTGTTAGCATTGAGAATATGGGGAGAGTTATTGTAAGGTTTCTAATAGTGTTGGAGATAATGGCAGAGTTGGTACAAGGGACAGTATTATGCCCTGTACACACAATAGGAATTTCCTATGGGCTAAAATCTTATGGAATTTTCTGTCAGAATTCCGTTCAAGCTGTCTTCCATCAGTCTTGCATACACACTGTCAGACTAAATTCCGACCGTCCAAAGCGCGGTGACGTAAAACACTACGATGAGCCAAGAAAAATGAAGTTCAATACTTCCGAGCATGCGTTGACCTCATTCTGAGCATGCGTGGGTTTTTTCTCTGACGGAGTTCCACATAGACGATCGGAATTTCCCATAGGATTTTTATTCCATCTGAAAAATGTAAAACATGTTCTATTTCTAAAATCCTATAGAAAAAAGTCTGATGGGGCCACACACGATAGGAATTTCTGATGAAAAATTCCATCAGACTTTTTTCATCAGAAATTCCTATCGTGTGTACAAGGCATAAGGGTTAGGTATACAGGAATGGTTAGTGTGAGGATTACTTTTTTTATTGGGGATACAGGGAGGGCTAGTGGGATGATTTAGGGCAGTGTTTCTCAACTCCAGTCCTCAAGGCGCCCCAACAGGTCATGTTTTCAGGCTCTCCATTGTTTTGCACAGGTTATTTGATCAGTTTAACTGCTTTAGTAATTCCCACAGCTGTTTCATCTGGGGGAAATTCTGAAAACATGACCTGTAGGGGCGTCTTGAGGACTGGAGTTGAGAAACACTGATTTAGGGATACAGAGAGGGTTAGGCCGGCCATAAATTGTTCAAATCTCGACCAGTTTAGCAGGAACCGGCTGAGACTCAAACCATTAATAGGTAGGCTGAATGGACCAAGTTGATCGAGAAGATAATGGCCTGGCAGGAGGGATTCCTGCATCAACACTGTCTGTGTTGATGGGGGAATCCAGCTAATTTCTTATTTATTTTTTCTGTCCTGCAGCTTGTGGTTGCAGGAAAGAAATTTGCTCCATGTATGGCCAGCCTTAGAGTGAGGTTTAGTATTAAATTCGGTGAAACAGAGAGAATTAGTGTGAGGGTTCAAGATACAAAGAGAGCTGGAGTGAAAGAGTTGAAAGAGGAAGTAAACCCTTATGGGTTTACTTCCTCTTTGTTTCCCTGCAAAGGTAAAGCATAATTGGCTACTATTATGTGACACTTACCTGCAATAGAAGCCCACAATGTCGCCGTCTTCCTCCATGGCAGCGAGCGTCCATCTCACCCCTCTTCTTCCGGGGGCCGTGAACTCTGGCTCTGTGACTGGCCAAAGTCGCGTGACGTCACTCCCGGGCGTGCTTGGGGGTGCCACCACTCGCCGCTTCATTCACGGCTTTCTGACAGACGGTCAGTGCGCCTGCTCGCCGTTGTCTACGGTGCATGCGCCGTAGACAGCGGTCCCTTTCTTTTGCAAATATCTCCTAAACCGTGTAGGTTTAGGAGATATTTGTTGCACCTAAAGGTAAGCCTTAATCTAGGCTTACCTGTAGGTTAAAGTGGTATGTAAGGGTTTACAACCACTTTAAGGGCTACAGGAAGAGCTAGTTTGTGTGTGTGTGTGTGTGGGGGGGGGGGGGGGGTAGTCTGCATTAAAATCTGTTAAACACAGATTTTGATTGTTTTTTTGTTTTTATCTAGAAAGACGTAAGACACCTTTAGCAGAAAGAGAAGAGAGGTTACAATGTGGGAATGAGATGCATTAGAGATTGGAATAGGGAGGTAGTTCTTACTTCAAGTGCTATCCTGAGTCGCAGAGGCCTTAGAGTGAGGTTTAGTATTAAATTCAGGAAAACAGAGAGGATTAGTGCAAGGGTTCAAGATACAGAGAGGGCTGGTGTGAAGGAGTTTAAGGGCTACTGGAAGAGCTAGTTTGTGTGTGTGTGTTGGAGGGTGGGGGGTGGTATTATGGAGCGACAGCACATTCTGCATTGAAAATTACTTTGTGGAACATAGAGGTACATTTTTTTTATTTTTATTAAACAAAATATACTTTAAAAATTTTATAAGGACAAGGAAACACCACTCCCACCAATGCTCTTCCAGCCAGTCCTAAGGCGTTTTGCACATTAGAATCAGAACACAAATCCTTTTAATTCCTATGAATAAGACAATTTACCGTTGGGTCACATGATAGACATGGTTGCCCGTTTGAGTACTAACAAGGTTCTTCAACTTACCAATCGATTCAAGCCAGCTGATTGGTGATAAGGTGATTGGTGATAAGGTGATTGGTGATAAGGTTAGCAGAGAGAAAGAGAGGAAGCTACACACTTCAGGAAAAAAACTGCTACGTCAACGTGACCATTGCAAGCGCCCCTAGCAGTGACAGAGTTTCCTCTGTTATTGTACATTGTATTGTGTATACAGTATATACTGTATACACAATATATTGTTATATTGAATAACATCTGTTATAGTAATTTTTCCATGTCAAAGATTTTGATTGATTTTTCAAAAAAAAATGTACAAACAACAAAAGGACATAGCACAATCCAAAAGTACAATAATAAAATGGTTTAGAAAGGTGTAAGACACCTTTAGCAGAAAAAAAAGAGAGGTTAGAATGTGGGAATTGTACAATACCAGAAACCAAGGACCACCTATGAATTAAAGATAGAATAAGGAGGTAGTCCTTTAAGTGCTATCCTGAGTGTTATGCCCCGTACACACAATCCGAAAATCGGACGACAGTTACCGCTTTTGAAGGGATCATACGATAATCTGACTGTTAGTGCACAACTTTCGAGAGCCGATCATGGCATCCGATATTATCTGAAGGGACAAATTTCTCTTGTACGATCATACAGTTTTCATATGAAAATATAATACAAATATAATACAATACATTACAACACTTTCAAATTTTTATTCTGTCATACGAAAATTTTCGTAACTTTAGTAACTTATTCAAAATGCGACTAGCAAGTGGAAAAAGTCAGACGATTGTTCGTCCGATTTTCGAATCATGTGCATTAGGGATAAACTTCCTGGTATTTAAAAAAAAGTAGATTTAAACAACCCCCTGCTCCACAGCTAAAAGCAGAGCAATTGAGGTAAAATATAGGGTGCAGTGACAGAAAATGAGAGACAGGAGGGATAAGGGCAGGGAAGTCAGGAGGAGAGTAGCCCCTTACAGGGCAAAAAGGATAGATGGTGGTTCATATTGCAATTGTAGCTAATAAAGTGGTGGGACTGGGTCCAAAGAGTTAAGCACTAATTTGTAAGTCTGGGGTGGTATACCATTCATAAAAATTGATCAAGTTCTCTTTGGCATTCTCCTAAACATAAATATAGAAAAAGTCAAACACAAGAATAGCGGGTTTTTTAATATGCCTTTGAGAACTAAACCGTCACTGGAACTTGTATAAAAACTTGTACAAAATTTTATTACATTGCATATTTAAAAGACATAAACATATCAACAGGTATACCATACAGTATAGGATTGTAAGAGTAAAATTGGTACAGAGCTTAAAGGGGTTGTAAACCCTCATGGTTTTTCACCATAATGCATTCGATCTAGTGCTGCAGCCCCCCAGCCCCCCCCCCGTTTTACTTACCTGAACGCTGTCTTTCTCTGGCCGGAAACAAGCACACCAGATCTAGCTGGTGTCTCATATCCTGATTGGATAGATTGATAGCAGCACAGCCATTGGCTCCCACTGCTGTTAATCAAATACAATGATGTGGGTGTCGGGGGGCGGGGCCTGATTACTGCTTTCCATGTGAATACACGCAAAAGCAGGACTCAAGAGCGCGCCCGCATGGGTGTCCACCAAGGAGAGTGCTTCTCCAATGTGGACACCCGATGCAGGGAGGAGCTAACAGTGCTGCCGGGGGACAGCAGAAGAGGTAGATCGGGGCCACTCTGTGCAAAACGAACTGCACAGGAGAGGTAAGTATGACATGTTTGTTATTTAAAAAAAAAAAACAAGAGTTTACAAATCCTTTAAAGTGGTTGTAAACCCAAACACACAACTTTCACCTACAGGTAAGCCTAGATTAAGGCTTACCTGTAGGTGCAAGAAATATCTCCTTAACCTACACGGTTAAGGAGATATTTGCAAAAAAACCTGCACCAATGTCTACGGGAATGAGGAGCAGTTCGGGGGCTTCGATCTCAGGTAAGTCATTCATAATGAGCTAGTATGCTATGCATACTAGCTCATTATGCCTTTCTTTTGCAGTGTTTTAAAAAAAAAAAAATACCGGGTTTACTTCCTCTTTAAGTTCAATTGATCAGCAATTGCATAGTAAATTGATCTGGTCTACATGTTTTTTGGAAGCCCCCACTTCTTCAAGACCATGTAACATGAATTTCATACATGGTTATGACTACATATATCTAACAAAGAAGAAATCATAAATATATGATAAAGAAAAAGGCCATCATAATATAAACATAGCAGCCAATCCCAGACGATGTCTTTTGATGACGAAACACGTAGGTGTGGCTTGCATCTTCTACGTCATCATGCCTTTCCATACGGAGACACGAAGCACAGCAGACAGGAGAAGCCTCGAGGAGATGCCGTGTCCTCATTTATACACAACCGCTCATATTGATCAGCAAATCTGTAAGTGCATTACTTTTGTGGCTATTAAAATCCGTTTTACAGTATTACACTATGGTTCCTTTTTTCGTTCATATTTTTTGGAGATAATTAGACACCATCTTCCGGTACCCAATCATCCACAGTGGGTCTAGAGGGAGATCTTATATCCCTGTGTCTGAAGAGATCACCGTAATAGTGATCACATAGTTGCGGTAAGGAGACTACATTACCACTCTTGGGTGTCTTTTTTGGTGGATGAAGACTCTTCTGTCACAAGTGTTTCTCTCTACACATCATTATGGATATACTCCTTATCAACTGAAATTCTAACATCTCCCTTGTGATTCACATTTTTAGGATTCTATTGCTGTGGGACTTTATTCACTTAATCTCTCATTTTATATTTTATTTTGATTGTCATTCACTTGTATGGTTCACATTTGCTCTTTGGATTAGTTGCGTTTTTCATTACTAGGTCCACGGTCCTATGTTATTATTTTCTCAGTTTATATATTAATTTATATCATTCTGATTGTTATTCACTTGTATGGTTCACATTTGCTCCTTGGACTAGCTGTGTTTTTTCATTACTAGGTCCACGGTTCTATGTTCACAGACATTGATTATATATGCACAACATCATGTTTTTTCATTAAGGTTCACACACATGATTTATATAAATTTTTCTACAGCGCTGTACCTTTTTATTATATGTTATTTGAATTTTGGTATCCAATTTATGGTACTGGCGGCTTTCACTTCACTATCATTGTGTAGTTTTTTACTTTCACAGGCATCATTTTAATTCTATCTAGTGCAATATTTTCCTTTTTTGTTTTTTTAAGCATAATATAAACATATAATTACCAGATCTAAATAAACTCAATGGTTTGCTTAGATGAGGAAAACAAAAAGGGGAGGGAACCCATGGGAACCAAGCCATAAGAAATATGGAGAAATAAAAAAGAAAATAATGTAAAAAAAAGTAATTGGTATATCAAATACTATCATTATATGCATTAATCCTATAAAACTATCAATTACTGCACAAGATAGGCCTGTATAGAGTTGCATCTTACCAACATCCCTATTGCAACTACATACAATACAACTTTTTCTCCCATGGGACTTTGAATGGCAAAGTACCCCAAATTAAATTACATTAAAACAATACAAATATTATTCATACAAAGACTTGAAAACATCTTTACATAAAACAACACTGTTCTGGCATCATGTTACAATCTTCTGGTGACACAAAATACTACTATACCCATTTGACCACTGCAAATTTTTATCAGGAGAAGGGTATGTAGATCTATGAAGAAATTAGAATATATCATAAAGGACTTCTTTACATAAACTCATACATCTCTTCTTTGCATAAGAGTACATACTTACGTAACCATATAGCATCACTACATACAAGCCAGAATGATTCAAAGAGGGGGTACCATCTCCTCAGATCCTCTGATCCCAGAAGTAAAAAAAAAAAAAAAACTCAAATGAGTACACAAGGGATCACATGAGATCGAGAAGATGTTTGTCTTTGTATAAATAAAAAATGTATCACTTTATATAAATTTGTGTTACTTTGCCATTGAAAGTACCATGGGAAAAAAAGTTGTATGGTATACAGTTATCAATATGTTTGTGATAGTAGCCTTTTCAATCATCAAATCAGTATATGTAAATATTTCGAAACATTAATGGACATTGATAAGTCGAAGATGATACATATACACTATATTACCAAAAGTATTGGGATCAATACTGACCCCACACACATGAACTTTAATGGCATCCCAGTCTTAGTCCATAGGGTTCAATATTGAGTTGGCCCACCCTTTGCATCAGCTTCCAACAGCTTCAACTCTCCTGGGAAGGCTGTCCACAAGGTTTAGGAGTGTGTCTATGGGAGTGTTTGACCATTCTTCCAGAAGTACATTTGTGAGGTCAGGCACTGATGTTGGACGAGAAGGCCTGGGTAGCAGTCTCCGCTCTGCTTTATCCCATAGATGTTCTATCGGAGGTCAGGACTCTGTGCAGGCCAGTCAAGTTCCTCCACCCCAAACTTGCTCATCCATTTCTTTATGGACCTTGCCTTGTGCAAAGCATTTGGCGGAGGGGGAATTATGGTGTGGGGTTGCTTTTCAGGGGTTGGGCTTGGCACCTTAGGTCTAGTAAATAGGAACTCTTGAAGGTGTCAGCATACCAAGACATTTTGGACAATTTCATGCTCCCAACTTGGTAGGAAAACTTTAGGGATTGCCCCCTTTCCGATTCCAACATGACTTCACTCCAGTACAAAAAGCAAGGTCCATAAAGACATGGATGAGTGAGTTTGGGGTGGAGGAACTTGATTAGCCTGCACAGAGTCCTGACTCCAACCCGATAGAACACCTTTGGGACGAGTTAGAGCCAAGACTGTGTCTGACCTCACAAATGCGCTTCTGGAATTATATACAGTTACACAGTTAGTAAGGTTGAATAAAGACAACATGTCCATTCAGTTCAATCTGTGTTGGTGTGTGTGTGTGCTTGTAGAAAAAAAAAATCCCATATCCCTGTATATTGTTTTCGCTAATATGCACATCCAAGAGTCTTTTAAAACTATCCATACTTCCTACCGACACCACCGATTGTGAAAAGTGAAAAACCCCCTGCGCAACTTAAGGTTAAATGGCTTCTCTTCCAGGCTCATCGTGTGGCCCTGTGTCCTTTTACACCCCCTGAGACTGAATAGTTTCATACTTATGCTGGAATCCCCGCTGAGACATTTGTATATTGCTATTATATCTACTCTGAAGCATCTCTTCTACAGGGAGAATAAATTTAGCATTTGCAGTCGTTCCTCATAATTGAGGTCCTCCAGTCACCATATTAATTTAGTTGCCCTTCTCTGGACTCTGTCCAGCTCCAGCACATCCTTTCTGAGGATTGGTGACCAGAATTGGATGGGATACTCTAGATGCGGCCAAACCAGATTTTTAAAAGTGTCAGTTTTATTATCGTATCTCTGGAGTAAATTCCCTTTTTAATGCATGCTAATGTTCTGCTGGCTTTGGTAGCTGCAGCTTGACACCGCATGCTATTGTTCAGTCTGTCTTTTTCTAGGACCCCCAGATCTTCTCCATCCTGGAATGCCCTAGGGTTTTCCCCTTAATGAGTAACTTGCATTTATATTTTTACCCCACAAGTGCATTACCTTGAATTTACCAATGTTATGCCACGTACACACGATCGGAAATTCCGACAAGAAAAGTCTGATGTGAGCTTTTGGTCGGAAATTCCGTCTGTGTGTAGGCTCCATCGGACTTCGGAATTTCCGCCAGCAAAAATTTGAGAGCTGGTTCTCAAATTTTCTCACGAAAAAATTCCAATCGGAATTTCCAATCATCTGTAGCAATTCCGACGCGCAAAATTCCGACGCATGCTCGGAAACAATTTGAGGCATGCTCAGAAGCATTGAACTTCATTTTCTCGGCTCCTCGTAGTGTTGTACGTCACCGCGTTCTTGACGGTCGAAAGTTCAGAGAACTTGTGTGACCGTGTGTATGCAAGCCAAGCATGAGCGGAATTCAGTCGGAAAAAGCACCCAAGGTTTTTCTGACGGAAAATTCGATCGTGTGTACGCGCCATGACACTTCATTTGCCATCTAGTAGCCTACTCCATTAATTTATTCAGGTCCTTTATTCAGGTCCTCTTGTAATGTTTCTATATCCTGCTGAGTTTTGTACTGGTGTATATTATTTTCTCCACATGATTTCTCAGGCTTCGTTTTTGATTTGGATGTTGTTGGATATATTATTACTAGTGCCTCCTATTTCCGCTCTGTCTTATGCTCACTGCCGCTCAGTCACTACCTAGTTTAAAAGCCCCTCCAACTTCTTGGCCAACTTTTTTACCAACAGAGCTGCGCCCTCCCCATTAAGGTGCAGCCTGTTCCTACTAATGGACTAAAAAGTCAGCCCAGTTCTCCAGGAACCCAAAACCCTCCTTCCTACACCAGTTCCTCAGCCACTTGTTTAGTTCCCTATCGCTTCTCAGCCTTTTGGCTGCGATCTTGTATCGTGGTTGAAAGGTTAGACTGACGGCACGCGTTCTGCTTGGCCTGGGGGTGTCTCCTTGACTGGTGCACCCCCTGCTGCTATTGGGCAGGACATTGCCAGAGGTTACGAGAGGGCGATTGTGGGTCGTAACCCCACAGGGCACGACTGGTCGGCGGTGAGGCGTTTTCCTGGGAACCCCCCTTGTGGGGGTACCCTCGGATTTTGGAGGCGACTGGTGCTTTGGTGCCCATCATAATTGCCACCCGGGGCCTTCGGGACTCGCTGAGGTTCCTGGTTAAGCCAGAGTCCAAGGACAGGATTTCTTTGAAGACGGTGGTGGTCGATGTGCTGTTGGATACCTGCAATGTCGGGGTAAGGGAGATATTATGTCTTCAGGATTTTCAGATGCAAGGTATTTATGATGTTACATTTTCCTCTGCCGAGGTATGCTGGAACACCTTCGAGAGGGCAAAAGAGAAGAAAGAGAATGAGGTAATGAAATGCTTAGAGGTGATCCCATTGTTTATGCAGGATGAGAAGATGGTGATAGTCCATATGTACAATCCCTTCGCGGATCAAGCGATGGTAAGGGCCTTCCTGGCGGGGTATTGTGAGGTTTTGAAAGGAGGAGAGAAAGTTCTGAACCGCTTTAAGATTTGGACAGGGAAGTATCGATTCTTTGCCAGATTTAAGTTGGACAAGACTTGTATTGGGGGGGTAAGGCATCCCCCATCTGCATTTACCATTGGAGGAGAAAGAGGGTTTCTTTATTATCAGGGGCAACCGAAATATTGCCGGAAATGCTTTTCCTACAGACACGTTAGCTCTGAATGTGAGTTTATGCAGAAGTGTCGTTTTTGTAAGCAAGCAGGTCATAAAGCTAGTGATTGTGGAGCTAGCCGAACATGTGATATATGCCATAAAGCGGGACACTTTGCTAAGCAGTGCAGCGAATACCAGAAGTGGAAGAAGACCTTTGCCTGGGCTTCTAGTGGTGGGAAGAATCGCGAGGAAGAGCAGAGGTCCACTAGTGGGTCGGGGGGAAGGCTGATGGGACTCCTAAGGTTTGGAGTCTGTCGGGCAAGCTCCCCTATGACCGGGCCAATGATGCTGTGCCCAATGAAACAGCTGGGAGTTCTGGCGTGGTAGGAGCTGCCGAAGCATCGGCTGTGGTTGCGACCGATGCGGCTGGTGTGACCCCCGCTGACTCCGTGGTCGATGCTGTTGAGGGCAGGAAGTCAGGGCATATAGAGGATCCTGGTGCGGTTCCTGGGCCCGCCCGTGAAGAAGAGATGGAGACCGGTGTTCCTGATGAACTTTGCCAAGGTTCCTCTGGGGAGGCGGAGGCAATTAGTAGGGAGGAAGAGTTGGCTGTTGATCTTTTGGCCAACCAGGACCTGTCTTCCCCTATAGGCCCGTTTGGGGACTTGTCCTCTAGTGATGATGACTCTGGGATGTTGGAGGTGGAGGAGGGGAGTGAGGGGAGTATTGAGTGTGCTCAACAGGAGATATTCCCAGTAGAGATTGATGTGCAGCCTAATGTGAAGCGGGCACGGGAAGAAGGGGGGATTCGGGGAGTGAGGCGGAGACTCCCCCCCTTGCTATCTGCTTTTCTGGGGCCTCAGGTGATGAGGTCGCCAGTTCCCCAGGCCCGAGAAGGAGACAAATGAGAGCAGATGATAGAGCGGATATGGAAGCTGACTGTTAAACGTTATGATGGCTTGTCTAATTTATTTTTTGGTGATGGCCTTAACCATCTGTTCTTTGAACGTGAGAGGGATGCGATCAGGATGGAAGAATGCCGTAGTTCTAGATTATCTGACTACTGTCTGTGCGGATATTATATGCCTGCAGGAGTGTGGGTTGGATGGACCGACTGGCATTTCAGAGTGGAGAGGGGGTGTGGCTGTATGGGCACCCTGTTGCCGTACAAGAGCGGAGGGGGTGGGTATTCTAATCAAAAATGATAATGTACAGTTGTGTCCCATGAGATTCTAGTTCCCGGGAGATGCCGGTCTGTGACGCTAGAGTATGCTGGTGAAAGGCTGCGTTTGCTTAATTGTTATGCTCCTGCTGTCAAGAGTGAGCGGAAAGATTTCTTTGAGATTCTTAGGTTGCTGCTGCCTGGTAGAATGGCCACGATTATGACTGGTGACTTTAATTGTTTGAGGAGAAGTGAAGATCGGAGAGGGGCGGGGGTTGGGGGTGTGGATTCCACCTCAAAGCTTCTGAATGATATTATCACGGATGCTAGGTTGAAGGATGCTGCGATTTTGATGCAGGGGAACACACCCTTACATACCTATTTTTCTGATAGCGGGGCAGTTTCATCCCGCATTGATTTTTTTCTTTCTGTCTGAGTTTTTGGGGCTGACTGATTTTACCACGACTGCTGTGTTGTTTTCTGATCATGTGCTGATGTCATGTAAGGTGGAGGTGGGTGCTGGAGTGAAATTTGGTGGTGGGTTATGGAAGCTAAACTGTTCTATTTAAGATGATGAAGATGTATGTAGCAAGTTTGAATCTTATTTTGAGGAGCTGGTACAGGTGAAAAATGAGTATGAGAATATTTTACAGTGGTGGGATTGGATGAAGGGGAGAGTGGCGGTTTTTTTCAAACGGATATGTGTGCAGAAGGCTAAGGAGAGGAGGGAATTGGAGGAGCGGCTGATGCAGAGGTTTCACTTTCTGCACCAGTGTAGGAGGATGGGAGTGGTGGTGGATGAAGAACTTGAAGAGGTTAGGGCTGAAAGAACTGCCATGTTGAAGGAGAAGGGGAAGAAAATAATTTTCAAAGCAAAAATTCAAGACATGGAGGAAGGAGAACGGTGCTCCCGTTTTTTCTTTAAAAAAGTATTTGATGCTAGGAAAGTGATGAGATCTGTTTTTGCTGGAGAGGTGGAGGTGGAGGGAGAAAGAATGATGGAGGAGGTGGTGGGCTTTTATAAAGAACTCTATAGTGGAAAGACTGGTCCGGGAGGAGGAGGTGGCGGAGTATTGTAATGTGGTGGAAGGGTGTTTGGGTGAGGAGGAGGCGGCAGGCTTGATTGATCTAGTGCCAGAGAAGGAGGTGGAATGTGTTCTGAAGAAAATGCCTAAGAATAAGACTCCTGGACGTGACGGCCTTCCTGCAGAGTTGTATGTGAGATTTTGGGCGATTTTTAAAGATCATTTAGTAGAGGAGGTTCTGTATTGAGTCTGGAACTGTGTCCCGCTCCATGAAGGAGGGGGCAATTACGTTAATTTTCAAAAAAGGAGAAAAAAGAGATGTTAAGAACTGGCGCCCCATTACGCTGCTTAATACAGATTATAAATTGTTGGCTAAATTACTGGCAAGTAGGTTGAGTATGGTGGTGGGGAGGCTGGTAGGTGAATGGCAGGCCTGTGCGGTCCCGGGGTGCAGGATCATGGACAACCTAGTCTTGCTGCGGGACTTGTCTTATTATGCCCAGATTAATAACGTTCCTTTGGCCCTTTTGGGGATTGACCTAGAAAAGGCCTATGATAAGGTATTGCATGCTTTTTTGTTTCAAGTCTTGGAGAGAATGGGCTTGCCTAAGCCGCTTTTGAAGGTTTTGAGGGGTCTGTATTCTGGTGTGGTGAGCCAGGTCTTAATTAATGGGAACCTGTCTGATTTTTTCCCAGTTCTCTCGGGGGTTAGGCAGGGGTGCCCTCTCTCTCCTATTTTATTTATATGTGCCATAGAACCAATGCTGAAGCACGTGCAGAGGGACAAGGGGCTGAAGGGGATGTTTATCCCCGGTAGCAATGGGGAATGCGCTAAGTTTGTATGCTACATGGATGACGTTACGTTTACCTGCTCATCAGGGGCAGATGTGAGGAGAGCGGAATTGCAGCTGAGCCTCCTTAGTAGCGTTTCTGGCTTGAGCGTCAACTGGCATAAAAGTCAGGTCTGCGTCATGAGTGGTACATGTAATTTAGAGAATGTCAAAGTTAAAGTGACGGAGAATATCGTTATTTTGGGAACGCATTTTGAGAGAGATCTACAAAATGAAGTTAATGCCGAGAAGGTGATGGCGAAAATCACAAAGAAACTGGATTTTTGGAGATCGAGACGTCTGACGTTGACTGGCAAGACTTTAATTACCAAGGCAGTAGTGCTACCATTGCTTCTATATTTCAGTCAGATTTTTCCACCCGGTGTCAGGTGGGTCCAGAAAGTGACACGCAGCCTCTTTGTCTTTTTTTGGGGCGCAAGGATGGAGAGAGTTGCACGAACCGTGGTTATCAAGAAACAGGAGTTGGGGGGGTATGGTTTCCCGGATGTCCCTACCTTTCTAGGTATGCATTATTGGCTAAGTCATTATAAAACCTTTGTGAGTGGTGGGAAAGTAGCATGTTTGATGCGGTACTTGGCTGGCTGGTCTTTGGAAAGATGGGGTTGGTGTGGAAGGGATTTGTCGAGGCCGGTAGCCTTGGTTCCCCCGTCCTATTCCCGGTTGGAACAGTTCCATAAGGGGCGTGGGTTGGGGGTGTTGGGGGTTGGGGCTTTTGATAAAGTTGGCCTAAAGAAGTGGCTGAATAAGGATAGTTTAGTGACCAATATCAGAGGACTCGGGTCTAGACTGACGGAGCTATGCTGGAAGATGTTTTCTATCGGTGGAGTTACCAATAAGCAGAAAGAAATCGCTTGGATGGCTTTCCAGAGGTGCCTACTGACCAGGACCTTCCTTAGGGCCAGAGATCTGTCCAGGACTGAAGTTTGCCCAAGAGCGGGATGCAGTGGCTTGGAGTCGGTGGAGCACGCCCTTTTTGATTGCTTCTTTGTCCGCAGGGTTAGGAGGAAGCTGGCTCCAATAGTGGATGTTGTTCTTGATATCCAGGATATGGACTTTGTATGTTGGTTTTTTGGGTTGGTGGAGGGAAGTGTGGCTAGGCAGAGGAAGGTGTGGATTTTTATGGCTGTTCTGAGAGAGGTGTTATGGGATGTGAGGTGTTGGGAGGTGAGAGGAAGGAGAGCTGCATCTGAAGAAGATTGTGTCAATTTGTGCTTGGCCAAGTTGTATGTTGTGCTGCTGGTGGATAGGAGGGGAATGGGAGTGGAAGAGGCAGATGAGTTTTGGAAGTGGGGAAGATGGAAGGGTGGGGGTGGGGGGATATGAGGATTGTACTGTATTTACCTTGTATATATTTTATGTGTCTTTTAATATGATATGAAAATGTGAAAATAAGTAAGAGTCTTACCTGTATGATGATCGAAGCGTAGTACTGGAAGGAATCGATGGCTGGTTCTTGATGAGATGGTATTGTACGCTGGAATCTGAAGGAAAAAAATAATAATCTGTTCTTATTAGTTGCCAGGAGGTGGCGCTGTGCTAACCGTCCCCAGTACACAGCGAGGTGGAAAGGGATGGCGGTGTCATATGCAAAACCTGCTGGTGTGGAGGCGGAAGCCTTCTGATCGGAATGGAGAACCATTGGGTCGAAGCTGAAGGGCCGGGTCCCTGGCCTTCTGGCCTGGATTTGGGTGGTGCTTGCTCCGGTCAGTTTTTCGGTAGAGAACACTGGCTCCCCTTTCCCACCGGGGGAGCGGCTAGTATTTCCCGAATATAATTAGGTGGGAGTGAGGGGAGCAATGGGTGAGTCGGTTACACAGGCTCTCCCTAAGCTCTCTGAACTCCAAACCTACCTGGCTGGGGCGGGTGCTGCACTATCTGGGCTGTTGGTCAGGGTTGAGAGAAAAGCCTGTGGTGATTGTGCCCCTGGAGTGGCAGTCCAGGGGTGCCATAGCTTGCACAGTGTCGAAGGGCACTTTTTGAGTGTTGGCACCTTGGTCACTTCACCACACACACTTTTTTCGCACCTGCCTCCTGGGCCGGCCTTTTGGCTAGGACCAGAGGAATTTTTTTATTCCTGGCCGGAGGGCCTGGCCATTGTATTACACAATGGTCAACTTTCACTCTCCCACCTTCCTTCTCCCCACTTTCTTTTTATTTATCCCTTGTGTTGTCACTTTTTTGTTTGGTGTATACACGTTTGTCACAGTGTTTAGTAGGGTGTAGGTCCTCGGGTCTGCCCTGAACGACTGGGAGTGGGTGGATATGGCCTTCTGGCTTAGTTCGCCTGGTCTCATGGGGGTCTCCCTTCGGGGGAGCCCCACCTAGTACTTGGATGGGTCTGTTTCGGCAGACTCACCGAAGAATGGGGTCCGTCTGGTTTCGGCCAGTCAGACCATGTAAGTACCTCTGTCCCTGTCTGGAGCCTAACGCCCCGGGGGATCAGGGTAAGGTCCTTCCTAGTGGAGGATAGCTGTTACACCCGTTGCACATTTTGTGTTTCACTCTTTATGTGTGTGCACTTTTTTTGGCACCGGGGGGAGTTTTTGGGTGTGTTTCACACGCCATGGGCTTTTCAAAAAAAAAAAAAACTTGTTTAGTTCCCTAAGCTCCTGGCTTGAGGTACCGGCAGTATCTCTGAGAATACCACCTTTGAGGTCCTTTTCTTCAATTTAGCTCCTAAGTCCCTGAACTCATTTTTTGGGATGCTCCACCTTCCTCTTACTTTGTTATTAGTACCAACGTGTACCATGACAGCTGTGTCCTCCCCACCCAATAATCTGTCCATCTGATCCGCGATGTGTCGAACCTGAGTGTCAAGTAAAAAACATAAACAACATACTGTTTAGCGATCACGGTCTTTATGGCAGATTACCCTATCTGTCCTTCTAATAACTGAGTGCCCTACCACCAATACCTGCCTAACCTTACCTAACTTTGCCCCCCTCCTTATCGGAGCAGTCATTCTCCTGGCAGCTGCTCCACAACTGCCACCCCTGAGCTGATATCCCCAACATCATGCAACTTGGCATATTTGTTGGGGTGTACCAACTCAGGACTAGCATCCCTAGCACTTTTCCCTCTTCTCCTCCTTCTATCTGTCACCCAGCTACCTACCTACAGTTCATAGACAGTGCCTGTTGTAAAAGATCTCCTGAAGAAGCCGTAAAAGGCGAAACATGTAGAGATAAATCAGATGTGCACTTACTGTTGGTATATTGTGCTGATCTATCTGTGATAATTTTATGTTTTTCAAATATGAACTTTTATCAATAAAATTTCTAATTTTGTAAATCTGTTTATGCGCTTAAAAAGTCCCAAAAAACCTTTCTATATATTCATGTATGCAGAACAAGTTCACGGCCAACGCCCTTCAGACAAAGTTCCACAACTTTGTCTGATGGAAACCAGATAAGTAAAGGCAGGCGTCCCAATACTTTTGGTAATATAGTATGTATATATATATATATATATATATACATATATATATATATATATAAATAAATAAATAAAAGGTACATTTCCTGTGGTTTACATTGGTTCAAGATCTGTACATGTACTAGAATTCAAAATTGAACTACCGTATATACTCGAGTATAAGCCGACCCGAATATAAGCAGAGGCACCTAATTTTACCACCAAAAAATGGGAAAACTTATTGACTCGAGTATAAGCCTAGGGTGTCCATCTGCATGCCTCACTGTGCCTCACTTTGCCTCACTGTGTCCATGTGCATGCCTCACTGTGCCTAACTGTGTCCATGTGCATGCCTCACTCTGCCCATGCCTCACTGTGCCCATGCCTCACTGTGCCCATGACTAGACTGACGTTTAACATGGGAGTCTATGGAAGGGGTGCCCGGCTTTGAAAAATCGGTGCTCCCCGGCCGTAGGTCCCCCGGACAACAAACTTTGCACACTTGTAGAGGAAGAGTGAGGCTACATGTGTGCCAAGGCTGGTACCGGGTCCCCAAAGTCCGAGAGATAAGGCGCAAAAAGGTGACTCGAGTATAAGCCGAGGGGGGCATTTTCAGCACAAAAAAAAATGTGCTGAAAAACTCGGCTTATACTCGAGTATATACGGTACTTATTGCTCACAAAATAGATCTGAAAAAATCTGTGTGGATTTAAAATAGTAATTAAAATAGTTACAGAGATTTAATTTTGGCCCAAAATAACAATAGTTATTATTCAAAATCAATTTTTACTGCTTGTAAAAAAATTACCCAGATTCCTGTTTTCCTTTCATCTGCTATAATGCAGTGAAACTGCAGTAATTATTTCAGGTGGGGATCTGTAATCCTTTCAAAGAAACCAAACAGCTTATAGGAAACCATCCTAACTTTCACTTCTAGAGAAATTGAAAGCAAAAAACAGATTAGGGTCAACGTTAGCTTACTTTTACTTTGCCCATTAAAAAAATAGTAAGATCTGGCAAGTTCAGCATGTGTAACAATTTATTTTTCTTAAATACACTCTGATTAAAACATTTTGCATGTAACAAAAAATAAATGCATGTAAAAGAAACCTGTCCTAATAGAAACTAACCGCTATTATGTACTGGTTTAAAAAGCATAGCATCCTCATGACTTTGATCCTAAGCCTCGGTTCACACAGGGGCGGCGCGACGCAGCCCGACTCCTGGGGGCGACCTCGGCGGCGCGATCTCAAGACGACTTGAGACGCCCGCCGAGGCGATTTGCATAAAGACTTCTGTATAGAAGTCTATGCAGGTCGCCTTGGGTCGCCCCCCAAAGTAGTACAGGAACCTTTTTCTAAGTCGGAGCGACTCAGGTCGCTCCTATTAGAATGGTTCCATAGGACAGACTGGGAGGCAAACTGGGCGCGACTCCTCAGACCTGAGGAGTCGCCCCTGTGTGAACCGAGTCTGTGAGACACTGATCCAGAACAAGTATGAAATATTATTTATTTAGGTCTTTTAAAGAATCTGTAAATTACAATGACATTAAAAAACTCTGTACTTGAATGCCCATTCATAATTGTGTGCTGCAGCCCCAAAATAAACGCTTACATGGCAAAACACATGCTCTACGGGCAGTGCATTGTGAATGGCATCCCAACACACTGTACAGTAGGGCATAACACACCACAGAGCACCTCAAAGCACATACTCTGTGTTGTGGTGTGCTGCATTGTTAAAAAAAAGGGGCATGTATGCTTTTTCATCTGTTGTGGTATGCTGACAACCCATTCATAATGTACGGGCTGCCCTAATGCAATGCACATTTATTTATGCCCTGCATAGTGGGGTGTTAGATTTGCATACAGAACATTGCCAGTTTAAACTGGTTGCAAACCTCTGAAATTAAAAATGAACAAAGCATATCCTTCTATAGTGTGTACTTGCATAAATCCAAAGTACTTAGTGTGATTTCTGGATTTACTGTCCTTCCTCTGCTATCTACATGAGTCACTTGTGATCATTGGGGTGCATGCATCCTGCCTGGGATTACATGTGAGAACCCCAGTGGAGGTCCCCATGATTAGCTGGGAGTAGGCAGCCCTCTAAAGTAAGCCATTTACAAGACTTGATTTGTTAGGCCCCATGCACACGAGACGCTGTTATTTGCTGTTGAACGCGCGTTCAGAGGCAGTTGGACGCTTTTTTCAACTGCTCCTGAACCCATTCAATGTTATCCTATGTGTCCATGCACACACTCACGTTTTTTGGCGTTTACAAGCAGTTGCGTTTAACCTCGTTTTTCCAGAAGCAAAAAAATGGGTTCAGACGCAAAAGTTTTCCACGTTTCAGACGCTAAACGCCGCTAAACGCCGCTAAACGCGGCTAAACGCGGTACCGGCGTTTTGCCGCGTTTGCGTTTATAAGCGTTTTTAAAGGTGACCTATTTTTAACATTAGAAATCTCAAAAATGATGGCAAATGATGAAAAACTATTAAAAAATATAAAAGAAAACTGTAATTGCTTGCATTGCATTGTGGACAATCCACAACTTGTGGCAGGTAACGTGGCAAGTGGACAATCAACAACTTGTGTCAGGTGATGTGGCCAGGTGACGTGGCCAGGTGACGTGGCCAGTGGACAATCCACAACTTGTGGCAGGTGACGTGGCAGGTGACGTGGCCAGTGGACAATCCACAACTTGTGGCAGGTGACGTGGCCATGTGACGTGGCAGGTGGACAATCCACAACTTGTGGCAGGTGACGTGGCCAGTTGACGTGGCAGGTGACGTGGCCAGTTGACGTGGCCAGTGGACAATCCACAACTTGTGGCAGGTGACGTGGCCAGTGGACAATCCACAACTTATGGCAGGTGACGTGGCCAGGTGACGTGGCCAGTGGACAATCCACAACTTGTGGCAGGTGACATGGCCAGGTGACGTGGCAGGTGACGTGGCACGTGGACAATTCACAACTTGTGGCAGGTAACGTGGCCAGGTGACGTGGAAGGTAACATGGCCAGGTGACGTGGCCAGGTGACGTGGCAAGTGGACAATCCACAGCTTGTGGCAGGTGACGTGGCCAGGTGACGTGGCAAGTGGACAATCCACAACTTGTGGCAGGTGACGTGGCCAGGTGACGTGGCCAGGTGACGTGGCAAGTGGACAATCTACAACTTGTGGCAGGTGATGTGGCAAGTGATACGCTAAATACAAGTACACTGCTGCTCTCTCAGCTGCTGCTACTCACTCTGGTCTCACAGACTGGCTGAAATGGTTAAAATTTACTGTTTTTTGAGCTTAGGGAGGGTCTATGATGAAACGCTTATAAACGCAAACGCGGCAAAGCACCGCTAAACGCCGCTAAACGCGGCCGCAAACGCTGCAAAACGCGCGTTTATAAACGCCGGTTTCAGCGTTTAAAAACGTGTGTTCAGCAGAGTTTGCACCTGCGTCTCGTGTGCATGGGGCCTTAGGGTTATACTGTTTTGGGTCCTTCACTTCAACATGCACTATATTGTCAAAAGTATTGGGACATCAGCCTCTACACGCACATTAACTTTAACAGCATCCCAGTCTTAGCCCATAGGGTTCAATATTGAATTGGCCCACCCTTTGCAGCTATACCAGCTTCAACTCTTCTGGGAAGGCTGTTCACAAGGTTTAGGAGTGTGTCTATGGGAATATTTGACCATTTTTCCAGAAGCGCAATTGTGAGGTACGGCACTGATGTTGGACAAGAAGGCCTGGCCTTGCAGTCTCCACTCTAATTCCCAAAGGTGTTCTGTCGGGTTGAGGTAAGGACTCTGTGCAGGCCAGTCAAGTTCCTCCACCCCAAACTCGCTCATCCATGTCTTTGTGCAAATCATTTGATGGAGGGGGGATTATTGTGTGGGGTTGTTTTTCAGGGGTTGGACTTGGCCCCTTAGTTCCAGTGAAGAGAACCTTTAAGGCGTTAGCATACCGAGACATTTTGGACAATTTCATGCTCCCATTTTTGTAAGAACAGTTTGGGGATGGTACCCTTCTGTTCCAACATGACTGCGCCCTAGTGCACAAAGAAGGTCCATAAAGACATGGATGAGCAAGTTTGGGGTGGAGGAACTTGACTGGCCTGCACAACAGATAGAACACCTTTGGGATGAATTAGAGCAGAGACTGCATGTCAGGCCTTCTCGTCCACATCAGTGCTTGGCCTCACAAATGCGCTTCTGGAAGAATGGTAAAACATTCCCATAGACTAAAGCCTCGTACACACGGGCGGGTATCTCGTTGGGAAAAAAAACGTTGGTTTTCCCGACGAGATTCCCAGCAAGCTTGCCTTGCTCGCCGAGTGTACACACGGCCATTCAAAAGAACCGCCGTTCTTTTGAATGGCAAGAACGCGGTTACGTCATCGACTGTGCTCGTCACATTCAATGCCGTTGCCGCCATCTTGCTACACCCTTCACTACCCTTGTATGCTACTGCGCATGCGTCAAAGTCTTTTCGAGCATGCGCGGGTTTACCATGGACAGGTAAGCATACACACTCATGGTTTTCTCGTCGGGAAACAGGCCGACGAGAATCCCGACGCGAAAATAGAGGGCAGGTTCTCAATTTTTCTCGTTGAGATTCCCGGCAGTTTTCCAGATGAGAAACCATACACACGACCGGTTTTCTTGGCAAAAAGCTCTCCCAGCAGTTTTCTTGCCGAGAAAACTGGTCTTGTGTACGAGGCTACACTCCTAAATCTTGTGAAAAGCCTTCCCAGAAGAGTTAAAGCTGTTATAGCTGCAAAGGGTGGGCCAACTCAATACTGAACCATACGGACTAAGACTGGGATGCCATTAAAGTTAATGTTGCATGTAAAGGCAAGTGTCCCAATACTTTTGACAATACAGTGTGTGTGCATATATATGTATATACACAAGATATATATATATATATATATATATATATATATATGTGTAGCGGGGTGTTAAATGTAAGGGAAGTGTCTGAGTGATAACCAGGCTCAGACACATTAAATTGATAGGTTTCATGGACCATTTTTGTTCTCAGGGGTTTATGCTGTTGATGTGTGACCTGTGGCCGGTGGGTGGCGCTGCCATTCTGGGCCAGGGTTGAACCGCGAGCGCAGTGCTGTGTCTTTTGTGTCCCCTCTTGGCAACTGTACAGTGGGGCGGGGAACCTGCTGTGCATGCGGAAAAGGGTATAAAAGGGGCAGACATCTTCTGAGAGAGGTCGTCCACGCCCAGGCACCTTCAGCCTGGATGTGTGTGGGTCGTCCACGCCCAGGCACCTTCGGCCTGGGTGTGTGTGTGTGTGAGTCATCTCCGGGTGCCCTAGGCCCTGAGGCCTTGTTCCGGTTCCACCTCAGGTACCTTTAGCCTGGGGTGAGGTACTATCTCACCATTTCTGTCCGCATGGGCACGGAGGCCTAGGAGTTGCAGTAACGGCCCGGAGCCCAGCAGCCTTCGGCTGGGGTCCACAAGGGATCGAGGAGTCCAGGGTGCCGCCGTGCGAGGGAACCCGCACCCTAAGAGAAGGGAGGATCTGTTCCGAAGGACCGGTGCTGTGGACACGGTGAAGGAAGAGGTCTGTTGACTCTCTGGGGGGACGTTTTCTCCCTGAAAGGGGCTATGTCCTAGGAAGGAACCAAGGTTCGCCAGGTCAGTGGCAGTGACCTTATTCACAGGGTCTGTGGCAGAGACCATGCGCCAAAACTGTTTGAGAAACTTGAACAGTCAGAAGAGTTTGAGCTACGTTTGTGCCTGGACCTCCTCCACACCTTAAAGCTGTCCTGTGTCTTTGCTCCAACCTTTCTTCTATCCAAGAGACTATGTGTTGTGTAAGTGAAAAATAAATATTGAGTTGGACTTTCAGCTGGTGTTGACATTTACGTTCCTGGGGAAGTCAAGGACTTGCATCTACACACTGTAGAGGTGGGAATCATTCTCAGGAGGACTTTAGACTCTGGCTGCAGACAAGGCCCAAAATCAACACCGCCTAACCTCTTAACACAAGAGGGTACGGGCTTGTGGTGCGGTGTGTCCCTTTTTCCTCAGAGGAGCCGAAGCAGACAGGTAAAGGGGGGTCTCTGCGCTACATATATATATATATATATATATATATATATATATATATACATATACACACACAGTATATATATATATATATATATATATACTGTATATATATATATATATATATATATATATATATATATATATACATATATACACACACACACACACACATTTTTAGAAAAAATAAGCGTGTTAAAAAGTAGGAAAAAATGCCTTTAGAGTCACATTTTTATACCAATAATAAGTTATATGTTAACTGTTAAATCTTTTACCAGAGGCATGAGTAACATTTTGTGCAATTGCAACTCAAGTAGCTTGGAGTCTCCTATCCTGATCCATCTTAATACTGTTATACACAACTTGGCATGTTACCAAAAGGTATTTGTGCTTCTATACATATAAATAGACTTTCACCAATGATGACTTGGCATCAGCTGTACAGGACAAAGTGCCAGTAATCTGTTCTTAAACAGATAGACGGGAAATGCCACGAAGCCCTAGTCGCACAAGGTCTTGTACATTATCAGAATGGTTAAAGACAGAGTAAGCGGACTTATTCATGGACTAGGATGACATACTGTGTGGGAGGTTCTGAGCTGACACGCTGTGTGTAATCACTTCTAGTAAGCTGAGTGCAATGCTGGGCACTGCTGCTTATATCTGAACAGCCTGATATTGAATTCGCTAGGGCAAGAATTAAAGTGCACGTGTCACTTTGTTCAACTGATAAAACCATGTTTATAGATGGAAAATGTTGCTCATTTATAGGACCTGCTTGTAAACTCATTGTTGCAAGAAACCTAGACATTTAGCAGTATGCAAATATGGACTTTTCAGAAAGTCGTCACTGAAGATCATCCTACAATACCATAAGGGACCATGAGGGACCATGTGGGACCACACCAACCTTCGAAAAGGAGCTGAAGATATAATCAAACATCTCACGCATTGGTTCTTCTTGGGTGAAAGCCAAAGAGATCTTATGCCGCGTACACACGGTCGGAAATTCCAACAAGAAAAGTCAGATGTGAGCTTTTTTTCGGAAATTCCGACCGTGTGTAGGCTCCATCTGACTTTTTCTGTCGGAATTTCCGACAGCAAAAATTTGAGAGCTGGTTTTCAAATTTTCAGACGTAAAAAATTCTAATCGGAAATTCCGATCGTCTGTAGCAATTCTGACGCGCAAAATTCACACGCATTCTCGGAAACAATTTGACACATGCTCGGTAGCTTTGAACTTAATTTTCTTGGCTCGTCGTAGTGTTGTACGTCACCACATTCTTGGCGGTCGAAAGTTCAGAGAACTTTTGTGTGACCGTGTGTATGCAAGCCAAGCTTGAGCGGAATTCCGTCGGAAAAACCATCCAAGGTTTTTCCGATGGAAAATCCGATCGTGTGTACGCGGCATCAGAGGCAAAATTCAACCAAGCCATTTGACCTTCCCACTGAGAAAGCTCAGTCTGCCTTAGGTAGCTCCTACACACAAATAAATGTTCCCTAACGCTAGGTTCACATCTTAGCATTTGTGCGGCCCACCTTTGCACGGGCACAGTAGACTATTCAAATGAATGGGATGCAGTGTTTGAGTTTTCCACATGCACCTTTTTCAAAACACGGTCCAAAGTGAAATTGCATGGTAATTTTGACCATGTGACTTCCCTGCGGTTCCTGCACCCACAAATGCGCTGTATTTTAACATGCATAGGGGTGCCATTCAGAATGAATGGCAGCCCTGCGCATTTTCTCAAGCAGCGCATTTTCACTACGGGTGGTTTGCTGGTGCGGGAATCGATTCATTTTGACCATGCGATATCCCTGCGGTCCCTGCACCCGCCAACACGTTGCATTTTACATGCGCGGGGGTGCCATTCAAAATGAATGAATCGCTGTGGTTCCCGCACCAGCAGCCACACGCTTGGGTGTGAACCTGGCCTTAATCGCCATGCTTGGGTGAATGTTCTCTGAAATGTGCAGGCACCTTAATGTGGAACTGTGGGTCAAATCAAAAGTTACATATATGATGTAGTCTGTCAGTAGAATTACAGTAATATAGTAGTCTTTGATACGACACGACATTCATCCGACTTTCATCCTACTTTGCTCTGCGACATCAGTCCTACATTGATCCTACATTGGTCCGACATCCATCCGACATTCATGAACAGGATACTACTTTGATCCGACTTTGTGCTAGTCTGACTTGTCCTTTGACCAATCAAAACAATCCCAGGGTGAGATAAATTCCTTTTACTGCTGCTGTAATCACCATGTCGGATGTCAAATGTCGGATGGTTAGGACAAGGATCCTACTTTGATCCGACTTCAATGATATTCAATGGGCTGAAGTAGGACCAAAGTCGGACCAAAGTAGTACAGGGAGCATTTTCAAAGTCGGACTGACTTGTGTCGGACCAGTTAAGACAGCTCTCATAGGGAAACATTGATTTTCACACGTCATGCGACATGAGCTCCCAATGTCGGAGCGTTTGTCGGACAAGTGTGAACCAGGCCTGAATCCTCTTCTAACATTTGTGTAAAGCCTGTTTATGCTGCCATTATATCTGTTATATTTTAACCACTTAAGCCCCGGACCATTTGGTAGCTAAAGGACCAGAGGTGAATTCAGAATTTTGCACTGCGCTGCTTTAACTGTAAATTGTGTGGACATGCAATGTTGTACCCAAACGAAATTTGCGTCCTTTTCTTCCCACAAATAGAGCTTTCTTTTAATGGTATTTGATTGCCTCTGCGATTTTTATTTTTTGCGATATAAACGGAAAAAGACCGAAAATTTTGAAAAAAAATGATATTTTCTACTTTTTGTTATAAGGAAAATCGAATAAACTCAATTTTAGTCATACATTTAGGCCAAAATGTATTCAGCCACATGTCTTTAGTAAAAAAAATGTCAATAAGCGTATATTTATTGGTTTGCGCAAAAGTTATAGCGTTTACAAACTAGGGTACATTTTCTGGAATTTACACAGCTTTAAATTTATGACTGCCTATCTCATTTCTTGAGGTGCTAAAATGGCAGGGCAGTACAAAACCCCCCCAAATGACCCCATTTTGGAAAGTAGACACCCCAAGGAAATTGCTGAGAGGCATGTTGAGCCCATTGAATATTTTTTTTTTGTCCCAAGTGATTGAATAATGACAAAAAAAAAAAAAATACAAAAAGTTGTCACTAAATGATATATTGCTCACACATGTCATGGTTATATGTGGAATTGCACCCAAAAATACATTCTGCTGCTTCTCCTGAGTATGGGGATACCACATGTGTGGGACTTTTTAGGAGCCTAGCCACGTACGGGACCCCGGAAACCAAGCACCGCCTTCAGGATTTCTAAGGGCGCAAATTTTTGATTTCACTCCTCACTACCTATCACAGTTTTGAAGGCCATAAAATGCCAAAATAGCACAAAACCCCCCCAAATGACCCCATTTTAGAAAGTAGACACCCCAAGGAAATTGCTGAGAGGCCTGTTGAGCCCATTGAATATTTTTTTTTTGTCCCAAGTGATTGAATAATGACAAAAAAAAAAAAAAATTACAAAAAGTTGTCACTAAATGATATATTGCTCACACAGGCCATGGTTATATGTGGAATTGCACCCCAAAATACATTTTTCTGCTTCTCCTGAGTACGGGGATACCACATGTGTGGGACTTTTTAGGAGCCTAGCCACGTACGGGACCCCGAAAACCAAGCACCGCCTTCAGGATTTCTAGGCACAAATTTTTGATTTGACTCCTCACTACCTATCACAGTTTCGAAGGCCATAAAATGCCAAAATAGCACAAAACCCCCCCAAATGACCCCATTTTGGAAAGTAGACACCCCAAGCTGTTTGCTGAGAGGCATGGTGAGTATTTTACAGCTCTCATTTGTTTTTGAAAATTAAGAAAGAAAAACATTTTTTTTTCTTTTTTTTTTTAAATTTTCAAAACTTTGTGACAAAAAGCGAGATCTGCAAAATACTCACAATACCTCTCAGCAGGGTTTTGTGCCATCTGGGCATTCCATGGCCTCCGAAACTGTGATAGGCAGTGAGAAGTGAAATCAAAAATTTACACCCTTAGAAAGCCTGAAGGCGGTGATTGGTTTTTGGGGTCCCGTACGCGGCTAGGCTCCCAAAAAGTCTCACACATGTGGTATCCCCGTACTCAGGAGAAGCAACAGAATGTATTTTGGGGTGTAATTCCACATATGCCCATGGCATGTTTGAGCAATATATCATTTAGTGACAACTTTGTGCAAAAAAAAAAAAATTGTATTTTTTCCGCAACTTGTGTCAACATATAAAATATTCCATGGACTCGACATGCCTCTCAGTATATAGCTTGGGGTGTCTACTTTCCAAAATGGGGTCATTTGGGGGGGTTTTGAACTGTTCTGGCATTTTATACACAACATTAGGAAGCTTACATCCACTCTTCTAACCACTTGAAGACAAAGCCCTTTTTGACACTTTTTGTTTACATGAAAACATATTTTTTTTGCAAGAAAATTATGTTGAACCCCCAAACATTATATATATTTTTAAAGCAAAGGCCCTACAGAATAAAATGGTGGGTGTTGCATATTTTTTTTCTACACAGTATTTGCGCAGCGATTTTTCAAACGCATTTTTTGGGGAAAAAATACACTTTTTTAATTTTAATGCACTAAAACACACTATATTGCCCAAATGTTTGATGAAATAAAAAAGATGATCTTAGGCCGAGTACATAGATACCAAACACGACATGCTTTAAAATTTCGCACAAACGCGCATTGGCGACAAACTACATACATTTTTAAAAGCCTTTAAAAGCCTTTACAGGTTACCCCGTTAGATTTACAGAGGAGGTCTACTGCTAAAATTACTGCACTAGATCTGACCTTCGCGGTGATACCTCACATGCATGGTGCAATTGCTGTTTACATATGACGCCAGACCGACGCTTGCATTCGCCTTTGGGCAAGAGCAGGGCAGGACAGGGGTGCTTTTTTTTTTTCTTTTTTTTTCTTATTAATTTTGCTTTTTTATTTTATTTTTAAATTGTTCCTTCCATATTTTATTTTTTTTAATCATTTTTATTGTTATCTCAGGGAATGTAAATATCCCCTATGATAGCAATAGGTAGTGACAGGTACTCTTTTTTTGAAAAAACTGGGGTCTAGACCCTAGATCTTTCCTCTGCCCTCAAAGCATCTGACCACACCAAGATCGGTGTGATAAAATGCTTTCCCAATTTCCCAATGGCGCTTTTTATACCTGGGGGAGGGACATTCCCTCCCACTGCTTGTAAAAGCAGTCCAGAGGCTAATTAGCCACTAGGATTGCTTTTACATGAAAGCCGGCCGCTGGCTGAAAAGAATTATACCAAGATGATACCTAAACCCGCAGGCATCAATCTGGTATAACCATTCAAAGTCCAGCAACATACCAGTACGTTGCTGGTCCTTGTTGGACATGCATTGTAATCTTTTTTTTTCATGCAGCCAGGTGGCTGAATGAAAAAAGAGATTGATCAGTGGGTATGCCCACCATTAGAATACCGCCCTTCATCCACCCACTTCTAATGATGGGCATACATGCACCATTTATATATGCCGAAGCATGGGGGCATCCTCCCGCAAAAAAGTTATGCCGCACACACATGGTCGGACTTTTCCACGGGCAAGCCTCCGTCGGAATTTCGACCATATGTACACGGCATTAGGAGCAAAATCACTCCTCTGCCCCTGCTGCCCCAATGCTTCGGCATGCTTTTTTTTTTAACTGTGGTGGTGAAATCACCTCCTACAGCACTGGAGTCGCAGGGATCAGGCCTGTCTCTGCGAACGCTGCAGTTATGTGTGTTGTGTTTTGTAAGTGACAGTGATCGATCGATACTGCACTTGGGTGGCCTAGGCTGGACGGAGGGGCAAAACGCAGGTGCTAGCAGGTATCTGGGCTGATCCCACTAACACTGCGTTTTTGGGAACCCTAAACTGCTGGGGACGCTAGTATAGATCTGATCAGATCAGATATTGATCTGTTCAGATACTATACCACTAAGGGAGGTGTATGCTTCACGCGTGGGTGTTAGCGTTACTGGCACTAACCTGACGCTGCCTGGGGTGTGACGCAGACCCTTTCTGACGCTAAAACCTAATTGATATCACCCGCCGGGCGATCAGGGGGTTAAACCTTTATTGGGTTATATACGGCAGGTGCCCTGACACTATAAAAAGCAAACTAACTAACCAGCGTCACCCGTAACACTTATATGATGATCACTGGTGAAAGGGTTAACTAGGGGCAATTAGGGGGTTAAAACCTTTATTAGATAATATATGGGGGTACCTGACGCTATAAAAACCTGCGGCGAACCTAAAAAAAATTACTGGCTACCGATCTACATCACCGATGCTAAGACAGCGATCAGAAAAATGATCGCTTAGCGACAGTGGTGATAGGGGGTGAAAGGGTTACCTGGGGGGCGATCAAGGGGGTTAAACCTTTATTAGATAATTTATGGGGGTACCTGACGCTATAAAAACCTGCAGCGAACCTAAAAAAATTACTGGCTACCGATCTGCATCACCGACGCTAAGACAGCGATCAGAAAAATGATCGCTTAGCGACAGTGGTGATAGGGGGTGAAAGGGTTACCTGGGGGGCGATCAAGGGGGTTAAACCTTTATTAGATAATTTATGGGGGTACCTGACGCTATAAGAACCTGCGGCGAACCTAAAAAAAAAATACTGGCTACTGATCTGCATCACCGACGCTAAGACAGCGATCAGAAAAATGATCGCTTAGCGACAGTGGTGATAGGGGGTGAAAGGGTTACCTGGGGGGTGATCAAGGGGGTTAAACCTTTATTAGATAATTTATGGGGGTACCTGACGCTATAAAAACCTGCGGCGAACCTAAAAAAAATTACTGGCTACCGATCTGCATCACCGACGCTAAGACAGCGATCAGAAAAATGATCGCTTAGCGACAGTGGTGATAGGGGGGTGAAAGGGTTACCTGGGGGGCGATCAAGGGGGTTAAACCTTTATTAGATCATTTATGGGGGTACCTGACGCTATAAAAACCTGCGGCGAACCTAAAAAAAATATACTGGCTACCGATCTGCATCACCGACGCTAAGACATCGATCAGAAAAATGATCGCTTAGCGACAGTGGTGATAGGGGGTGAAAGGGTTACCTGGGGGGCGATCAAGGGGGTTAAACCTTTATTAGATAATTTATGGGGGTACCTGACGCTATAAAAACCTGCGGCGAACCTAAAAAATATTACTGGCTACCGATCTGCATCACCGACGCTAAGACAGCGATCAGAAAATTTATCACTTAGCGACGGCGGTGCTAGGGGGTGAAAGGGTTATCTGGGGGGTGATCAAGGGGTTAAACCTTTATTAGGGGGGGGTTAGGGGGCTACACTGGACCTAAAACTAAACTGTAGTGACACTTTTACAGTCACAAATGTCACTGATTGCAGTGATCAGTAAATAAATGGTCACTGCAATCAGTGACACTGTGACTGGGGGCTGGGGGGTGATCTGGGGGGGCGATTTATGTGCCTGTGTGTGCTGGTGTTAGTGTAGTGTTTGTGCACTAACCTTGATGTCTTCTCTTGTACGGCGCTCGGTATATGTGAGCGCCGCACAAGAGATGACATCACTTCCTCCTGCTTCCTCTGCCTGTGTGTACATTACACAGACAGAGGGGGCATTTCCATTCGCCGGGAGCGATCGCTGGGGGGTGGGCGGAATCGAACGGCCGTCCCCTCATGTCGGATCGCTCCCCAACGAATACCGACCGCTCACTGTACAGAAGGGGGGTCCGATTGGACCCCCCAACTGTACAAAGGCAATCACGTACACTCTACGTGATTGTGCCTGTCGGTGCCATTGTGCCGACGTATATATACAGTGAGCGGTCGTTAAGTGGTTAACAGATTACGCTGTCCAGCAAAAGTGTCAGTTCGAAGGTTGAGAGAATCTATTTAACACTGACAGGGGTACTTCTAATAGTCAGCTTTTATTCATTTATGTAAAGGATTCATCCCAAAAGCAAAAAAAAAAAAAACCTGCTGTAACCGCTTAAAAAGTATTAGCTGGAGTTAGGCCTTAGGCCTTATGTACACTGCTGCTGGTAAACGGACGTTTATGCCGCGTACACACGATCGTGATTCACAGCGGTGAAAACACCGCCGTGAATCACGACAGGAAAAACGAGGGAACGGCTTGTTTCCCCACACACGGCCGTTTTTCCCGTCATTTTTCCTCTAGATGAGAAAAACGACCGTGTGTAGGCTCCGCGGCAGTGTTTCCCTATGGGAAAACTGCCGCGGAAAAAAATTACAGGAATCACGACGAGAAAAATTAGAGCATGTTCTAATTTTTCTCGTCATGATTAATGCCGTTTTTCCCGTCGGGAAAAACGGCAAAAAGCCCACAGACGATCGTTTTTCTCGTCCAAAGGATTTTTTTTTATTTTTCCAGACTGGAAAAATGATCGTGTGTACGCGGCATAAGGAGCAGTTGGGCATTTTTTTCAACTGCTCTTGAACTCTCCTCTGTTATCTTATCAGTACATGTACACAGGGTCATCTACAGTCGTTTCTAGGCAGATGTGTTTAGAGGCTTTTTCTTGAACCCAAAAAAATGCGTTCAGAAGCTATGTTTAGAGACAGTTGAAGCGTCAAATGCGGCTAAACGAGGCAACTCGCGTTAACAGCATTTCGTTTACAGACGTTTTTAACAAAAAAAAATGTAGCGGGTATATGCTTTCTATTTTTTTTAATCTGGTGGGGAAAACTGTGATGTATGGTTCCCTGGGGCCCACCAGGTGGCGCTGTCACTCTGGGCCCGGGGTTGAGTCATCGTTGCGGTGGCGTACCTCTTTTGGTCTCTCTCAGCGGTTGTATGGTGGGGCGGGGAACCCGCCGTGCTTGCTGGGAGGGGGTATAAAGGGGGCGGCCATTCTTGGTGGAGAGGGTCGAGCCCGGGCACCTTCAGCCTGAGGGCGGTGGTTCGTGTCGGTTCCCTAGGTGGGTCTAGGCCTAGAGGACGTTCGGAGGTCGTGTTCCATCCCAGGCACCTTTAGCCTGGGGTGAGGTACTCGGGAGGAGGTCTGGAGCTCAGTGCCCACCACTGAGTTCCGCGAGGGAAGGAGGTCCTAGGGAACCCAGGGATTGGGTACCCGAATCCGGAAGGCGTAATGGACCGGTGGGAGATACTTACTTGAAGACCCGGTGCAGCATATTGCCAGTGACAGGTGAGCCTCCCATCGGAGACCGCCTGGAAGGAAATTCCCCCTCGCTCGGAGACCGCAATCCACTTTCAGGAAGGAAAGTGGAGAGTTCATTGTGTCTGGGCCTACTCGCATCCACACCTCCTTTTCTGTTCTGTTCTACAAAGGAGTCTAACTGATTGTGTTCATTCAAGGAGAATAAAGGAGTGTTGGACTTTAATGGTGTGGGGCTCATTTTCTGGCAGACATAGTTCAAGGTAACTCCAGGTGCAGAACACTGACCCGAAGGTAAAACAAGAACTTTGCTTCAACCACACAAACATCTGCAGGGAAGGCTTGGCGTGGTGATCCCGCTCTCTCTCCTCTAAAGTACCCCTAGACAAGAGACAGACGAGCTGATACAAGAGAGGGGAGAGAGGAGGCCGCTATGAAAATAAAATAATTTCCAAATGCTTCTAGACGCAAACGCGGCTAACTGCGGCTAAATGCGGCATGTAAACACGGCTAAACGGCAGTTTTTAGACACTGGTTTCTAGCTGTCAAGTTAAATCGTTCAGGAGAGGTTGAACAACGTCCCGTGTACATGAAGCCTAATGCCGCGTACACACGATCATTATTCACGGCGGTTTAAAAACCGCCGTGAATAATGACATTTTAAACGAGGGAACAGCTTGTTCCCCACACACGGTCATCTTTCTCGTAATTTTTTTAAAATGACGAGAAAAACGATCGTCTATGGGCTCCGCGGCAGTGTTTCCCTATGGGAAACACTGCCGCGGAAGAAATGTCAGGAAAAACGACGAGAAAAATTAGAACATGTTCTCATTTTTCTCATCGTGATTAATGCCGTTTTTCCCGTCGGGAAAAATGGCAAAGAGCCCACAGACGATCGTTTTTCTCGTCCAAAGGAAAAAATTTCATTTTTCCCGACGGGAAAAATGATCGTGTGTACGCGGCATTAGGATTCATGTATACGGGACGTTTTTACAACTGCTCCTAAATGATTAGTGATGAAAGTTTGTGGTGTAGCGCTAGAACAAAAGAAAAAATTTTAATAGATGAAGCTGTTCATATGTGACACTCTAATGCATGGAGATGGGAGATTGAATCCAGTCCCAGTGATCCAGGGGGAAGAGAGGTGATCAAGTAATGAAGAAGCCACCACCAACACCCAAACACACTGACTCTTACCATCTGTACATATAAAATGCACATGTAGCAGATGGTATCAAATGGAACTCTCACTTCCCAAGGTAATTATTAGGCTTGTGCAATTCGTTTCGTAACGAATTGAAATTCGTCCGAATTTAGCAACTTTCGGACATTCGGAAGCATTCGAATTTCCGAACAAAGCAATTACGAATAAGACCGAATCCGAAATAAATTATACCGCAAATAGCAAATGCCCGAATGTCTTCGGCATAATTCGTTATGAAAAAGTTACGAATGTACGAATCCATACGAAGCACAATAACACTCACTCTGCTCTGCTCTCTGCTTCTCCCACACCGTGCTGAACTCCCTCTCAAAATGGTGTACAGGGGCGGAGGTTATAGCCACATGTAAAAAACGAAAGTAAAATACGAGATTTCGAATCCATTCGAAGCACAATAACACTCACTCTGCTCTGCTCTCTGCTTCTCCCTCACCGTGCTGAACCCTCTCAAAATGGTGTACAGGGGCGGAGCCTATAGCCGCATGTTAAAAACGAAAGTAAAATACGAGATTTCGAATCGTTACAAATAACCGCAATGTATTTAGAAAAGTACAAATCCATTCGAAGCACATTAGGCATAATAGGCAGCGTCGTTGTGAGAGAGACACGGAAAATTACGAATCAACGAACCCAAAAAAAGTTACGAAAGTAGGAGTTGTGTCCAGAATCAACGAAAAACAACGTACTCTACCGAAAGTACGAACCCAAAAAAAGTTACGAAAGTAGGAGTTGTGTCCAGAATCAACGAAAAACAACGTACTCTACCGAAAGTACGAATTATAAAGCAACAAAAAATTCAACGAAAAATGTCGCTTGCAAAAATACGAATGAGTCCGAACACGAAAAATCCCGTCTAGCAAAATTACGAATGATTACGAATCAACAGGACCGGAAAGAAACGAACCGAAACGGAACGAATTTTTCCGTTGTGCACAAGTCTAGTAATTATGACTCCAAAAAGAATTCCTACAGATCCTCCTTCTATGGACTTAATCAATCAGAACATGCTTGGAAATCAGCAGAAAGTGAAAAACCTCAGTGGCTCCAAAGGCATGAAAAGAGACAAGGCTCATTGCACAAACATCCCAAAAAGCATCAATTTATTTTCTTAAAAAGAGTATGAATGCACTCACATGTAAATCAAATAAAATACGCATGAAGTAAGGAAAGCGACCAGCGCTTCATACCAATAAGCTGGCGCTCTACCGTCCAGACATCCAGCAGCTATGCAGCATTAGCCTTCCTCCACTTGGCCCGACGTTTCTCCACCAACGTGTGTCATCAGGGGCGTCAGACGGTAAGAGTCAGTGTGTTTGGGTGTTGGTGGTGGCTTCTTCATTACTTGATCACCTCTCTTCCCCCTGGGTCTCTGGGACTGGATTCAATCTCCCATCTCCATACATTGGAGTGTTACATATGAACTGCTTCATCTATTTGTATTTTTTATTTTGTTCTAGCGCTACACCACAAACTTTCATTGCTGTTCATTGTACCCAACAATATCGTGTTAGCTGCTGTTTTTATTTGTTATTTTCCTTTTTTTAATTTAGCGCAACAAGCATTCTATTCCTAAATGATTAGTAACCCACGTTTAAAACGTCCGTTTTACTGCGTTTACATGCCGCGTTTAGCAGCGGTTTGCCGCATTTGCGTTAAGAAGTGTCTCAAAAAAAAAAAAAATTTTTTTTTAAATGGCCAAAAACGCCTATAAACGAAACATTGCTAAACGCGGGCTTCTGAACCCATTTTTTGATTTCAAAGAAACGCTGTTAAACGCAACTGCCTAAAAACGTCAATAAACGAGACTGTGTACATGGTCACATAGGATAACATTGAATGAGTTCAGGGGCTGTTCTGTCTCAACTACAAAGCGATAAAGTTCATCTCCAGGTTTAAGTAGGCCTTACTCAAGCTGGTTTGCTATTATCCCTTGCATCGATACAGGCAGTTTAACTCAATGAATAAACTCACAGTTAGGACGACAGACGATGAATCCTTTCGAATGTTCCATTTAATGATGGATATTCATAGGTAGAAAAACGTTGCAGTTGTAAGCCACATGTAAGATGTTTAGCATGGAAGATATACAGGAGTAATGACCAGAATCAGGAAGTGGAGGAGATATATAAAGAACTACGGTGAGAGAGAGAGTTCAGCTAGAAAGAAGGGGACAGATCTTAAAGACACAGAGCAAGAATAATCCCATAGTGTAACACAACACTCCCCGTCTGAAATCTTTAGATTTCATAACCTTAAACTAATATATATATTTTCAATAAGTCCAATACTGACGAATGTCCTGGAACCTGTAATGAAAAACATGCAACAAGCAAATAATAAACGTAAGTTCAACAGGATGAAGAACATAAAGTCACAGTATGATGTCTTCAAATAATTCCAAAGTTCTGAGTAGAACCTGTAGATGGCAGCAATGTACTCCCCGCTGTGCCAACAGCATGGCTAGTCCTTGCACAAGTCACTCACCTGGCAAAAGGAGTACTAACTCTGTAATTGGTCGACTAAAGGTTCGTGTCGATCCTCCCTTGGTTACCTTGACTTCTACCTTCCGGACTTTGTTATCGTCGCTGGGCATAGCTTTAGTAATAAGACCCATAGGCCACTCATTCCGACAAACTTCCTTGTCTTTTAGAAGGATGAGGTCTCCAACCTTAAGATTCGGCTTAGATGCTTGCCATTTGTTACGACCTTGAAGGTGATGAAGATACTTTTTCTTCCAGCGATGCCAGAACACATTGGCTAGATGCTGCACCTGCTTCCATTGATGCTCATAACGGTGTGACCGCAGCTTCTGTTTTGTACTTACAGAAGTGTAGAGTGAGGTGTTCACAGTTCTTATTTCCTTATCATCTTCAGGGCTTACTAGTCCATAGGTGGTGTCGATAGTGGGTGAGTGGGAGTCCTCACACAGAAACCTTGGAGGTGACAGCCATAAGCTGTCCTGAAGAGCAGCAGGTGACACGGATCTGGTCCCACAGTCAGCTGGGTTGAGTTCAGTGGGAACGTGATGCCATTGACTTGGTAGAGAGAATCTCTTGATACGTTCAACCCTGTTGCTGACGTACACATAAAATTGTTTTGTTTGGTTGTTTATGTAACCAAGTACTACCTTACTGTCTGTATAGAAGGTGAAAGAATCAATTGTAGTGTCCATTTCACTTCGTATGACCTCTGCAATTTCTACTGGTAGCACGGCTGCACAAAGTTCAAGTCTTGGTATGGTATGTACAGGCTTGGGAGTGAGTTTTGCCTTGCCTAGGACAAAACTACAGTGTGATTCTCCATTCAGTTCAGAGGTCTTCAAATAGGCTACTGCAGCAATAGCTTCAACTGATGCATCAGAGAAAATATGAATCTCTCTCCGGTTAGCAGTTGAAGTGGATCCTGGAACATAGCAACGGGGAATCTGAAGTTTTCTAGTGACTTCAAAGAATATCTCCACCTTTCCCACTTGTGTTGATTCTCACTAGGCAAGGGAGTATCCCAGTCTATGTTCTCAGTAGACAACTGTCTTAGTAAAATCTTACCTTGAATGGTAACTGGAGCAAGGAAACCCAGTGGGTCATAGATGCTATTCACCACGGACAGGACTCCTCTCTTAGTGAAGGGTTTGTCACAAGTTGACACTTGGAAGGTGAATTTGTCTTGCTTGATGTTCCACAACAAACCCAGACTTCGCTGTACAGGAGGCACATCTGTACCTAAGTCAAGGTTTTTTAGACTAGTGGCATAGTCCTCAGAGTGAAAGGCATTCATAAGTTCCTGGCTGTTGGATATAATCTTGTGCAGTCTAAGGTTTGCTACAGACAGCATCTCCTTTGTTCTGGTGAGAAGATCAATTGCTTCTTTAGCAGTTGGAAAAGACTTAAGTGCGTTGTCAACGTAGAAGTTTCTTTCAACAAATTGACGGGCATCAGATCCATATTCAACTTCTCCAGTCTGAGCTGTTCTCCTTAGCCCATAAGTTGCCACTGCTGGGGAAGGACTGTTACCGAAGACATGTACCTTCATGTGATAATCTATAACTTTCTTGTTGAGGTTATTGTCCTTGTGCCATAGAAACCTGAGGTAGTTTCTGTTGTTTTCTCTGACGATGAAGCAGTGAAACATCTGTTGAATGTCGGCCATTACTGCTACAGGCTCTTGTCTGAAACGAATCAAGACTCCTATAAGACTGTTGTTCAAGTTGGGTCCAGTAAGGAGCATGTTGTTAAGAGAAACACCTTCGTGCTGAGCACTGGAATCAAAGACAACTCTGATTTGGTCTGGTTTGCGTGGGTGATACACGCCAAAGGATGGAAGGTACCAGCATTCTTCTCCCTCCTTTAGTGGGGGAGCAGGCTCTGCATGAACTCTGTCAAATACATTTTGCATAAAGTCCACAAAGTGCTTTTGCATCTCTGGTTTCCTGCTTAAGTTTCGCTTTAAGGAGGAGAATCTACTGATGGCCTGCTGTAAGTTGTTGGGCAATCTCTCTCTTGGGAGACGAAAGGGTAGGGGTGCTACCCAGTTATTGGAGTCATATTGAAAGAACTCATTCTCCATTACCTTGATGAATTCCTTGTCTTCCATTGAAGGAGCCAGTATGTCATCTTCACTGGTTGCATTAAACACTATAGAGCCGAAGTCGCCATCATGGCAGGAGAAAGGGCTTGTGTCACCTGAGATACCATGTTGCCATTCGTGGCTGGCTATCTTCTCTTTCACCCAGTAGTGATGTGGGCATGGCTCAAAGTAAGTGTTTCGGCCATTTGGCAGAACATTTGTCTTGATTGACGAAATGTTGGTAGGTCTTTTCATTTTGCCTATGCAGACATTGCCTATGATGACCCACCCTAGATCCGTGCGCTGGGCAAATGGGGCATCTGGGGGTCCACTGACTTGTCTGTGTACCTTGCGAACTCTTAGAATGTCTCTTCCTAACAGAAGAAGGATCTGAGCATCTTTGTCAAGCGGCGGTATCTCATTTGCTATTACCTTGAGGTGAGGGTGATGGAAAGCAGCAGCTGGAGTAGGGATTTCTTCCCTGTTAGCAGGTATCTGATTGCACTCAACAAGTGTAGGTAAGGGTAATTGCAAGTTACCTTTGAGAGAAGATACCATGAGTCCATGAGCCCTTCTTCCAGAAACCTCTATAGTTCCACTACAGGTACCCAAGGTGTAAGGATGAGCTTCGCCTTTTATTTCAAATAGATTGAACAATTCCGATTTTGCAAGTGATCGATTGCTCTGATCGTCTAAGATAGCATATGCCTTTAGAGACTTTTCTGGTTGATCCTTGTGGTATATGTTCACCAAGCATATCTTAGCACAGGACTTACCACAGCGGTCTTCTCCACAAACTTCAGTGCAGGATGAAGAAATTATGGTAGAATTAGGCACTTGGTCTGTATTCTCCCCGCCATGCGTTAACCTGGGAGGAGCGTTGGCAGGTTGTGCAGAGCTGGGCTCAAGAGGATGGAGGGCTTGCACATGTTCTTCAGAGCCACACTCTATGCACTTGATGGACAAATTACAGTCCCTTGCAAAATGTTCTGTAGAAGCACAGCACCTGAAACATACCCTAAATGTCTTTAAAAGCTCCTTGCGCTCTTCCAGAGGCTTTTTCCTAAAGCCGATACATTTATTGAGGGGGTGTGGCTTCTTGTGTATGGGACACTCTCTGTTAGGGTTTTCAATCTTCCTACTCTGTTTGTTCGTGGCCAGAATTGTGGTAGGAGTGGGAAGGATGTCAGTCTTTTTCACGGACACTGGGCCTCTATGGTTTCTATAGTTGCCCTGAAGACTGGTACTCTTAGGAAAGGGTGAGAAGAGGCTGTACTCACCGTAGGAAAAACTTGGATCGTTCTTGGTCTCTGCAATTTTCCTGATGAATTCACAAAAAAAAAAGAATGGAGGGAAGGAAACCTTGTTCTCTCTTTTGTATGATGACCCTAGTGCAGTCCATTTCTCTTGCAAACCATACGGGAGCTTGGAGACAATTGGGTTTAGCCCTCTTGGAGTGTCAAGGTAACTGAGTCCAGGTAGTTTTGGGTCTGTCTTGGCTAGCTGAAGCTCAAGGAGAAGGTCACTCAGTCTCTGGAACTCCTTGTTGTCCTTACCGGATATCTTTGGGAAAGTTTCCAGACGCATGAACAAAGCATTTTCTATAGCTTCTGGACTGCCATAACTTTGCTCTAGTTGCTCCCATGCAGCTGTGAGGCCTGCAGTAGGATTGTCCATGAAAATCAATCTTAATGGCTTAACACGTGCAGCAGATAGAGGACCAAGCCATTTGATCAGCAGATTCAATTCTTGATCAGCTGTAATGCCAATATTGCTGATTGTAGTTCTGAAGGCACATTTCCAACTTCTGTAGTTCTCAGGTTGGTCATCAAAACTTGTAAGACCAGTCTTTGTGAGCTCTCTGCGAAGCATGTACCTCACAAACTCTTCTGTCTCAGTTGTCTCCGCCTTTATGTGAGATGCTGTTGGCTGTATGGTGCTGATTGCGTTATCTTTGACATTGTTGTTAAAGGACACAGGGAAATATGGTGCAGCAGATGCATCCAGGTGAGTTGCTTGCTTGAAGTCAGTTGTTCCAATGGTACGTTGATTCAAGGCTGTACCAATGACTGGAGATTGATGACTTGCTTGAAGCTTGCGCTGATGCTCTGTGACGTATGAAGGCAGGCAAGGTAGGCAGGTAGGAAATGCAGTGGAGTGATTTTGAGTGCAGGAAGTTGCTGGAACCTCTTTAACTTGAAGCTGTGAAGGAGTCTCTATGTAGTCGGGAGCATTAGAGACAATGGAGTGTGCATTGCAGTGGCTTAGGACATGGTATTTAGTGCGTTTGAGGGGGTCTTCCATATCTGCTATGTTTAGGTTAATGCTGTCTTTCTCACTTGCACCTTCGTCTGCACTGATAGCTTGCTGTAGGACCCTTAGCTTTGCCATAGCTGCGTCATGTTTACACTGTTCATTTAAGGTTTCCATTGTTGCTCTTTGACGGGCTGACTGAGCTTCCGACTCTGCTCTCTGAGCTTCCAACTCTGCTCTTTGACGCGCTGACTGCGCTTCTAACTCTGCTCTTTGACGTGCTGACTGCGCTTCCAACTCTGCTCTTTTTTCTGCATATGCCACCTGCACTTTGCTGGCTTCCACTTCAGCGCGGGCATTAATAAGTCGCTCTCTGAGTGTTGAGTATCTTGAACTATGGGATCTTGATGAGTTTTTAGAACGTCTGGTGGAAACAGATTTGTGAGATGCAGTGTCCTGTAACAGCTTTATTTTTGCTTCTGCCTTTAATCTGGTTTGCTGGATAAAACTGTCTCTTTCAATATTGAGAGCATTGACGCGCTTTAATTGCATCATCGCATTTTCTGACTTCATGTTTTGTAAGACATTAGTGAATTTGATGCTGGTAAGCTGATAAAGCTCATATGAGGCAGAAAGTTGTTTAATGGCGCCCTCTAGTGTCAGTAGTTCACGTTCAACAGACACTGTATTGGCTTCAGCAAGGATTTTCTCCCATGCTAATTCCAAGCTATTTGACAATTTAGTCCTTGAAGCTTCATAATTCTCCATTACTTTCCAAGTGGGTTTAACTGAGCGTTTGGGTAACTCAGTTTCTTCAGGAACTTGTGAGGAAGGAGATATGAGTTCACATGCAGAAGCTTGGTCACTCATGATAGCAGACTGTCTGTGAAAGCAGGCAGGATCTGTGTGCTGAAATATGACACTGTGCAGATTGTCTCAGGCTATAAGGCTGCCATGTGCTGCTATGTCCCTTCTGTCTTGCTATGAGGGCAGTAAATCTAGTCTGTATCAGTACTGACATGCAGAAATCTTGTAATTAGGCTGTGAAACTCCATTTTTCTACTGTTCTGTCTCAACTACAAAGCGATAAAGTTCATCTTCAGGTTTAAGTAGGCCTTACTCAAGCTGGTTTGCTATTATCCCTTGCATCGAAACAGGCAGTTTAACTCAATGAATAAACTCACAGTTAGGACGACAGACGATGAATCCTTTTGAATGTTCCGTTTAATGATGGATATTCATAGGTAGAAAAACGTTGCAGTTGTAAGCCACATGTAAGATGTTTAGCATGGAAGATATACAGGAGTAATGACCAGAATCAGGAAGTGGAGGAGATATATAAAGAACTACGGTGAGAGAGAGAGTTCAGCTAGAAAGAAGGGGACAGATCTTAAAGACACAGAGCAAGAATAATCACATAGTGTAACACAACAGGGGCAGTTAAAAAAAGCATCCAGGGGCGTGGCCTGGCTATGGAGGAGTGAGGACGCGTGTCTCTTCAGCTCCTCATCCACCGCCGCAGAATCAGCGCTGCAGAGGGGAGATATCACTCCCGGAACGTCGGGAAACATGTCACAAGGACGGCGGGCACTCTCCCAGCAATCGAGAGCGGATGGGACCCGACAGGAGCAGCTGGATGCCTTCTTCAGCGGGCCCCACGGTACGGGACACGAGGCCTCCAAGATGGCGCCGACGTCAAAATCATCCAAGGCAGCTAAGGCTGCTCAGAAAGCACTGACACGGCAGCAGCAGCAGCTAGAGGACTCCCAGATACCCTCTCCACAGATGGTGAGTGACACTGCCCCTCCACTCTCCCCGGGACCCTCAGCCCCCCCTGATCAGGGCCCTGATATGAATGACTTCATGGGAGATAGGGACAGGGACATAAGACACCATATCTGGTCCCTCCCTACTCAAGAGGACCTGGAAAAGTTTACAACCAGAGTGGAGAGGGCCTTCAGGGAGGACATTGCCCAGCTCAAGGATGACACTAACCACTTAGGGGCTAGGATGGAAAAAGTGGAGCAGAAACTTGAAGAGGCCCTGCCTGCCATCTCTATGCTTCAAGCCAGGTGCTGCGCCCAGGATCAAAAAATTGAGACTTTACTGTGTCAGTTGGACGATTTTGAGAACCGTAGCAGGCGTGCGAACATCCGCATAAGGGGTTTGCCTGAGGCCACAGCACCTAAAGATATTGTTCCTACTCTGGAGGATGTATTTAGAGAGATTTTGGGCCTGCCTGCTACTGCACCCATTGAGATTGACCGTGCTCACAGAGCCCTCAGACCGCCCTCTCAGGATGTGGACAACCCCAGGGATGTCATATGTAAGCTCCACAAGTATACACTGAAAGATAAGATCATGCAAAAGATGCGTGGGAAGCCATACTTTGACTTCGATAGGGCCCACCTCTATTTCTATCAGGACATTTCAAGGAGAACCCTCATGCAACGTAGGGCTCTCCGCCCCCTGCTGGAAGCAGTCCAAAAGGCAGGCCTGCCTTATCGCTGGGGATTTCCCTTCTATTTGCAAGCATCCAAAGAGGGCAGACAAGCCACGCTACGCACCAAGGACGACCTCCCACACTTTCTACGCACCCTGGGTCTGGAACCAGTCGACTTTCCGGACTGGAGGGCTCCGCAAGACCACCCTGACCTGCAGCTCCCTCAGCCCTGGCTGCCAGCTACCCGCAAGAGCCGCAGGAGGAACCGCAGGCGCCCCACTTCTGCCTCTCCTTCTGGCCCTGTGTCGCCACGACACTGAGTGACAGCTCCCTCCCCCTGACCGTTTTTTCTAGAAAAAAAACAAAAAGAAAAAGAGAAAATTTCCCTTAATTTTTTATTTTTTATTTTTATTTTTTGACTATATGTAAGGTCTGTTTCCTTCAGTACTGGTATCCTAACTGCCAATGCCGGGACAAGGTCATCAAGCGCCCAGGGCAAAGATGCCAAACTGCGCCCCCCTTTCCTTTAGGGTTAGGGTCTGGGTGCCCCTACCATCCCTGCAATAAACCATTGCGCCAGGGACAGCCGCCCCTCCTGCCCACCCCTTGTCCCGGCCCTGCTAACTGCTCTCTGAGGGGAACCCGGGTCCTCTAACTACGTCGATGCCTGGAACTGAGACCTGGCCACTCAATGTGTTACTGTTTGTTTGCCCTCCAACTGGACCTATTGCCTTTATAGCAGTGACAGATCATGGGCCCCTGTTGTTGTCCTTTTTTGGAGGGATTTGAAGCTGTGACCCCGGTCCTGTCCCGACATACTCACTTTCCGGATACCTTGAACTCGTTCACTATTTTTCACTTTTTTACCTTACAGACTTGCACTTTGCTTCTTAGGGGTTCTCATGTTTCTATTTTTTATTTTTTTAGAAGCACTCTCTCCCCCCTTGTATGTTATCTACCTGTTAGTACATGGCGGTGGATGGGGACTGACCCCCACACCCTTTCCTCCAGTGTTGGTCCACGTTCCCCACGTAGACCGTACCTTCTTAGGTATATTTCCTAATTCGGAAATGGGGGCGGGCATCGGGCGCTCCCCTCCTGTAGGGCTGGGTCCGATGCGTACCCCCCAGGTATTTTATGTCATGGTATTGTTACCATTGCTGTCTTTTGTGCCTTATGTGTGTTACCCTGTCTCTCACTGTTTTTTCTTCCCACCTTTCTGTTTTTTGTTTTTTTTTCCCTTTCTCTTCTCCATGCCTCTTTATAGGGTCTGCCTCCGGCTCCGTCTCCCGCCCTGCGCCTGCAGTCATACTAAGCGACTCGACTACCCCACAGACTTCCCATGGCATCCTTAAAGGTAATTTCTTATAACGTGCGTGGTCTCTGCTCCCCCTGCAAACGAAGTAAACTCTGGTGGGAACTGAAGCGTTCAGCGGCACATGTGATTCTCTTGCAAGAAACGCATTTCACCCTCCAGTCAACTCCCAAATTGCCCACCCATCTTTATAATCAGTGGTTCTTGAGCAACTCACCGGTCTCGAAATCTAGAGGCACGGCTATCGCCATTCATAAGTCTTGCCCCCTTCAGGTCATTGAGAGTAAGGTTGATCCTCAGGGGAGGTATGTTTTCCTAAAGGGGGTTGTAGAGGGCCAAAAGCTTACGGTAGCTACAATATATGCCCCTAATTCCAATCAGCTTACCTTTCTAGACAGTGCTCTGGACAGCCTGACAGACTTTAGAGAAGGTCCTCTGATTTTAGGTGGTGACTTTAATGTGAGCCCTGACCCCCAACTTGACACCTCGCACAGACGTCCTTCCCACTCTCACGCCTTCCTTAAACATTTTCGCAAATCCCTGCAGTCCCATCGCCTTCTGGATAGCTGGCGGCTGCTTCACCCCTCAGATAGGGATTACAGCTATTACTCAAAGGTTCACGATGTCTATACCCTTATTGATCTGATATGTGTGGACCAATTGGCTCTGGAGCTGCTGCAGGCCTCGTCCATCGGGAATATAACTATCTCTGACCATGCCCCAGTGACGGCCACTTTGGCCCTGCCCCAGGGCACCCGTAGGGCCTGGTCATGGCGCCTGAATGAATCCCTGTTGGACGACGCGGCCGCGGTCTCCGAAGCCACGAACGTCCTGTCCCACTATTTCAAGGAAAATACCACGGAAGGTATGAATGAAGGGGTTATTTGGGAGGGTCATAAGGCGGTGGTACGGGGAGAGCTGATCTCCCAGGGCGCTAGACTTAAGAAGGCCCGACAAGCAGACTTTACTAGGGTTCTTCAGGCGCTACAGCAGGCGGAACTTGCACATAAACAAGGCGGGGACCCGGAGGCTCTTGGGAAACTGACAGAGTTGAGAATATTGTTCTTACGCTTATTAGACCGGCAGGCACGTAAACAACTACGCTACTTGTCGCATAAATATTATGAACATGGCAACAAGTGTGGCCGCATGTTGGCCAGAGCCCTCTGGAAGAAACGCGCGCTTATGTATATACAGAAGCTGCGCCTTCCCTCGGGTGAACTCACGGTCAGATCTTCCCAGATAGCCTCTGGGTTCCGAGACTATTATGCCACCCTCTATAATTTAGATTCCATGCAGACCCCTGAGGCCCTGTCCGAGAGACTGTCTGACATCAGAACTTACCTGAACGCAGCTGGACTTCCCCCGCTGACTGACGACCAGTGTTCCATGCTGGAATCCCCTATTACGCCTGTTGAGCTTGGGGATACAGTGAAGTCCTTGCCTAATGGGAAGAGCCCTGGTCCCGACGGGTTCACCAAAGCTTACTACAAAAAGTTCTTACCCCTGCTATCGGATTCGATGTGCAGTTATTTTTCTATAGCAAATGGGAATGCGATCCCTAGTGAGGCCCTTCTGGCCCACATCACTGTCATACCCAAGGAGGGGAAGGACCCCACCGTGCCCCAGAGCTACAGGCCCATATCCCTTCTCAATGTAGACATCAAAATCCTTGCTGAGATCCTTGCGTCTAGGCTGAAACACCTAATCCCACTCATTGTACACCCGGACCAGACGGGGTTTGTCACGGGCCGAGATGCTAGAGACAACTCCATCAGGGCCATACACCTTATTCACTGGGCTCATGCTGCTCCTGATACCCCCCCTACCTGAGAAAGCTTTCGATCGGGTGGACTGGACTTACTTGCGCACTGTACTGGAGGCTCTGGGCTTGCGCAAGCATATGTTGACATGGATCATGGCCTTGTACTCGGACCCGAGTGCTCAGGTCAAGGTCAATGGCTTTCTCTCTCCTAGATTCTCGATCAGAAATGGCACGAGACAGGGGTGTCCTCTTTCACCTCTTCTGTTTGCCCTGGTGCTGGAACCGTTTCTACGCACTGTACGGGCGAACACTGATATCAAGGGACTGACGGTGGGTCGTACGGAGCACAAACATTCGGCGTACGCCGATGATGTGCTCTTCCACCTGACGGACCCCCTGATCTCTTTGCCTAATCTGATGCGGGAACTTCAACACTTCGGGTCAATCTCAAATTTCAAGATCAATTACGCCAAGTCAGAAATACTGCCCATCCAGTTGCCGCCCTCTCTGGTGAGCAGGCTACAAACTGCCTTTCCTTTCACTTGGGCTAAATCGTCCTTGAAATATTTGGGTATACGGCTGACGGATAGGTTTGACACTCTTTACGCGACTAACTTTCCTTCCTTGATGACAACTGTGAAGGCTGACCTGGCCCTATGGACCAGGACGGCCTTCACCTGGATGGGGCGACTTAGTATCATAAAAATGAACATTCTCCCACGCATACTGTTCTACCTGCAAATGATACCCATGTCCTTGCCTAGGCGGTTTTTCACACAGATGTCCAGCTTGATCTCGACCTTTGTGTGGAATAATAGGAGGCCGAGAGTTGCGATCCGACTGCTGAATCGACCGAGGGGTGTAGGGGGTCTGGGCCTTCCGGATATTCAGCGGTATCATAGGGCTATCGTCCTCCAGAGGATTCTTGACTGGCGCTTTCATAATAAATCCAAACTTTGGGTCTCCCTGGAAAAATACTTGGCGGGCAGGAATTTATCCTATGCCCCGTGGTTGGCCCGGGAGCACAGGGGACTGTCTGATTTTGTTTCTCCGCTGACGGTCCAGGCCCTTCGGTCCTGGGATCGCCTCAATGCCACTCTACCGATGGCGCCCCCTGTCTCCCCGTTGGCCCCCCTGGGAGGCTACCTTTGGTTCCCACCTGGGGAACAGACGGCCTTTTTTGGCCCTTGGGTAGACGATGGTAGCGCCAGTTGTGGAAAACTTATGCAGGATGGTAAGCTACTCTCTTTGGCGGCCCTTAGAGACCGTAAGGGGGGTTTCCCTATGGACTTTTGGCGCCATAGACAACTCCAGCATTTTTTTAAGGCTCAGGGGAACTCCATCCGAGATATCTCCAACCTCACGCCCTTTGAACGTCTCTTTGTGGGAGAAGAACCGGTCCCACACATGATTTCTGAGCTCTACCGCCTGCTCGGGTCCACTGCCTCAGTAATGAAACCTGCGTACATCAGGGCCTGGGAAAGGGACCTGGAGCTGGTCTTTTCGACTAACCAATTATCTTCTCTTTACCAACTGACTCGGTCTAGCTCTATTGACTCCAAGACGCAGGAAACAAATTACAAACTACTGCTACGCTGGTACCGTGTACCGGCGGATCTCGCCAGGATTTACCCATCCATGTCAGATCGATGCTGGAGGGGTTGCGGACATAGGGGCACCCTTCTGCACATATGGTGGGACTGCCCAGTGATTAGACCCTTCTGGGAGGAAGTTAGGGCCCAAATCAAAGAGATAGTGGGTATTGACATCCCTCTCTCCCCGGTCCACTTCCTGCTTCACGTTCCTCCCATGCCGGTGAGCCGATACAAGAAAAGTGTACTGCCACACTTATTGAACGCGGCTAATCGGTTGCTCCCTATATACTGGAAGCGTTCTCAAATTCCAGGCAGGGAGGAATGGCGTCGTAAGGTGGGTGACATCAGGGAGGCGGAAGATTGGATTTCCACCTGCAGGGGTACCCGGGATTGCTTCTCTGCTACCTGGTCGACCTGGGACGCACATGTCCTAGATCCCGGCCACGTGTCCTCCAGCTTGGATGTGGCCCTGTTGGAGCTTGCGGATCCGTCCCTCAAAGGGCGGCCTTGAGGTTCTCAGGCGGGAGCAGTGGGCTGAAACGTTTTGGGAATGTGACATAGTTGTCTAGCTGATGGTGGGAGTTGGGCCGAGTGGTTCTCCTCCCCCCCCCTTTTTTTTTTTTCCCTTTCTCCCTCCTAGCTACAACATAAGTGCTGGGAGACTGGCGGGGCCTGGGGCGGAGACGGAGCTGGACGCAGGATTAAAGGTATGCTCTAAACTATCTTGTCCTCTTTCTTTTCTCAGACTGTACCTTCCCCCCTCCCTTATCTTTAATTTATTTTAATTTATTTTTTTTATTTTTTTTTTATTTTTTTTTCTTGGTTCACTTTGGCTTCAGTCTGTACGGACCGTCTGTTGGTGGGCGGTCCGCTTGATATGCATTAGGCGATGGGTGCGGAGCTGGAGGACCGGTTGGCTTGACGGACTGAGGCACCTTATCATCATGAGGCCCCCCTCCGCGGGATCCCCTGGTCAGTTTGGGGGTCCGACACTTTTGTGTCACCGTGGTAAGGGGATCTCGAATCAGGGGGGGCCCGGGCGTAGGTGTGTTGTGGGGAGAGGTTAGTTGGAGGTGTTTTGTCGCCCCCCTCCTCCCGTGCGCGCTCGCCTGACCCTCCCTTCTACATTTGCTGGGCCCTGCACTATTGGTCCGGTCCGGGGAGCTGGCCGGCCTAGCCGCATGATTGTTCACATCTCTTCGGAGGGTGAAATTTTGTCTTATATTCAGCACCCTGGCGATTGGGGACTCGGCTCGCTCGTTGGGTGGTTGGAGTCCTCGCCGCTGAAATATCACTTGAATTTCTACTTTCATTTCTTGCATTCCTTATGCTTATGGCTGATTTGACTGTTTTTCGCTTGTAAATTTTTTATTTTTTTTTGTCATTTATGTCCTTAGTGTCTCTGTACCTCTGTTGTGCTATAACTTTAAAAAAAGAAAAAAGGGAAGGGCTGGTATATTACTTGATGTTTCTGCCTTTAGATCTTGTAACCTGTGCTGTAATGTCCTGCCTTCCATAAATAAAGATTATACAAAAAAAAAAGCATCCAACTGCCTCTGAACGTCCGTTTAGCAATGTCCCGTGTACATGGGGCTTTATTGTGAAGACATTTATGTAAGTGAAGTCCATCTACTGTAAATCTACTAGTCCATCTAACAATATCCTCCCCAATGCTGCTGTCCAAGGGTGGCTACACTGCTGTTCCATAGGTACAGTGGAGAAGTGGGTGTAGCCACCCTGAGACAGTGTGTGTTACTGGCCTGGATAGCTAGGTAAAAAATAATGCTAAAAAGAAGTTAATGTAGCCACCTCTATAGACTGGTGGGCTGCAAAATATTTTTTTTTTTTGTTCCAGGATTGTTCTAGGTATTATCTTTCTCTTTATTACATAGTTACATTGGTCCAGCTTGGAACAATGTAAGTATTCATATCTCATATCTGATGGACTGCGAGGAAGGTAACAACAACTGCAGTAGTCAACACTACTACAATGATTGCTGAGATCTTCCAGGTAGGGTTGCCACCTGTCCTGGATTCACCCGGACAGGTTTGGGTTTTGAATCATGTGTCCGGGTTTTAATCCACCTGAAACCTGGACACATTATTCAGACCAGGCTGTGGCTCCCCAAGTAACAAAGATAGTCAAGTACAAATCTGTTGCCACCCGGGAGCTGCGGGCAGCTGTTTGGGGGCAGGTTTGACTGAAGGGTGGAGTGATAATGTCAGCAAGAGCAATTTGGCCACACCGACAAGGGACACATATTAACAAACATATGTAGGCATAGAACCCACTCCTGCCAGCCCCCCCCTCCCCTTAAAGGAGAATTGTACGAAAAAAAATATTGGTTAACCCCACAAGTGCTTTTTACCACTCTTATTCCTTTATATTGGCTTTTGAAATGTATAAATGCAGCAATTTAGAATTTGGATGAAAGTTTTAGCTCTGGGAAACACTTTTTAAAAGATAAAAAGTTCCTTTTTTTATACAACAATATAAATCAGACCAAAATGAGGGACAAATAGGGTGACCACATTTCCAAACTACCATTCAGGGACACCCTCCCTTCCCAAAAATCAGCTTGTGCTGTAACGAATCACAGCACAGTGATTGGACACAAGAGGCGGGATTTATGATTTCTCCAATCACAAGCAGGGGGCGGGGATTGTGCTCCTCCAGGCATTCCAGGCCAGGACAAGTACTGTCAGTGAGTAAAGCGGTGATGTGGTGGCCTTTTTTGTGGGCATCAGATTGGCCCGGGGGGTGGCTGTGTCAGTTCCATTCCGGGACACTGTATTGTCCTGGAATAAAGGTGCCCGGGACAGACCTGCAAAATGCGGGACTGTCCCGGGCAATCCAGGCCACGTGGTCACCCTAGGGACAAATGAGGAGGAAAGAGGGACTTTGATGCAAATCAGGGGCAGTCCCTTAAAATCAGGGACAGTTGGGAGCTATGGATTGTGATGCCACCACCCCATCTTTCCACTTTGTCCAGTCAGAGAATGCCTTGTGTTTAATAATAAATAGAAGGCATTTTGTGAATAGTGGCGGTGCCAAGCAAGTGCCCCTCTGCATTCACAATGCAGAAGGGAATCCTCCCGACACAGGGCCCAGCAGATCATGGAAATCGCTGTAATACCACTGCAGTCTCTCAGATATGATATACATACTCCATTGCGCCAAGCTGGACCAATGTACCTATGTAATAAAGATCATATCTGTAGTTCAGTTTTAATTGTCCATAACAAACCCTGGGGTTCTGAAAAAGGTTACACTAACAAGAGACAGTGTTAAATTGTTCCTGGAAAAAAAGGTAAGATAACAAATATCTGATGTACAGATCACCAACCATGACATAAAAGACACTGGTTTAACTTTGTTGACATCTCAGTTGCTTTGAAGTACAGTGACCTGCTGTAATCTCAGACTTTCTACTGCTTTTCCAAGGGCCTATCCAGATGGCAGCACTGATTTCCAAACAGGGAATGCTGTGTGTGAGTTTGAAAATGTCCAGTGTCATACAAGGGCTAAAAAGAAAAAAAAAAGTAAATCAGCCCTATACAACGTTTAATAAGCTTACTTGCTTGCTTAGTAGCATATAGGGTTTTTAGGGTATGTATAATATTTTAGTGTACTTTTTTATTTATTTTTATTGCCTATATTTAGGGATAAATAATAGAATTCACAAAATATAATTAGTTATTTTTATATGAAATATTTGGCAAATAACTGGACTGTAGGCACTTGTGGCTCAGTGGGTACTTATCTGCAGGCACTGAACTTCAAGCTGGTGAGAGCTGCAGAAGTTCTTCCTGGTGGGATCAATACCCAAAGAGGAGATTATCTGAAGATCAATGCAGTTGTCCATTATTTATAATCTGTGATGTTACCCTTTATAATTTAAGGATCTTATCCATCTGGTAAGCAGATTTAAAGTGATTTTAAACTATCACCTTGAAAAACAACCCATTCAGTTGAATTTAAAACCGAAAGGCTTTAAAACATTTATGTATTGATTAAAAAAAACATTATAAATTCCCTTTCTTCCCTTTTTCTTATAAGTTCTTATATGCTTAAGAGCTGGGGGAGGAGATGCAGCAGCACAAAGGTTGTGCAGAAAAGGGGGGGGGGTAGGGTGTCAGGACTGAGGAGAGCACACAAGTAGTCACTCCGATCTCTGCACAATTTTAAAGCTTGACATGTTTGGTATCTATTTACTCGGCGTAACATAATCTTTTATATTTTACCTAACAATTGGGTATTATATTGTGTTAAAATTTATTAAAGTGTATTTTTTCCAAACAAATTGTGATAGAAAAACCTCTGCGCAAATACTGTGTGACATAAAAAATTTAAACACCCACCATTTTCTTTTCTAGGGCCTCTGCTCTAAAAAAATATATAATGGTTGGCTGTTCTAAGTAATTTTTTTAGCAAAAAATGCAGATTTTTACATGTATATGAGAAGTGTCAAAAGAAGGCTTGGTCTTCAAGTGGTTAAAGTGGAGTTCCACCCAAAAGTGGAACTTCCGCTTTAAGCACTGCTCGCCCCCTGACATGCCACATTTGGCATGTCATTTTTTTTTGGGGGGGGGGAGTGGGTTGCTGGTTTAGAGTGGGACTTCCTGTCCCACTTCCTCCTTCCTGCTCTTGTCCACCTAGGCGACTCCTCCTCTCCCCTTAGGCGGCCCCTCCCTCCCAGCAATCTTCTGGGACACGTCACAGGTCCCAGAATATTGCCTGGCCATTAGCAAAGCGAATCGCGCATGCACAGTGAGACTCGCGCATGCGCAGTGTGCGCCCAGCCGTGAAGCTGAAAGCAGTGACGGCCGGGTGCCCACAGTTGCTATGATGGCGCCGGCAGAGAGGAGGGGGAGAGAAGCGAGGCTCCAGGCAGCTGTATCACTGGACCGTGGGACAGGTGAGTGTCTGTTTATTAAAAGTCAACAGCTATACTTTTTGTAGATGCTGACCTTTAATAAACTAAAAAACGGGTGGCAGTTCCACGAGATGAGCTGTAACACTGTGTGTAGAATTCCTCTGAAAGTGCTGTCCTGTGTCATTACACACTGTAACTTGATGTATGTTGCATTAGGAGGAACCCCACTGAGCCTGTGCCCTCTCCACCAGTCCAGCATACCTCTGTTACCCTGCTCCCAGGGGCAGAATGGGGTTCCGCTGTGCACCAAGCGCGGAATCCAAACTTTCACTTGTTAGCTCCTTCATTGCTGTACCCATAGCCAGGTCATGGATCTCAGTAATGCAGGCTTGGTTCCGTTTGCTTCTGGAAACCGACCCCCTAGTGAGAGACAGAAGACCGACTCCCATGCTACCCATCAACTTTGACCAGGTACCATGCCTAATGACTGGTTGCTTGTGTCTTGAATAGGGATGAGCTTCGAGTTCGAGTCGAACTCATGTTCGACTCGAACATTGCCTGTTCGCCCGTTCGCCGAACAGCGAACAAATTGGGGTGTTCGCGGCAAATTCGAAAAATCTATGGGAGAAATCTAAAGTGCTAATTATAAAGGCTTATATGCAAGTTATTGTCCTAAAAAGTGTTTGGGGACCCGGGTCCTGCCCCAGGGGACATGTATCAATGCAAAAAGAAGTTTTAAAAACGGCCGTTTTTTCGGGAGCAGTGATTTTAATAATGCTTAAAATGAAAAAATAAAAGTGAAATATTCCTTTAAATTTCGTACCTGGGGGGTGTGTATGATATGCATGTAAAGTGGCGCATGTTTCCCGTGCTTAGAACTGTCCCTGCAAAAAGTGTCATTTTTGAAAGAAAAAAATGCATTTAAAACTGACTCGCGGCTATTAATGAATTGTCGGCTCCCGGCAATACATACAAAAGTCATTGATAAAAAAAAAAAAAAAAAGCGTGGGGGTTCCCCAGAATTCAATTACCAGGCCCTTCAGGTCTGGAATGTATATTAAGAGGAACCCCGCCGCAAATAAAAAAAAAATTGACGTGGGGTTCCCCCAAATATCCATTCAAGGCCCTTCAGATCTGGCATGGATTTTAAGGGGAACTCCACCCCAAATTAAAAAAAAAATGGCGTGGAGTCCCCCTAAAAATCCATACCAGACCCCTTATCCGAGCATGCAACCTGGCCGGCCGCAGGGGAAAAGGGGGGGACGAGAGAGCGGCCCCCCCTCCCTCCTGAACCGTACCAAGCCACATGCCCTCAACATGGGGAGGATGTCCCCATGTTGATGGGGACAAGGGCCTCATCCCCACAACCCTTGCCCGGTGGTTGTGGGGGTCTGCGGGCGGGGGGCTTATCGGAATCTGGAAGACCCCTTTAACAAAGAGGACCCCCAGATCCCGGCCCCCCCCCTATGTGAATTGGTAAGGGGTACATTGTACCCCTACCATTTCACGAAGAAAGCGTAAAAAAATGTTTAAAAAAACACACAAACACCTTGAAAAAGTCCTTTATTTAAAAAAAACAAAACAAAACATTCCAGCGGTGAAATCCAGTATCCCGCGGCGATCCCGATGTCCAGCGCTGTCCGTCATTGGTTGTGCCTGAGCGGACCTGATGGGGAACTCCCTCTCAGTATTTTAAATGTATAGACCCGCCCCTTCTAAAGTTCCCCATCAGGTCCGCTCAGCGGACCAGATGCGGAACATGAGAAGGGGCGGGTCTATACATGTATTACCAAAGTGAGAGCAGTTCCCCATCAGGTCCGCCTCCTCGGTATGTCAGACCCGCCTACGTCATTGGCTTGAGCGGGGAACTTCCTTCACTATGTAAATTTAAATTTACATAGTGAAGGAAGTTCCCCGCTCAAGCCAATGACGTAGGCGGGTCTGACATACCGAGGGGGCGAACCTGATGGGGAACTGCTCTCACTTTGGTAATACATGTATAGACCCGCCCCTTCTCATGTTCCGCATCTCGTCCGCTGAGCGGACCTGATGGGGAACTTTAGAAGGGGCGGGTCTATACATTTAAAATACTGAGAGGGAGTTCCCCATCAGGTCCGCTCAGGCACAACCAATGAAGGACAGCGCTGGACATCGGGATCGCCGCGGTACACTGGATTTCACCGCTGGAATGTTTATTTATTTATTTTTTTAAATAAAGGACTTTTTCAAGGTGTTTGTGTGTTTTTTTAAACATTTTTTTTACGCTTTCTTCGTGAAATGGTAGGGGTACAATGTACCCGTTACCAATTCACATAGGGGGGGGGGCGGGATCTGGGGGTCCCCTTTGTTAAAGGGGTCTTCCAGATTCCGATAAGCCCCCCGCCCGCAGACCCCCACAACCACCGGGCAAGGGTTGTGGGGATGAGGCCCTTGTCCCCATCAACATGGGGACATCCTCCCCATGTTGAGGGCATGTGGCTTGGTACGGTTCAGGAGGGAGGGGGGGCCGCTCTCTCGTCCCCCCCTTTTCCCCTGCGGCCGGCCAGGTTGCGTGCTCGGATAAGGGGTCTGGTATGGATTTTTAGGGGGACTCCACGCCATTTTTTTTTTAAACTTGGGGTGGAGTTCCCCTTAAAATCCATGCCAGATCTGAAGGGCCTGGTAATTGAATTCTGGGGAACCCCCACGCTTTTTTTTTTTTTTTTTCTCAATGACTTTTGTATGTATTGCCGGGAGCCGACAATTCATTAATAGCCGCGAGTCAGTTTTAAATGCATTTTTTTTCTTTCAAAAATGACATTTTTTGCAGGGACAGTTCTAAGCACGGGAAACATGCGCCACTTCACATGCATATCATACACACCATCTAGGTACGAAATTTAAAGGAATATTTCACTTTTATTTTTTCATTTTAAGCATTATTAAAATCACTGCTCCCGAAAAAACGGCCGTTTTTAAAACTTCTTTTTGCATTGATACATGTCCCCTGGGGCAGGACCCAGGTCCCCAAACACTTTTTAAGACAATAACTTGCATATTAGCCTTTATAATTAACACTTTAGATTTCGAACGTTCGAGTCCATTGTATTTAATAGGGTTCTAAAGTTCACACGAACATTTTGTCTGTTCGCAGGTTCTGGTGCGAACCGAACAGGGGGGTGTTCGGCTCATCCCTGGTCTTGAACTAGTACTATTACACTGCTCCTTCTGCTTGACTTGCTGAGTAGACCTTTTGTAGCAGCTGAGCTTCATACCCCACATGTGCTTTACAGACCCTGTTTTTTTTGATACGCCAGAACCAAGAGTTGATGTACCTTTACTCAAAAGGTTCTTAGTACAGTCCAACAGGACTGTTGTGCAGCTACTCAGGGCCGGTGCTACCACTAGGCAAACTAGGCAGCCGCCCAGGGTGCACTGCTACCTAGGGCACCCGGCCACTGGTGTTCTTACTCTCTTCTCTCTGCAGCAAGCAATTAAGTCTCAGAATCAGCAGGCAGTCGCCGCTCTGTTCGCACATAGTGTCAGAGGCGCAGCGGCAGTGGAGGACTGTGTTCAAACTCCCGAATGAATAGAAGAAAGCAAACATTCATTGATGGGCGCTAGTGAGGCTGCATTGTTGGGCGCTGGTAGGCTGCATTGATGAGTGCTGGTGAGGCTGCATTTAATGGGTGCTGGTGAGGCTGCATTTTATGGGCGTTGGTGGGCTGCAGTTGATGGGCGCTTCATTAAAAAGGTGGGGTATACGTGGGCAGGGCAAATGGGGTGGAGTCAGGGGTGGAGCCAGGTGTACGGAAACCACCTACAGAAGATTTGTTTGACACATTTTGATGCACGAAGATTTACCACACTCAATTTTTAAACTTGAAAGGATTATATTCATTTACCCCTTTGGGAATTGATCTCATTTTGGACTATTGCACATAGTATATTTATTTGATTTTATGCTAGAGGTCATTGTCTTAATTTATTTACTCAGGTAGTCGTGCTTATCATTATTTGTTTATATTCAAAATTAGGTTTTGCCTAGGGTGTCGAAAAACCTTGCACCAGCCCTGTTTACTGTATATATAACTTTTAAGTTGTTCAGGTTAAGTTATCATTTAAAAAAAAAACTGTTATTTACAGAATCCAATAGCTCAAGCTCTAATTTAAAGGATCCCTGGGAAGTTAAAGTCTGTCAAATCCTCCTCCACCATCTCAACCCTCTGCACCTAACCTTCTAGTGTATATGAGCTGCCTTAGCTGACCCCCACAGTACAATGTCGAGTGCCTCACAATAGGTGATTGTATTGTGATATGCCTTGACGACAGTCTGTAACATAATTTCCTAATGTAATTTGTAAACTAAACATTTTCTAGTTTTGGGCATTTCAAGACATCAGTTATGCTGCAGTACGAGGAGTATGCAGATAGGAAGAGAGAGCAGAGTGACAGAGAGATGAGCTTATCAGTGTGCTGTTTCTATTTTTACTGGCCAGTCAAGAGATGGGGGGAGGGGGGCAAGACCTGTAAATCTCTGGACTGGATGGACATTTTTTGCGATACGGCACTGCGTTACTTTAACTGACAATTGCGCGTTCGTGTGACGCTGTACACAAATAAAATTGATGTCCTTTTTTTCCCCACAAATAGAGCTTTCTTTTGGTGACATTTAGTCACCTCTGCTGTTTTTATTTTTTGCGCTATAAACAAAAAAAGACCGACAATTTTGAAAAAAAAAACAATATTTTTTACTTTCTACTTTAAACCATATTCAATAAAAAAAAAAGTAAAACAATCTAATTTCTTCATCAATTTAGGTCAATATGTATTATGCTACATATTTTTGGTAATAAAAATCCCAATTAGCGTATATTAATTGGTTTGTGCAAAAGTTATAACATCTACAAACTATGGGATATTTTTATGGAATTTAAAAATGTTTTATTTTTTTTACTAGTAATGGACACTTAACTGACACTTTTGACACTTTTTGGGGACCAGTGACACTAATGCAGTGATTAGTGCTAAAAAAAGAGCACTGTTACTGTACTAATGACACTGGCAGGGAAGGGGTTAACATCAGGGATGATTAAAGGGTTAAATGTATTCCCTATAAGTGCTTTCTAACTGTGGGGATGTGCTTTCACTAAAGGAAAACAGAGATCCGTGTTTCTGCTTAGCACGAGATCTCCATTTTCCTCTCTGTCAGAACGGTGGTCTGCCTTGTTTACATAGGCAGACTGCCGTTCTGCCTCTCCTCAGAATGATCGCTGATTGGCTCCTGCTGTGTCCAATCACAGCAGGAGCGGGGCTCTGTCGGGGCGCGCGCACCCCCTGGAGCCGAAGAAAAAAAATAATGTACAGGTACGTGATTTTTCGCTTAAGGGCCACCCTGCTGCAGTATATGTACATGGGGAGGTCCTTAAACTGTTAATCCCTTCCCACCCGCACTATAGCCAAAAGACGGCTACAGCACTTAATTTTCCGGAAGGGCGTACATGGACATTCTCCCGTGATCGAGCTGCCCGCGTGCCCCCTGCAGAATGCTCTGTGATCACTGAGGCCTTCAGACTCAGCTGATCACAGAACAGGGTAAAGGGCCTCTAATACTTGATCAGCTGTGTCCAATGACAGCTGATCATGGAAGTAAACATAAGCCGGTTATCGGCTTTTCCATTCTCACACTGACAGCGTGAGGGGGGAAAAAGAGAGCCAATAACCGGCTTGTGTTAAAGGGACATCGGCACTGATTAGCAGTGTGCTGATTCTCAGTGCAGTCCCAACAATGCCCACCAGTGCTGCCACTCACTGCCCACCAGTGCTGCCAGTCAATGCCCATCAGTGCTGCCACTCAGTGCCCATCAATGCTGCCAGTCAGTGCCCATCAGTGCTGCCAATCAGTACTGATCAGTGCTGCCTACCAGTGCCACCTATCAGTGCCCATCAGTGCCCCTATCAGTACTGATTATCAGTGCCACCTATCCGTGTCCTTCAGTGTCACCTATCAGAGCCCATCAGTGTCGGCTATCAGTGCAGCCTCATCAGTGCTTCCTCATCAGTGCCCACCAGTGCTGCCTCATCAGTGCCTATCAGTGCCTCCTCATCAGTGCTCATCAGTGCCACCGATCAATAACCATCAGTGCCGCCTCATTAGTGCCCATCAGTGCAGCCTATCAGTGCAACCTCATCAGCGCACATCAGTGAAGGAGAAAAATTACCTGTTTGCTAAAAAAATTAACAAACCATGATTTTTTTTGTTTGTTTAGCAAAAAATAAAAAACCCTGTGGTGATTAAATACCACCAAAGGAAAGCTCTATTTGTGTGAAAAAAAAATGGCAAAAATGTCATATAGGTACAGTGTTGCATAACTGCACAATTGTCATTCAAAGTGTAAAAGCGCTGCAAGCTGAAAATTGGCCTGGGCAGGAATAGGTTAAAAGTGTCCAGTATGCAAGTGGTTAAGCATACTGTATACCTGGATTTAATCTACATTTTTTCCCCTTCTGGTGTGCAAATACGAACTTACATTTGCAAGTTCCATTCAGCTGAACCTGCTCAATTTGCTTGCTCACTCCACTGATGGCTGGCACAGGGTGAATGAATACATTAGCTATGTTAGTTTGGCTGTCCGCCATGACAACCCGGTGTATTCTGGGCAGGATTAGTCACTTGTACCATCTCTTCCTCTTTCAAATACCCCGAAGGTTATTTTTATTGTATTAATTATGCCGGTATGTCCTATACGATGGGGAACTCACTGAGAGTCCTTAAGATGTAAACCTCTGTTTGTTACATGCTTTGCTAGGCAACTAATAGTAGGTTTGTTCAGGTTCTACTTTTAACAATGGAATGATACTGTGAAGGATATGAAATGAGTCACTGTGGTTCCCCTTTTAGCTGTTACATAGGAGATCCAAGACCTAGCACACTGTTTAAGAAAGAAGCTGTTAGCTAGGTGGAAAAAAAACTGACAAATTCTAGTTTCAGTCTCCGGTGCAAAGTACTTGCAGTGAATTGTAAGGTTTTTACATACTATATATAGTCAGCTCAGCAACTCCCTGTTCTCTTCACTTGCCATATATTCAAAGAGGATAGTTCTTCAATCCAACAAAGTAATAGTAGAAATGCTGCCATTCCAGCCTGGTTTGACTTTATTTTTATTTTTTTATCGTGCTACTGGGCTTTACTGAACCTTAATCTTGTTTAAAAAGTGGGTGATGTAAGTGTTTGCACAGGCAAAGTGCAAGACCAAGCAAGGTAAAATAGAGAGCACTGCAGCTCTGAAATAGAACTAAGGCCCGATTTAAACCTCCAAATGGGGCCATTAGCAATTACATGCAGGAGATCCAGTGGGGGTGGAAACCCCATTAAAAGCTGACAACTCCTGCAGCTAATCAAGGTTGCTCCCATGTAGTCACTCCACTCTCAGAGGAAGCCTTGTATTTTGTTCAATAGATGCAAGGCTTTCTCCGATTATCTTATGGTGGAAAATCAGGTGGATTGTATCTCCACCTCTGTTAACTAAAGAAAGCCTTTTTATTAAGAGCCGGTTCACACAGGGGTGACTCGGGAGGCGACTTGAAGTCGCCCCAAGTCGCGCTGTTTTTAAAACGAATTGAAGTGAATGGAGCTGTCTTAATGTACACGACTGCAGTCGCTCCGACTTCAAAAAAGGTTCCTGTACGACTTCAATCCGACTTCTAGGCAACTTGTAGCCATTGATTTCAATGGAAGTTGCCTCAGAAGTCGGATCACTGTCTTTACTGCAGCGACTTTTCAGGAAGTGAAAATAGTTTTTAGGGCAAACCCCTCCCCCAAAGCTGATTCAAGGTTGATTGGCCACTGGAATGTCTCCTGTCCTGGAGGCGACTTGTAAGTCGCCCCATGTCACGCTGTGGTGCAGGCTCAGGTCACTTCCAGGTCGCCTCCAAAGAGTCGTGTTGCCCCTGTGTGAACCGGCTCTAAGTAAAAAAAAATACAAGTCTACTCCTGGGTGGCGGAACTACTGGAGCAAGTGACTCTATATTTAGCACACAGAGGGGAAGACACTCCCACCACCATGCTTGACTGTAGGCAAGACACACTTGTCTTTGTACTCCTAACCTGGTAGCCACTACAGGCGCTTGACACCATTTGAACCAAATACGTTTATCTTGGTCTCATCAGACCACAGGATATGGTTCCAGTAATCCATGTCCTTAGTCTGCTTGTCTTCAGAAAACTGTTTGCAGTCTTTCTTGTGCATTATCTTTAGAAGAGGCTCCCTTCTGGGACGACAGCCATGTAGACCAATTTGATGCAGTGTGCAGCATATGGTCTGAGCACTGAAAGGCTGACCCCCAACCCTTTAACCTCTGCAGCAATGCTGGCAGCACTCATACGGCTATTTCTCAAAGACAACCTCTAGATATGACGCTGAGCATGTGCGCTCAACTTCTTTGGTGGACCATGGCTAGGCCTGTTTGGAGTGGAACCTGTCCTGTTAAATGGCTGTATGGTCTTGGCCACTGCACTGCAGCTCAGTTTCAGGGTCTTGGCAATCTCCTTATAGCCTAGGCTTTATTTATGTAGAGTAGGAAATTCTTTTTTTCAGATCCTCAGAGAGTTCTTTGACATGAGGTGCCATTTTGAACTTCCAGTGACCAGTATGAGAGAGTGAAAGCGATAACACCAGATTTAACACACCTGCTCCCCATTCACACCTTGGACCTTGTAACACTAACGAGTCACATAACACTGGGGAGGGAAAATGGTTAATTGGGCCCAATTTGGACATTTTCACTTAGGGGTGTACTCACTTTTGTTGCCAGTGGTTTAGACATTAATGGCTGTGTGTTGAGTTATTTTGAGGGGATAGTAAATTTACACTGTTATACAAGCTGTGCACTCACTACTTTACATTGTAGTGTAGCGGGTGGTTGTTATGAGTTACTACATCCACTGATATCACCCTGCTGCCAGACATTCATTAGACACACTCTTTCAGTCAATGAAAAGTTTTTTGCCTGTTTTTGTTATTTTTATTGGGGGAATAACTTGGATTGGGAATAGGGACATGGGATGCCCAGAGAATGAATTATTACTTTTAAGGTTATAGCGGTTCATGCTATAACTGGAAATGTTCCAGCGGTTCATATGTTACACTTCTCAGATAGGATAAAATGGCGGACCCTAATTCTGACAGACTTTTCACCTCTGAATGCATACTTTTACCTCAGGACACTTCTCCTGCACATCACTTTCCTGTCACAGATTAGTACTCCTGTCCCGCCATCTTCAGCCCACCAGGCTTCACTCTGAATAAGTACTAGTAGTTTCAATTGATGATCCTGAATAGGCCAGGGGCCTGCATTACCCCTTTTTGTGCCTATGGACATTACTTGAGGAAAATATTTGATGATGGACTACTGATCCCAGCGATCCCGACTTGCAAATCCTGCCCCCTCATGCCGCATCAATTTGACACAAACTCCACAGTCTCTCCCTTGGCTCTACGCCCAGCTCTTGTTCCAGGACACCTTTCCATGACCGTGTCAGGAAAGGCTCCCTCCCAGCTCACCCTGGTGTGCCTCTTCCAGATCTCCACTGTGCTTCACTCACCGACTCCTGCCCTGAGTACTTTCTGAATGATTTACCTGGACATGCGGACCAACTGCTTCTCCAGCTCCTGTTCCAGGACACCTCTCCATGACCATGTAAGGAGAGGCTCCCGAGCTCCTCCGCCGGATCAACACCCCCCCCCAGATGGGGGTGTTTCCCCTGCACGCAGTGTAGCACTCCATCCTTTCATTCACCCAGCTGACAACTCCCCCCCCCCCCAGCAGACTGACTGAGGGAATATATAGGAGGCCCGCCCCCTGCCAATCTTAGTTAGGGATTGGTCAGAGATCCTACATACACCCTATGCCACTCCAGTACTCAGCCCTGCCCCCTTTCCAGAACATTCTCCTCTGGAAACAGGGTCGGCGTCCAAGAGCTGAAGTACATGTCGGTCACCTGCTGCTACACTAAACCACTCCCTGCCCCCAAATCAAAAACAAAACAGGCCTAGCTCATAGCATAGGCCTGCTTAAATTTACCTGCATTGGCAGCTAGCATAAAACCTGCACTCAGCACCTACCTAAATGTAGAGGGTGCTACACTAGCAAAGTGTCATTTGTTTAGTGTTGTCACATGAAAAGATATAATAAAACATTTACAAAATGTGAGGGGTGTACTCACTTTTGTGAGATACTGTATGTGGTGGATGTTTTACCATGTATAAATAAAGATGTTGATTTTTGTATCTTTTTAAGAAAAAGTACGGTATCTATATATGAGTACTTCTTTGGTTGCCAACAAAATCCCATTAGTGGTCTTTGTTAATCTAATACACTGATTGGTAGGAATGGTGGCAACCAGCACCTACAATAGAAGAGGTTTCTATTCTTTATTTAATAGAAGATCTGCATAATAAGAGTTTGTTGTATTATTTTATTGCAGAAATAATCCTATGATATGACTGTTGATACAATGGGTGAAGCCTGAAGGTAAGGGCACAGAGGGCATTGTGATCTTTTCCTAATTCTATGCTTGGGACTCAGCTGGCAGCAGTGTTAGTGGGTAAACATTATTCCTCCACAAGGCTTGGCAAAGTTTGGTCACGTACACAAATATTGGATGTTGTGCTTTACCGGCCCTGCTGTGGCATGTAGCGTCCCTGTAATGTTCACATTATATTACTATCACCAAAAGCATATTGTATTGAATTATATTGTGTTTCTAAATACTTTGTTGCATTGTAAATGCTCCTTTTTTTTAAAGCAGTAAATGGTAAGGGGAGTTTTTTTAAGATATAAAGCTTTAATTTACTTTTGACTTGCCCATGTAATACAATTCATTTCTGGTAAATTTTGGTATTGTAGTGCAACACAACCAAAACATGCTTCTTTAATAGCCCTCATAGTCCACAAATCACATGAAAAGCAGTGCAGATCAAAATATTAAGACCCCCATTCACACTATGCTGTGCCACTGCGGTATGCTACTGCATAATATGCATTGCACCAAGTCAGCCATTTTATCATGAATGGGCTGCCAATGCATGGGAACAGTAAAAAGAAAACAGACCTACAACAGTTTTTTCTTGATGCACCACAAAACAAGACAAGTGTGCTGTGGTGTGCTGCAGTATAAGTCTTTTTGTACTTATTGTACTTATGTTACTGCTGCGGTAAAACACACATTACAGCAATGCACAGGTCTAAAGGAGGCATAAAGGCTAACTATACTTTCAGATAGTTAAATTGTAATAACCCACCTCCCTATGCTAACTAGGCTCCTCTTGCACTTACCCCTAACTAAACGCCCACTGTACTTACTGTAGATCTGCGGGTGATGTTGTCCAGGAGCCTGCACTATATCAGGTCACCCTCAAGTAGAGAAGCCTCTCTGCAGGCCTTTGAAGAACCCAGTATTCATGGCACTCAGCACCCCAACTATACATCTCCCTGCCACCCGTCACCCCTGTCACTGCACCCCAACACCACAGACTCTGCACCTTTCTGACAGCTTGTAACTAACACTACATCCTCTACTTCTGTCCTCTCTGCTTCCCCTTGCCACCATTGCAGGGACCTGCAAAGAGAAGCAGCTGGGCCTAGAATTTCTAGGCTCTCCATCCACTCCCTCCATCTAGTTATCCGGCCTTTGGAGCCCTGAGCACATTGCGTGTGATTCCAGATTGGGGGGGTGGAGTGCACACTTCTGGGCTGTGAAGATGAGGGAAGCTAAATTGTATTTATTACAGGCAAATAGACTGTGCACTTTGCAAGTGAAGTTGCACAAATTTTCCCCAGAGCTCAGTCAATGTGATAAAGCTCTACTGATTTCCATCATCTAATCATGTGCAATCAAAAATGCATTTTTTATTTTCCTTGCACTTGACTGGGTATTCTTTACAAAGTAAAACTCTACCACATTACATTTACTAAGGAAAATGAGTGCAAACACACATGCAAAATGTACAGTTTAATTGCCTTTAGTAAATCCACCCCACTGAGGTGCCCACCACCTCCTTTACAACGGAGCCCTTCCAGTGCATCAGTCATTTTCTAGATGTCCAACATCCACATATATAATTTATTTTACTGTCAAGTTATTAAACCCTCTACATTTTTTTTGAACTATATATATATATATATATATATATATATATATATATATATAGCGATACCCCCAGCTAAGAGGGCTGCTTGTATGTTTTGGGCCCTGTAGTGCACCACTGTCAACCCCTGGCAATCGGCTCTACCCTCCCCTGGCACAGTTAGTAGGGGATGATAGGATTGTGTGGCCTGCAACTCACGGTGACACAATCCTATGACAAGAACACACAGCAATAAGTTAAAACTATCTTTAACTGGCACTTCTGCTGAGTAAATGACACCAACACCAGTATACTTGACCCTTATGTGTTTACTCAAATTAGTGGGTAAGCAAAAGAACAACAGTGTACATATCATGTGCAGAGCCCTGCAATAAAACAGTATTTCAATGAGCAGACAAGTATACAGTACTATGCAACCCTAACTGTCCCCGCTGCAGCTATTCTCCCTCGTGGACAAGATGGCACTCCGCAATGTCTACGCTACCCAGTCAGGCCTGACTGAACTAAGTGAAAGTCTTGCAGAGAAATCTTCGCTAGCAAACGGTGGTGCACTTTGAAGAATAAACTGTAATCCACAAGGGTAACATGGATACTGTATCTGTCTCTGAGCAGGTGCTCTCTCACCCAACCGGACCAGTCCGTGTCCGTTTCTTCCGCTGCTGTGTCTAGGTACACAGGTCTCTCGACATCCGAGTCTTCGGTCCTCCTGGCAACGATGCAGCAACAATGGAGAGACGTCCCTCTGGTTCCTCGGTGAGAGCGGAAGGCTCTTTGGAGAAAGGCCCAGGCTTCAGGCCTAAAGTCACAACAAACTCAGACAGGAGTTCCACTTGCTGGGCGGGCGGTGTCCAAAGAGAAAGATTTCTGCTCCGCCTTCTCTTATAAAGAGCAATGCACCCTGGGTGTCTCAATGTCTACTGGGTAATGTAGTTTCTGCGGGATTGAAGAGCAATACCCCGCTACACACTCCCCCCACTTGAAATCTTTGGGCCCCAAAGATAACACAAACATTATCTAACAGTAATGCAATTTATGGTGGCAAAAGAACTTGGCAGGGGAACCTCCCATCAAACTTGGTATGGGGGGTTGCTCTGACCACAGGCCACATTAACAGAAGTGACCTGCCTAACTGTGCCAGAGAGCGAGCTGGGGTTGTCCTCCACCAAATGCACAGTGGAGGGGCCAGTTTTTTGTATTGTCCTTCTGGCTGTCATCACAGTATCCTCTGAACTTTCTCCCATTTGAGTGCATGTCAATCTCCGAGGAGGGTGGATAAGTCTCTTCGCTCTTTGCTCCCTGGTAGTTTCTGGCTCCGGTAGTGTAGGTGTTTCTACTAAGGCAGGTGTGAGCGGATTTTCTGCCTCCAGGACATCTGACTCAGGTGCAGGGAGGTACAGAGAGTTCCTTGTATCTTCATCCAGGACAAATTCTAATGCATCTTCCCACTCATCACTCGGAGCATTGGATGGGATAAACTCAGCAGCTTCTGTATTCAAAGTGTCACTTATGGAGAAGTCAGATGATGAAGGATCCACTATCGGGGGTTCAGGTGCCTGGGACGGCCACAGCCAGCTAGGCTCTACTTCCTCCTCTTCACTTTGGTCAGAAGTTTCTTCCTCCCTTGATAGAGTTGTTTGAGACCTGGTGTTGGGTCTAGGAGTACAGGGGGTGGAAGGTAGCTCAGGGGAATCCAGAGTAGGAGGCATCCTGACGGCCTCAGAAAGGGGTAGCAGATGGTTCCTGTGCCAGGTCTTCAATGGGCCCTCTCTTCCTTCAGGCTTCAGCTGGTACACCGGTAAGCCAGGCAGCTTCTTGTAGATTACATAGGGCTCTGACTTCCATCTGTCTGCCAGCTTGTGTTTTCCTGGGACACCTAGATTTCTCAGCAACACTCTGTCTCCGGGCTGCAAATCTTGGATCCGGACCTTGAGGTCAAAGTTTTATTTATTCCGGGCTCCCCTCTGGTCAGAAGTTGATTGGGCCATCTCATAGGCCAACCTTAAGCTCTTCCGCAGCCTGTCCACATATCCCTTGTGTAAGGCAGCTGATGTATGATCCGTTGAGATACCAAAGGCCAGATCTACGGGTAGTCTTGCTTCCCTGCCAAACATAAGTCTATAAGGAGAATACCCTGTGACATCACTGGTTGTGCTATTGTATGCGTGTATGATGGCAGCTATGTGCTTCCCCCAATGTGGCTTTTCCTCGCTGTTCAGAGACCCCAACATATTTAGTAAAGTCCTGTTGAATCTTTTTGGTTGGGCATCACCTTGGGGGTGATAAGGGGTAGTACGAGTCTTCTTTATGCCCAAAAGTCTAACAACTTCCGGATCAGTCGGCTCTCAAGGTCTCTCCCTTGATCCGATTGAAGGCGTTGGGGTAACCTGTAATGCACAAAGTACTTCTCTACCAGGATTTTGACTACAGTGGAGGCTTTCTGGTCTTTGGTTGGAAAGGCCTGGGCATAACGGGTGAAATGGTCGGTTACCACCAGAACATTTCTATGTCCACTCAAGTCAGGCTCTAGGCAAAGAAAGTCAATGCATACCAAGTCCAAGGGTCCTTGACTCTGCAGGTGGCCCATTGGGGCAGCTTGACGTGGCAATGTCTTCCTCTGAATGCAGCGAGCGCATGAGTGACAATATTCCTCCACTTCGGCTCGCATGCAAGGCTAGTAAAATCTACTCCTTACAAGCTGAAAGGTTCTTTCGGCCCCCAAGTGGCCATGATTGTCATGTAGGGCAGCTAAGACAGTCTTTCGATGCTTTTCTGGCAAGAACAGTTGCCACTTATCCTCCAGGTCATCAGAGGGGCCCCTTCGGTAGACCACCCCTTGATGCACCTGTAACTTGTCCCATTCTTTGTGGACTAATCGAGCCTCCTTTGAGGGATCCTGTAAGAGCCTGACCAGATCCTGATCTTCCAGAGTTTCCAAGGCTAAAGTTCCCCAAGGGTCTTCCAGTTGGTCCCGCCTTATGTCTTTCTTGGACAGTTTTGGCAAGTTGTCTTCGCCAATCTGAGTCACATCACAATAGCATTTTCCCAACTCCCGGCCTATATTTGAGGCTAAAGTTAAATCCAGAGAGGGCTGCCAACCAATGGTGGCCGGTGGCATCCAGCTTGGCTGTGGTGAAAAGATAAGTAAGTGGGTTATTGTCTGTCTTTACAGTAAAGTCAGCTCCATACAGGTAGTCTTTGAGTTTGTCCACCACTGCCCACTTTAGGGCCAGGAACTCCAACTTGTGAGTGGGGTAATTCTTTTCCGCTGGTGTTAGACTCCTACTCACATAGGCGATTGGCTTCAACTGTCCTTCATACTCCTGGTATAGCACGCCTCCCAGACCATCATGGCTGGCATCCACATGTAGTTCGTATGGTCTCTTGGTATCAGCATAGGCCAAGACCGGGGCAGTGGTCAGACTTTTCATCAGCATCTTGAATGCCTCTTCACACTTCTCTGTCCACTGATCTTCCACGGACTCTCCGGGCTTCCTGGAGCCAGTGTCATCCTCCTCTCCTTCTGTCTTCAATAGCTCGTTCAGGGGTCTGGCAATTCTTGCAAACCCTTCCACAAATCTGTGGTAGTAGGAGCAGAACCCCAGGAAGGATCTGAGCTCAGTCACTGTAGTTGGTCAGGGCCAGGAGGTAACTGCTTCCAGTTTGTCAGGGTCTGTAGACACTCCCTCTTCAGACACTATGTGTCCCAGATAGTGGACTGAGGACTGATAGAACTGACACTTCTCCCTGGAGAGTTTGAGTCCCTCTTCACTGAGCCTCTTCAGGACTTTCTCCAGCCTCTCTTCGTGCTCCTCCAGAGTCTTCCCAAAGACAATGATGTTGTCTAGGTACACCAGGACTTCAATGAGATTCATGTCCCCCACTGTCTTCTCCATCAGTCTCTGGAAAGTAGCAGGAGCCCCCGACAGGTCTTGAGGCATCCTGTTAAACTCGTAGAATCCCACTGGGGTGATGAATGCCGTCTTCTCCCTGTCCTCTGGATGCATTGGGGTCTGGTAATACACACTCTTCAGGTCCATTACACTGAACCACTTAGCTCCAGACAGAATCTGTAAGGCATCTTCTATCCTGGGGGTAGTATACTGATCGGGTATGGTCCTCCTATTGAGAGTCCTGTAGTCTATACAAAATCTCAGTGACCCGTTCTTTTTCCTGACTACTACAATAGGGGAGGCATATGGGCTTCTGGACTCTCGAATAACTCCAGTTCTCTTTAACTCTGCCAGTTGTTCACGCAGGTCTTCTAGGTCAGCCAGGAGAACTCGCCGGACTCTCTCCCGGAAAGGTTTGTCTTCCTGCGGACGGATCTTCTGGGTGGCACTCCTTGCACACCCTACATCGAATTCGTCCTTTGAGAAAAATTTTCTCCATCTGGTCAGTTGGGCCTTGGCTCTCTCCTTCCACACCGGTGGTAGGGTGGTGTTCTCCAGGCAGAGCTTGTCCAGGGTGGTCTCCCCTCTTTCAGTCTTCTCTAGGTCAGACAGGGCCAATAGGGTAGCAGGGTTTACTTTCCCCAACAACATCCGGGCCGGAATCTTCACAGGGGAACCACTGATATTCCTGATGCTCACTGGGATCTGGCCCTTCGCCTTCTTCAAAGCCCTTAACGTGACCACTTCGGGGATCACTTCCAACTCTGGGTGGGTGTCTAGAGGGTCTGGTTCCAGAACCACAAAGGGGCCAGGCTGTTCCCGTGAGAGCTTCACAGTAGCCTTCAGGCAGGCCATCTCGCCAGGCTGCAGCACTTTCTCCTTCTTGGACAGTCTCCAGACTTTCCCCACCCCCTCTTCCGGGGCCTTCTGTTCCAGGACCAATCTTCGGTAGGCCTGCTGCAACATGGGGTGGATCCTGGCTTCTGAAGTACCCTGCTCCTGCGCTAGGGGAGCCAGTAATCTCCTGACCAGGTCAGTCTTGGTCCCTATAATCAGGGAACTCTTTTTGGCTCCTGGTGGGCGAGGGCAGACTACTGCCAAGGTGTCAAAAACTTCCGCCCTTCCGGTTGAAGGCCAGCCTGATTGAGACATAACCGTCGTAGAGAAAACTTTGAGTACCAATTCCCCATATTTCTAGGTCTTCCAACTTCTGTAAGGGCACGTGACTCAGGTGTTTTTGGTAAAAGTCTCTGTACAGAAGGGTCACTTGGGCTCCTGTGTCCAGGATGGCCCTCATGTAGACTCCCTCCACTTGAATAGGGACCACAGGGGAGGGTCCCACCAACTTGGCTGGAAAACTCTTCTGGGAGGCTTCTTTCTTTGAACTCAGGGATTTTCCCTTTGGGGTCTTCTTTTTTCCCATCTCTTTCTGGATCTCAACCCCTGTTGGGCCTGGTATGCACTGACTTCCTGCAGATTGTTAGATTTTAACTCCTGGCAAGAGGTATTGAGTATTTTAGGAGTGGCATTGTTTCCCTTCTCTTTCTTCACTTCCGGCTTTAGGCTCTGGTTGGAGCTTTCTGTAAATAATGGGCGCCCGGCTGACTCCTTCACCGGAGCCCTCTGAAGTTTTCCGCCGGCTGGTGGTAAGTGCCTCGGTTCTTCCTTGGACTGGGGCAAACACTTCCAAAGTGGCCGACTCCTCCACAATTGAAACAGACAGTTCCTCTTCTCCCCTGCGGGGAGATTGGAGTTGAGACACTCTGGCGTGGTTCATTCCTGGTCTCCTCTAGCTCTTTGGCTCCTGAGTTCTTAGCCAGTAGAGAGGTCAAAAGATCCAGCACTTGAGTCATCTGGGACTTCTGAGTCCCGTTCAGTGGCTATTGCTGATCTGACTCCCACCGAGGGGAGGGGAGTAGTGATGAGCCGAACACCCCCGGGTTCGGTTCGCACCAGAACCCGCGAACGGACCGAAAGTTCGTACGAACATTAGAACCCTATTAAATACAATGGATGCGAACGTTCGAATTCTAAAGTGCTAATTATAACAACTATTATGCATGTTATTGTCCTAAAAAGGGTTTGGGAACCCGGGTTCTGCACCAGGGGACATGTATCAATGCAAAAAGAAGTTTTAAAAACGGTCGTTTTTCGGGAGCAGTCATTTTAATGATGCATAAAGTGAAAAAAAAAAGTCAAATATTCCTTTAAATATCGTACCTGGGGGGTGTCTAAAGTATGCCTGTGAAGTGCCACGTGTTTCCCGTGTTTAGAACTGTCCCTGCACAAAATGACACTTCTAAAGGAAAAAAAAGCCATTTAAAACTTCTTGCGGCTTTAATGTAATGTCTGGTCCCGGTAATATGGATGAAAATCTTTAAGAAAAATGGCATAGCTACCCCATGACCCCCCCCCCCCCCCACCCCAGCCCATTACCAGCCCCTTTGGGTCTTGTATGGATATTAAGGGGAACCCCGCACATAAAATAAAAAAGGCCCTATATACTCTGAACAGCCGTATACAGGCGGTGCATACAAGACAGGGACTGTAGGTTTGTTCTTATGTAGAATGTGTTTGTAATTTTGAACAGGTACATTGTTGAAGTGTAGCTCCAGCCCAAAAATCTATTTTTAAACTTTTTGGGAAACATAGGTAAGGGTTATCACCCCTGTAACATTTGTTTTGCTGTCTGTGCCCCTGTTCAGAACATTTCACCTCACTTTCCGTCCCAATGACAACTGTTTTTGAAATGTGGTGTTTTTCTTGAAACAAGGATTGCTGATAAAGCATCAGTACAGAGGAGACACCTTTCTCCCATATTTATTCTTACAGGAGAGAATTTTCCTTCCTAGGGGTAGATTTCCTCTCACTTCCTGTTGTCTTCTTTCGTTTGCAAGTAGGAGTCGTTTGTAAGTTGGATGTTTGAAAGTAGGGACCTGCCGTATATACTCTGCAGAAATAGGTCCCTTAGTTGTTGGTGTTGGCACAACACTGTAAGCACTCACAGTTACTCTTGGTTGGTGCTGGAACGCCCTGCTGTCAACTATTATATCAGGAATTTTAATTACATATAATTGTTGAACAGTGGTAGTAAAAATTGGGGCTTTGATGGTGGTGCTGGTGCCACAACACTGTAAGCCCTGACAGTTACTCTTGGTGGGTGCAGCAATGGGCCCTGCTGTGAATTATTAGATCAAGAATTGTAATTGCATGCCCCTGTTGAACAGGGGCTGAAAAATTGGGCTTTTCGTGGTGGTGGTGGTGGTGGTGGTGTTGCCACAACACTGTAAGCCCTCAGAGTTACTCTTGGTGGGTGCAGGAATGGGCCCTGCTGTGAATTATTACATCAAGAATTGTAATTGCATGCCCCTGTTGAACAGGGGCTGAAAAATTGGGCCTTAGGCACTGGTGGCACAACACTACAACCCCTCACAGATACTGTACTTGGAGCACAGCAATGAGCCCTGTTGCAAAGTATTGCTTCAAAAATTGTAATGACACGCCCCTGTTAAACAGGGGCTGAAAAATTGGGCCTTAGGCACTGGTGGCACAACACTACAACCCCTCACAGATACTGTACTTGGAGCACAGCAATGAGCCCTATGGCAAATTATTGCTAAAAAAATTGTAAGTACACGCCCCTGTAAAACAGGGGCTGAAAAATTGGGCCTTAGCCACTGGTGGCGGCACCCATAAACAAAAATGATCTTCCAAGCTATCATCATCAATCGTATCATTGAGGACTCGGAGGAGGAGGATAGCCAGTCAACATAACAGCACAGGCACTCAGCATCAGCATCAGTCTTGAAGGGACGTGACATGTTAAAATCAATTAGTCTGTTATATCAGCATCAGGTGTGTGGTAGCTGGTGGTGATCCAAGACTGGTTCATCTTGATGAAAGTCAGTCGATCAACCGAGTCGGTGGACAGGCGCACCCTGTGATCCGTGACAAATCCTCCAGCAGCACTGAATGTGCGTTCCGAAAGAACGCTGGATGCAGGACAGGCCAGTAGCTCAATTGCATACTGTGCAAGCTCTGGCCAGTGATCCATCCTCAAGACCCAGTAAGCCAGAGGATTTTCGGTGGGGAAGGTGTCCAAGTCTGACCTTGCCCCTAGATATTCCTGCACCATGTTTATCAGACGCTGGCGATGGTTGCTGGAACCAATCATACTTTGGGGCTGCGGACTAAAGAATTGTCTGAACGCATCGGTCAGATGGCCACCTTCCCCACCGCTCCTTCTTTGACTGGCCGAAGCCTCAGCAACTCGTTGTCCTGGACCAGGAGTTTGTAACCTCCCAGTCTCTGGGAACGCGTTGCACAGACCTTTCTGCAAGGCCTCCCGGAGTTGTCTCATCCTCTGCTCCCTCTGCGACGGTAACATAAGGTCCGCAACCTTACCCTTGTACCGTGGATCAAGGAGAGTGGCCAGCCAGTAATGGTCCCTCTCCTTGATCCGAAGAATACGAGGATCCTTCCGCAGACTTTGCAGGATCAGGGAGGCCATGCAGCGTAGGTTTGCTGAGGCATTCGCTCCGGAGTCCTCTGGGTCACTAAGGACGACATGATCCGCAGTCACCTCCTCCCAGCCACGTACAAGTCCACTGGTTTCTTGGGACTGTAAATCATCCCTAAAAGACTGCTGCTGATGATGCTGAGTGCCAGCCTCCACCTCCATGCTGACACAATCCTCCTCCTCCTCCTCCTCCTCCTCCTCTTCCTCTTCCTGTGCGATGGGTGGGACAGAAGGAACACTGTCTGGGTAAAGGGGGCCTTGAGAGGCAAGGAAGTCCTCCTCTTCCTGCCTCTGTTCTGCCTCAAGTGCCCTGTCCATTATTCCACGCAGCGTGTGCTCCAACAGGTGGACAAGAGGTACAGTGTCACTGATGCATGCACTGTCACTGCTCACCATCCTCGTGGCCTCCTCAAATGGTGCCAGGACAGTGCATGCATCCCTGATCATGCCCCACTGGCGTGGAGAAAAAAAACCAAGCTCCCCTGACCCTGTCCTGGTGCCGTAGTCGCACAGGTACTCATTGATGGCCCTCTGCTGCGTGTGCAGCCGCTGCAGCATGGCCAACGTTGAGTTCCACCTGGTGGGCATGTCACATATAAGGCGGTTCTTGGGCAGGTTCAACTCCTTTTGCAGCTCAGCCAGGCGAGCACTGGCATTATAAGATCTGCGGAAATGCACACAGACTTTCCTGGCCTGCCTCAGGACATCCTGTAAGCCCGGGTACCTGCCCAAGAACCGCTGCACCACCAGGTTAAGGACGTGAGCCACACAGGGCACATGGGTCAGTTGTCCCTGTCGGAGGGCGGAGAGGAGGTTGGTGCCATTGTCGCAAACCACCATTCCTGGCTTAAGCTGGCGTGGCATCAACCACCTCTCGGCCTGGCCCTGCAGAGCAGACAGGACCTCTGCCCCAGTGTGGCTTCTGTCCCCCAAACACACCAGCGCAAGCACGGCATGGCATCTTTTTGCCTGCGTACTTGCGTAGCCCCGTGAACGGCTACGGAGCACCGCTGGTTCATAGGACAAACCAAAGGAAGAGGCCATGGAGGAAGAAGAAGAGGAGGGGGTGGAGGAGAGAGGTGTGTCACAACCAGTAGTAGCATTTTGGAGGCGTGGCGGTGGGACAACCTCCAACACTACTGCACCTTGTCCTGCATCCTTCCCAGCTGCCAAAAGAGTGACCCAATGGGCCGTGAAAGAAAGGTAACGTCCCTTTCCATGCCTGCTGGACCATGAGTCAGCGGTAATATGCACCTTACCGCTGACCGCCCTGTCCAGCGAGGCCAAGACATTGCCTTCCACATGCCGGTAGAGAGCCGGAATAGCCTTCCGTGAGAAAAAGTGGCGTTTGGGAACCTGCCACTGAGGAACCGCACATTGCACAAACTCACGGAAGGGGGCCGAGTCTACCAACTGAAAAGGCAGCAGTTGAAGCGCTAGCAATTTAGCCAAGCTAGCATTCAACCGCTGGGCATGTGGATGGCTGGGAGTGAACTTCTTTCGACGGTCCAGCAGCTGGGGCAGGGAAATTTGCCTGCTAGAATCGGACGTCGGTGTACTGCTAGCAGAGTGGCCGCAAGTACTTGGCTGTGACACACCTAATTCTACACCTTCATTCCTCTCAGTGCATGTTTCTGAGAGGACTGAAGTTATAGTGGGGTTGGAGATCCCAGCTGATGCGGTGCAAGGAGAGGTCCGCTTTGTTCTTTGGTGTGGGTCTTTGAGGTAGGCTTGCCAACGAGCTGCATGGCAGGTCAACATATGTCTGGTCAGGCATGTGGTACCCAAGCGGCTGATGTTTTGGCCACGCGATATACGCTTGAGACATATGTTGCAAACAGCAGCTGTGCGATCTGATGCACTAGCCTCAAAAAAGGCCAACACCAAGGAACTTTTTGAATGACGGGCAGAGGCAGCGCCCTGCACAGGCGGAGCTCTGCGGTGTGATTCCGTCGGTGTACTGCCCTTACGCTGGCCACCAAAGGGCATCCTGTCTCGTTGGAGATGTGCCTCCTCCTCATCCTCCTCCTCCTCTCTCCTATTAGGCACCCACGTGGAGTCAGTGACCTCATCATCCCCTCCCTCCTCATCACTGGAGCCAATCTGGCAGTATGCTGCAGCTGCTGGAACATGACTGCCAGATTGGTGTCCTTCTTGAGCATCCCCTCTGTCTGCTCTCACCCTACTGCCTTCCTGTAGCTGGGTTTCATCATCAGACCCTTCGAAACGCTGGGCATCCTCCTGGAGCATGTACCCAACACTGTGCTCAAACAGTTCGGGGGACTCCTCAGGAGGAGGACATGGTGGGTCTAGGGAAGGAGTGACTGATGATGAGTCTGACATTGATACCAGGGAAGAGGACGCTTTGGCAGCTGCTTTGCCAGTACCCTGAGCCTGGGTGAGAGAGGATGAGGAGGAGGAGGAGGGCTTGGTCATCCACTCTACCAAGTCTTCGGCATGATGTGGCTCAACATGTCCAGCTGCCGAAAAGAAGGACAAGCGTGTCCCATGGCCATGTGCTGATGACAATGCACCGCGTCCACGACCAGCACTGTTGCCCCCAGACACAGAGCCTGCTTGCCCTCTTTTATTGCCTCCTGACTGTCTGCCTCTCCTTGTTTGCCTTCCAGACATTCTAATAGATGGCCTGCAGGGAGATGGGAAAAAAGCAATAAGGGCTACCTTCAGGTGTCCTTCTCTGTCCCTTGAAACAAGGACTTGCACAGTGAAAGAAACTGACACTCTCCCTACCTACAGTTTTCTGTCCCTAGAAAAAATGTTTTTTTTAAGCACAATATAGCACAAGGAGAATTCACTCACTGTCCTTCCAGGTCCCTGGAAACAAGGGCTTGCACAGTGAAAGAAACTGACACTCTCCCTACCTACAGTTTTCTGTCCCTAGAAAAAATGTTTTTTTTAAGCACAATATAGCACAAGGAGAATTCACTCACTGTCCTTCCAGGTCCCTGGAAACAAGGACTTGCACAGTGAAAGAAACTGACACTCTCCCTACCTACAGTTTTCTGTCCCTAGAAAAAATGTTTTTTTTAAGCACAATATAGCACAAGGAGAATTCACTCACTGTCCTTCCAGGTCCCTGGAAACAAGGGCTTGCACAGTGAAAGAAACTGACACTCTCCCTACCTACAGTTTTCTGTCCCTAGAAAAAATGTTTTTTTTAAGCACAATATAGCACAAGGAGAATTCACTCACTGTCCTTCCAGGTCCCTGGAAACAAGGACTTGCACAGTGAAAGAAACTGACACTCTCCCTACCTACAGTTTTCTGTCCCTAGAAAAAATGTTTTTTTTAAGCACAATATAGCACAAGGAGAATTCACTCACTGTCCTTCCAGGTCCCTGGAAACAAGGGCTTGCACAGTGAAAGAAACTGACACTCTCCCTACCTACAGTTTTCTGTCCCTAGAAAAAATGTTTTTTTTAAGCACAATATAGCACAAGGAGAATTCACTCACTGTCCTTCCAGGTCCCTGGAAACAAGGACTTGCACAGTGAAAGAAACTGACACTCTCCCTACCTACAGTTTTCTGTCCCTAGAAAAAATGTTTTTTTTAAGCACAATATAGCACAAGGAGAATTCACTCACTGTCCTTCCAGGTCCCTGGAAAATAGGGCTTGCACAGTGAAAGAAACTGACACTCTCCCTACCTACAGTTTTCTGTCCCTAGAAAAAATGTTTTTTTTAAGCACAATATAGCACAAGGAGAATTCACTCACTGTCCTTCCAGGTCCCTGGAAACAAGGACTTGCACAGTGAAAGAAACTGACACTCTCCCTACCTACAGTTTTCTGTCCCTAGAAAAAATGTTTTTTTTAAGCACAATATAGCACAAGGAGAATTCACTCACTGTCCTTCCAGGTCCCTGGAAACAAGGGCTTGCACAGTGAAAGAAACTGACACTCTCCCTACCTACAGTTTTCTGTCCCTATAAAAAATGTTTTTTTTAAGCACAATATAGCACAAGGAGAATTCACTCACTGTCCTTCCTGGTCCCTGGAAACAAGGACTTGCACAGTGAAAGAAACTGACACTCTCCCTACCTACAGTTTTCTGTCCCTAGAAAAAATGTTTTTTTTAAGCACAATATAGCACAAGGAGAATTCACTCACTGTCCTTCTAGGTCCCTGGAAACAAGGACTTGCACAGTGAAAGAAACTGACACTCTCCCTACCTACAGTTTTCTGTCCCTAGAAAAAATGTTTTTTTTAAGCACAATATAGCACAAGGAGAATTCACTCACTGTCCTTCCAGGTCCCTGGAAACAAGGACTTGCACAGTGAAAGAAACTGACACTCTCCCTACCTACAGTTTTCTGTCCCTAGAAAAAATGTTTTTTTTAAGCACAATATAGCACAAGGAGAATTCACTCACTGTCCTTCCAGGTCCCTGGAAACAAGGACTTGCACAGTGAAAGAAACTGACACTCTCCCTACCTACAGTTTTCTGTCCCTAGAAAAAATGTTTTTTTTAAGCACAATATAGCACAAGGAGAATTCACTCACTGTCCTTCCAGGTCCCTGGAAACAAGGGCTTGCACAGTGAAAGAAACTGACACTCTCCCTACCTACAGTTTTCTGTCCCTAGAAAAAATGTTTTTTTTAAGCACAATATAGCACAAGGAGAATTCACTCACTGTCCTTCCAGGTCCCTGGAAACAAGGACTTGCACAGTGAAAGAAACTGACACTCTCCCTACCTACAGTTTTCTGTCCCTAGAAAAAATGTTTTTTTTAAGCACAATATAGCACAAGGAGAATTCACTCACTGTCCTTCCAGGTCCCTGGAAACAATGGCTTGCACAGTGAAAGAAACTGACACTTTCCCTACCTACAGTTTTCTGTCCCTAGAAAAAATGTTTTTTTTAAGCACAATATAGCACAAGGAGAATTCACTCACTGTCCTTCCAGGTCCCTGGAAACAAGGACTTGCACAGTGAAAGAAACTGACACTCTCCCTACCTACAGTTTTCTGTCCCTAGAAAAAATGTTTTTTTTAAGCACAATATAGCACAAGGAGAATTCACTCACTGTCCTTCCAGGTCCCTGGAAACAAGGGCTTGCACAGTGAAAGAAACTGACACTCTCCCTACCTACAGTTTTCTGTCCCTAGAAAAAATGTTTTTTTTAAGCACAATATAGCACAAGGAGAATTCACTCACTGTCCTTCCAGGTCCCTGGAAACAAGGACTTGCACAGTGAAAGAAACTGACACTCTCCCTACCTACAGTTTTCTGTCCCTAGAAAAAATGTTTTTTTTAAGCACAATATAGCACAAGGAGAATTCACTCACTGTCCTTCCAGGTCCCTGGAAACAAGGACTTGCACAGTGAAAGAAACTGACACTCTCCCTACCTACAGTTTTCTGTCCCTAGAAAAAATGTTTTTTTTAAGCACAATATAGCACAAGGAGAATTCACTCACTGTCCTTCCAGGTCCCTGGAAACAAGGACTTGCACAGTGAAAGAAACTGACACTCTCCCTACCTACAGTTTTCTGTCCCTAGAAAAAATGTTTTTTTTAAGCACAATATAGCACAAGGAGAATTCACTCACTGTCCTTCCAGGTCCCTGGAAACAAGGACTTGCACAGTGAAAGAAACTGACACTCTCCCTACCTACAGTTTTCTGTCCCTAGAAAAAATGTTTTTTTTAAGCACAATATAGCACAAGGAGAATTCACTCCCTGTCCTTCCAGGTCCCTGGAAACAAGGACTTGCACAGTGAAAGAAACTGACACTCTCCCTACCTACAGTTTTCTGTCCCTAGAAAAAATGTTTTTTTTAAGCACAATATAGCACAAGGAGAATTCACTCACTGTCCTTCCAGGTCCCTGGAAACAAGGACTTGCACAGTGAAAGAAACTGACACTCTCCCTACCTACAGTTTTCTGTCCCTAGAAAAAATGTTTTTTTTAAGCACAATATAGCACAAGGAGAATTCACTCACTGTCCTTCCAGGTCCCTGGAAACAAGGACTTGCACAGTGAAAGAAACTGACACTCTCCCTACCTACAGTTTTCTGTCCCTAGAAAAAATGTTTTTTTTAAGCACAATATAGCACAAGGAGAATTCACTCACTGTCCTTCCAGGTCCCTGGAAACAAGGACTTGCACAGTGAAAGAAACTGACACTCTCCCTACCTACAGTTTTCTGTCCCTAGAAAAAATGTTTTTTTTAAGCACAATATAGCACAAGGAGAATTCACTCACTGTCCTTCCAGGTCCCTGGAAACAAGGACTTGCACAGTGAAAGAAACTGACACTCTCCCTACCTACAGTTTTCTGTCCCTAGAAAAAATGTTTTTTTTAAGCACAATATAGCACAAGGAGAATTCACTCCCTGTCCTTCCAGGTCCCTGGAAACAAGGACTTGCACAGTGAAAGAAACTGACACTCTCCCTACCTACAGTTTTCTGTCCCTAGAAAAAATGTTTTTTTTAAGCACAATATAGCACAAGGAGAATTCACTCACTGTCCTTCCAGGTCCCTGGAAACAAGGACTTGCACAGTGAAAGAAACTGACACTCTCCCTACCTACAGTTTTCTGTCCCTAGAAAAAATGTTTTTTTTAAGCACAATATAGCACAAGGAGAATTCACTCACTGTCCTTCCAGGTCCCTGGAAACAAGGACTTGCACAGTGAAAGAAACTGACACTCTCCCTACCTACAGTTTTCTGTCCCTAGAAAAAATGTTTTTTTTAAGCACAATATAGCACAAGGAGAATTCACTCACTGTCCTTCCAGGTCCCTGGAAACAAGGACTTGCACAGTGAAAGAAACTGACACTCTCCCTACCTACAGTTTTCTGTCCCTAGAAAAAATGTTTTTTTTAAGCACAATATAGCACAAGGAGAATTCACTCACTGTCCTTCCAGGTCCCTGGAAACAAGGACTTGCACAGTGAAAGAAACTGACACTCTCCCTACCTACAGTTTTCTGTCCCTAGAAAAAATGTTTTTTTTAAGCACAATATAGCACAAGGAGAATTCACTCACTGTCCTTCCAGGTCCCTGGAAACAAGGACTTGCACAGTGAAAGAAACTGACACTCTCCCTACCTACAGTTTTCTGTCCCTAGAAAAAATGTTTTTTTTAAGCACAATATAGCACAAGGAGAATTCACTCACTGTCCTTCCAGGTCCCTGGAAACAAGGACTTGCACAGTGAAAGAAACTGACACTCTCCCTACCTACAGTTTTCTGTCCCTAGAAAAAATGTTTTTTTTAAGCACAATATAGCACAAGGAGAATTCACTCACTGTCCTTCCAGGTCCCTGGAAACAAGGACTTGCACAGTGAAAGAAACTGACACTCTCCCTACCTACAGTTTTCTGTCCCTAGAAAAAATGTTTTTTTTAAGCACAATATAGCACAAGGAGAATTCACTCACTGTCCTTCCAGGTCCCTGGAAACAAGGACTTGCACAGTGAAAGAAACTGACACTCTCCCTACCTACAGTTTTCTGTCCCTAGAAAAAATGTTTTTTTTAAGCACAATATAGCACAAGGAGAATTCACTCACTGTCCTTCCAGGTCCCTGGAAACAAGGACTTGCACAGTGAAAGAAACTGACACTCTCCCTACCTACAGTTTTCTGTCCCTAGAAAAAATGTTTTTTTTAAGCACAATATAGCACAAGGAGAATTCACTCACTGTCCTTCCAGGTCCCTAGAAACAAGGACTTGCACAGTGAAAGAAACTGACACTCTCCCTACCTACAGTTTTCTGTCCCTAGAAAAAATGTTTTTTTTAAGCACACTATAGCACAAGCACAAAACACACTGACACTCTCCCTACCTATCCTTCTCTTTCCCTAAACTAAAGGAATCCAGGTTAAGCAAGAAAGAAATAAAAGTCACTGTCCCTGCCTATGCTGCTCTATCCCTGCTCCGGAACACACTACACTAGGCCGCCGTGCTCTCGGCCTTTTATAGTGTGGGGCGTGTACTAAACACCCTCAGCAATAATTGGCCACAGGCATCCTGCCTGTGGCCAATCATTGCTCTCCTCGCTGCCGGCGCTGTGATTGGCCAAGCATGCGGGGTCACAGTGCATGCTTGGCCAATCACAGCGCCTGGATGACACTGCGATGGCGTAGTGCATTGTGGGCCGTTCGCGTCACTCGAATTTGGCGCGAACGGCCCAAATCGTTCGATCTTCGTCGAACGATCGAACAGCCGATGTTCGAGTCGAACGTATGTTCGACTCGAACACGAAGCTCATCCCTAGAGGGGAGTAGTCTTCTCAACCGCCTGTTGGTCCTTCAACAGGGCTTCTTCATCCCTTATGATCCAAACAAGGTCTGGGTAACTCAAATCCATGACTCCTTCAGAGGTCTTCAAGTGGAGCCAAACTGGATCCGAACGCAAGGCTCCTCTCAGGATCTGCTTCATCCTAGTTGCGTCTATGACTTGAGGCAGCATTCCCTTTTTAAGGACAATTTGGCACAGCATTCTATTCAGCCTCCGGATATATTCAGATAATCTTTCTCCAGGCTGTTGAAGGGTATGTTTGAACTGGTACATCAGTTCAGTCACCTTTTCCAGCTGGCCAAATTCCTCCTGCAACATAGCCAGATAATCCACTGCCGTACAAGCGGCATTGCTGAACCTAAGATTCTTCATAGCTTCAGCAGCAGCCCCCTAAAAAACTTTCACTTATGCGCTGCTTCTTCTGCGCTTCGGGTTCTTCCCATCCTTCTATGGCCTGCATTGCTTGCTCAATCCAGGTGTCGAAGTCTTCTTCCCCGACTGTCACAGGTTGCTTCCCTGAGAAGATCCGGAGCTTCCGGTACCCGGCTTCTACGTGCACCGTATTGCTCTTCTGGCACTTAGTAACGAAATCTCCCAGAGCATTTAGTAATTCCGGTCCTATAGCAGCCAGAGGCGTCCCCGGGGTCATCATTTCCTGGGAGCTTTCTACTTTGGGGAAAAGCAGTGGGGATGATGGCAGAGAGGCCTGTGGAGAATCCCTCTTCACAGCCCTCGTATGAACTAAATGGTATATCTGGTTATCTATGGCCTGTATGTTCCGACCTCTAAAGTCTTCCGGGACTTCTCCTCTCCATTCCACTAGTGCGTATGTACACGAGGTCTCTGGATCTGGCTTTATATCCATTACCCATACTTTCTGGCTCGGAGACAGCAACATTATGAGGTGCTTTATCTCCTCTTCCCGCCAGTTTCCCCCTGGGAGTTCAATTACTACCGCCTCGGTTGAGTCGGCGCCAACCGCTGCGCACCATTGTGTCATTGCTAGCGGGTCCATGCTGGTACTTCTGACCGGCTTGATTGCAGCGTGCAGTATACAGGAATCCCGGACTTGAGCCCCCACGTATAGGGATACCCCCAGCTAAGAGGGCTGCTTGTATATTTTGAGCCCTGTAGTGCACCGCTGTCAACCCCTGGCAATCGGCTCTACCCTCCCTTGGCACAGTTAGTAGGGGATGATAGGATTGTGTGGCCTGCAACTCACGGTGACACAATCCTATGACAAGAACACACAGCAATAAGTTAAAACTATCTTTAACTGGCACTTCTGCTGAGTAAATGACACCAACACCAGTATACTTGACCCTTATGTGTTTACTCAAATTAGTGGGTCAGCAAAAGAACAACAGTGTACATATCATGTGCAGAGCCCTGCAATAAAACAGTATTTCAATGAGCAGACAAGTATACAGTACTATGCAACCCTAACTGTCCCCGCTGCAGCTATTCTCCCTCGTGGACAAGATAGTGCCCCGCAATGTCTACGCTACCCAGTCAGGCCTGACTGAACTAAGTGAAAGTCTTGCAAAGAAATCTTCGCTAGCAAACGGTGGTACACTTTGAAGAATAAACTGTAATCCACAAGGGTAACAGGGATACTGTATCTGTCTCTGAGCAGGTGCTCTCTCACCCAACCGGACCAGTCCGTGTCCGTTTCTTCCGCTGCTGTGTCTAGGTACACAGGTCTCTCGACATCCGAGTTTTCGGTCCTCCTGGCAACGATGCAGCAACAATGGAGAGACGTATCTCTGGTTCCTCGGTGAGAGCGTAAGGCTCTTTGGAGAAAGGCCCAGGCTTCGGGCCTAAAGTCACAGCAAACTCAGACAGGAGTTCCACTTGCTGGGCAGGTGGTGTCCAAAGAGAAAGATTTCCGCTCTGCCTTCTCTTATAAAGTCCACCCCAGCAGTCCCTGCGCGGGGCAATGCACCCTGGGTGTCTCAATGTCTACCGGGTAATGTAGTTTCTGCGGGATTGAAGAGCAATACCCCGCTACATATACACACACACACACACTATATTGTAAAAAGTATTGGGACACCTGTCTTTACACGCACATGAACTTTAATGGCCCACCTTTTGCAGGTATAACAACTTCAACTCTTCTGGGAAGGCTGTCCACAAGGTTCAGGAGTGTGTCTATGGGAATGTTTACCCATTCTTCCAGAAGTGCATTTCTGAGGTCAGGCACTGATGTTGGATGTTGGCCTGGCTCGCAGTCTCCGCTCTACTTCATCCCACAGGTGTTCTATCGGGTTGAGGTCAGGACTCTGTGCAGGTCATTCAAGCTTCAACAGCCCAAACTCGCTCATCCATGTCTTTATGGACCTTGCTTTGTGCACTGGTGCGCAGTCATGTTGGAACAGGAAGGGGCCATCCCCAAACGGTTCCCACAAAGTTGGGTGCATGAAATTGTCCAAAATGTCTTGGTATGCTGACGCCTTAAGAGTTCCCTTCACTGGAACTAAGGGGCCAAGCCCAACCCCTGAAAAAGCCATGGATGAGCGAGTTTGGGGTAAAGGAATTTGACTGGCCTGCACAGAGTCCTGAACTCAACCTGATAGAACACCTTTGGGATGAATTAGAGAGGAGAATGCGAGCCAGGCCTTCTTGTCCACATCAGTGCCTGACCTCACAGATGCGCTTCTGGAAGAATGGTTTAACACTCCCTGACACACTCCTAAACCTTGTGGACAGCCTTCCCAGAAGAGTTGAAGCTGTTATAGCTGCTCAATATTTAACCCTACAGACTAAGACTGGGATGCCATTAAAGTTCATGTGCGTGTAAAAGCAGGTGTCCCAATACTGTTGACTATATATATGTATTGTGAGGGGGTTAGCTCGGCAGCGGGTGTGTGTGACCCCCGGGATGGGCTCCCCACACAAAAACAGGCCCAGCAAACGGAGGTTGTGGTTTTCAAAATCAAAAAGGTGCGGTTTATTTTCTATTTACAGTGACAAAACACAGCAAAGCAAAAGAAACATAAACAAAATAAATCCTGGTCAACTTGACCTCTGACTAAACATACAGGTTTCCTAACTAACAACTGGGATCAGCCTAGTGCTGTCCTAGTCCCTAAGTCCCTGGTTTTAAATGTCCAAACAAATAGCCACACAGGCTTTGTCTCACCGCACAGGGGTTCACTCTCCCTAGACAGTCCACACAGGTCTGGGTCCAGGCATGAGCAAACACCTAATGAATCTGGGAGTTCTTATAGAGGCCTAAATGAGCTGACAAGCTTCAGCTGGTCTCATCAACTCCCTGTCTGCACGACGCCCCACACTCTCCCTAGAGGTATGAGTCATCCATGAGCCCACTAGCCTTAGCTGGGCTTATACAACTCTCCACCTAGTTGTATAAGTCGGCGTAAAGCCTGAATCTGGGCGAAATATATCTACCCCCCTGGATGCAACCAGGTGACTTTACCTTCCTGCTGTCACAGTATATAAATATATATACTAAAATAAACCTACCGTAATTGTCCTTGTGTTAAAGCTTTGTGAACTGAGCCCATAGTCACCTTCCCATTGTCTGTGTGCAGGGCCACTGATAGGCCAGTACAACTGGCCCTGTTGTACCGGGCCCGGCCAGCAGGGGGGCCCGGGCAACCTAATCAGTAGAGTAATTTAATGTAAAAAAAAATAAATAAAAAATCATCCAGCCATCCCTTAACGTGCCACCCGCCCCACCCATTTACATTTTACATTTTTTTGATAGCGATGTGGAAGATTAGGTGGCGGCAAGGGAGGGACTATTTCTTGTATTTCGGGCGCGGAAGAGGCATTCTTCTGCACCCCCTCTTCACACTGGCTCACGTCCTGGCCAGCGCGTCCTCTGTAGTGCCGTCCCCCTCGCGCCGCGGAGTGATTCCTCTCTCTCTGCGTGAGAAATAGCAGTCAGAGGCGACTTAGGCGACAGAGGATATCGCCATCCCATGATTCCCATTTAACTGGAATAGTTTGTGGAGACACAAGTCCAGGCAGCAGCAGGATCAGAACTACTTGAGCCCAGCTAACAACACTACACAGGTGTGTGCTACTGTGCTTGCTTGGGGGGGGGGGGGAGGGGCTGCAAGATCTACTACTACTGCAGCCAGCAGCATCTATACATTATGGCATTGGCGGCATGGGTGGCACTGTCTGCAGGTAGCACATGCGTTATGGCCCATAACGCATGTGCTGCCTGCAGAGACAGTGCCACCCATTCCGTAATGTGCTGCAGACAGTGCCACCCATGACACTAATGCCATAACGCATGTGCTGCCTGCAGAGACAGTGCACCCATGCTGCCAATGGCATTATGCCATTGGCGGCATGGTTGGCACTGTCTGCAGCACAATATGGCATTGGCGACATGGGTGGCACTGTCAGCAGGTAGCACATGCATTATGGCCCATAACGCATGTGCTGTCTGCAGAGACAGTGCCACCCATGCCGCCAATGCCGTAATATGCTGCAGACATTGCAACCCATGACGCTAATGCCATAACGCATGTGCTGTCGGCAGAGACAGTGCCACCCATGCCGCCAATGCCGTAATGTGCTGCAGACAGTGCCACCCATGACGCTAATGCCATAACACATGTGCTGTCTGCAGAGACAGTGCCAGCCATGCCCGCCAATGCCGTAATGTGCTGCAGACAGTTCCACCCATGACGCTAATGCCATAATGCATGTGTTACCTGCAGAGACAGTGCCACCCATGCCGCCAATGCCGTAATGTGCTGCAGACAGTGCCACCCATGACGCTAATGCCATAACACATGTGCTGTCTGCAGAGACATTGCCACCCATGCCGCCAATGCCGTAATGTGCTGCAAACAGTGCCACCCATGATGCTAATGCCATAACGCATGTTATACCTGCAGAGACCTGCCACCCATGCTGCCAATTGCATTATACTATTGGCGGCATGGGTGGCACTGTCTGCAGCACATTATGGCATTGGCGGCATGGGTGGCACTGTATGCAGTGATAAATATCACTTGAAGACAAATCTGCACTTTGTTTTAAGGCGGGGCCTAGGGAGGGGCCAGGGGTGGGGCTGAAGGAGGGACCAGGGTCTGGACCAGGGGAGGGGCTGAAGGGGGCCCTGTCAGGTAGACTGTACGGGGCCCCATGATTTCTATCAGCGGCCCTGTCTGCGTGCCACTCTGTCAACTCATATTTCTATATTGAAGCTTCCCCAGAATGTAATAGAAATTCTGTGTAATTTCAGAGCTATGACCATTCATCTCCACTGTGTAATAAAGCTAAATATGGTCTGAGCACTTCTTTTATGGTAACAGTTAATACATTTTATAGCACTATAACTTCCCTGTCCCCGTTGCTAACATTTTGGCTGCGCAAAAGTTATGTGTTATAAAAAGTAACATATTTGTCCAAATTATAATAAGATGAATATAAGCATGACATAATAGAACCGACTACTTTTTTCAACGTTTCTCTTTTGTCCTTTCACCAGAGCCAAGTGAGTCATGCAATCCTATGACTGTCTAGGCATTTTTCCAGTCAGTGAGCCTAAAAAAAAAAAATGTTTTGGACAAAGGAAATTTCGACTCATTTCCAAACATCCAGGTAAGAGGTATGATTCATCTGTTTATTCATGAACAAACACTCTCAGGCTTATTTAATAATGCACAATGTAATGCAAAGTGCAGTGACCCATCAACAGCCAATCAGAAGTCTTCTTTGATTGTTCTCAAAGAACAAAAACTGCTGGAAGGTGAAATCAACTTTACTTAACACATTTGATTTGTGTTGTTCTTTTCACTGACTTTAAGGGAATGTCTATTTTTTTTGTCTTTTGTTTTTTTAAATAAATGAACACATTTTATCAAAGCGGTGTTCCAGCCAAAAAAATAAAATTAAAAGCCAGTAGCTACACTTACTGCAGCTGCTGACTTTTAATAATAGGACACTTACCTGTCCTGGAGTCCCTCCATGTCGGCACCGCAGCTGATGTTTCCATCAGCTGTCGGGTGCTGCTGCCGCCATTGTGGATAAGGGAACCCGGCATTGTATATATTATCTTTTTGGTACCTTTGATGCTCTTTTTCTTCTGGACTTCTGTCCTATGTCACCGCGTGGAGATACGTCATTTCCGTGATCGCATCGTGCCCTCCTCCTTTCCCCTGCTGCCTTCTGGGACCTGTGTGTGTCCCAGAAGACAATGGGACCATTCAGAAAGCGTCACACGATTCACGCATGCACAGTAGGGACTAAGACTGGGATGCCATTAAAGTTTATGTGCGTGTAAAGGCAGGCATCCCAATACCTTTTGTAATATAGCATAAATGCCTGGTATCAGCCTTTCGCAGTCCCTGTACAGTAGGGTGACCAGACATCCCCAATTTCCGGGGACATTCCCCAGGTTGGGGACAGTGTCCCCGGACCTAGTCTGTCCCCGGTATTGTCCCCGGATTGGATTTGAACAGGGGCTCAGGCAATTTCAAAGACAGTAAGTGCAGAATAAAAAAAAAAAATCTGAATTACACACCCCGCTCCGCCGCTCCTACTAGCTTAGGGGGGTATATTTTTTTCCATTATCTGAGCCCCTTTCTGATGATCATGTGCTGGTCGGAGCGGAAAGAATATTTCTTTAGTTTCGGGTGCATGCCCATTCAGTTCTTCTGCCTTGGCTCAAGTCCCGGCCAGCCGCCTGCCTGTTTATCTCCTTGCCTTATTTGGCAGAGTGATCTTCCTCCTCTCCCCACCCAGTAGTAGCCAGGGCCCGGAGACTTGACAAGCTGTGAGGTGGGCGGCGGCGGCGGCGGCGACGGGACGGGCAGAGAGTCGCTGATTGCCACCATTACTAGTAAAAAAAATATATGTCCCCGGATTTTATTTGAAAATCTGGTCACCTTACTGTACAGCAGGGCTGGAATGTGAGAGGAAGAAGCTGTATAAGGAGCCAATCAGTTCATGTGCTGACAAGAAGCATGCAGAAAGGAGAAGAAAGTGGAGTGACAGAGATAAGCTCATCACTGTTCTGCTTCTCCTTTCACAGTAAAGTCACAGGCTGAGATGGATCCAGAATGACCTGGGCTCAGAGGAAGTGGGTTGAATGATGCTGGACATAAGTCTGAGGACACCTAGCAGGAGTACTGTGGGGAATGTTGCAACCAAAGAGTATTTAGATTTTTATATTTTAATATGCAATTCATTTGTTTTGGTTGGAGTTTTACTTTTAAATTGTACACTTTCCCAGGAGGTGAGAAGAAATCTTTCAATGAATAAACCATTTCTAGTGACAGCTAAGAGTGAAAACTATCCTCTCATTTTCTGCCATTTCTAATGCAGGCTATATGTCTATACTTTTTTGTTTGAAATTTTTCACTTTAGGAACATTTTTATTTATTTTTTTAATTGTTAGTGGGGCAAATCAGTGTTTATTTTTGAGCAGAAAATCAAAGGGGCAAAATAGAATTATTTTCTTGAATTAATGAATTGCAAACAGTGTATGTGATTTTCATTTGGGAATTACATTCAGTCTAAAAATGAATGTTTAACCGCTTGCAGACCGCTGAACGACGATATACGCCGGCAGATTGGCACGACTGCGCAAAGCAACGTACCCGTACATCGTCTTCAAATCGTGGCATAGTGGGCACCTGCCGCGTGCTCCATGACCGTTCCTGCGGATCCCGCAGACTCGATGTTTGCCGGGTGCCCGCGATCGTGTCAAGGAGCGGCAAAACTGAGAGATGCCTATGCAAACAAGGCATTTCCCTGTTCTGCCTAGCAACATGACAGATTTACTGCTCCCTCTCATCGTGAGCAGTGATCGCTGTCATGCTGTAGTGAGCCCATCCCCCCACAGTTAGAATCACTCCCTAGGACACACTTAACCCCTTCATCGCCCCCTAGTGTTTAACCCCTTCCCTGCCAGTGTCATTTACACAGTAATCAGTGTATTTTTATAGCACTGATCGCTGTATACAATGACAATGACAATGGTCCGAAAATAGTGTCAAAAGTGTCTGATGTGTCCGCCATAATGTCGCAGTCCCGATAAAAATCGCAGATTTCAAAAAATAAAAAATAATAATAAAAATGCCATGAAACAAACCCCTATTTTGTAGACGCTATAGCTTTTGTGCAAACCAATCAATATACGCTTATTGCGATTTTTTTTACCAAAAATATGTAGAAGAATACATTTCGCCCTAAACTGAGAAAGAAATTCGTTTTTTTGTATATTTATTATAGCAAAAAGTTAAAAATATAGCTTTTTTTTCAAAATTGTCGCGCTTTTTTTGTTTATAGCGCAAAAAATAAAAACCGCAGAGGTGATCAAATACCACCAAAAGAAAGCTCTATTTGTGGGAAAAAAAAGTACATTAATTTTGTTTGGGTGCAACATAGCATGACCGCGCAATTGTCAGTTAAAGCAACACAGTGCCGAATCGCAAAAATCGCTCTGGTCAGGAAGGGGGTAAATTCTTCCGGGGCTGAAGTGGTTAAAGCAAGTAACATTTTTGAATTGCATTTGTCCAATCAATGAATGTACAAAGAATTTTCATACAAACGTTCTTATAAATATTCTTGTTAGAAAATCTATCAGCATTAGAGAAAGTGAATGGAATCTCTGCAATGGGACAAAGACACACAAAAAATCTTCTACTCATTACAAAACTAAAGAAACTAACTTGACATATACTTTAAATTCTCACTGGAGTGTACCTGGAGTGCCTTCAGGTAAGATCATTATAGATTTATTTTGAAAGTGAAACAACTGGACAGGGATGAGCTTCGTGTTCGAGTCGAACATACATTCGACTCGAACATCGGCTGTTCGATCGTTCGACGAAGATCGAACGATTTGGGCCGTTCGCGCCAAATTCGAGTGACGCTAACGGCCCACAATGCACTACGCCATCGCAGTGTCATCCAGGCGCTGTGATTGGCCAAGCATGCACTGTGACCCCGCATGCTTGGCCAATCACAGCGCCGGCAGCGAGGAGAGCAATGATTGGCCACAGGCAGGATGCCTGTGGCCAATTATTGCTGAGGGGGTTTAGTACACGCCCCACACTATAAAAGGCCGCCAGCGCGGCGGCCTTGTGTAGTGCGTTCCGGAGCAGGGAAAGAGAAGCATAGGCAGGGACAGTGTCATTTTTTTCCTTTACTAATCCTGGATTCCTTGTGTTTAGGGACAGAGAAGGATAGGTAGGGAGAGTGTCAGTGTGTTATTCTGTGCTAAACCTTGTTTGTAGGGACAGAGAAGGACAGTGAGGGAAAGTGTCAGTGTGCTATTCTGTTCTAAACCAATCTTGCTGAACCGTATTTGAAATCCTTGAGTTTAGGGACAGAGAAGGACACTCGTGGAAACTATCAGTGTGCTATTCTGTGCTAAATCTTGTTTGTAGGGACAGAGAAGGACAGTGAGGGAAACTGTCAGTGTGCTATTCTGTTCTAAACCAATCTTGCTGAACCGTATTTGAAATCCTTGAGTTTAGGGACAGAGAAGGACACTCGGGGAAACTGTCAGTGTGCTATTCTGTTCTAAACCAATCTTGCTGAACCGTATTTGAAATCCTTGAGTTTAGGGACAGAGAAGGACACTCGTGGAAACTATCAGTGTGCTATTCTGTGTTAAATCTTGTTTGTAGGGACAGAGAAGGACAGTGAGGGAAACTATCAGTGTGCTATTCTGTGCTAAACCTTGTTTGTAGGGACAGAGAAGGACAGTGAGGGAAACTGTCAGTGTGCTATTCTGTTCTAAACCAATCTTGCTGAACCGTATTTGAAATCCTTGAGTTTAGGGACAGAGAAGGACAGTGAGGGAAAGTGTCAGTGTGCTATTCTGTGCTAAACCAATCTTGCTGAACCATATTTGAAATCCTTGAGTTTAGGGACAGAGAAGGACACTCGGGGAAACTGTCAGTGTGCTATTCTGTTCTAAACCAATCTTGCTGAACCATATTTGAAATCCTTGAGTTTAGGGACAGAGAAGGACACTCGGGGAAACTGTCAGTGTGCTATTCTGTGCTAAACCTTGTTTGTAGGGACAGAGAAGGACAGTGAGGGAAACTGTCAGTGTGTTATTCTGTGCTAAACCAATCTTGCTGAAGCATATTGCAAATCCTTGTGTTTAGGGACAGAGAAGGATAGGCAGGGGACAGTGTCAGTGTCATTGTTGCTAAGCCTCCTGCACAGTATACACCTGAAGGTAGCCCTTATTGCTGTTTTTCCCATCTCCCTGCAGGCCATCCATTAAAATGTCTGGAAGGCAAACAAGGAGAGGCAGACAGTCAGGAGGCAAAAAAAAGAGGGCAAGCAGGCTCTGTGTCTGGGGGCAACAGTGCTGGTCGTGGACGCGGTGCATTGTCATCAGCACATGGCCATGGGACACGCTTGTCCTTCTTTTCGGCAGCTGGACATGTTGAGCCACATCATGCCGAAGACTTGGTAGAGTGGATGACCAAGCCCACCTCATCCTCCTCATCCTCTCTCACCCAGGCTCAGGGTACTGGCAAAGCAGCTGCCAAAGCGTCCTCTTCTCTGGTATCAATGTCATCATTAGTCAATCCTTCCCTAGACCCACCATGTCCTCCTCCTGAGGAGTCCCCCGAACTGTTTGAGCACAGTGTTGGGTACATGCTCCAGGAGGATGCCCAGCGCTTCGAAGAATCTGATGATGATACCCAGATAGAGGAAGGCAGTAGCGTGAGAGCAGAGAGAGGGGATGCTCAAGAAGGACACCAATCTGGCAGTCATGCTCCAGCAGCTGCAGCATACTGCCAGATTGGCTCCAGTGATGAGGAGGGAGGGGATGATGAGGTCACTGACTCCACGTGGGTGCCTAATAGGAGAGAGGAGGAGGAGGAGGATGAGGAGGAGGCACATCTCCAACGAGGCAGGATGCCCTTGGGTGGCCAGCGTATGGGCAGCACACCGACAGAATCACACCGCAGAGCTCCGCCTGTGCAGGGCGCTGCCTCTGCCCGTCATTCAAAAAGTTCTTTGGTGTGGGCCTTTTTTGAGGCGAGTGCATCAGATCGCACAGCTGCTGTTTGCAACATATGTCTCAAGCGTATATCGCGTGGCCAAAACATCAGCCGCTTGGGCACCACATGCTTGATCAGACATATGTTGACCTGCCATGCAGCTCGTTGGCAAGCCTACCTTAAAGACCCACACCAAAGAACAAAGCGGACCTCTCCTTGCACCGCATCAGCTGGGATCTCCAACCCCACTATACCTTCAGTCCTCTCTGAAACCTGCACTGAGAGGAATGAAGGTGTAGAATTAGGTGTGTCACAGCCAGGTACTTGCGGCCACTCTGCTAGCAGTACACCGACGTCCGATTCTAGCAGGCAAATTTCCCTGCCCCAGCTGCTGGACCGTCGAAAGAAGTTCACTCCCAGCCATCCACATGCCCAGCGGTTTAATGCTAGCTTGGCTAAATTGCTAGCGCTTCAACTGCTGCCTTTTCAGTTGGTAGACTCGGCCCCCTTCCGTGAGTTTGTGCAATGTGCGGTTCCTCAGTGGCAGGTTCCCAAACGCCACTTTTTCTCACGGAAGGTGATTCCGGCTCTCTACAGGCATGTGGAAGGCAATGTCTTGGCCTCGCTGGACAGGGCGGTCAGCGGTAAGGTGCATATTACCGCTGACTCATGGTCCAGCAGGCATGGACAGGGACGTTACCTTTCTTTCACGGCCCATTGGGTCACTCTTTTGGCAGCTGGGAAGGATGCAGGACAAGGTGCAGTAGTGTTGGAGGTTGTTCCACCGCCACGCCTCCAAAATGCTACTACTGGTTGTGACACACCTCTCTCCTCCACCCCCTCCTCTTCTTCCTCCATGGCCTCTTCCTGTGCTTTGTCCTCGGAACCAGCGGTGCTCCGTAGGCGTTCAAGGGGCTACGCAAGTACGCAGGCAAAAAGATGCCATGCCGTGCTTGCGCTGGTGTGTTTGGGGGACAGGAGCCACACTGGGGCAGAGGTCCTGTATGCTCTGCAGGGGCAGGCCGAGAGGTGGTTGACGCCACGCCAGCTTAAGCCAGGAATGGTGGTTTGCGACAATGGCACCAACCTCCTCTCCGCCCTCCGACAGGGACAACTGACCCATGTGCCCTGTGTGGCTCACGTCCTTAACCTGGTGGTGCAGCGGTTCTTGGGCAGGTACCCGGGCTTACAGGATGTCCTGAGGCAGGCCAGGAAAGTCTGTGTGCATTTCCGCAGATCTTATAATGCCAGTGCTCGCCTGGCTGAGCTGCAAAAGGAGTTGAACCTGCCCAAGAACCGCCTTATATGCGACATGCCCACCAGGTGGAACTCAACGTTGGCCATGCTGCAGCGGCTGCACACGCAGCAGAGGGCCATCAATGAGTACCTGTGCGACTACGGCACCAGGACAGGGTCAGGGGAGCTCGGGTTTTTTTCACCACGCCAGTGGGGCATGATCAGGGATGCATGCACTGTCCTGGCACCATTTGAGGAGGCCACGAGGATGGTGAGCAGTGACAGTGCATGCATCAGTGACACTGTACCTCTTGTCCACCTGTTGGAGCACACGCTGCGTGGAATAATGGACAGGGCACTTGAGGCAGAACAGAGGCAGGAAGAGGAGGACTTCCTTGCCTCTCAAGGCCCCCTTTACCCAGACAGTGTTCCTTCTGTCCCACCCATCGCACAGGAAGAGGAGGAGGAGGAGGAGGAGGATTGTGTCAGCATGGAGGTGGAGGCTGGCACTCAGCATCATCAGCAGCAGTCTTTTAGGGATGATTTACAGTCCCAAGAAACCAGTGGACTTGTACGTGGCTGGGAGGAGGTGGCTGCGGATCATGTCGTCCTTAGTGACCCAGAGGACTCCGGACTGAATGCCTCAGCTAACCTACGCTGCATGGCCTCCCTGATCCTGCAAAGTCTGCGGAAGGATCCTCGTATTCTTCGGATCAAGGAGAGGGACCATTACTGGCTGGCCACTCTCCTTGATCCAGGGTACAAGGGTAAGGTTGCGGACCTTATCTTACCGTCGCAGAGGGAGCAGAGGATGAGACAACTCCGGGAGGCCCTGCAGAAAGGTCTGTGCAACACGTTCCCAGAGACTGGGAGGTTACAAACTCCTGGTCCTGGACAACGAGTTGCTGAGGCTTCGGGCAGTCAAAGAAGGAGCGGTGGGGAAGGTGGCCGTCTGACCGATGCGTTCAGACAATTCTTTAGTCCGCAGCCCCAAAGTATGATCGGTTCCAGCAACCATCGCCAGCGTCTGATATACATGGTGCAGGAATACCTAGGGGCAAGGTCAGACTTGGACACCTTCCCCACCGAAAATCCTCTGGCTTACTGGGTCTTGAGGATGGATCACTGGCCAGAGCTTGCACAGTATGCAATTGAGCTACTGGCCTGTCCTGCATCCAGCGTTCTTTCAGAACGCACATTCAGTGCTGCTGGAGGATTTGTCACGGATCACAGGGTGCGCCTGTCCACCGACTCGGTTGATCGACTGACTTTCATCAAGATGAACCAGTCTTGGATCACCACCAGCTACCACACACCTGATGCTGATATAACAGACTAATTGATTTTAAAATGTCACATCCCTTCAAGACTGATGCTGATGCTGAGTGCCTGTGCAGTTATGTTGACTGGCTATCCTCCTCCTCCTCCTCAATGATCCGGTTAATGATGATAGCTTGGAAGATCATTTTGGTTTATGGGTGCCGCCACCAGTGGCTAAGGCACAATTTTTCAGCCCCTGTTTAACAGGGGCGTGTAATTACAATTTTTGATGCAATACTTTGCAACAGGGCTCATTGCTGTGCTCCAAGTACAGTATCTGTGAGGGGTTGCAGTGTTGTGCCACCAGTGCCTAAGGCCGAATTTTTCAGCCCCTGTTCAACAGGGGCATGCAATTATAATTATTGATCTAATAATTCACAGCAGGGCCCATTGCTGCGCCCACCAAGAGTAACTGTCAGGCCTTACAGTGTTGTGTCAACACCACCACCACCACCACCACCACCACCACCAAAGGCCCAATTTTTCAGCCCCTGTTCAACAGGGGCATGCAATTATAATTATTGATCTAATATTTCACAGCAGGGCCCATTGCTGCGCCCACCAAGAGTAACTGTCAGGCCTTACAGTGTTGTGGCACCAGCACCACCATCAAAGGCCCAATTTTTACTACCACTGTTCAACAATTATATGTTATTACAATTCCTGATATAATAGTTGACAGCAGGGCGTTCCAGCACCCACCAAGAGTAACTGTGAGTGCTTACAGTGTTGTGCCAACACCAACACCTAAGGGGCCAATTTCTGCAGAGTATATACGGCAGGTCCCTACTTTCAAACATCCAACTTACAAACGACTCCTACTTGCAAACGGAAGAAGACAACAGGAAGTGAGAGGAAATCTACCCCTAGGAAGGAAAATTCTCTCCTGTAAGAATTAATATGGGAGAAAGGTGTCTCCTCTCTACTGATGCTTTATCACCAATCCTTGTTTCAATAAAAACACCACATTTCAAAAACAGTTGTCATTGGGACGCAAAGTGAGGTGAAATGTTCTGAACAGGGGCACAGACAGCAAAACAAATGTTACAGGGGTGATAACCCTTCCCTATGTTTTCCAAAAAGCTTAAAAATAGATTTTTTGGTTGGAGCTACACTTAAACAATGTACGTGTTCAAAATTACAAACAGATTCTACTTAAGAACAAACCTACAGTCCCTGTCTTGTTTACACCGGTCTTGTTTACACCGCCTGTATACTGCTGTTCAGAGTATATAGGGCCTTTTTTATTTTGTGTTGCAGGGTTCCCCTTAATATCCAAACAAGACCCAAAGGGGCTGGTAATGGGCTGGGGTAGGGGGGGGGGGGGGTGATGGGGTAGCTATGCCATTTTTCTTAAAGATTTTCATCCATATTACCGGGACCAGACATTACATTAAAGCCGCAAGCAGTTTTAAATGGCTTTTTTTTTCTTTAGAAATGTAATTTTGTGCAGGGACAGTTCTAAACACGGGAAACACGTGGCACTTCACAGGCATACTTTAGACACCCCCCAGGTACAATATTTAAAGGAATATTTGACTTTTTTTTTTCACTTTATGCATCATTTAAATGACTGCTCCCGAAAAACGGCCGTTTTTAAAACTTCTTTTTGCATTGATACATGTCCCCTGGTGCAGAACCCGGGTTCCCAAACTCTGTTTAGGACAATAACATGGATAATAGTCGTTATAATTAGCACTTTAGAATTCGAACGTTCGCATCCATTGTATTTAATAGGGTTCTAATGTTCGTGCAAACTTTCGGTCCGTTCGCGGGTTCTGGTGCGAACCGAACCCGGGGGTGTTCGGCTCATCCCAACAACTGGACTTAAACTTAGCACAGGAATTTATAGAGATGTAAGTTTCATCTGGACTTGCTCTTAATAAAAATCCCAAAAACGATATAACTTTCACGCTGTGCTTGTACTTGCAAGGTATATTGGCAATGAGTTATGTTACCCTATTAATGTCACAGATTGGATTACTGCTGCTTCACACTTCAACAGTGCTGCCAAAGACCTGATAAATATGGACTTCATCAGTCGTTACTGAGGGAAGTTCCAGGAATGGTACGCATGTGGTGAGGTCAGCGTCACTGCTTAAGATCAGAGACAGAATACGAACAGTATTTTGGGTTTTCTATTACTTACCTGTACCACAATAAGTGGTCACCAGGACAAATAGAACCTGACAGGTAACCCTTTCACTACTCTGTCCAAAACTATAGACCAGCCGTCTCCAAACTGTGGCCCAGGGGCCAGATGTGGCCCTTTGCTTGCTTTTATCAGGCCCTTGGAGTGCTATTTTATTCATCGAAACCAATGAAGAGCACAATTCCTCCCAATGATGGGGCACAGTTCCTCCCAATTACACCAACAATGGGGCCCAATGACATCAATGTTGGATTAAAATTCCTCCTACTGATACCAATGATGGGGGATTGTTTACTCCCACTGACACAGGGAAATTTTGTACTCCCAATGGCCATATTCTGGCCCCCCTAAAGCCTGAAGGACAGTAAACTGGCCCTTTATTTAGAAAGTTTGGAGACCCCTGCTATAGACCATGGATTTGGCTTTACATACACTTTAGAATACAGTGGAACCTCGGTTTACGAGAAATGTGCATTGTGAAAGACGAGCAACTTATTTTTTTAATTCTGACTCGGTTTGCGAGTGTTGTCTTGCAAAATGAGCAGAATTTAAGCTAATGGGGTGTGCAGTACCGCATTTGGCCTGAGGTGCGGGGGCGCCGGAGCCGTTCAGAGCCGATAATCGAAAATATTCCATTCCCAGGTGTTTCCGAGCCTTTCCAAGGGTTTCCGCGGTCAGCCGAGCTGTCCCCGGGCCTTTCCGAGTGTTTCTGAGGCTCTCCGACGCCCCCCACCTCTGGCCACATGCGGTATTGCATGCCATTGAAGTCAATGCGGAACAAATTATTTTAGTTTCTATTGACTTCTATGGGGAAACTCGCTTTGATATGCGAGTGCTTTGGATTACGAGAATTCTCCTGGAACGGATTATGCTCGTAATCCAAGGTTCCACTGTACATAGATATTTGTTCTGTCCCCACTACACGTTTCCCTGTGTGTAGCTCGCCATGCAACCCTACTATTCGGCTATAAGCCCAACTGAGTGTAATCTTGAAACTTTATTAACAAAACAGGGTGGGGTGAAACAATTGAGAAAAAAACGAATACAGATACATATAATCAGTATAAGAAATATACACAAATACAATGAATAAGCTAGGCAGTAGATGGCGATAAGTAATTTTTACCAGTGATGCTGTGTTTAGGGGATGCAAGCACATGCAAATTTTAGTCCAACTTGTACTCTGATAGCTGGTTCAGTTTCAGTTTCTAAGATGGAGTCTGAGTTCCCAGGATGCACCTGTTTCTCTTCCTTAGACTGAAGAATCATGGGAACTTTTGTTAAAGGTGAATAGTTTCTAGTTTTTGCAAAACCACAAAATTTACCCCACTTGTGGTCAAATCTGATATCCATTAAAGTGATTGTAAAAGATAAATTATTTTTCAAAAACAGCCCCTATAGCAAACTGCTTGCTATGGGGGCACTCATTTCTGAGCCGAGTCTGTGTGTCCATTGACACACAGAGCATGGTTCGGCCCTGCCCCTGCTCTCTCCTCACTGGCTGTCATTGACAGCAGCCAATGGTTCCCACTGATATCTCTGAGCCAATGAGGAGGGAGAGAGCAGATAGAGCCTCTGCTCCCTTGCACAGTGCTGGATTGAGATCAGGCTCAGGTAAGACTAGTTTTTTTTTTTACCTTAAAGTATAACTAAAGGCAAAACGTTTTTTTTTTTTATGTTTTGGATACAGTGGAGAGGAACACCTATTGGTTTTTATTGCTTTCTGTGTCCCCTTTAAGGAGAATCACCCTCTCTATTTGTCCTGTTTACCGTAATCATTGAAAGTAAAAGTAAAGAAAATCCCAAATTTTTGGTTCTCCCCAGAAAAGTAATAGAGGGGAAATCTTCCAATGGGGACACTAGTTCTGGGGACCTAGCGGTCCCCAAGGGATTCCCTTAATTTGCAGGATTTTTCTCTTACTTCCTGTTCGGCTATGGGACAGGAAGTGAAGGAAAATCTCCAAAATGGGACACAGATGGTGAAGAAAAATCGGACAGGGTTTATCCAAAATGAAATAAAAATGCCCATAGTTCTACTTTAATGCAGAGAATGCATTAAGTTAATAAAACCTTCTGCCTTTAGAACCACTTTAAATCAGTACACTATTGTATTTTTAAAAATAGACTTACTACGTTTCTGCAGTCTTACCTTCCTCCTCGCTTTGCAATTATGGCATCTACACATGTGCATGTGTGGGAGTTACATCATCCTGGCCAGGGCATTTAGGATGGCCAAAATTCTCAAACCCAGAAGAAGCCAGGATCATGGGTGTCCGCTCCATAGGGCAAGGGGGGTCATTTGCCCCCCCCTGGAATCCAAAGTCAGAGTGAAGACACTTGCCCCCTGTGTTGCAATGGCCGCCTCCACGGCAGCCGTGGACTTTTTTTTTCTATGTCTGCTGCTGGCCTGGGGGCTGGGGATGCTCTGTCTTTTCCGACTACACATCCGTCCCTCCCTCCTCACCCCTGGCCCGAGCATCGGATTGGCTCTGCCGCTCGGGCCTCTGCTTAACATCACTGTCTGTGACCCGGCTGTTCCGTGATTGGCTGCTGCCTCAGCCTGCCTCTGCCTGTGTAAATGTATGTGCCGGCTCCTCCCACAGGTGCGTGGCGTGCAGTGGCTGAGACGAGAGAATACGCTGCCAGTGCCTGCCCTGGGCCTATCGCTGAAGAACTACAGGTAACAACAGTGCCTGTGTCACGACACCACTATGTACATCTTTTTGTATTGCAATGTATTGCAATACATCTGTTGTGGACGGCCATATTTTGATCTTGATGAAAACAACCTATACAGTATAGGCTGTTTTCAGAAAGATCAAAATATGGCCACAACAGATGTATTGCAATATAGAAAGATGTACATTCTCTAGGTTATATTTATATGGACATGGTGGAGTGAAGCAGAATTATCCTCAAGAGCTATTTCACACTGCCAGCTGGCCGCGTTATCAGTAAAGCGCCGCTAGTTTTAGCGGCACTTTACCATTGTTTTAGTGGCGCTATTCGGCTGCTAGTGGGGTGCTTTTAACCCCAGCTAGCGGTCGAAGATAGGGTTACATGCAACTGTGTGTAGCGGGGTCCTCAAATTGATGGGATACACCTGGGGAATAGTGTGACCCAGGTGTATAATTGTGTTAGGGTTCAGACCCCTTTTTGTTTCGTGGAGGATTGGAGGATGTAGTATTCTCCTTTGCCTGTGGGTGGCGGGGTACCCACAGGCTTCAGGTAGAATCATCTCCTGCAGTGCTCCCTGTTTTGTCCCGTCCCGGAGATGGTATGGCTGAGGCGGGGAACCCGCCGGGCCGTTGATGGGAGGAGATAAAAGGGGGAGACGCCCTTACCACGAGGTCTTGCGGAGAAGGAGGTCCTCGGAGGAGGAGGGTTGCGGTCCGCACCCAGGCCCCTTAGGCCTGGGTGCTGGAGATCCAGGAGTCTGGTCCAGGTGCCCATGGCCTGGTCCGGAGTCATGTTGGTGTCCATCCCAGGCACCTTTAGCCTGGGGTGAGGTACTATCGAGGAGGCCTGGGGCCCAGTACCTTCGACTGGGTCCCGCTAGGGTGGACTGTCCGAGGGTCCCTGAGCGGAGGGACTCGTATCTGAGGTGAGGAGGCCAGAGAGGTTACCCACTGGAGACCCGGAGCAGCACCAACCCGGTGACAGTGGGCCTCTGGGAACTCTCTTGGGAGGACACATCCCCCTGATAGGGGCCACAGCGTATCGAAGAGGGCTCCATTGCTGTTCATAGGGGTTGCTGGAAGAGACCCCATCTTTCCTGTTCTGTAACAGCCGGATTGGCTTAGGCGCCGCTGGTCATAGTACAGTGGCATAGAACTTAAACTTTAGGAAGTGCCTCGATCTGCTCGCCCCACCGTTGGCAAGGTTATAGGTCCCAACCAGTTTGCTGCAAAAGAACTGTTTATTGTGCTTTGCTTATTGGAGTGTCAAATAAACAAGTGTTGGACCTTTCTCCGGTGTGTGAACTCCAGTTACTGGAAGCAAAGGGGAGGCTGGTGAGCTTGCAATTACAGACTCAGTGCATTCACAGAACACACCGGCCCGAGGAAACATCAGTAAGTGGCCTTCACCTCCCTACTACAATGGGGAGGACATGGGCCATGGCGCATCTCACTCTCACAACCCAGGAACCCCTAGACATGAGTTGGTGTGTAACCGGTAAAGATGGAGAGAGAGTGAGGCCGCTACACGTGGGGGCTCGTCCGGGATAGAGTGTGTTCTAAAGATGGACTTGAGAATGTCTACATTTGAACTTTGCTGCCCAGAGGAGTTCCGAGCAGATCGGCCATATTACTGGCCAAAGTGCGTCCCTGCTCGGAGTTGTGGAAATGACCCTAACACGGGAAAGGCCCATGCGGAGGAGCGGAAAAAGGGAGAGGTCCAGCCGTGTGACGTACTGCACGTGGGGACTGTTAACGCACTGCACCACGAGGCACCCCATGGCGACATCGTTCGTGGGCGGAGTCAAGAGGAAGCCCGCGAAAATGTACAGCTCATGGGAGGAGTCTGGCCAAGTGTGGGGATACACGTGGAGACTCCGGCGCGGGGTCAGTGCATCAGATAGTCGGGATGACCTCAAGTGCCCCGTGGATTATGGTTCCTCACCCCACGAGAATGACTTCCTTTGCTGCCCCCATCACAGACACGGGGATAAGACTTAGGCCCCGAGGGCGGTTGGCTCTGTACACTTGCAGAGACACGGAGGCCCTTGGTGTGATCTGTCCCGGCTGCTCGGGACTGGTGGTCACCCTGAAGCCATTCGGGCGATGTGAGGAGTGCAGAGAATTCCTTTTTGAGGTCGAGTCGTCCACAGCAAGGCCCCGGGCCCTTCGCCTCAACCACCTCACGGGTACCGCTACTCCGGAAGGGGAGATCAAGGCCTTTGTCGAGGTTCCCGTGCGCGCTGACCAGGGCGATGGACTGCCCAACAGAGAAAAATCCGAGGATGCTGCCTCGGTCGCCACAAGTTCTCTGCTCCCACCCCCGAAGAGGAAAGTTGGCCTAGTACAGGCATCCTATGGACGTGGTCGAGCTTCACCCCGCTGCTTGCCTGGCCTGGATGGCGCCGGTCGAGAAGGAAGTCCCGGACATCCCAGTCCTCTACAAGGGTCAGGTGAGCCAGGGGCTGGGACTGTGGTGGTGGTTGGAGGTGTCGGGGGCCGATTGGAGGTGGAGCCCCCCAGGGAGGATGATTCTGTGTCCACCGGAAGATATCTGCCTGCGGAGATGTATGACACCTCCGACCTAGAGTCGCTGTCTGACTGCGGAGAAGATGGCGAGATAGACGAACTGTTCAGCCGCAAGGGCTGGGATAGAATGCCACTTCTTGCTTCCCGTGCGGTACAGGATTCACCTATGTACACAGGAGACAGCACACCTCGGGTGGAAGACCCGCAGCTTACGAGGGAACCTACCCCTCCACCGGTGTCCTCATCTACTGTTACCTCACCTGCTTTGGTTGTGGGGACACCCCGCGCTTCTCTGAGAGCGCCGAAAGTCAGTTTCAGGGAGCTGGTAAAGGCACCTCGGCATCCGGAAGCTATTGTGCTGCCTGGAACTGGAGAGAAAGCCACTATGCCACCTTTGGCCCGCTTGCAGAGACTGTTTTGCCACAAAGTAGCTCGGGAATATGGGTGGGAGTACCCGTATCTGCCCCGGGACTTGCTGTTTGAGGTGGAAGTCTGGAGAGCAAGATGGTATGACGAGTTTGTGTGGGACAAGTTGAAGGTGCCTCATGCTCGCAGGTACCTGGAATGTGTGCCGGCAGTGTCTAAGAGGTTTGAGGACTGCAGAGCTGAATGGAAATTGGGGCGCCATATCCATGCTGACAAGATAGTCATTTGCAGAAGAGAAGGAGAAGATGTCGAGTATTCGATAGAGGCATTTGACAAACACCTGAAACCCCTGTATCTGCCGGATCCAAAGTTTTATTTATAGGAGAAAAGAACTCCTGTTTATTTCCTTTGTGCACTTGAACTTTCTGGAAGAGCCATTCCCAGACACCCAGGACTGTGCCCTGCTTTTGTTTTTATTTGGGCTTTTCTTTTTCTCATTGGAGACTTGGGGCTGTTGTGTTTTTGTGTTTCCCCTTTTCTTCATGTGCCAAAGGCAAGGACATTTGGGAATAGTGGCAGAGTAGGGAAAAGCTGGAAGAACGAAGATTCGTTGAGTGTCATGACCGCGGCGCTGTCACCAGGTGGCAGTGTTGCGCAACAAATGTTTGAAAATGTTTCACACACACATCACCTTGCTTGTTGGAGTGAGTGGGTCTCTCGGCTGACGGGCCCACTCATGCCAAATGACACGAAATTATGTTAGGATGTTGTTTTTTTTCTTTCCCCTGCAGGAGAATCGTCAATCAAGATCATTGAGAGTGGGTGGCTCTTAGACAGTGTGGGAGAGGGGTTGTGATTATGCAGGTGTTTAAAGTGTTTTATGACATAAGTTGTTTTATATGTTCCCCATTCCCTGAGCAGGTCTTGGCCCTTGGGAAAAATTTAGAGGAACTGCCTCAGGGGTTTCACTCCATGTCACCACTTTATGGGAGGCATGGGTGTGCACCTGACGCTGGGGACCAGCATCCAATCACAGGGGGGAATGTGTAGCGGGGTCCTCAAATTGATGGGATACACCTGGGGAATAGTGTGACCCAGGTGTATAATTGTGTTAGGGTTCAGACCCCTTTTTGTTTCGTGGAGGATTGGAGGATGTAGTATTCTCCTTTGCCTGTGGGTGGCGGGGTACCCACAGGCTTCAGGTAGAATCATCTCCTGCAGTGCTCCCTGTTTTGTCCCGTCCCGGAGATGGTATGGCTGAGGCGGGGAACCCGCCGGGCCGTTGATGGGAGGAGATAAAAGGGGGAGACACCCTTACCACGAGGTCTTGCGGAGAAGGAGGTCCTCGGAGGAGGAGGGTTGCGGTCCGCACCCAGGCCCCTTAGGCCTGGGTGCTGGAGATCCAGGAGTCTGGTCCAGGTGCCCATGGCCTGGTCCGGAGTCATGTTGGCGTCCATCCCAGGCACCTTTAGCCTGGGGTGAGGTACTATCGAGGAGGCCTGGGGCCCAGTACCTTCGACTGGGTCCCGCTAGGGTGGACTGTCCGAGGGTCCCTGAGCGGAGGGACTCGTATCTGAGGTGAGGAGGCCAGAGAGGTTACCCACTGGAGACCCGGAGCAGCACCAACCCGGTGACAGTGGGCCTCTGGGAACTCTCTTGGGAGGACACATCCCCCTGATAGGGGCCACAGCGTATCGAAGAGGGCTCCATTGCTGTTCATAGGGGTTGCTGGAAGAGACCCCATCTTTCCTGTTCTGTAACAGCCGGATTGGCTTAGGTGCCGCTGGTCATAGTACAGTGGCATAGAACTTAAACTTTAGGAAGTGCCTCGATCTGCTCGCCCCACCGTTGGCAAGGTTATAGGTCCCAACCAGTTTGCTGCAAAAGAACTGTTTATTGTGCTTTGCTTATTGGAGTGTCAAATAAACAAGTGTTGGACCTTTCTCCGGTGTGTGAACTCCAGTTACTGGAAGCAAAGGGGAGGCTGGTGAGCTTGCAATTACAGACTCAGTGCATTCACAGAACACACCGGCCCGAGGAAACATCAGTAAGTGGCCTTCACCTCCCTACTACAATGGGGAGGACATGGGCCGTGGCGCATCTCACTCTCACAACCCAGGAACCCCTAGACATGAGTTGGTGTGTAACCGGTAAAGATGGAGAGAGAGTGAGGCCGCTACACGTGTATCGCCGCTGCCGAAGCGCTTTGCAGGCGCTTCGGCAGCGGTGCCCATTTATTTCAATGGGCAGGGGTGGTGGAGGAGTGGTGTATACAGCGCTGCTACACTGCCCCAAAGATGCATGGATGACCTTAAAATGATGCCCCCCCCTGAAAAAAGTTCAGCGGACGCCCATGGCCAGGATGAAGATATTGGTGTCAGTGAGGGAGCTCACAAATGTCGCTGAAGCAAAAGGGGTGAGTAGGGGTTCACTTTAGGCCTATCTTTTTTAACATGTAAACCTAAAAACATTAAAGGGACCAGTCATTTCAACATCAGTCTTTCTAGAAGATTTTATGTGCCTAATGCATTTCATGCATGTTATTTACCTACAAGATACAATTAAAGAATTAAAGTGATTGTAAAGGCTCGTTTTTTTTTTATGACAAACATGTTATACTTACCTCTTCTGTGCAGTTGGTTTTGCACAAAGCAGCCTGGATCCTCCTATTCTCTGGTCCCTCTTCGCTGCTCATAACCCCTCCTTTGAGTGCTCCTCAGCCAGCAGCTTGCTACAAGCCGAGTCAGAGCTCTGTGTATCCATTCAGACACGGAGCCCCAACCTGGCCCCAGTCCCTCTCTTCCCTGATTGGCTAACTGACTTTGATTGACAGCCATGGGAGCCAATGGTGCCGCTGCTCTGTCTCAGCCAATCAGGAGGAGTGTCCTTGGTGGTTGAGGAGATCATGGACATTGCTAGAGAGAGAAGGGGCTCAGGTAGGCAATAGGGGGGGGGGGGGGGCTGCTACCCACAGAAGGTTTTTTATCTTAATGCATAGAATGAAGATAAAAAAAACCTTCTCCCTTTACAACTCCTTTAAATTCCTCCACTAGATCCCAGGACACCACATTCTATAAATTTGATACTAAACACATACTTGAGGTGTCAGTGGGGTTGATTTACTAAAACTGGAGGAGTTCAAAATCTGGTGCAGCTCTGCATAGAAACCAATCAGCTTTTATTTTTTATTTTTTTGTCAAAGCTTAAAGGGGTTGTAAATATATATATATATTTTTTTTAAATAACAAACATGTTATACTTACCTCCACTGTGCAGCTCGTTTTGCACAGCGTGGCCCCAAACCTGGTCTTCTGGGGTCCCTCGGCGGCTGTCTCGGCTGCTCCCCGCAAGAACTCACCACCTATATGCGAGCTCGCATGTTGGTGAGTGATTGCGGGCGCGCTCCAGTGATACAGCCGGCGGCTATAGCGGCTCACTGTATCACTCGGCCCCGCCCCCCTGTGCGCCGCATCATTGGATGTGATTGACAGCAGCGTGAGCCTATGGCTGCGCTGCTTTCAATCCATCCAGTGTAGCCAATCAACGGCCAGGTTTAGAAACGAGGAGGATGACGGGGGCGAGCGTGGGACTTTCGAGGGCTCAGGTAAGTAAAACGGGGGCTCAGGGGGGCGGTATTGTCAGATGTTTTTTCACCTTAATGCATAGGATGCATTAAGGTGAAAAAACTTTTACCTTTACAACCCCTTTAATTCAACATGTTAGAAGATGATTGGCTACCATGCACAGCTGCACCAGATTTTGCACTCTCCAGTTTTAGTAAATCAACCCTACTATATTATATTCATTACAGTTACAATCACGGATATAAAAATTACATATCTTTTATTTAACATATTCATATAAAAAAAAAAAAAATTTAGGGAGCAGAGCTCCTCCCCCAGCTGCTGCATAAAAAGTTTATGTAGAGAAGTGGAGGGAGGGTGGAGGAGCTGAGTCAGCATAGAGAGTAATTACACGCTCTCAGGAGAGGAGAAGGCTATGTCGAGCAAAGAGAGAGGGGACTGTGCTAATAAGTTGACTCTTTCAAGAGTAGTCAATTTTTCTAGTAAAATCATTTATAGAAAGGAGAACACTGCGAGTAAACATTTAAAACACTTGATTTTTATGTGCTTTTACTTGCACTTATTAAGCTGGCCAGTCTCTTTGAAACTACTCCAGTTCCCTTCTAAAAATGAGTAGAAATTGTGGGATTGTGGTTCACATTTTGTATAGGGGCTCAAAGGAGTTTAGCTAAGCCCTTGCATATTGTCTTTTTCCTTCAATGATTTGTTTTTTATCTAACTAAGCATACAGAAACAAAAATTTGAAATGTATTTCAAATAACCATACATACATAATTCATCACTAAGTTCTTTAGAAAGTTCAAGAGCAGGAAAAAGCATTATAAGGCATTGGGTAAAATCATTCATATGTGAAGGCAGCTTATATAATGAGCTCATGACTTATTCTTGGAAAGCTTTAAATTTTGACCTTAAATCAATGTATCAATGGGATAAATGTTGAATAGTGCCTTGTAGCTCTAGCCCCTTCTTCAACCTACCTATTTTTAAGATATCATTGTCATTGCTATGGTAAATGTAAAAGAGTTACAGAAGTTTCTAAGTACATTATCACGTAGTACTTCAGTTTGTTTTAAAGGGGTTGTAAACCCTCTTGTTTTTTCACCTTAATGCATCCTATGTATTAAGGTGAAAAACCACCTGGCCCCACAGCCCCCCCATTTTACTTACCTGAGCCCCTTCATCTCTTCGGCGGGGACGCGTTGTCACTCTCTCCACGGGGTCCCAGCTCTTGATTGGATAGATTGATACCAGCACAGCCATTGGCTCCCACAGCTGTCAATCAAATCTAATGACGCAGGCGCCGGGGCAGAGTCTGGCCTTCGTGTCTGTGGATGCAAATGATGGACTTGAGAGCATGCACGCAAGGTAACCCCCTCGGGAGAGCGCTTCTCCTAGGAGGTTATCTGATGTGGGGAGGAGCCGCGAAAGCCGCAGAGGGACCCCATTAGAGGATGTTTGGGGCAACTCTGTGCAAAACGAGCTGCACAGTGGAGGTAAATATGATATGTTTGGTGTGTCGTATGTTGTGGTCAGCATTTTGGTCTTATAGTGCTGGTGATCTAGACATAATAATGCTAGTAGCCTGGACATAATAGTGCCAGTGGCGGTGCATAATAATACTGGTGACCTAAACGTAATATTGCTGGGCATTATGGTGCTGGTGTCCTGGGTGCTGTCCACAAGGACTTCATATGTGCTCTATGCTTTTTATAGAGCTTCAGTTTCTTCCCACAATCCAAAAATATTTAGGTTCCACACAAATTCACCATAATAGGTGGATGACTGGTAGGGAGGGACAGAAGACTGTAAGCTCTTTTTGAGGTTGTAGAGAGTGACATGACTGATTCTGTGACCTCTGTTATTAGAAACTCTAGGTACAGTTACATTAAAGCCGAACACATACAGTTTTAATACATTTTTGTGGTTACCAAAATGCAGGTAAGGCACTGAGTAAATCTAATTGCTATCTTGATCAGCCACAGAACTTGTGTAATTCATATGTGTGTAATTATCAACCTTAAAGTGATTGTAACCGATCACCTTGTATAACAACCCATTAAAATAGAAATGAAAGGAAAATATTTTTGTATAGATATAAAAAATCATTATAAATACTTTTTTCCCCTTTTTTATAAGTGATCACATTCCCTCTGTTCTCAGCTGCATAAGAGCTGGAGGGAGGAGAAGCAGCAGTACACTGAGCTTGTCAGTGAATGGCTGTGCAGCTGGGGCGTCGGGACAAGTCTGATTATTGGAGGAGCGTACAGCTAGTTCCAAGCATAGCTAGAGAACTCATCACGGTGTGCTCTCCAGCTCAGCATGGTCAGATTATAATAGGAAAGCAGAGGGACTGGCAGGGATTTCACATAAAGGAAGCACTATAAAGAAAACAGAACACTTTCTCATACAAGTACCTGGTACCTGGTACAGCAGGCACATATCAGGATATGAAGTGTTGAGGTAACAAACGCTTTAACTGCAGAATATGTTGGTGCCATGCAAATAAACAAAATAAATAAATAATTGAGAATTGTATTATTATTATATGTATTTGATACTTCAAAATATACTATAGTATTTTTCAAGGAGCAAAGAACTATGGAAATTTTCCCTTTACCTAACATGATAACACACACACATTCTAATGCAGCGTACACACGACCGTTTTTCATGACATGAAAAATGCCATTTTTTAAATTGGTCATTAAAAACGATTGTGTATAGGCTCCAGAGCATTTTTAACAGTTCGGCACTGCGTCGCTTTAACTGACAATTGCGCGGTCGTGCGACGTGGCTCCCAAACAAAATTGGCGTCCTTTTTTCCCACAAATAGAGCTTGGTGGTATTTGATCACCTTTGCGGTTTTTATTTTTTGCGCTATAAACAAAAATAGAGCGACAATTTTGAAAAAAATTCTATATTTTTTACTTTTTGCTATAATAAATATCCCCAAAAATATAGAAAAAACATATTTTTTCCTCAGTTTAGGCCGATACGTATTCTTCTACATATTTTTGGTAAAAAAAATTGCAATAAGCGTTTATTAATTGATTTGCGCAAAAGTTATAGTGTTTACAAAATAGGGGATAGTTTTATGGCATTTTTATTAATTTTTAATTTTTTACTAGTAATGGCGGTGATCTGTGATTTTTTTCGTGACTGCGACATTATGGCGGACACATCGGACACTTTTGACACTATTCTGGGACCATTGTAATTTTTACAGCGACAAAATGCACTGGTAGCTGTAAAAATGACACTGGCAGTGAAGGGGTTAACCAAGAGGGGGCGCTGTAGGGGTTAAGTGTGCCCTGATTAGTGTTTCTTACTGTAGGGGGGCGTGGCTTAGCGTGTGATGTCACTGATCGTCGTTCCCTATTACAGGGAACAGACGATCAGTGACGGCTCACTAGGAAGCACGGGGAGAGGTTTGTTTACACTTACCTCTCCCCGTTCTTCCTCTCTGTGACCCGATCGCGGGACACCAGCGGCGATCGGGTCCGCTGTTCCTGCGGGGACGGTCACGGAGAAGAGGACTGGGTCGCGAGCGCGCCACCGGCGGCACGCTCGCGACTCACGGCTGGGCTCTTAAAGGGTACGTACCTGTACGCCCATGTGCCCAGCCGTGCTATTCTGCCGACGTACATCGGCGTGCAGTAGGTCCTCAAGCGGTTAACAGGTTCGACATAAGTCGGTCCGACTTTGAAAGAGGTTCCTGCACTACTTTGGTCCAACTTTGGTCCTACTTCAGCCCTTTTAATATCATTGAAGTGGGATCAAAGTTGGATCCTTGTCCTAACCATCCGACTTGTGACATCTGATATGGTGATTACAGCAGCAGTTAAATGAACTTATGTCACACTGGGATTGTTTTGATTGGTCAAAGGACAATTCAGACTAACTCAAAGTCATAGCAAAATCGTATCCTGTTCATTCAAGTCGGATGGAAGTAGGACCGATGTTGCTGGGCAAAGTAGGATGACAGTCGTATAACAGTTGCGTCGTACCAGTGTGAACCCAGCCTTAATCAAAATTAATTAGAAACAGATCTACCAGTGTGTTATGGAAGGAAGTTTGATCACAATGAAGAAACCAATGCAGGAATAGGGAAAACATACACACTTTTAACCCACAAATGTTCCTGGCTCAGCAGTACACCTTTTGGACAGCAACCATGACAGCAACCAGACTGGCAAGCCTCGTACACACGAACGAGTTTCTCGGCAAAAACCAGCAAGAAACTTGCTGGCAGAGATTTCTTGCCGAGAAATTCGTTCGTGTGTATGGTTTCTCGTCAAGAAAAGCGACAAGAATCTCAACGAGAAAATAGAGAACCTGCTCTCTATTTTCTCGTCGAGATTCTCGTCAGCCTGTTTCTCGACGAGAAAATTGTGTGTGTGTACACTTACCTTTTCGACGGGAAGCCCGCGCATGCTCAAAATGACTTCGACGCATGCGCGGTAGCTTCCTAGGCATAGGTAGGGTGAACAAAGATGGCGGCGACGGCATCGAATGTGACGAGCGCATGCTCGTCATATTCAATGACGTCACCGCGTTCGCTCCATTCAAAGAACCGCGGGTTCTTTGAAAGGAGCGTGTGTACACTCGGCCAGGACAAGTTTCTTGTCCAAGAATCTCGTCGAAAAAAACGACATGTTTTTTTCGACGAGAATCTCGGCCGTGTGTACGAGGCATCAGATGTGTTTCTATAACAAAATTTCAGGTAATAAATTATATGAATAGTGAGAGACATTGACTGGTGTTCTTTACAATTTAAAGACTTGGAATGAAGAAGAGGGAAGGGAAATTATTTTGAATATGCCTATCCCTAAATTGGGCAATTTATGATGCCAAGGACCTGTATTAGTAGGCTTTTATTTATATTGGATTCAGAACCAGCTTGAAACATGTTGATGCAGCTTAAAATAAGTCGTAATGCAGGTTAAATTAACCTGTTGATGAACTCCAAATGATCTTGGAAGCCTCTTAAAATGATGTCAGATGCAAGTGGAATGTACCTGAAAGCAAGTTGCCTTTGCCCATGACATAAGCCTAAAGCTCATCACCACAGGTCCTAAAATGGAAAAAAGTCTAAATGGGATGTATAGACAATGAATCCTTTAAATACTTTCTGCAAGACTTCAGTTCATAGTAATTCTATCAGATTACTAAACTGTATAACAGAACCAAATATTTGCATTGAAATATCCCCCTTATAAGAAACTGAGCTATTTTAGAGGCTGCCATGGTGATCGCCTTCTAAGAATAGTAGTTTCCTTATTGTCTTAGGTTTCATTACTTTCACTTACAGTATATGGAATAAACACGTTGATTCCAGAATCTGCATGATGCCAGAACTCTTGCACTGCATACTTGTACCATATCAGAGCCTCAGAAAGTATTGAAGGCACTAGATCAGCATGACATCAGTATGACAACCAGGCAACTAGCATTCTCAGATGGTTGATTTACTAAAACTGGAGAAAGCTAAATCTGGTGCAGCTCTGCATAGAAACCAGCTTCCATTTTTTTTTTTCGTCAAAGCTTAACCACTTCAATACAGGGCCTTTTCACCCCCTTCCTACCCCTTCCTACCCAGGCCAATTTTCAGTTTTCAGCACTGTAACACTTTGATTGACAATTGCGCAGTCATGCAACACTGTTTTCTTTCTTTTGGTGGTATTTGATCACCTCTGCGTTTTTTATTTCTTGCGCTATAAACAAAAGAAGAGTGACAATTTTGAAAAAAAAACATAATATTTTTTACTTTTTGCTATAATAAATATCCCATTTAAAAAAAAAAAATAAAAATTTTTTCCTCAGTTTAGGTCAATATGTACTCTTCTACAATTTTTGTTAAATAAAATCGCAATATGCGTATATTGATTGGTTTGCGCAACAGTTATAGCGTCCACAAAATAGGGGATAGATTTATGGAATTTTTATTGTTTTTTTACTAGTGTAGCGGCCTCACCCTCTCTCTCTTCTTTAGCGGTTACTTTGGCTTCAGTCTAGGGGTACCTTGAAGGGGAGAGCGAGGTGCGCCACGGCCCATCTCCTCTAGATTACAGCATGTAGAGGTGAAGGCCAGCATAAAATTACATTCGGGCTGTGTATACGCTCAGAGCCAAGTCTGTTCTGCTGATAACCCCCATTGCTCCCAGTAATTGGAGCACCACACACTGAAAAAGGTCCAACACGTATTTATTCCATAACGGCAAACAAATAGTCCTTTGCGAGCAGACAGTTTGAGACCCATAGAACAGTCCAGTATTGGTGGGGAGTAGGTCAAGGCACAATCCTCAAAGAAACTAAACCGTTGAGGTTTCACCAACGGTTGTTAAGCACAGTGGCTGTTAAATGGACTTTTTAGTTGCAGAATCTCTTCCAGCGACTCTAGTGAACAGGGACTGGAGTTACCTTCGCTACGTTGCAGCCCCTGTCAGGGGGAAGACATCCCTCCAAGGGAGTTACCAGAGGCCCCGCCATCACCGGATTAATGCTGTACCGGACTATTCGGAAGGGTTACACTCCCTGGCCTCCTCGCCTCAGATACGGGTCCCAACACCTTAGGGACCCTCGGACTCCTCCACCCTTGCGGAACCCAGTCGAAGTCCTGGGCTCCAGGCCTCGGCCGTAGTACCTCACTCCAGGCTTAGAAAAAAGGCAAAGGAAATTGGGACTTTGATTGAAATGGTGGACTGGATGAGGATAAAAAAGATTGAGACATTTGATATTGCATACATGTATTAAATATAAGGTATTTACAGTAAAACCGACAATAAGTACACAATGCATAAATAACCATCATGATATCTATATAAAAGGTATTGGTATAATCATACATAGCAATAAGTAATTCAAATGGATCAATGGGGGAATGTAAGGACACATGAGAACTGGGCAAAAAAACAATACGTATAGTTGGCAAAGGTACAAATATACAAAGATTCATAAAAATAGGTCAATCTGAAACAAAATCCCATTTGCGCTAGTAGCTACATCCTTTGTAAGCCCGACGCGTTTCGTGTAGGAAAAACACTCCTCAGGGGCAGATGTAATGGGGTATCTGGAATAACACAATTAAATATGGTCAGGGTATAAAAGTATATTCCTCAGAAAAGACAGGAGAGTCAGTTCTGGCTACTTACACAGTGTGTCTCATTGTGATGTGTATGAGAGATGGGCCGTGGAACTGCCCGTCCCGGGAACTGAGGTGGCAGAGATTCAGACACAGCAAGGCGCCAGGGCATCTTCCACAGAGAGCAGATGGTCATGAGGCGTCATATAGTCAAAGAGTACCCTCGTGTAGCCGTATCAATATCTATAATGGATAGATAAATCCATCAGGTTGATCCCACATTATGGGACAAAGTATTGAAGTATAGGCTAAAGAAGGGGGGGTGACAACAGATTACCTGGTCTCAAAGGATGGGGTGGCTGAATTTCAGATGCACATCAGGGCGCCCAGGCAAACGTCCCCAGACATCAAAAAGTAATGGGGAGTGGTGAAGACATGGATTCCCTCCTATGGCAGTATCCGTATCCGTAATGGATAAATCAATCCAACAGTAAAGTCCCACTTAGTGGAAAAGGGGTATAGAGATTTGGACTGCGAGGGAGATGTGGATGAGTACCTTGTAAACATGTGGGGGACGGAAGCTGGTCAGAGCTGGGGCGTCTGTGTGAAGAGCTGAAAACTGAGGAGAAGCCCTGTGTTGCGTCCTGCACGTGCACGAAGGCGCCACCCGCGTCACGCAGCGACTCTAGTGAACAGGGACTGGAGTTACCTTCACTACGTTGCAGCCCCTGTCAGGGGGAAGACATCCCTCCAAGGGAGTTACCAGAGGCCCCGCCGTCACCGGATTAAGGCTGTACCAGACAATTCGGAAGGGTTACACTCCCCGGCCTCCTCGCCTCAGATACGGGTCCCAACACCTTAGGGCCCCTCGGACTCCTCCACCCTCGCGGAACCCAGTCGAAGTCCTGGGCTCCAGGCCTTGGCCGTAGTATCTCACCCCAGGCTTAAGGTGCCTGGGATGGACTCCATCCCTCGCTCTGGCCAGGTCAAGGGCACCTGGACCCGGAACTCCGGAACGCCAGCACCCAGGCCGAAAGTGCCTGGGTGCGGCCGCGTCCTCCAACTCTGAACCCCGAGGTCAGGGCGTCCACCCCTTTTATCTCCTCCTTCTTTGCGTCACAGCGGGTTCCCCGCCCCGCTGTACCGGCGTCAGGAAAAGACAAAAAGGAACAGTCTTGCGGTGCAGGTTCAACTCCGACCCAGGGCGACAATGCCACCTGCAGGCCACAGGGAACCTTGCACCACCAGAGTCCTCCAAGAACCACAAAAGGGATTCTCAGATTCCCTAACAATTAGTACATCTGGGTTAAATAACCCAGATGCTCCCCCCAATTTAAATACCCGCTACACTCTCCACCCTGTAATTTGACACTGGTCCCCAGTGTCTGGTCCAAACTCACACCCCACAAAGGTGGTGCATAAGCTTCGCCCAGAGACTAAACCATACAAATTAGCCCTGAATTGTGCCAAGACCTAGAATGGGAAAAGGAAAACATAAAACAGTAGAACTATAAAATTTTCAATAAAACACTTCTGACATTTACACATGCACAATCCTCCCTCTGACTATCTAAAGACCACCCACACTCAGCAGCCTTGACAGACGAATCTCCTGCAGAATGGAAAAAAAACAACATCCTAACACAATGTGTGTTTTCTTGGAATGAACGGGCCCATCCCAGAAAAGGTCCATTCGCTCCAATGAGTATGGTGATGCAACTGTAAAAAAAAAAAACAGTCGTTGCGCAGCACTGCCACCTGGTGACAGTGCCACGGTAATGACACTTGGCCAAATCCTCCAAACAACTTTCCTTTTTCTTCTCTGTGTCTACACTAACTACACCCCAAAGTCATTATTTTCTTTGCAGTGCAGGGAGAAAGAGGGAGAACAAACAGTAACAGCTCCAATTTCTCTGAAAGAGTAAAACGCCCAAATAAAAAAAAAACTAGGGCACAGTCCTTGTGTTCCGGCAAGTTCAGCAATGAGCAACAATAGAGCACACAGGAGTCTTTTCCTCCTAAAGGTAGAACTTTGGGTGCGGCAGGAACAGGGGCTTCAAGTGCTTATCGAAAGTCTCCACATTATACTCAATGTTCTCTCCGTCTTTGCGACAAATAAGCACCTTGTCCGCATGGATGTGCCGACCCAACATCCACTCCGCTTTACAGTCCTTGAACTTCTTGGACACGGGGGATGAGCACGAAAGGTATCGGCGAGCATGGGGCACTTTGAGCTTTTCCCAGACAAACTCATGCCATCGCTGCCACTCCACTTCAAAAAGCAAGTCCAGGGGCAGGCATGGGTACTCCCACCAATACTCACGGGCAACTCTCTGACAGAAGAGCCGCCTTAGCCGGGCCAGAGGTGGCATTGTGGCACGGTCTCCTTCTCCAGACTGTACAATGGACTCCGGATGCCGAGGTACTTTAACTACCTCTGTTGGCTTGGACCTAGGCGCTAGCAGCAATGAACGTCGCGTTCCCGTCACCGGAACGGATGAAACAGTAGGTGATTCACAGGATGGAAGGGTAGGCAGGAGACCAGATTTCTCCCCGGGCTCCGGGACCTCCACCCGGGGTGTACTATCCCCTGTAGACATGGGCAAATCCCTTGGCGCGCGGAGCGCGGGTAATGGCATCTTGTCCCAACCCTTGCGGTGAAAGACCTTGTCAATCTCGCCATCATCGCCGGCATCTGACAGCGACTCTAGGTCGGAGGTGTTGTACATTTCCGCGGGCAGGTAATTCCCAGTAGATGTAGAATCACCCTCCCTTACGGGCTCAACCGACAATGGACTCCCGACACCTCCAACCACACTCACAGTCCCAACCCCTGGCTCAGCTGGGCCTTCAGTAGAACAGGGATGTCCAGGGCTCTTTTCTCCGGATCCATCCAGGCCAGGCAAGCGGCGGGTAGGGATGGGCCCGGTGCTCGATTCGAACCCATGTTCGAATCGAGCATCGGGCGTTCGCTCGCTCGTCGAGCCCAGAACTATTTGGGCCGTTCGCATCACATTCGTGTGATGCGAGCGGCCCCGCAATGCATTGCGGCCGGCGCGGCCGGCGCAGTGCATTGCTGGCTGATGATTGGCCAAGCATGCACTGTGACCCCGCATGCTTGGCCAATCACAGCGCCCGAAACTCGGAGAGCAATAATTGGCTACAGGCAGGACGCCTGTAGCCAATTACAGCTCAGGGGCTTTAGTACACGCCCCACCATTTAAAAGGCCGCCACGCCATCGGCCCCGGTCACATGAGTTCCGGCTTTAGGAGAGATTAGTCTGCTGATTCTGTCTTTGCTTGATACTGAAAGATTTGCTCTTCTTTGCTAAACCATTGGCTATTTCTTTGCTAAACCATTGCTACCTAAGTCATTGATCGTTCATTGCTGCTGATTGCACAGTTAGTGTGTTATTAGCTGCTGCTGGGGATTAGTCTGGTGCGTGCTTACTGTTAGTACAGTATTGCAGTAGTACCAACCGCAGTGCTGTTAGCACAGCATTGCACCCCAACAGCACCCATAGGACTTCTAGTGTGTTAGTGGCAGCAAACAGAGCTCCTATATTTTCTTCTCAGCAGCACCCATAGGACTTCTAGTGTGTTAGTGGCATCACACAGAGCTCCTATATTTTCTTCTCAGCAGCACCCATAGGACTTCTAGTGTGTTAGTGGCAGCAAACAGAGCTCCTATATTTTCTTCTCAGCAGCACCCATAGGACTTCTAGTGTGTTAGTGGCAGCAAACAGAGCTCCTATATTTTCTTCTCAGCAGCACCCATAGGACTTCTAGTGTGTTAGTGGCATCACACAGAGCTCCTATATTTTCTTCTCAGCAGCACCCATAGGACTTCTAGTGTGTTAGTGGCAGCAAACAGAGCTCCTATATTTTCTTCTCAGCAGCACCCATAGGACTTCTAGTGTGTTAGTGGCATCACACAGAGCTCCTATATTTTCTTCTCAGCAGCACCCATAGGACTTCTAGTGTGTTAGTGGCAGCAAACAGAGCTCCTATATTTTCTTCTCAGCAGCACCCATAGGACTTCTAGTGTGTTAGTGGCAGCAAACAGAGCTCCTATATTTTCTTCTCAGCAGCACCCATAGGACTTCTAGTGTGTTAGTGGCAGCAAACAGAGCTCCTATATTTTCTTCTCAGCAGCACCCATAGGACTTCTAGTGTGTTAGTGGCAGCAAACAGAGCTCCTATATTTTCTTCTCAGCAGCACCCATAGGACTTCTAGTGTGTTAGTGGCATCACACAGAGCTCCTATATTTTCTTCTCAGCAGCACCCATAGGACTTCTAGTGTGTTAGTGGCAGCAAACAGAGCTCCTATATTTTCTTCTCAGCAGCACCCATAGGACTTCTAGTGTGTTAGTGGCAGCAAACAGAGCTCCTATATTTTCTTCTCAGCAGCACCCATAGGACTTCTAGTGTGTTAGTGGCAGCAAACAGAGCTCCTATATTTTCTTCTCAGCAGCACCCATAGGACTTCTAGTGTGTTAGTGGCATCACACAGAGCTCCTATATTTTCTTCTCAGCAGCACCCATAGGACTTCTAGTGTGTTAGTGGCAGCAAACAGAGCTCCTATATTTTCTTCTCAGCAGCACCCATAGGACTTCTAGTGTGTTAGTGGCATCACACAGAGCTCCTATATTTTCTTCTCAGCAGCACCCATAGGACTTCTAGTGTGTTAGTGGCAGCAAACAGAGCTCCTATATTTTCTTCTCAGCAGCACCCATAGGACTTCTAGTGTGTTAGTGGCATCACACAGAGCTCCTATATTTTCTTCTCAGCAGCACCCATAGGACTTCTAGTGTGTTAGTGGCAGCAAACAGAGCTCCTATATTTTCTTCTCAGCAGCACCCATAGGACTTCTAGTGTGTTAGTGGCATCACACAGAGCTCCTATATTTTCTTCTCAGCAGCACCCATAGGACTTCTAGTGTGTTAGTGGCAGCAAACAGAGCTCCTATATTTTCTTCTCAGCAGCACCCATAGGACTTCTAATGTGTTAGTGGCATCACACAGAGTTCCTATATTTTCATCTCAGCAGCACCCATAGGACTTCTAGTGTGTTAGTGGCATAACACAGAGCTCCTATATTTTCTTCTCAGCAGCACCCATAGGACTTCTAGTGTGTTAGTGGCAGCAAACAGAGCTCCTATATTTTCTTCTCAGCAGCACCCATAGGACTTCTAGTGTGTTAGTGGCAGCAAACAGAGCTCCTATATTTTCTTCTCAGCAGCACCCATAGGACTTCTAGTGTGTTAGTGGCAGCAAACAGAGCTCCTATATTTTCTTCTCAGCAGCACCCATAGGACTTCTAGTGTGTTAGTGGCATCACACAGAGCTCCTATATTTTCTTCTCAGCAGCACCCATAGGACTTCTAGTGTGTTAGTGGCAGCAAACAGAGCTCCTATATTTTCTTCTCAGCAGCACCCATAGGACTTCTAGTGTGTTAGTGGCAGCAAACAGAGCTCCTATATTTTCTTCTCAGCAGCACCCATAGGACTTCTAATGTGTTAGTGGCATCACACAGAGTTCCTATATTTTCATCTCAGCAGCACCCATAGGACTTCTAGTGTGTTAGTGGCATAACACAGAGCTCCTATATTTTCTTCTCAGCAGCACCCATAGGACTTCTAGTGTGTTAGTGGCAGCAAACAGAGCTCCTATATTTTCTTCTCAGCAGCACCCATAGGACTTCTAGTGTGTTAGTGGCAGCAAACAGAGCTCCTATATTTTCTTCTCAGCAGCACCCATAAGACTTCTAGTGTGTTAGTGGCAGCAAACAGAGCTCCTATATTTTCTTCTCAGCAGCACCCATAGGACTTCTAGTGTGTTAGTGGCATCACACAGAGCTCCTATATTTTCTTCTCAGCAGCACCCATAGGACTTCTAGTGTGTTAGTGGCAGCAAACAGAGCTCCTATATTTTCTTCTCAGCAGCACCCATAGGACTTCTAGTGTGTTAGTGGCAGCAAACAGAGCTCCTATATTTTCTTCTCAGCAGCACCCATAGGACTTCTAGTGTGTTAGTGGCAGCAAACAGAGCTCCTATATTTTCTTCTCAGCAGCACCCATAGGACTTCTAGTGTGTTAGTGGCATCACACAGAGCTCCTATATTTTCTTCTCAGCAGCACCCATAGGACTTCTAGTGTGTTAGTGGCAGCAAACAGAGCTCCTATATTTTCTTCTCAGCAGCACCCATAGGACTTCTAGTGTGTTAGTGGCAGCAAACAGAGCTCCTATATTTTCTTCTCAGCAGCACCCATAGGACTTCTAGTGTGTTAGTGGCAGCAAACAGAGCTCCTATATTTTCTTCTCAGCAGCACCCATAGGACTTCTAGTGTGTTAGTGGCAGCAAACAGAGCTCCTATATTTTCTTCTCAGCAGCACCCATAGGACTTCTAGTGTGTTAGTGGCATCACACAGAGCTCCTATATTTTCTTCTCAGCAGCACCCATAGGACTTCTAGTGTGTTAGTGGCAGCAAACAGAGCTCCTATATTTTCTTCTCAGCAGCACCCATAGGACTTCTAGTGTGTTAGTGGCAGCAAACAGAGCTCCTATATTTTCTTCTCAGCAGCACCCATAGGACTTCTAGTGTGTTAGTGGCAGCAAACAGAGCTCCTATATTTTCTTCTCAGCAGCACCCATAGGACTTCTAGTGTGTTAGTGGCAGCAAACAGAGCTCCTATATTTTCTTCTCAGCAGCACCCATAGGACTTCTAGTGTGTTAGTGGCATCACACAGAGCTCCTATATTTTCTTCTCAGCAGCACCCATAGGACTTCTAGTGTGTTAGTGGCAGCAAACAGAGCTCCTATATTTTCTTCTCAGCAGCACCCATAGGACTTCTAGTGTGTTAGTGGCATCACACAGAGCTCCTATATTTTCTTCTCAGCAGCACCCATAGGACTTCTAGTGTGTTAGTGGCAGCAAACAGAGCTCCTATATTTTCTTCTCAGCAGCACCCATAGGACTTCTAGTGTGTTAGTGGCATCACACAGAGCTCCTATATTTTCTTCTCAGCAGCACCCATAGGACTTCTAGTGTGTTAGTGGCAGCAAACAGAGCTCCTATATTTTCTTCTCAGCAGCACCCATAGGACTTCTAATGTGTTAGTGGCATCACACAGAGTTCCTATATTTTCATCTCAGCAGCACCCATAGGACTTCTAGTGTGTTAGTGGCATAACACAGAGCTCCTATATTTTCTTCTCAGCAGCACCCATAGGACTTCTAGTGTGTTAGTGGCAGCAAACAGAGCTCCTATATTTTCTTCTCAGCAGCACCCATAGGACTTCTAGTGTGTTAGTGGCAGCAAACAGAGCTCCTATATTTTCTTCTCAGCAGCACCCATAGGACTTCTAGTGTGTTAGTGGCAGCAAACAGAGCTCCTATATTTTCTTCTCAGCAGCACCCATAGGACTTCTAGTGTGTTAGTGGCATCACAGAGAGCTCCTATATTTTCTTCTCAGCAGCACCCATAGGACTTCTAGTGTGTTAGTGGCAGCAAACAGAGCTCCTATATTTTCTTCTCAGCAGCACCCATAGGACTTCTAGTGTGTTAGTGGCAGCAAACAGAGCTCCTATATTTTCTTCTCAGCAGCACCCATAGGACTTCTAGTGTGTTAGTGGCATCACACAGAGCTCCTATATTTTCTTCTCAGCAGCACCCATAGGACTTCTAGTGTGTTAGTGGCAGCAAACAGAGCTCCTATATTTTCTTCTCAGCAGCACCCATAGGACTTCTAGTGTGTTAGTGGCAGCAAACAGAGCTCCTATATTTTCTTCTCAGCAGCACCCATAGGACTTCTAGTGTGTTAGTGGCAGCAAACAGAGCTCCTATATTTTCTTGTCAGCAGCACACATAGTACCTATAGTGTGTTAGTGTCAGCACCCATAGGACCTACAGTGTGTTGTGAGCACACATAGGAGTTCTATTTTTTATACTATATACACTACCGACTACAATGGCTGGAAGACCGCCAAGGAGAGGCAGAGCGTGCCGAGGCAAGAACACAGGGCAGGCAGGCTCTGTTTCTAGAGACAACAGTGCTGGCCGTGGACGTGGTCGTGCATCGTCATCAGCACGTGGCCATGGGACACGCTTGTCTTTGTTTTCGGCAGCTGGACATGTGGAGCCGCATCATGCCGAAGGCTTGGTAGAATGGATGACCAAGCCCTCCTCATCCTCCTCATCCTCTCTCACCCAGGCTCAGGGTACTGGCAGAGCAGCTGCCAACGCGTACTCAATGGCATCATCAGCCACCCCTTCCCTAGACCCACCATGTCCTCCTGAGGAGTCCCCCGAACTGTTTGAGCACAGTGTTGGGTACATGCTCCAGGAGGATGCCCAACGATTCGAAGGCTCGGATGATGATACCCAGCTTGAGGAAGTCAGTAGTGTGCGCGCAGAGAAAGGGGATGCTGAAGGACAGCAATCTGGCAGTAGTGTTCCACCAGCTGCAGCTTACTGCCAGGTTTGCTCTAGTGGTGAAGAGGGAGGGGATGATGAGGTCACTGACTCCACGTGGGTGCCTGAAGGGAGAGAGGAGGAGGAGGAGGAGGATGCAGCGTCACATGTCCAACGAGGCAGGATGCCCCCTGGAGGCCAGCTAGAGGCCAGCACAGCAACTGTACCACACCGCAGAGCTCCGCCTGTGCAGGGCGCTGCCTCTGCACGTTATCACAAAAGTTCTTTGGTGTGGGCCTTTTTTGAGACGAGTGCATCAGATCGCACCACTGCTATTTGCAATATTTGTCTCAAGCGTATCTCGCGTGGCCAAAACATCAGCCGCTTGGGCACCACAAGCATGAGCAGACATATGTCGACCTGCCATGCAGCTCGTTGGCAAGCACACATAAAAGACCCACACCAAAGAACAAAGCGGACCTCTCCTTGCTCCTCATCAGCTGGGATCTCCATCCCCACTATATCTTCAGTCCTCTCTGAAAGCTGCTCTGAGAGGACTGAAGGTGTAGAATTAGGTGTGTCACAACCAAGTACTTGCAGTACACCGACGTCCGATTGTAGCAGGCAAATTTCCCTGCCCCAGCTGCTGGACCGTCGAAAGAAGTATACTCCCAGCCATCCACATGCCCAGCGGTTGAATGCTAGCTTGGCTAAATTGCTAGCACTTCAACTGCTGCCTTTTCAGTTGATAGACTCGGCCCCCTTCCGTGAGTTTGTTCAATGTGCGGTTCCTCAGTGGCAGGTTCCCAAACGCCACTTTTTCTCACGGAAGGCAATTCCGTCTCTCTACTGGCATGTGGAAGGCAATGTCCATGCCTCGCTGGACAGGGCGGTCAGCGGTAAGGTGCATATTACCGCTGACTCATGGTCCAGCAGGCATGGACAGGGACGTTATCTTTCTTTCACGGCCCATTGGGTCACTCTATTGGTAGCTGGGAGGGATGCAGGACAAGGTGCAGTAGTGTTGGAGGTTGTTCCGCCACCACGCCTCCAAAATGCTACTACTGGTTGTGACACACCTCTCTCCTCCACCCCCTCCTCTTCTTCTTCCTCCATGTCCTCTTCGAGTGCTCTGTCCTCGGAACCAGCGGTGCTCCGTAGGCGTACAAGGGGCTACGCGAGTACGCAGGCAAAAAGATGCCATGCCGTGCTTGCGCTGGTGTGTTTGGGGGACAGGAGCCACACTGGGCCAGAGGTTCTGGCAGCTCTGCAGGGGCAGGCCGAGAGGTGGTTGACGCCACGCCAGCTTAAGCCAGGAATGGTCGTTTCTGATAATGGCACCAACCTCCTCTCCGCCCTGCGACAGGGGCAGCTCACCCATGTGCCCTGTATGGCTCACGTCCTCAACCTGGTGGTGCAGCGGTTCTTGGGCAGGTTCCCAGGCTTACAGGATGTCCTGAGGCAGGCCAGGAAAGTCTGTGTGCATTTCCGCCGATCTTATAATGCCAGTGCTCGGCTGACTGAGCTGCAAAAGGAGCTGAACCTGCCCAAGAACCGCCTAATATGTGACATGCCCACCAGGTGGAACTCAACGTTGGCCATGCTGCAGCGACTGCACACGCAGCAGAGGGCCATCAATGAGTACCTTTGCGACTACGGCACCAGGACAGGGTCAGGGGAGCTTGGCTTTTTTTCCCCACGCCAGTGGAGCATGATCAGGGATGCATGCACTGTCCTCTCACCATTTGAGGAGGCCACGAGGATGGTGAGCAGTGACAGTGCATGCATCAGTGACACTGTACCTCTTGTCCACCTGTTGGAGCATACGCTGCGTGGGATAATGGACAGGGCACTTGAGGCAGAACAGAGGCAGGAAGAGGAGGACTTCCTTGTCTCTCAAGGCCCCCTTTATCCAGACAATGTTCCTTCTGTCCCACCCATCACACAGGAAGAGGAGGAGGAGGAGGAGGAGGATTGTGTGAGCATGGAGGTGGAGCCTGGCACTCAGCATCAGCAGCAGCAGTCTTTTAGGGATGATGTACAGTCCCAACAAACCAGTGGACTTGTACGTGGCTGGGAGGAGGTGGCTGGCGATCATGTCATCCTCAGTGACCCAGAAGACTCCGGACCGAATGCCTCAGCTAACCTACGCTGCATGGCCTCCCTGATCCTGCAAAGCCTGCGGAAGGATCCTCGTGTTCTTCGGATCAAGGAGAGTGACCATTACTGGCTGGCCACTCTCCTTGATCCACGGTACAAGGGTAAGGTTGCGGACCTTATCTTGCCGTCGCAGAGGGAGCAGAGGATGAGACATCTCAGGGAGGCCTTGCAGAAAGGTCTGTGCAACGCGTTCCCAGAAACTGGGAGGTTACAAACTCCTGGTCCTGGACGACGAGTTGCTGAGGCTTCGGTCAGTAGCAGAAGGAGCGGTGGGGAAGGTGGACGTCTGACCGATGCGTTCAGACAATTTTTTAGTCCGCAGCCCCAAGGTATGATCGGTTCCAGCAACCATCGCCAGCGTCTGATATACATGGTGCAGGAATACCTAGGGGCAAGGTCAGACTTGGACACCTTTCCCACCGAAAATCCCCTGGCTTACTGGGTCCTGAGGATGGATCACTGGCCAGAGCTTGCACAGTATGCAATTGAGCTACTGGCCTGTCCTGCATCCAGCGTTCTTTCCGAACGCACATTCAGTGCTGCTGGAGGATTTGTCACCGATCATAGGGTGCGCCTGTCCACCGACTCGGTTGATCGACTGACCTTCATAAAAATGAATCAGTCTTGGATCACCACCAGCTACCAGACACCTGAAGCGGATATAACGGAATAATTTATAATGTCACATCCCTTCAAGACTGCCTATGCTGATGCTGAGTGACTGTCCTGTTATGTTCACTGACTATCCTCTTCCTCCTCCTCAATGATCCATGCCACCACACCAGTGCCTAAGGCACAATTTTTCAGCCCCTGTATAACAGGGGCGTGTAATTACAATTTTTTAAAAAGATGCTTCGCAACAGGTGTGACTGCTGTGCTCAGAGTACAGTATCTGTGAGGGGTTGCAGTGTTGTGGCACCAGCACCAGTGCCTAAGGCACAATTTTTCAGCCCCTGTTGGGGCGTGTAATTACAATTTTTAGGCAATGCTTTGCAACAGGTCTCATTGCTGTGCTCAGAGTACAGTATCTGTGAGGGGTTGCAGTGTTGTGGCACCAGCACCAGTGCCTAAGGCACAATTTTTCAGCCCCTGTATAACAGGGGCGTGTAATTACAATTTTTTAAAAAGATGCTTCGCAACAGGTGTGACTGCTGTGCTCAGAGTACAGTATCTGTGAGGGGTTGCAGTGTTGTGGCACCAGCACCAGTGCCTAAGGCACAATTTTTCAGCCCCTGTTGGGGCGTGTAATTACAATTTTTAGGCAATGCTTTGCAACAGGTCTCATTGCTGTGCTCAGAGTACAGTATCTGTGAGGGGTTGCAGTGTTGTGGCACCAGCACCAGTGCCTAAGGCACAATTTTTTAGCCCCTGTATAACAGGGGCGTGTAATTACAATTTTTTAAAAAGATGCTTCGCAACAGGTGTGACTGCTGTGCTCCAAGTACAGTATCTGTGAGGGGTTGCAGTGTTGTGGCACCAGCACCAATGCCTAAGGCACAATTTTTCAGCCCCTGTTTAACAGGGGCGTGTAATTACAAATCTTGATCTAATAGTTCACAGCAGGGCCCATTCCTGCGCCCACCAAGAGTAACTATGAGGGCCTACATTCTTGTGGCAACACCGTCCACCACCACCACCACCACCAAAGGCCCAATTTTTCTGCCCTGTTCAACAGGTGCATGCAATTACAAATCTTGATCTAATAACTCACAGCAGGGCCCATTCCTGCACCCACCAAGAGTAACTGTGAGGGCTTACAGTCTTGTGGCAACACCGTCCACCACCACCACCACCACCACCAAAGGCCCAATTTTTCTGCCCGGTTCAACAGGTGCATGCAAGTACAAATCTTGATCTATTAACTCACAGCAGGGCCCATTCCTGTGCCCACCAGTCTTGTGGCTACACCAACATCTAATAGGGCAAATTTCTGCAGAGTATATACGGCAGGCCCCTACTTTCAAACATCCAACTTACAAACGACTCCTACTTGCAAACGGCAAGAGAAAACAGGAAGTGAGAGGAAATCTACCCCTAGGAAGGAAAATTCTATCCTGTTAGATTTAATTTGGGAAAAAGGTATCTCCTCTCTACTGATGCTTTATCACCAATCCTTGTTTCAATTAAAACCCCACTTTTCCAAAAACATTTGTCATTGGGACGGAAAGTGAGGTGACATGTTCTGAACAGATGTGCAAAGACAGCAAATGTTACAGGGGTGATAACTCCTCCCTATGTTCTCCAAAAAGCTTAAAAATTGATTTTTTTGGGATGTAGCTACACTTCATAATGTACCTGTTCAGATTCTACTTAAGAACAAACCTACAGTCCATGTCTTGTTTGCACCACCTATATACTGCTGTTCAGAGTATATAGGGTTGTAGGTATAGGGTTTTATTTTGGGTGCGGGGTCCCCCTTAGTATCCATACAAGACCTAAAGGGGCTGGGGTGGGGGGGGGGGGTGATGGGGTAGCCATGCCATTTTTCTCAAGGATTTTCAGCCATATGGCGGCCAGGACAAGACATGACATTAAAGCCGCAAGTGGTTTTAAATGGCTTCTTTTTTTCCTTTACAAATGTCATTTTGTGCAAGGACAGTTCTAAACACGGGAAACACATGCCACTTCACAGGCATACTTTAGACACCCCCCAGGTACCGTATTTAAAGGAAAATTTCACTTTTTTTTTTTCACTTTATGCATCATTAAAATGACTGCTCCCGAAAAAACTTTAGTTTTTAAAATTTCTTTTTGCATTGATATATGTCCCCTGGGGCAGGACCCGGGTCCCCAAACCTGTTTTATAACATTAACATGCATATTGGCCGTTGTAATTAGCAATTTTGATTTCGAACGTTCGCGTCCATTATAACGAATAGGGTTCGAAAATTCGCGCGAACTTTCGGTCCGTTCGAAGGTTCTGGTGCGAACCGAACCCGGGGGTGTTCGGCTCATCCCTAGCGGCGGGGCGAAGCTCTTCCACGACCATAGGATGCCTGTACAAGGCCAACTTTCCTCTTCGGAGGTTAGAGCAGGGAGCTTGTGGTGACTGAAGCAGCATCCTCTGATTTTTCAATCTCAGTCTCTGTTTGGGCACTCTCTTTGCCCTGGTCAGCGCGCACAGAAATCTCTGCAAAGGCCTGGATCTCCACTTCCGGAGTGGCGGTACCTGTGAGGCAGTTGAGGTGGAAGGCTCGGGGCCTTTCTGTGAATGGTTCCACCTCAAAAAGAAACTCCTTGCAGGCCTCACATCGCCCGAATGGCTTCAAGCTGACCCCCAGTCCCAAGCAGCCGGGACAGATCACACCGAGGGCCTCTATGTCTCTGCATACATACAGAGCCAAACGTCCTCGGGGCCTGAGTCTTATTCCTGTATCCGTTATGGAAGCAGCAAAGGAAGTCATCTTCGTGGGGTAAGGAACCGGAATCCACAGGGTACTTGAGGTCATCCCGACAGTCTGCTGCTCCATTGCACACTGACCAACACGCGCCAGAATCCCCACGTGACTACTTCCACATGGCCAGACTCCTCTCATAGTCTGCACTTGTTCGCAGGCTTTCCCTTCTCCCCGTCCACAAACTGCACAGCTATGGTGTGCCTCGTGGCGCGCCTGCCAACATGGCCGACCTACTCGGAACTCCACCGGGCAGCAAAGTCCAAACACAGACGTTCCCAGCTCCATACACGAAACACACATCCCGGACTTACGAGCCCCCTCGTGTAGCGGCCTCACCCTCTCTCTCTTCTTTAGCGGTTACTTTGGCTTCAGTCTAGGGGTATCTTGAAGGGGAGAGCGAGGTGCGCCACAGCCCATGTCCTCTAGATTACAGCATGTAGAGGTGAAGGCCAGCATAAAATTACATTCGGGCTGTGTATACGCTCAGAGCCAAGTCTGTTCTGCTGATAACCCCCCTTTGCTCCCAGTAATTGGAGTACCACACAATTGAAAAAGGTCCAACACGTATTTATTCCATAATGGCAAACAAATAGTCCTTTGCGAGCAGACAGTTTGAGACCCATAGAACAGTATTGGCGGGGAGTAGGTCAAGGCACAATCCTCAAAGAAACTAAACCGTTGAGGTTTCACCAACGGTTGCTAAGCACAGTGGCTGTTAAATGGACTTTTTAGTTGCAGAGTCTCTTCCAGCGACTCTAGTGAACAGGGACTGGAGTTACCTTCGCTACGTTGCAGCCCCTGTCAGGGGGAAGACATCCCTCCAAGGGAGTTACCAGAGGCCCCGCCGTCACCGGATTAATGCTGTACCAGACAATTCGGAAGGGTTACACTCCCCGGCCTCCTCGCCTCAGATACGGGTCCCAACACCTTAGGGCCCCTCGGAATCCTCCACCCTCGCGGAACCCAGACGAAGTCCTGGGCTCCAGGCCTCAGCCATAGTACCTCACCCCAGGTTTAAGGTGCCTGGGATGGACTCCATCCCTCGCTCCGGCCAGGTCAAGGGCACCTGGGCCCGGAACTCCGGAGCGCCAGCACCCAGGCCGAAGGTGCCTGGGTGCAGCCGCGTCCTCCAACTCTGAACCCCGAGGTCAGGGCGTCTGCCCCTTTTATCTCCTCTCCCTTTGCGTCACAGCGGGTTCCCCGCCCCGCTGTACCGGCGCCAGTAAAGGACAAAAAGGAACAGTCTTGCGGTGCAGGTTCAACTCCGACCCAGGGCAACAACGCCACCTGCAGGCCACAGGGAACCTTGCACCACCAGAGTCCTCCAAGAACCACAAAAGGGATTCTCAGATTCCCTAACAATTAGTACATCTGGGTTAAATAACCCAGATGCTCCCCCCCAAAAAATGTAAATACCTGCTACACTAGTAATGACGGCGATCTGTGATTTTTATCGTGACTGCGATATTGCGGCGGACATATCAGACAGTTTTGACACTATTTTGGGACCATTGTCATTTATACAGCGATCAGTGCTATAAAAATGCACTGATTACTGTGTAAATGTCACTGGCAGGGAAGGTGTTAACAGTAGGGGGCGATCAAGGTGTTAATTGTGTGTCCTAGGGAGTGATTCTAACTGTGGGGGGACGGGACTCACAAGGGGAGGAGACCGATCAGTGTTTCTCTGTACTGGGAACACACCATCGGTCTCCTCTCACCTGACAGGACGTGGATCTGTGTGTTTACACACACAGATCCACGGTCCTGCTCTATTATCATGCAATCGCGGGTACCGGGCACGCGCATCGGCTCCTGAGTGAAGCAGCGGCGCTCGCGCGCCCCCTAGAGGTCCGGGAAGCTGAGGACATCATATGACGGTGGCCCGAAGGGACAAATGGTTCCTGCCGCCGTCATATTACAATAGCCTGGAAGAGAAGTGGTTAATTGAGCAAGCTGAAGTTAAGCTGATTGGCTACTATGCAAAGCTCCATCAGATTTTGCACTCTCCAGTTTTAGTAAATCACCCCTAAAATGTATACGAAATACTGTATAAACCAATAATAGGGGTTTGTTTCAGAGTTCCAAGAAAACTTAGGTATTTTAGTCTATGAGGGACATATCCAAAGCCAAACATTTCGAGGGACAAACTTCCAAAACCTAGGACTGTCCTGTAAACGAGAAACAATTATCAACTTAACTAGGCTTGTGTACCCCAGCATACTGAGGTTTAGTCAATCAATCACAATGAATGGTGGTTGAGCAAATTGAAAAACAAGAGAGGCATGGTTGAGTTATCCAGTACAAATTCTGCTGACGCTGAAATAGACAGAGATTTGTAACTGCTCTGTTCTTAAATCCTAGCACATATCCAAATAACGAATGCAAGATAATCACTCTCCAGGACTGCCAGTTCTCGGATTACTGACTCATCACATTGAAGTTTGGGTTGCCTGGTCTGTGTGTGTTGCAGAAAACATTTACTACTAAAATGATCAACTTGCATGAATGCACAATTTTATATAGCTTATTAGGTGAAATCAAATTTGATTTAATTTTTCGTTTGCTTACATTTTTTACCCCTTTATGGCCAAAAATTGGAGGAGAACTACCATCTGTCTACAGTTGTTATTAAAGATATGTAAAAGTGATCAGCTAAATGTATGTATTACTATCAGTGATTGTAACTGATTTAAAAACAATGGGTATCAGGGCAAAATGACAGAGTCCCTTAAAAGCCCACCCGACTCACTTAAATGCTCATTCTCACCCACTGTGCAATTACTCTGCCACAGCTGGTAGTCTAAATCTTGTGTAAACTCCATATTGGATGGAGCTTACACACAGTTGATGACATTCCTCCTTCTCATGAGACATTGTACAGGCTTGGTGGTTGGTCACTCAAGCCTGAGCACTTCATCATATTGAAGAGGTTGCATGCTCCCATGCTAAATAAATTGTTAAGGTTCAAAAATAAAATTCCTCCTTTAGGGTCTGTGTCAATGGGCTTTGAACTTGTGTTGATGGCATCAGTTTGACATTAGTTTGAGACATTTCCGTTATCACTCAGAATTCATTGACCAGTGCATTTGGCCCATAATTTACCTCCTTCTGACTTGCATTAGCCCTGCTTCAAGCAGGTTTTGCATTCCCATAGACTTGTATGGAAAACCAGTTTGACGTGAAGGAAAGCCCATTGAACACGGGCCCCTAGAAGATCTACCTAGCTATATTTTCACTTTTTTAATACATTTTTAGGCTTTATTCTTCCTGTATATGACTACAGTTGCAAAAAAAAAGTATGTGAACCCTTTTGGAGTGATATGGATTTCTGCACAAATTGGTCATAAAATGTGATCTGATCTTCAGCTAAGTCACAACAATAGACAATCACAGTCTGCTTAAACTAATAACACACAAAGAATTAAATGTTACCATGTTTTTATTGAACACACCATGTAAACATTCACAGTGCAGGTGGAAAAAGTATGTGTACCCCTGGATTTAATAACTGGTTGAACCTCCTTTGGCAGCAATAACTTCAACCAAATGTTTCCTGTAGTTGCAGATCAGATGTGCACAACGGTCAGGAGTAATTCTTGACCATTCCTCTTTACAGAACTGTTTTAGTTCAGCAATATTCTTGAGATGTCTGGTGTGAATCGCTTTCTTGAGGTCCTGCCACAGCATCTTAATCGGGTTGAGGTCAGGACTGTGACTGGGCCACTCCAGAAGGCGTATTTTCTTCTGTTTAAGCCATTCTGTTGTTGATTTACTTCTATGCTTTGGGTCGTTGTCCTGTTGCAACACCCATCTTCTGTTGAGCTTCAGCTGGTGGACAGATGGCCTTAAGTTCTCCCGCAAAATGTCTTGATAAACTTGTGAATTAATTTTTCCTTTGACTATAGCAATCCGTCCAGGCCCTGACGCAGCAAAGCAGCCCCAAACCATGATGCCCCCACCACCATACTTCACAGTTGGGATGAGGTTTTGAAGTTGGTGTGCTGTGCCTCTTTTTCTCCACACATAGTGTTGTGTGTTTCTTCCAAACAACTCAACTTTGGTTTCATCTGTCCACAGAATATTTTGCCAGTACTGCTGTGGAACATCCAGGTGCTCTTGTGCAAACTGTAAACATGCAGCAATGTTTTTTTTGGACAGCAGTGGCTTCTCTGTGGTATCCTCCCATGAAATCCATTCTTGTTTAGTGTTTTGCGTATCGTGGATTCGCTAACAGGGATGTTAGCATATGCCAGAGACTTTTGTAAGTCTTTAGCTGACACTCTAGGATTCTTCTTCACCTCATTGAGCAGTCTGCGCTGTGCTCTTGCAGTCATCTTTACAGGACGCCCACTCCTAGGAAGAGTAGCAGCTAGGGTTGTCCCGATACCGATACTAGTATCGGTATCGGGACCGATACCAAGCATTTGCGCGAGTACTTGCGCAAATGCTCCCGATGCCCAGTCCGATACTTTTTTTTTTTCCAGAGCGGACGCAGAGAGGGGGTGGAGAGCGGGGGGCGGAGAGCAGGGCGGAGAGCGTGGCGGGGGGCGGAGACCAGGGCAGAGAGCGGGACGGAGAGTGTGGCGGGGGGCGGAGAGTGGGGCGGGGGGTGGAGACCAAGGCGGAGAGCGGGACGGAGAGTGCGGCGGGGGGCGGAGAGTGCGGCGGGGGGCAGAGACCAGGGCGGAGAGCGAGTCCCTCACCTGCAGTTGAAACTGGTAAGCTGGCAGGGGTGCAGGGCGCAGCCGCATCAGGATCGGTGACCGGTGATGTCGCATTCGGTCGCCGTCAGCGGCTGAACGTCCCCACACCCATCTTGGTACACCCTGCACTTGGCTGCAGTAAGCAGCAGACATCTTGTTACACCCAGCCCGAGCTATATGGGCTGGGTGTAACAAGATGTCTGCTGCTGCTTACTTCAGCCGAGTGCAGGGTGTACCAAGATGGGCGTTGCAGCAGTTTTTTTAATTTTAAATCCTGTGTCATTTTTTTTTCCCGCAGCATTTCAGTGCCAGCCACCTATCAGTACCCACAAGTGCTACCTATCAGTGCAATCAGTGCCATCTACCAGTGCCACCTATCAGGTGGCACTGGTAGATGGCACTGATTGCACTGATAGGTGGCACTTGGTGGCACTGATGTGGCACTTGTGGGCACTGATATGTGGCACTTGTGGGCACTGATATGTGGCACTTGTGGGCACTGATGGCACTGGAAGGTGACACTTGTGGGCACTGATAGATGGCACTGATTGCACTGAAAGGTGGCACTTGTGGGCACTGATATGTGGCACTTGTGGGCACTGATAGCACTGAAAGGTGGCACTTGTGGGCACTGATAGGTGGCACTGATCGATGGCACTTGTGGGCACTGATAGTGCAATCAGTGCCACCAAGTGCCACCTATCAGTGCTGTCAGTGCCCACAAGTGCCATCTATCAGTGCCACCTATCAGTGCCCACAAGTGCCACCTTTCAGTGCTATCAGTGCCCACAAGTGCCACATATCAGTGCCCACAAGTGCCACCTATCAGTGCCCACAAGTGCCACCTTTCAGTGCAATCAGTGCCATCTATCAGTGCCCACAAGTGCCACCTATAAGTGCCACCTATAAGTGCCCATAAGTGCCACCTATCAGTGCAATCAGTGCCATCTATCAGTGCCAGCCACCTATTAGTGCCCATCAGAGCCAGTCACCAGTCAGTGCCCATAAGTGCCACCTGTCAGTGCCACCTATCAGTCCCCATCTTTCAAACTGTCACATGACATTGAAAAAAAAGTATCGGTAATCGGTATCGGCGAGTACTTGGAAAAAAGTATCGGTATTGTACTCGGTCCTAAAAAAGTGGTATCGGGACAACCCTAGTAGCAGTGCTGAACTTTCTCCATTTATAGACAATTTGTATTACCGTGGACTGATGAAGAGCAAAGCTTTTGGAGATACTTTTATAACCCTTTCCAGCTTTATGCAAGTCAACAATTCTTAATCATAGGTCTTCTGAGAGCTCTTTTGTGCGAGGCATCATTCACATCAGGCAATGCTTCTCATGAAAAGCAAACCCAGAACTGGTGTGTGTTTTTTATAGGGCAGGGCAGCTGTAACCAACACCTCCAATCTCATCTCATTGATTGGACTCCAGTTGGCTGACACCTCACTCCAATTAGCTCTTGGAGATCTCATTAGTCTAGGGGTTCACATACTTTTTTCCACCTGCACTGTGAATGTTTACATGGTGTGTTCAATAAAAACATGGTAACATTTAATTCTTTGTGTGTTATTAGTTTAAGCAGACTGTGATTGTCTATTGTTGTGACTTAGATGAAGATCAGATCACATTTTATGACCAATTTGTGCAGAAATCCATATCATTCCAAAAGGGTTCACATACTTTTTTTTGCAACTGTATATACATTTGACGCTATATCCCTCCCTGCGGAAGATCTGGCATTTTGGGACGGTTCACACTTGTTCATATGGGCTCTTTGGGCCACACGGACAGACTCCTATTTCTATGTGTTTGACAATAACTGGATCTCATTCTCTATTATTGAGGTATGACTCCATTCAGGGAACTCTTGCCAATGTGGGGAGATGCATTCATGTATTTATTCTCATAGTCTTTGATATGCATACTGATTGTATTTATTGATATGATATTATATGCACTTTTTGTAATTGGCTTTTGATCATTCATATAGTAGCCGTAAAACCACGCTTGTTCCTGAGGAAGCCACATGGCGAAACATGTAGGACTAAAGATGTGGTAACAACTATAGGAGCTACAAAAATACGCCTTGAATGACCACAAAGCTGTCCATGTATTGTACAAATTGCTTTTATATGTGTTTTTGTGACTTTAATAAACTGTGTTTTTATTGAAAATACTTTATGTCATAGTACTAATTGCACCTATAAAGTCCCATCCCCCCTACTCAGTACATTCTATGTTCGCTTTACTAAAGTAGTTGCTTACATCAGCTCAGAAAAGCTACATTTTATCCATCTATCACTGAATTAGTATACAAATTACATCTTTTACAAATTATTACCTATGGGTCAAATTAGATAAATGGGTCCAATCAATTTTTATTACATTATGCGAGTCGCTAAATAAATCTACAACCTACACAACTTGTATATAGCTTATTTTTCTTTATGGGACTCCACTAAGACATGCTAATTTTACACATCTGAAGGATAACACCCTTTTTTATATAAGGTTCTCCACTTCTGCAATGTAAAAATGAGTACTAAACTCAGCTGCTGGGGGAAGCCTGGGGTCTGCTATATATTTACAGCTACTTTGTAATTGGACCAACAAAACAAACAAGAGAAACACAAGATGGTTTAATTTTACTTGAAGTATAGTCAGTCTTCTGACTCACCTCCACACCCATCGTACACATTCCCTCTATAGTTCACTTTGAGAATTTGGCCACAAACGTCCACACATGGACAAAACAGAAAAAATGCAATATATACAATTTTTAAAATGGCACTATAGGTTTTTTCTTTTTAGATAAGGGATGGGTTTGTAAGTAGGGGATAGTAAGGGATGCCATCTGTGTTCCACTGGGGAGGTTTACCTTCACTTCTTGTCCCATAGACAAAACAGTAAGTGCAAGGAAATCCTTACAAATTAATGGAATCCCTTGGGGGCCCTCCAGGTCACCATAACTAGAGAACAGGATACTTTTTCATATATGTACATGGTACAACATACACATATCAGAAATATGTTAGGGTAACATACACTTTATTTCCTATCTTTTATAACTGCACGGAGTTCCGTTTTAAATGGCTATAACTGCCAAAGGTCCACCCTATAGCAGTTTTACTGCTACAGGTGTGCACTTGTGCGCCGGATCACTTACATATATGTGATCCTACTCTTCCAGGTAGGGGGCGCACATACTCCCCCAGTGGCTTTTTTCCACTGTAATTACACACAGCGGAAGCCGATCGGCAGGTGCACGGTATCCGCCGATTGTTAGGAAGAGAGGAAGAACGGCAAATGTTTAAATAGGCAGATCACCATTCTGACAGGAGAGAAGGAATGGAATTAATTTGTAGTAAAATCACCTCACTGAGTATAGTAAAACACTGGCTAGGCACACAGTTAACCCTTTGATCACCCCTGATGTTAACCCCTTCCCAGCCAGTGTCATTAGTAAAGTGACAGTGCATATTTGTTTAGCACTGATCACTGTATTAGGGTCACAGGTCACCAAAAAGTGTCAAAAGTGTCAGTTAGTGTCAGAATGTCCACCGCAATATCACAGTCCCGCTATAAGTTGCTGATCACCGCCATTACTAAAAAAATAAAAAAATATCCCATAGTTTGTGGACCGTATCACTTTTGCACAAACCAATCAATATACGCTTATTGGGATTTTTTTTTATTTTTTTTAACCAGAAATATGTAGCAGCATACATATTGAAGAAATTCGATTTTTGTTTTAAATTTTTTTATTGGATATGTTTTAAAGCAGAAAGTAGTTTTTAATTTTTTTTCAAAATTGCCGGTCTTTTTTTTATGTTTATAGTGAAAAAAAAAAAAAAACACGCAATGGTGGTTAAATACCACCAAAAGAAAGCTCTATTTGTGTTAAAAAAGGACATATATTTTATTTGGGAACAGTGTCGCACGACCGCGCAATTGTCAGTTAAAGTAACAAAGTGCCGTATCGCAAAAAAATGGCGTGGTAGTAAAGGGGGGTAAATCTTCTGGAGGTCAAGTGGTTAATGTCTTGCAGAATAACATCAAAGTACAAGCTGCATATTGACTGAGCTCACTAAGAACTTTGTCAGCTGATTCCAGCTCATCATCCTACAATTAGTCACTGTGCTTTATAAATAAAGGCCACGTCACGCAGCCCTGTATGTCTCTGTGTATATTATTATCTTGTACTCATTTTCCTTTACAGACAACGCCATCCCAAGCTATGCCTGTAGCAGTGACAAGTCTCTCTAATTATTTTAGAGAGCTATAAGAATTTCACAGCGCCAATAGATCTAGCAGCTCACTCTCAACTGACTTTAACAGAAAGGCAGAAAGAAATCCAATTCTCCAAATTGGCAATGTGGCTTTATCCTTCATGTGAGTCATTGAGCTCATGTTCTGTTTATTATGGTTTGTAAAAGTCATTTGAACTAATAGAGTCAAATGATACAGTGTCATAGGACTTGTAGAGCTTCCTATCCAAAGGCGTTCTCCGTGTGCTGTACTGCTTATGTCTGGCCATGACAATACTTATTCATGACACATGTTGCTCCCAGCAATTTGCTCTGCTTGCCTGTAGAATGTTCATCGCCATGCAATAAATGTGCACCTTCTTCTAGTCAGTCATCCAAACACTTTCCTGGGCAAGAGTTAGATCTGCATCAATGACTTTACAGAACTACTTGCCTGACTTGCTATTGCCTTTTTTCAGTTCTGAGTCAGCCTAAGTCTGTGTTCAATACTGGACACGTTCACCCCCTTCCTGCCCAAGCCAATTTTCAGCTTTCAGATCTGCCGCACTTTGAATGACAATTGCTCGGTCATGCAAAACTGTGCCCAAATTCAATTTGTATCATTTTTTTTAGACAAATAGGCCCCTTTCACACTGGGGCGGGCAGGTGCGGTGGCGGTATAGCAGCGCGATTTTCAGCGCTGCTATACTGTCGTTCTTACCGCGGTATGTGGTCGCTAGGGGGGTTAATTTAACCCCCGCTAGCGGCCGAAAAAGGGTTAATACCGCCCGCAAACCGCGGCTATTGCCGCGGTTTGCGGGCGGTATTACCGCGCTGTCCCATTGATTTCAATGGGAGACCGCGGTAAAGGAGCGGTGAACACACCGCTCCTTTACCGCTGTAAAGAAGCGGCTAGCAGGACTTTTGGAGCGGTCCTGCTAGCGCACCGCTTCAGTGTGAAAGCCTTCGGGCTTTCACATTGAAGGCACAGGGCAGGATTTTTTCATGCGGTATAACAGTGCTATTATTAGCGCTAAAACACATGAAAAACGCCCCAGTGTGAAAGGGGCCATAGAGCTTTCTTTTGGTGGTATTAAACCCCACTGGGTTTTGAATTTTTTGCTAAACAAACGAAAAAAGACCGAACATTTAAAAAAACAAAAAAAAAACCACAAAGGTTTTTCTTAGTTTCTGTTATAACATCTTGCAAATAAGTCATTTTTCCTCTTCACTGATGTGCACTGATGAGGCTGCACCGATGGGCACTGGTGAGGCTGCACTGATGAGGTTGCATTGATGAGGCAGCACTGATGAGCACTAATAAGACAGCACTAATGGGCACTGATAGGCGGCACTAATGGGCACTGATAAGCTGCACTAATGGGCACTGATTGGCACTAATAGGGTCACACTGACGAGCAGCTTCTGCTTGGATTTTTCTTTCCCTACTCCACCTCCTCCTCACTTCCCTTTCTTCCCCCCTCCCCTTTTTCTTACTTTTTCCCTTCCTGTCCCCCCCCCTTTTTCTCCCCTTCCTTCTCCCCCCTTTCATTCTCCCCCCTTCTTGTCCTCCGTCCCCCCTTTTTTTCCCTTTCCCCCCTCTCCTCACCCTTTCCTTCTCTCCCCTTTTCTGTTTTCTTTCTCGTACATCACGGGACACAGAGCGACATAGTCATTACTAATGGGTTATATAGATACCGTCAGGTGCTGGCACTGGCAACTTCCAAAACCGGAAGTACCCTCCCCTATATAAGCCCCTCCCATCCGGGAGCACCTCAGTTTTTTGCCAGTGTCTAAGGTGTTGGCCAAGAAGAAACATGTGTTTTTCACTGAGCTTGCGTACAGGTTCTTTTGGGCCTCAGTAAGCTATTCCGGATCCGACCAAAAAAGCTTCATAGCTAAACGGTCGGTACCCGGGCCTTGCAGAGAAGAGCAAGGTTTTGCCTGTAATGCTTCTCTTAGGAGAGCTGGACCCTGGGATCCAGAGCTCTGGTCATACCCACGACCAAGATGTTTTCTGTGCAGGGTGCTATACAGGTCCAGGGGAGTGGAATCCTTGGGAACCCGGTCCCTGAAGGTTTGATTACAATGCCTGCCGTGATAGGTGAAGTTTGGGCTTCTGTGGACCAAACAAAGTCCTGCGGCGAGGAAAAGGTAAGTGGGGGCCCTCGGGAACTTGGTTCTATTGAGGGACCCCCAAGCCTATTTTGTCTTTCTGCCTGTTACCTAAGGTATTCCCGCTAATATTCTGTGTATGCCTGTTACTACTGAGAAAATGTAAAAATTTTTATAGTAGGCAAGAAAAAAAAAAAAAAAAAAAATGTAAGACCGCGGTACCTGTGTTAGACACTAGAGGCCGCTATGGTTCTTTTTCTTGTAATGTGGATTTTTTTCTTCCAGAATCAAATCCAGGCAGTTGGTATGTTCTCTGCTGGGAAGCTGTCTCCTCTGCCCTGTTGCTGCGCTCATCCATCCCCGGGCCCTGCGGCAAAGGGGGGCCCTGGCTCCCATCTAGCTCCTTATTGTTTTTAAAAAAAGGCGCCGAAGGCGCACGTGCCCGCGCGCGTGCGCGTGCACGCGCCTCTATTCATAGAGGCGATCTGAAAAAAGGGGCGGAGCGGGTGGATGACGCTTAGGTGTGCGCCGCGGCGCTACTGCGCATGTGCGGGCGTCCAGCGTGTTTTAAAGCACATTATAGCTGGCTATTGAATGCACAGACAGAGCTAGCAACAGATAAAGGCACACAGAGGCGGTTGATGCAGGCATCCCCTAGAAAGGCACTTTAGTAGACACCAACTGTGATATAGCAGCAATTGTGCTAGACTATTCTCAGTAAAAGTGGTGTATTACGGCTGGAATACCTCAGCTTTAGGCTTAGGAATATGCCGTCCAGAAGCTCCAGAACTGAATCTTCCAGGAAGCGAAGGGGGTCTCATTGGGCTCTGAGGATCTTGGGCATGCTTCTGCTGCACCAGTCTCCCCTGAAGTTCAGAGGTAAGTGACCGTAGAGACCCCGCAGGGGTACTTGGTACTGTGGCTGTCCTCAGTCACCTGCTCCTGTGTATGTAACAGAGGAGGTTTTTTCCTCAGCTCTGGGAGGATTAGAGAGAGATTGTCAACATTGATCGCTGCCTCCCTGTCAGGGAAAGCACGCCGATCTCCGTCTCCTCCTTCAGAGTGCCTGTTAGCAGAGCAACAGTCCCATACAGGGATCGACCTGCCTGAAGGGGATCAGGATGAGGTTGATTCTGTTATAGAGGAATCAACAGTGGGGGAACCTTTTCTCAGCATCTCAAGCTGAAAGATTATGGGTTCAGTCTCTGACTAACATGGTCCGATCAGCATTTAAAAATGCACCTTGCGGAACCATCAACCACTACTGTATCCTCGTTGGGGTCGCTAGAAGCCCCCAGACTGTTTGTTCTTTTCCACTTCACCCTTTACTGAAAGGGCTCATTTACCAGGATTGGGAACGTCCTGAGAAAATATTTATTCCCCCAAGAGATTTCCGGTGGTCTATCCCATGGAGGATAAGTTCATCAAAAAAAAAAAATGGAAGGTCCCTACAGTGGACACAGCCATCTCTTGTATGTATAAATCACTGACATGTCCAGTGGATAATGTCCAAATGTTCAAGAACCCAATAGATAAAAGATTGGAGTCCTTATGAAAGTCTGCTTCTTTCTACAGCAAGCTTGGTGACACAACCAGCAGTAGCAGCTATTGGGGTCTGCTAAGCAGTGAAGGATCAGTTAAAACAGGTCTTGAGGGACTTGACAGATCAGCAGGCCTTGCCCTAGCTGATCTACCTAGAGCCTTAGGCTTTGCGGTTGACGCCATAAAGGATTCAGTCCATCAGGCCTCCCGCCTTACGCTGTCTATAGTACATATGCGTAGGCTTCTATGGCTCAAAAACTGGTCTGCTGAAGCTCCCTGTAAGGAATGGCTGGTTAGCGTCCCATTTCATGGTGAACGCTTATTCAGGGAAAACCTGGACAAATATATCCAGAAAATTTCCAGCGGTAAAAATACGCTCTTGCCGGTTAAAAACAGAGTTAGAGGTCCCTCTTTAAGAGGCCTGCTTCTCCAGTCCCTGGGGCATCGGCTGTGTAACAGTTCCAACGGCCTCCTCGGTCAATTCCCGGGGGTAAAAAACAGGGACAATAGCAGGGTAATGAGAAACCCTGGGTCAGGGGAGGTACAAAACCTCCCCCAAAGTTAAATTCATTGAAGGGTTGCCCCCACTCAGTCGGGTGGGGGGAGGACTCCAGTTGTTCACAAGAGACCTGGCGGGACGTGATCAAGACAGATAGGTGCTCTCCGCAGTATGTTTGGGATACAGATTGGAGTTAAGAGACTCTCCTCCTTCCCATTTTTGAGGTCAAACGTGCCAAGGGATCCCCGGAAGAGAGAGTCCCTCCTGTTGGCACTAGAGCAACTATTGCTCCAAGGAGTAATTATGGAGGTTCCCCTGGAAGAATGAGGGTTCGGGTTTTACTCAAACCTCTTTACAGTCCCGAAGCAAACGCGGACGGGAGGCCCATATTAATTCTAAAAGGGCTATACAAATTCCTGTATATCAGGACTTTCGGATGAAGTCGATCCGATCGGTGGCCACTGCCCTACAAGGGGAGGATTGGTTAGCCGCGATCGACATCAAAGATGCTTATTTGCACATTCCCATCTTTCCAGTCTACCAAAAGTTTCTACGCTTTGCAGTAGAAGGGCGCTATTTTCAGTTCAGAGCCTTACCCTTCGGTTTGGCCACAGCACCACGAGTGTTTACAAAAATTCTGGCCCTTTATTGGCCAATCTAAGAACACAAGGTGTAATGATAATGGCATATCTAGATGACTTGTTGCTGGTAGACCACTCAGTGAAAAAACTAGACGTGGTCGTTCACAAGACAATCAAGTATCTGGAATCTCACGGTTGGATTATCAACCGAGAAAAGTCAGCCCTAAAAACCAGTCAAAAGTCTGGAATACTTGGGGCTAAGGTTGGATTCAGGCCAGAGAAAAATATTCTTGCCTCGAGGAAAGGTGTTGTCTTTGAAAGATTTGATCCACTTAGTGGGTACAAAAAAGACAGCCGTCCATACGCCTGTGCATAAGGCTGCTGGGAAAAATGGTGGCATCATTCGAAGCGGTACCCTACGGTCAATTCCATTCAAGGAATTTGCAGGGGGCCATACTGTCAGCCTGGAACAAAAAAGGTTCAGGCCCTAGACTTACAATGTCCTTGTCCCCTTCCGTTCGCAAGAGCCTCCGTTAGTGGTTGGTTCCCCAGAATCTGGAAAAAGGGAAATCCTTCAGTCTGATTTCTTGGAAGGTGGTCACTACAGATGCCAGCCTTATAGGCTGGGGAGCAGTACTGGAGCAATAGTCTCTCCAGGGCAGATGGTCGGATGCAGAAAAGGCCCTGCCCATCAATCTCTTAGAGATACGAGCAGCCCGATATGCCCTAGTAGCATGGACATCCAAACTCCAGGGGTCCCCTGTCAGAATTCAATCAGACAATGCCACAGCAGTGGCATATATCAATCATCAGGGGGGCACCAGGAGTCGTGCAGCCCAGAGGGAAGTAAATTACATCCTGAAATGGGCAGAAAGATATGTCCCAGCCATATCTGCGGTATTCATTCCAGGAGTGGAGAATTGGAAGGCGGACTTTCTAAGTCGCCAGCAATTATGCCCAGAGGAAGGGTCCCTTCACCCCGAGGTTTTCTGGACAATATGTCAGCGGTGGGGAACATCGGATGTAGATCTTCTAGCATCCAGATTCAACGCAAAGGGGGACAGGTTTGTCTCTCGGACAAGGGATCCCCTAGCTTGCGGCTCGGATGCCCTAGTGTTCCCTTGGGATCAGTTCAAGCTGATATATGCATTCCCACCTCCACAATGGTTACATTGATTACTCCGCAGAATCAGGGTAGAAAAGAAACCAGTGATTCTGGTGGCTCCAGCGTGGCCCCGAAGAGCGTGGTACGCGGAGATTGTAAAATGTCAGTGGGGAGTCCTAGGACTCTCCCACGCCGTCCGGACCTGCTTTCGCAAGGACCGATATACCACTCTTCCTTACCAGCCCTAGGTTTGACAGCCTGGCTATTGAAGCCCACATTCTAAAAAAGAGAGGGCTCTCTAATTCTGTGGTATCTACCATGATCAATGCCAGGAAGCCGGTATCCAGGCAGATCTACTATAGAATCTGGAAGGCGTACATCGCCTGGTGTGAGGCCAAGAAATGGCATCCACGTAAAAACGTAATAGGTAGGATTCTGGACTTCCTACAATGGGCTGTAGATAGGAAGCTTGCCTTGAGTACTATCAAGGGTCAGATTTCGGCCTTGTCAATATTTTTTCAAAGGCCCTTGGCTTCGCATTCACTAGTCAAAGCCTTTATACAAGGAGTGATGCGTATTAGTCCTCCGGTTAATATCCCCATATTTCCATGGGATCTAAACTTGGTTCTGTCGGTTCTACAGAAACAACCATTTGAACCATTACAGCATATTTCTTTGGTTCTTCTCACCAGGAAATTGATTTTTCTAGTAGCCATTTATTCGGCTAAAAGAGTGTTGGAATTAGCAGCTATGTCCTGTAAGGAGCCATATCTGGTTATCCATAAGGATAGAGTAATGTTACGCCCTCATCCAGCCTTTCTTCCTAAGGTGGTATCGAGGTTTCATTTGAACCAAGATGTGGTTCTTCCTTATTTTTTCCCCAAACCTACTTCGGTAGAGGAAAAGTTATTTGCATTCTTTGGATGTAGTAAGAGCAGTTAAAGCTTATCGAAAAGCCACTGCTCAGATTCGCAGAACGGATACTTTGTTTATTCTGCCGGAAGGCCCCAGAAGGGGTCAGGCAGCGTCAAAATCTACTTAGCCAAGTGGATTCGACAGGTCATAATGCAAGCCTATGGCTTGAGAAGTAGACCGCCTCCGTTCAAAGTTAGGGCGCACTCCACGAGAGCAGTTGGAACTTCATGGGCAGTGCATCACCAGGCCTCCCTGGCTCAGATCTGTAAGGCCGCAACATGGTCTTCAGTACACACGTTTACTAGGTTCTACCAGGTGGACGTTAGAAGTCAGGAGGATGTCGCCTTTGGGCGCAGTGTGTTGCAGGCCGCAAAAGATCCTCATGTCTGATAGCGCTCAGCTTATATATGGTGTATCCCCCGCCTCATTGGGCATTGCTTTAGGACATCCCATTAGTAATGACTATGTCGCTCTGTGTCCCGTGATGTACGAGAAAGAAAATAGGATTTTTATAACAGCTTACCTGTAAAATCCTTTTCTTGGAGTACATCACGGGACACAGAGCTCCCGCCCCTCTTTGGGGACACTTATTGCTTTGCTACAAAACTGAGGTGCTCCCGGATGGGAGGGGCTTATATAGGGGAGGGTACTTCCGGTTTTGGAAGTTGCCAGTGCCAGCACCTGACGGTATCTATATAACCCATTAGTAATGACTATGTCGCTCTGTGTCCCGTGATGTACTCCAAGAAAAGGATTTTACAGGTAAGCTGTTATAAAAATCCTATTTTTGCCCTCTGGAACAGGAATACTGTTGCATGCTCACGCACATGTGCATGCTCATAATTCAGAGCAAAGGCTCATTGCAAGACATGTATACACGTGCACGCTTGGCACTGGCATTGGCGCCAGATGGCCTATTTATCTGGATTGTGACATGAACAGATTACTGACTGTTCTTCAGCTAGTTTCTGCTTTGCCCATGCCCTAACCTACTATATTTGGCTTCCCATGCATGACACATCCCTTACCTGTCTTTGGATGTCTGCCTACCTGTTGTGACCTCAGCTTTTACTCTGACTCCGCTTCTGACTTACATTCCTGTACCTCGCTGCCCGGCTGTGTACTGACCCAGGCTTGTATCTTGACTCTGCCTGATGTTCCTTTACGTTGCTGTCTGGCTGTTGATGACCTTTTTGCTTCCTGTCTGGTGATCCACGGTCATCTGTTTTATGCAACTAGCAGTTGGTGCTGCCTGCTACATCAGCCCTCGTCTGACTCAGTGTCCTCTCTCCTCCTGTCACCACTACCAATGGTGTTGGACAATAGGTGCAAGAGAAACCCTCTCCAGCTCGATCTCCAGCAGGTACATGACAGAGAGGTTGTGAGCAGAAAGAAGCAGGCTGCGGATAAGGTTTGGAAAAGGTTGCGGATAAAGGGGAGATTGTCAGTAGAAAGAGGAAAGGTTATGAAAAGAGAATGTGGAGGTTGTGAATAGAGCTATAAGAGGTTGGGGCAGAGTAGAGAGAGGTTGGGGATAAAGTGGAGAGAGGTTTTGGACAGAGGATGGAGGGATTGTGGATAGAGTGGGGGGAAATTGTGGACAGAGTGAGGAGAGGTTATGGATAGAGCGGGGAAAGGTTGAGAATAGAGAAGGGAGAGCTTGTGGACAGAGTAGGGAGAGATTGGGGATAGAGTGGAGAGAGATTGGGGATAGAGTGGAGAGAGGTTTTGAATAGAGCTTGGAGAGATTGTGGACAGAGTGGGGAGAGTTTGTGAGTAGAAAAAGGAGAGGTTGTGAATAAGGAGGAGCTTAATGTTTGGTCCAAACGCAAGTTCAGACCGAACCTTGACTGTTTAGGCATTTGAGAGAATGCTTGAACATTTACACATTTGGCAGAAACCGAACATTGTGCATAATAGCAAGATATTATATATGTAGCGCCCTCCTCACTCCCCTCTTTCTCTCGTCTCGTCTTTCTCTTGTCTAGGGGTATCTTAGAGGGGAGGGAGCGGGGACACCACGCCTGGCTTCCACCACATGTGTCAGTGCGGTATAAGCAACGTTCTTGTATTACCTTCGGGTCAGTGCTGTGCACCTGGGTCCTCCCTCCAAGAGTCACCTCAAACAATGTCTGCTAGGAAATGAGCCCCACACCATTAAAGTTCAACACTCCTTTATTCTTCTGCGAATGAACACAATCAGTTGAACTCCCTTGGTTAACAGAACAGGAAAGGAGGTTATGGATGCGAATAGGCCCAGACACAATTTGGTTCTCCACTTTCCTTCCTGAAAGTGGGTTACGGTCTCCGCACGAGGAGGAATTTCCTTCCAGGCGGTCTCCAATGAGAGGCTCACCTGTCACCGGCAATATGCTGCACCAGGTCTTCAAGTGAGGAGCTCCCCCCGGTCCATTGCGCCTTCCGGATTCGGGTACCCACTCCCGGGGTTCCCTAGGATCTCCTTCCCTCGCGGAACTCAGTGTTGGGCACTGAGCTCCGGACCTCCATCCGAGTACCTCACCCCAGGCTAAAGGTGCCTGGGAGGGAACACGACCTCCGGACGTCCTCTAGGCCTAGGCCACCCAGAGGACCGACACGAACCACCGTCCACAAGCTGAAGGTGCCTGGGACTTCGACCCTGTGACAAAGATGGCCGGCCGTTTATACCCTCTCCCAGCAAGCACGGCGGGTTCCCCGCCCCACCATACCGCTGCCGAGGGAGGACAAAAAGGAGGCACCGCACACAGCAATGATTCAACCCCAGCCCAGGGCGACAGCGCCACCCGCTGGGCTGCAGGGAATTACACATCACTGATGTCTCTGCCAAGTTCAAAATTACACCCGGGAAAGTACATACCCGCTATATATACAAAAGACAGAAAAGACAGGAGCGCAGGAAGTGTAGAGACCGATATGTCACATAGATAAGGCTGCAATGCAGCGGCGGCAGCTCACAATCCCAATGCTGGCTCAGAGGGACGCGCTTGGTGCACAGCTAGTTGGCCACCAAGTACAGCGTCCACTGCCACTATACTGCCTCGTGGCAAGGCTCTACATCAACCAGAAGGGTCAGTAACACGCTTAGAAGGAGTTTCCTTCTGTGTCTTTATTATAAACAACAGCTTCTGGTACATGCCTAAAATAATCAGATTTTAATCCTATGTTTAAATCTGCTGCAATTGGCTCGAGCTCCCAGCATTGCTTTAGTGTGTCTGAAGCCCTGTCACATTTAGCTCATCTGTTTTGTCTGCATGTAGATATAAAGGCAAAAAATATAATATATATATATATATACACACTGTATATGTATATATATATATATATATATATATATATATATATATGTAGCGCCCACCCCAAAAGGTTGAGACACTATTTAAATTTAGAGGGATGTCTGAGCCAGTAGTTACAGTGGGAGTGGTCGACCCTCTGTGCCTGCTGGGAGGGGGTACTTAAGAGGCAGACGCCATTGATTGGGGTCGTTCTCACCCCGCAGCCCTCCGGGGGCGAGGCATATGCATGTGGTCCTGGTCTCGGGGCCACGTGGGCCCGAGGCTGCATCGCTGCTTAGTAGGCCCAGCTAGTCTGGCTGGGGCCTACGTTCGGAGAGGGGATACCTAGCTGTCCGTCCATATGGGGAGGAAGCTATCTTGATGAAGAAGACCAGGGGAGGACCTGCCCTGGAGGAGACCGGCAAAGTGCTGCTGTCTCGAGTGAGGCCTGGCGACTTTATCAAGGAGGGATCCACTATACTACAAGCCCTGCAGTTCACCGGATTGGCTTAAAGGCTCATTAACTGTACGGCTGGAAGTTTGAGACTTTGAAATCCTGTGGCAGAGGTTTCCTGGACTATCCGTTTGCTCAACTTCAGAGGGTCTGTGACAGAGACTTTGTGTACTTCGGAAGGTCTGTGGCAGAGACCTACTTCATTCTGGGTGGTCTGTGGCGGAGATTGCCCCGTTGCTGGTTCGTGTGTCATCCCGGCTGCTGGGCCATGTGAGAGGGGACTATCCGGGTGACTAATACCCACTCTAACATTGAGAGTGGTGAGTGACTTTGAACTTATACCATTGTCAACTTTTGTGGCGAGTGCCTGAACCTTCCCCTACTCTTCTATACCTTCTACTTCTCAAAGTTTATTGCATAAAAAAATAAAGCCTAGCTGTTTGAGGTTTTACATCTGTGTGGACATTGCATTACTACAGACTTTCCTACCCGGACAACGCAGCTGAAGAGGTAACGTGCAAAACCCAAAACTAACCAGCGGCCCTCTAGGGGGTATTGCTACATATATATATATATATATATATACAACCACACACACACACACACACACTGAATGTTATTATAACCGGTATTAGTAGAAAACAGTTATCAGAATGCTATACTGTTTGCCCCAGTGGTCCTTTAAGGACATCTGTGTCAGATAAAACGACAAACAGAATGTGAAGAGGAAATGGGAACACTTTATGGATGAACATGACTCATCTAATGACCAAGTGACAGTTCTGTTGTTGTTGACCCATGACCACAGGAATGATATACTCCTTCATTAGTCATGTCTATGAGAATGGTCCAGGTCTTACAGAAGTGACTTCCTACTCACCATGTGTCTGCAGAAATGTGAAATTGAATCTTGTGACAAATGCATTGGAAACTGATTGTCCCAAAACTCAGAGATGAAACAAATAACATTTTTCTTCATGGCACTCAGCATCACAGGTGCAAAGGACACCGGAGTGTACACGACACTAAAAATAGGAAGTTTGTCTCCTTGTTAGTGACATCATAACTCATAGTAACTGTTTCTAAAGGGTCTTGTTCAATAAAAAAGTGCAAAAAGAGCAAAGATTACATTCGCAGTACAGTGACCAAATTCAGTGACCAAATCAAACATTTTAACAATAAGGTCACATATGGATTAATGCTCAGAAACTAACACGCACTTGCAAGCATTCAAAATACACTTAATCCAAGAACAGATAGGAAACTTGTGAGTTAGAATTCATATAGTAGAGCTCCTATGCCTAAGACAGGGTTGCAACATTTTCTTTAAATAACTGACACATACAGTAAGTTATACTGTTTTTTTGCCTAAAGAGACTGTGGGGTTGATTTACTAAAACTGGAGCACTCAGAATCTGGTGCAACTTTGCATGGTTGTCAATTAGCTTCTAACTTTAGCTTCTTTAGCTTTTTTTCTTCATCTAAATTCCAGCTCCCCTATGTACCAATATAACATTAATGTACTTCTTTAGCAAAAAGAAAACAGCTTTCCATTTATTCTACCATTTTCATTTTATTTTTTTGCATATTTGTCACACTTAAATGAGTCAGATCATCAAACAAATTTTAATATTACGCAAAGATTACCCCAGTAAATACAGAATGCAATTTTTAAATGACAATTTAAGTCATTAAGGAACAAAAGCTGTCCAAACCTGCCAGGATCTATGTGAAAAAGGAATTGCCCCCCCCCCCTCCTCGCCACACCCAGGCCTGATTACTATTAGACCTGTTGAATCAAGAAATCATTTAAATAGAAGCTGTTTGACAAAAAGAAGCATGCTAAAAGTTCTCAAAAACCAACACATCATGCCGTGATCTAAAGGAATTCAAGAATAGATGAGAAACAAAGTAATTGACAGTATCAGTCTGGAAAGGGTTACATAGCCATTTCTAAGGCTTTGGGACTCCAGCGAACCATGGTGAGAGCCATTATCCACAAATGGAGAAAACTTGGAAGAAGTGGTGAACCTTCCCATAAGTGGCCGGCCTACCAAATTTACTCCAATAAGACACTGAGCAAAAATGGCACTCATGAGGGAGTTCCAAGATGAAAGCCACTGCTAACCAAAAAAAATACAAAGGCTCGTTTCACATTTGGCAAAAAACATCCTGATTATCCCCAAGTCTTTTGGGCAAATATTCTGTGGACTGATGAGACAAAAGTTGAACTTTGTGGAAGGTGTGCGTCCCGTTACATTTGGGGTAAAACTAACACAACATTAAAAGAACAGTCAAACATGGTGGTGGTAGTGTGATGGTCTGGAGCTGCTTTGCAGCTTCAGGACCTGGACGACTTGCCATAATTGATGGAACCATGAACTTTGCACTCTACCAAAAAATCCTGAAGAAGAATGTCCGGCCATCAGTTCGTGACCTCATTTTCAAGGGCACTTGAGTTATGCAGCAGGACAATGACCACACCAGCAAGTCCACCTCTGACTGGCTCAAGAAAAACAAAATTTAAGGTTTTGGAGTAGCCTAGTCAAAGTTAAGTCAGATTGAGATGCTGTGACATGACCTTAAACCCTCCAATGTGGCTTAATTAACCACTTGCCGCCCGCCCTATAGCCGGACCCCATATGACGTCCTCAGGATTTTGAGCCGCTGCGCGCCCCCGGGGGCGCGCATCGCGGCGATCGTTGTTGCAGGGTGTCAGTCTGACACCCCGCAACACCAATCTAGGTAAAGAGTCTCCAACGGAGACTCTTTACCACATGATCAGCCGTGTCCAATTACGGCTGATCACGATGTAAACAGGAGAAGCCGGTCATCGGCTTTTCCTCACTCGCGTCTATCAGACGTGAGTAGAGGAGAGCCGATCGGCTGCTCCTCTGACAGGGGGGGTTTGTGCTGATCTAATATCAGCGCAGCCCCCCCGAGGATGCCCACACTGGACCACCAGGGATGCCACTGGACCACCAGGGATACCACCAGGGATGCCCACCACCAGGTATGCCTCCCTAGACCACCAGGGATGCCATTATGTGCCCCTAATGGATGCCAATCAGTGCCCACAATGGATGCCAATCAATGCCCACAATGGGCATCACTGATTGGCAGGCATTATTGTTTGGCACTGATTGGCATCCATTAGTAACACATTACAGTACAGTGCCACCTATCAGTGCCCATCCATGCCACCTATCAGTGCCCATCTATGCCTATCTGTGCCACCTATCAGTGCCCATCCATGCCGCCTATCAGTGCCCATCTGTGCCGCCTATCGGTGCCCATCCGTGCCCCCTATCTGTGCCTATCCATGCAGCCTATCTGTGCCCATCCGTGCCGCCTATCTGTGCCCATCTGTGCCCACACGTGCCACCTATCTGTGCCCATCCATGCCGCCTACTGGTGCCCATCCGTGCCGCCTACCAGTGCCCATCCATGCTGCCTATCGGTGCCCATCCATGCTACCTATCGGTGCCCATCCGTGCCGCCTTTTAGTTCCCATCTGTGCCGCCTCATCGGTGCCATTCAGTGCCACCTTATCAGTGCCCATCAGTGCAGCCCCATCAGTGTCCATCAGTGAAGGAGAAAACGTACTTATTTACAAAGTTTTGTAACTGAAACAAAAAAAATACGTTATTTTTTCAAAAAAAAATCGCAGAGGTGATCAAATACCACCAAAAGAAAGCTCTATTTGTGGGAACAAAATGATAAAAATTTAGTTTGGGTACAGTGTAGCACAACCGCGCAATTGTCATTCAAAGTTCAACAGCGGAGAAAGCTGAAAATTGGTCTGGGCAGGAAGCTGTATAAGTGCCTAGTATGGAAGTGGTTAAAACAATTCTGCAAAGAAGAGTGGGCCAAAATTTCTCCACGGCGATGTGAAAGACTTATTGCCAGTAATCATAAATGCTTGATTGCAGTTGTTGCCGCCAAGGGTGACACAACCAGTTATTAGGTTTAGGGGGCAAATACTTTTTCACATAGGGCCAGACAGGTTTGGACAGCTTTTTTCCCTTAATAAATAAAAATCATTATTTAAAAATTGCATTTTTTATTTACTCAGGTTATCTTTGTGTAATATATATATATATATATATATATATATATATATATATATATTATATTGATCTGAATCATTTCAGTGTGACAAGTACATTTTCTTCATAGGCTAAAGTTTTTAGAAAACATTGCATAACAATATTATAGATAGATTATATGCAACAAAAAAATTTACATTTTATTAAATCTTTAAGGCAGGAAGAGAGACTGTATTTTAAGAAATAAAAAAGAAAGAAATGTTGCAGATTCTGCCTGCTTGGATTTGCTTTCTATGAATTTACTGGAGGAATTGAATAGCATGTAACAGTTCATTTCATTACAATTTAAATATTTATGCAGATGCAAAGCAGGGAATTGAATGCTGAATTTGCACTAAATGGTTATGATAATCATGGGCATTATATCTCAATCTATAAACAGCAGAGGGTTACAGAAGTGCCATTTAATACCTTGCATTTTCTCTTTTTTTTAAGCACATTGGATGCTGAGTGTATCAGTATAATTCTTGCTCTATTAACCTTTCTTATTGTTCTGATTCATGGAGCTATAGATTACGGCTAATGTTGTAGCCACCAGCGATACATTAGTGCACTCTGCTGAGGCTGCTTAAATCTTATGATTTTCTTCCTACTTCCCAGACCTGCATTAGATAATCAGAAACAGATGCAGCATCATTTTATAGGTTAGGAGAAAGAAAATAATTCCAGCAATAAAATATAAATTTATTCACTGTTATCAGGTTTTTAAAGGGGATGGTAATACTTTTTTAAAAGCCTTTTTTTTTGTTTGTATTTGTGTATATATATATATATATATATATATATATATATATATATATATATATATATATATAGATGCATCTATATATATAGATATCTATATCTATATATAGATATAGATATCTATATATAGATATAGATATATAGATATGTACACATATATCTGTAGCGCCCTGCTCCCAATGAGTGGGCGCTATGTGTTAAAATGATAATTGTCTGAGCAATAGTTTGGCTCAGGATTGTGTTTCAAATTATACTCTGTTTCAGTTCAGCTGGTTGCGTGATTTTCCACCTGACAGTGGGTGTCGCTGTCACCACTGGTCAGGATTGGAAAGGCAACAGGCTGAATGTATTGGGTATCTCTTTCTCAGAAGCAGCTCAGGGGGTGTGGTCAACCCGCTGTGCGTTCTGGGAGAGGGTACTTAAGAGACAGACACCATTTTGTGTCGTCATTCGTTGGTGGTGGGCACTGCCCGCCCGATCCCGACCTGAGGGGCCTCAGGGATGTACTGGCAGTTTCCGCCTCGGGGGCACGTTGGCCTGAGGCTCCGTTACTGAGATGTAGGCCCAGGAGTTACTGGGGCCTATTGATCCAGGAATGATCCTGTGTCGCTTTGCCTGCGGCAAGAGACCAAGCAATTGCGGACTCAATTGGAGGATGTATCCGGATCACAATCTATCTCACAGTGCTGCCGGAACGGCTGGAAGATCCTGCACTAAGAGATGTGTTCTTTTATTCAGAAGGTAACCCAGGGACGGGTTTCACCAAGTCTGTGGCAGAGACTATATGTGATCGAGCTACGCATCGGTTGCTAGGCCGGTGAGAGTGGGCCTATCCGGTGGTTGCTGAGTCCAGCGTGGAGACAGTTGTTCCTCTGGACCTAGGAAAGTTCCTGTGATCCACAATTAAGGCACCTGAGTCCTCCCCATCCCTTCAACCCCCTCTGTTGGAAACTTTAATCAATAAAACCCTTGAAAGAGACTTTGTGTTGGTGCAATTTTTCTTCTGGACAACTCTTCAAGGAGAACCCCTGAGACGAGCATACGGAACAGTAAGGTAACGGCAGGCCCAAATCTAAACCAGCAGCTCCTACGGGGGTAGTGCTACATATCTATATATCTATATATACAGTATCTCACAAAAGTGAGTGCACCCCTCACATTTTTTGTAAATGTTTTATTATATCTTTTCATGTGACAACACTGAAGAAATTACACTTTGCTACAATGTAAAATAGTGAGTGTACAGCTTGTATAACAGTGTAAATTTGCTGTCCCCTCAAAATAACTCAACACCCAGCCATTAATGTCTAAACCACTGGCAACAAAAGTAAGTACATCCCTAAGTGAAAATGTCCAAATTGGGCCAAAAGTGTCAATATTTTGTGTGGCCGCCATTATTTTCCAGTCCTGCCTTAACCCTCTTGGGCATGAAGTTAACCAGAGCTTCACAGGTTGCCACTGGAGTCCTCATCCACTCCTCCATGATGACATCACAGAGCTGGTGGATGTTAGAGGCCTTGCGCTCCTCCACCTATCGTTTGAGGATGCCCCACAGATGCTCATTAGGGTTTAGGTCTGCAGACATGCTTGGCCAGTCCATAACCTTTTCCCTCAGCTTCTTTAGCAAGGCATTGGTCATCTTGGAGGTGTGTTTGGGTCGTTATGTTGGAATACTGCCCTATGGCACAGTCTCCGCAGTGAGGGGATCATGCTCTGCTTCAATATGTCACAGTACATGTTGGAATTCATGGTTCCCTCAATGAAATGTAGCTCCCCAGTGCCGGCAAGAACTCATGCAGCCCCAAACCATGACACTCCCACCACCATGCTTGACTGTAGGCAATACACACTTATCTTTGTACTCCTCACTAGGGATGAGCTTCGTGTTCGAGTCGAACATACGTTCGACTCGAACATTGGCTGTTCGATCGTTCGACGAAGATCGAACGATTTGGGCCGTTCGCGCCAAATTCGAGTGACGCGAACGGCCCACAATGCACTACGCCATCGCAGTGTCATCCAGGCGCTGTGATTGGCCAAGCATGCACTGTGACCCCGCATGCTTGGCCAATCACAGCGCCGGCAGCGAGGAGAGCAATGATTGGCCACAGGCAGGATGCCTGTGGCCAATTATTGCTGAGGGTGTTTAGTACACGCCCCACACTATAAAAGGCCGCCAGCACGGCGGCCTAGTGTAGTGTGTTCCGGAGCAGGGATAGAGTAGCATAGGCAGGGACAGTGACTGTTATTTCTTTCTTGCTTAACCTGGATTCCTTTAGTTTAGGGAAAGAGAAGGATAGGTAGGGAGAGTGTCAGTGTGTTTTGTGCTTCTGCTATAGTGTGCTTAAAAAAAACATTTATTCTAGGGACAGAAAACTCTAGGTAGGGACAGTGTCAGTTTCTTTCACTCTGCAAGTCCTTGTTTCCAGGGACCTGTAAGGACAGTGAGTTAATTGTCCTTGTGCTATATTGTGCTTAAAAAAAACATTTATTCTAGGGACAGAAAACTCTAGGTAGGGACAGTGTCAGTTTCTTTCACTCTGCAAGTCCTTGTTTCCAGGGACCTGTAAGGACAGTGAGTTAATTGTCCTTGTGCTATATTGTGATTAAAAAAAACATTTATTCTAGGGACAGAAAACTGTAGGTAGGGAGAGTGTTTTTTTTCTTTCACTCTGCAAGTCCTTGTTTCCAGGGACCTGTAAGGACAGTGAGTTAATTGTCCTTGTGCTATATTGTGCTTAAAAAAAACATTTATTCTAGGGACAGAAAACTCTAGGTAGGGACAGTGTCAGTTTCTTTCACTCTGCAAGTCCTTGTTTCCAGGGACCTGTAAGGACAGTGAGTTAATTTTCCTTGTGCTATATTGTGATTAAAAAAAACATTTATTCTAGGGACAGAAAACTCTAGGTAGGGACAGTGTCAGTTTCTTTCACTCTGCAAGTCCTTGTTTCCAGGGACCTGTAAGGACAGTGAGTTAATTTTCCTTGTGCTATATTGTGATTAAAAAAAACATTTTTTCTAGGGACAGAAAACTGTAGGTAGGGAGAGTGTTTTTTTTCTTTCACTCTGCAAGTCCTTGTTTCCAGGGACCTGTAAGGACAGTGAGTTAATTTTCCTTGTGCTATATTGTGCTTAAAAAAAACATTTTTTCTAGGGACAGAAAACTGTAGGTAGGGAGAGTGTTTTTTTTCTTTCACTCTGCAAGTCCTTGTTTCCAGGGACCTGTAAGGACAGTGAGTTAATTGTCCTTGTGCTATATTGTGCTTAAAAAAAACATTTATTCTAGGGACAGAAAACTCTAGGTAGGGACAGTGTCAGTTTCTTTCACTCTGCAAGTCCTTGTTTCCAGGGACCTGTAAGGACAGTGAGTTAATTGTCCTTGTGCTATATTGTGCTTAAAAAAAACATTTATTCTAGGGACAGAAAACTCTAGGTAGGGACAGTGTCAGTTTCTTTCACTCTGCAAGTCCTTGTTTCCAGGGACCTGTAAGGACAGTGAGTTAATTGTCCTTGTGCTATATTGTGCTTAAAAAAAACATTTATTCTAGGGACAGAAAACTCTAGGTAGGGACAGTGTCAGTTTCTTTCACTCTGCAAGTCCTTGTTTCCAGGGACCTGTAAGGACAGTGAGTTAATTTTCCTTGTGCTATATTGTGATTAAAAAAAACATTTTTTCTAGGGACAGAAAACTGTAGGTAGGGAGAGTGTTTTTTTTCTTTCACTCTGCAAGTCCTTGTTTCCAGGGACCTGTAAGGACAGTGAGTTAATTTTCCTTGTGCTATATTGTGATTAAAAAAAACATTTTTTCTAGGGACAGAAAACTGTAGGTAGGGAGAGTGTTTTTTTTCTTTCACTCTGCAAGTCCTTGTTTCCAGGGACCTGTAAGGACAGTGAGTTAATTTTCCTTGTGCTATATTGTGATTAAAAAAAACATTTTTTCTAGGGACAGAAAACTGTAGGTAGGGAGAGTGTTTTTTTTCTTTCACTCTGCAAGTCCTTGTTTCCAGGGACCTGTAAGGACAGTGAGTTAATTGTCCTTGTGCTATATTGTGCTTAAAAAAAACATTTATTCTAGGGACAGAAAACTCTAGGTAGGGACAGTGTCAGTTTCTTTCACTCTGCAAGTCCTTGTTTCCAGGGACCTGTAAGGACAGTGAGTTAATTTTCCTTGTGCTATATTGTGATTAAAAAAAACATTTATTCTAGGGACAGAAAACTCTAGGTAGGGACAGTGTCAGTTTCTTTCACTCTGCAAGTCCTTGTTTCCAGGGACCTGTAAGGACAGTGAGTTAATTTTCCTTGTGCTATATTGTGATTAAAAAAAACATTTTTTCTAGGGACAGAAAACTGTAGGTAGGGAGAGTGTTTTTTTTCTTTCACTCTGCAAGTCCTTGTTTCCAGGGACCTGTAAGGACAGTGAGTTAATTTTCCTTGTGCTATATTGTGCTTAAAAAAAACATTTTTTCTAGGGACAGAAAACTGTAGGTAGGGAGAGTGTTTTTTTTCTTTCACTCTGCAAGTCCTTGTTTCCAGGGACCTGTAAGGACAGTGAGTTAATTGTCCTTGTGCTATATTGTGCTTAAAAAAAACATTTATTCTAGGGACAGAAAACTCTAGGTAGGGACAGTGTCAGTTTCTTTCACTCTGCAAGTCCTTGTTTCCAGGGACCTGTAAGGACAGTGAGTTAATTTTCCTTGTGCTATATTGTGCTTAAAAAAAACATTTATTCTAGGGACAGAAAACTCTAGGTAGGGACAGTGTCAGTTTCTTTCACTCTGCAAGTCCTTGTTTCCAGGGACCTGTAAGGACAGTGAGTTAATTGTCCTTGTGCTATATTGTGCTTAAAAAAAACATTTATTCTAGGGACAGAAAACTCTAGGTAGGGACAGTGTCAGTTTCTTTCACTCTGCAAGTCCTTGTTTCCAGGGACCTGTAAGGACAGTGAGTTAATTTTCCTTGTGCTATATTGTGATTAAAAAAAACATTTTTTCTAGGGACAGAAAACTGTAGGTAGGGAGAGTGTTTTTTTTCTTTCACTCTGCAAGTCCTTGTTTCCAGGGACCTGTAAGGACAGTGAGTTAATTTTCCTTGTGCTATATTGTGATTAAAAAAAACATTTTTTCTAGGGACAGAAAACTGTAGGTAGGGAGAGTGTTTTTTTTCTTTCACTCTGCAAGTCCTTGTTTCCAGGGACCTGTAAGGACAGTGAGTTAATTTTCCTTGTGCTATATTGTGATTAAAAAAAACATTTTTTCTAGGGACAGAAAACTGTAGGTAGGGAGAGTGTTTTTTTTCTTTCACTCTGCAAGTCCTTGTTTCCAGGGACCTGTAAGGACAGTGAGTTAATTGTCCTTGTGCTATATTGTGCTTAAAAAAAACATTTATTCTAGGGACAGAAAACTCTAGGTAGGGACAGTGTCAGTTTCTTTCACTCTGCAAGTCCTTGTTTCCAGGGACCTGTAAGGACAGTGAGTTAATTTTCCTTGTGCTATATTGTGCTTAAAAAAAACATTTATTCTAGGGACAGAAAACTCTAGGTAGGGACAGTGTCAGTTTCTTTCACTCTGCAAGTCCTTGTTTCCAGGGACCTGTAAGGACAGTGAGTTAATTTTCCTTGTGCTATATTGTGATTAAAAAAAACATTTTTTCTAGGGACAGAAAACTGTAGGTAGGGAGAGTGTTTTTTTTCTTTCACTCTGCAAGTCCTTGTTTCCAGGGACCTGTAAGGACAGTGAGTTAATTGTCCTTGTGCTATATTGTGCTTAAAAAAAACATTTTTTCTAGGGACAGAAAACTGTAGGTAGGGAGAGTGTTTTTTTTCTTTCACTCTGCAAGTCCTTGTTTCCAGGGACCTGTAAGGACAGTGAGTTAATTGTCCTTGTGCTATATTGTGCTTAAAAAAAACATTTATTCTAGGGACAGAAAACTCTAGGTAGGGACAGTGTCAGTTTCTTTCACTCTGCAAGTCCTTGTTTCCAGGGACCTGTAAGGACAGTGAGTTAATTTTCCTTGTGCTATATTGTGCTTAAAAAAAACATTTATTCTAGGGACAGAAAACTCTAGGTAGGGACAGTGTCAGTTTCTTTCACTCTGCAAGTCCTTGTTTCCAGGGACCTGTAAGGACAGTGAGTTAATTGTCCTTGTGCTATATTGTGCTTAAAAAAAACATTTATTCTAGGGACAGAAAACTCTAGGTAGGGACAGTGTCAGTTTCTTTCACTCTGCAAGTCCTTGTTTCCAGGGACCTGTAAGGACAGTGAGTTAATTTTCCTTGTGCTATATTGTGATTAAAAAAAACATTTTTTCTAGGGACAGAAAACTGTAGGTAGGGAGAGTGTTTTTTTTCTTTCACTCTGCAAGTCCTTGTTTCCAGGGACCTGTAAGGACAGTGAGTTAATTTTCCTTGTGCTATATTGTGATTAAAAAAAACATTTTTTCTAGGGACAGAAAACTGTAGGTAGGGAGAGTGTTTTTTTTCTTTCACTCTGCAAGTCCTTGTTTCCAGGGACCTGTAAGGACAGTGAGTTAATTTTCCTTGTGCTATATTGTGATTAAAAAAAACATTTTTTCTAGGGACAGAAAACTGTAGGTAGGGAGAGTGTTTTTTTTCTTTCACTCTGCAAGTCCTTGTTTCCAGGGACCTGTAAGGACAGTGAGTTAATTGTCCTTGTGCTATATTGTGCTTAAAAAAAACATTTATTCTAGGGACAGAAAACTCTAGGTAGGGACAGTGTCAGTTTCTTTCACTCTGCAAGTCCTTGTTTCCAGGGACCTGTAAGGACAGTGAGTTAATTTTCCTTGTGCTATATTGTGCTTAAAAAAAACATTTATTCTAGGGACAGAAAACTCTAGGTAGGGACAGTGTCAGTTTCTTTCACTCTGCAAGTCCTTGTTTCCAGGGACCTGTAAGGACAGTGAGTTAATTTTCCTTGTGCTATATTGTGATTAAAAAAAACATTTTTTCTAGGGACAGAAAACTGTAGGTAGGGAGAGTGTTTTTTTTTTTTCACTCTGCAAGTCCTTGTTTCCAGGGACCTGTAAGGACAGTGAGTTAATTGTCCTTGTGCTATATTGTGATTAAAAAAAACATTTATTCTAGGGACAGAAAACTCTAGGTAGGGACAGTGTCAGTTTCTTTCACTCTGCAAGTCCTTGTTTCCAGGGACCTGGAGAGACATTGAGTGAATTGTCCTTGTGCTATATTGTGATTAAAAAAAACATTTATTCTAGGGACAGAAAACTCTAGGTAGGGACAGTGTCAGTTTCTTTCACTGTGAAAGTCCTTGTTTCAAGGGACAGAGAAGGACACCTGAAGGTAGCCCTTATTGCTTTTTTCCCATCTCCCTGCAGGCCATCTATTAGAATGTCTGGAAGGCAAACAAGGAGAGGCAGACAGTCAGGAGGCAATAAAAGAGGGCAAGCAGGCTCTGTGTCTGGGGGCAACAGTGCTGGTCGTGGACGCGGTGCATTGTCATCAGCACATGGCCATGGGACACGCTTGTCCTTCTTTTCGGCAGCTGGACATGTTGAGCCACATCATGCCGAAGACTTGGTAGAGTGGATGACCAAGCCCTCCTCCTCCTCCTCATCCTCTCTCACCCAGGCTCAGGGTACTGGAAAAGCAGCTGCCAAAGCGTCGTCTTCCCTGGTATCAATGTCAGACAAATCATCAGTCACTCCTTCCCTAGACCCACCATGTCCTCCTCCTGAGGAGTCCCCCGAACTGTTTCAGCACAGTGTTGGGTACATGCTCCAGGAGGATGCCCAGCGTTTCGAAGGGTCTGATGATGAAACCCAGCTAGAGGAAGGCAGTAGCGTGAGAGCAGACAGAGGGGATGCTCAAGAAGGACACCAATCTGGCAGTCATGTTCCAGCAGCTGCAGCATACTGCCAGATTGGCTCCAGTGATGAGGAGGGAGGGGATGATGAGGTCAATGACTCCACGTGGGTGCCTAATAGGAGAGAGGAGGAGGAGGAGGAGGAGGCACATCTCCAACGAGGCAGGATGCCCTTTGGTGGCCAGCGTAAGGGCAGTACACCGACGGAATCACACCGCAGAGCTCCGCCTGTGCAGGGCGCTGCCTCTGCCCGTCATTCAAAAAGTTCTTTGGTGTGGGCCTTTTTTGAGGCTAGTGCATCAGATCGCACAGCTGCTGTTTGCAACATATGTCTCAAGCGTATATCGCGTGGCCAAAACATCAGCCGCTTGGGTACCACATGCCTGACCAGACATATGTTGACCTGCCATGCAGCTCGTTGGCAAGCCTACCTCAAAGACCCACACCAAAGAACAAAGCGGACCTCTCCTTGCACCGCATCAGCTGGGATCTCCAACCCCACTATAACTTCAGTCCTCTCTGAAACATGCACTGAGAGGAATGAAGGTGTAGAATTAGGTGTGTCACAGCCAAGTACTTGCGCCCACTCTGCTAGCAGTACACCGACGTCCGATTCTAGCAGGCAAATTTCCCTGCCCCAGCTGCTGGACCGTCGAAAGAAGTTCACTCCCAGCCATCCACATGCCCAGCGGTTGAATGCTAGCTTGGCTAAATTGCTAGCGCTTCAACTGCTGCCTTTTCAGTTGGTAGACTCGGCCCCCTTCCGTGAGTTTGTGCAATGTGCGGTTCCTCAGTGGCAGGTTCCCAAACGCCACTTTTTCTCACGGAAGGCTATTCCGGCTCTCTACCGGCATGTGGAAGGCAATGTCTTGGCCTCGCTGGACAGGGCGGTCAGCGGTAAGGTGCATATTACCGCTGACTCATGGTCCAGCAGGCATGGACAGGGACGTTACCTTTCTTTCACGGCCCATTGGGTCACTCTTTTGGCAGCTGGGAAGGATTCAGGACAAGGTGCAGTAGTGTTGGAGGTTGTCCCACCGCCACGCCTCCAAAATGCTACTACTGGTTGTGACACACCTCTCTCCTCCACCCCCTCCTCTTCTTCTTCCTCCATGGCCTCTTCCTGTGGTTTGTCCTATGAACCAGCGGTGCTCCGTAGCCGTTCACGGGGCTACGCAAGTACGCAGGCAAAAAGATGCCATGCCGTGCTTGCGCTGGTGTGTTTGGGGGACAGAAGCCACACTGGGGCAGAGGTCCTGTCTGCTCTGCAGGGCCAGGCCGAGAGGTGGTTGACGCCACGCCAGCTTAAGCCAGGAATGGTGGTTTGCGACAATGGCACCAACCTCCTCTCCGCCCTCCGACAGGGACAACTGACCCATGTGCCCTGTGTGGCTCACGTCCTTAACCTGGTGGTGCAGCGCTTCTTGGGCAGGTACCCGGGCTTACAGGATGTCCTGAGGCAGGCCAGGAAAGTCTGTGTGCATTTCCGCAGATCTTATAATGCCAGTGCTCGCCTGGCTGAGCTGCAAAAGGAGTTGAACCTGCCCAAGAACCGCCTTATATGTGACATGCCCACCAGGTGGAACTCAACGTTGGCCATGCTTCAGCGGCTGCACACGCAGCAGAGGGCCATCAATGAGTACCTGTGCGACTACGGCACCAGGACAGGGTCAGGGGAGCTTGGTTTTTTTTCTCCACGCCAGTGGGGCATGATCAGGGATGCATGCACTGTCCTGGCACCATTTGAGGAGGCCACGAGGATGGTGAGCAGTGACAGTGCATGCATCAGTGACACTGTACCTCTTGTCCACCTGTTGGAGCACACGCTGCGTGGAATAATGGACAGGGCACTTGAGGCAGAACAGAGGCAGGAAGAGGAGGACTTCCTTGCCTCTCAAGGCCCCCTTTACCCAGACAGTGTTCCTTCTGTCCCACCCATCGCACAGGAAGAGGAGGAGGAGGAGGAGGAGGAGGAGGAGGAGGAGGATTGTGTCAGCATGGAGGTGGAGGCTGGCACTCAGCATCATCAGCAGCAGTCTTTTAGGGATGATTTACAGTCCCAAGAAACCAGTGGACTTGTACGTGGCTGGGAGGAGGTGGCTGCGGATCATGTCGTCCTTAGTGACCCAGAGGACTCCGGAGCGAATGCCTCAGCAAACCTACGCTGCATGGCCTCCCTGATCCTGCAAAGTCTGCGGAAGGATCCTCGTATTCTTCGGATCAAGGAGAGGGACCATTACTGGCTGGCCACTCTCCTTGATCCACGGTACAAGGGTAAGGTTGCGGACCTTATGTTACCGTCGCAGAGGGAGCAGAGGATGAGACAACTCCGGGAGGCCTTGCAGAAAGGTCTGTGCAACGCGTTCCCAGAGACTGGGAGGTTGCAAACTCCTGGTCCTGGACAACGAGTTGCTGAGGCTTCGGCCAGTCAAAGAAGGAGCGGTGGGGAAGGTGGCCGTCTGACCGATGCGTTCAGACAATTCTTTAGTCCGCAGCCCCAAAGTATGATCGGTTCCAGCAACCATCGCCAGCGTCTGATAAACATGGTGCAGGAATATCTAGGGGCAAGGTCAGACTTGGACACCTTCCCCACCGAAAATCCTCTGGCTTACTGGGTCTTGAGGATGGATCACTGGCCAGAGCTTGCACAGTATGCAATTGAGCTACTGGCCTGTCCTGCATCCAGCGTTCTTTCGGAACGCACATTCAGTGCTGCTGGAGGATTTGTCACGGATCACAGGGTGCGCCTGTCCACCGACTCGGTTGATCGACTGACTTTCATCAAGATGAACCAGTCTTGGATCACCACCAGCTACCACACACCTGATGCTGATATAACAGACTAATTGATTTTAAAATGTCACATCCCTTCAAGACTGATGCTGATGCTGAGTGCCTGTGCTGTTATGTTGACTGGCTATCCTCCTCCTCCGAGTCCTCAATGGTACGATTGATGATGATAGCTTGGAAGATCATTTTTGTTTATGGGTGCCGCCACCAGTGCCTAACGCCCAATTTTTCAGCCCCTGTTTAACAGTGGCGTGTAATTACAATTTTTGAAGCAATACTTTGCAACAGGGCTCATTGCTGTGCTCCAAGTACAGTATCTGTGAGGAGTTGCAGTGTTGTGCCACCAGTGCCTAAGGCCCAATTTTTCAGCCCCTGTTTAACAGGGGCGTGTCATTACAATTTTTGAAGCAATACTTTGCAACAGGGCTCATTGCTGTGCTCCAAGTACAGTATCTGTGAAGGGTTGCAGTGTTGTGCCACCAGTGCCTAAGGCCCAATTTTTCAGCCCCTGTTCAACAGGGGCATGTAATTACAATTCTTGATCTAATAATTCACAGCAGGGCCCATTGCTGCACCCACCAAGAGTAACTGTCAGGGCTTACAGTGTTGTGGCACCAGCACCACCATCAAAGGCCCAATTTTTACTACCACTGTTCAACAATTATATGTAATTAAAATTCCTGATATAATAGTTGACAGCAGGGCGTTCCAGCACCAACCAAGAGTAACTGTGAGTGCTTACAGTGTTGTGCCAACACCAACAACTAAGGGGCCTATTTCTGCAGAGTATATACGGCAGGTCCCTACTTTCAAACATCCAACTTACAAACGACTCCTACTTGCAAACGCAAGAAGACAACAGGAAGTGAGAGGAAATCTACCACTAGGAAGGAAAATTCTCTCCTGTAAGAATAAATATGGGAGAAAGGTGTCTCCTCTGTACTGATGCTTTATCAGCAATCCTTGTTTCAAGAAAAACACCACATTTCAAAAACAGTTGTCATTAGGACGGAAAGTGAGGTGAAATGTTCTGAACAGGGGCACAGACAGCAAAACAAATGTTACAGGGGTGATAACCCTTACCTATGTTTTCCAAAAAGTTTAAAAATAGATTTTTGGTCTGGAGCTACACTTCAACAATGTACCTGTTCAAAATTACAAACAGATTCTACATAAGAACAAACCTACAGTCCCTGTCTTGTATGCACCGCCTGTATACGGCTGTTCAGAGTATATAGGGCCTTTTTTATTTTATGTGCGGGGTTCCCCTTAATATCCATACAAGACCCAAAGGGGCTGGTAATGGGCTGGGGTAGGGGGGGGGTCATGGGGTAGCTATGCCATTTTTCTTAAAGATTTTCATCCATATTACCGGGACCAGACATTACATTAAATCCGCAAGCAGTTTTAAATGGCTTTTTTTTCCTTTAGAAGTGTCATTTTGTGCAGGGACAGTTCTAAACACGGGAAACACGTGGCACTTCACAGGCATACTTTAGACACCCCCCAGGTACGATATTTAAAGGAATATTTGACTTTTTTTTTTTCACTTTATGCATCATTAAAATGACTGCTCCCGGAAAACGACCGTTTTTAAAACTTATTTTTGCATTGATACATGTCCCCTGGTGCAGAACCCGGGTTCCCAAACCCTTTTTAGGACAATAACATGCATAATAGTTGTTATAATTAGCACTTTAGAATTCGAACGTTCGCATCCATTGTATTTAATAGGGTTCTAATGTTCGTTCGAACTTTCGGTCCGTTCGCGGGTTCTGGTGCGAACCGAACCCGGGGGTGTTCGGCTCATCACTACTCCTCACCTACTTGCCACCACACACACTTGACACCATCTGAACCAAAATACGTTTATCTTGGTCTTATCAGACAACAGGACATGATTCTAGTAATCTATATCCTTAGTCTGCTTGTCTTCAGCAAACTGTTTGCAGGCTTTCTTATTCATCATCTTTAGAAGAAGCTTCCTTCTGGGACTACAGCCATACAGACCAATTTGAAGCAATGTGCGGCGTATGGTCTGAGCACTGACAGGCTGACCCCCCACTCCTTCAACCTCTGCAGCAATGCTGGCAGCACTCATACGTCTTTTTCTCAAAGACAACCTCTGGATGTGATGCTGAGCACGTGCACTCAACATCTTTGGTCGACCATGGCGAGGCCTGTTCTGAGTGGAACCTGTCCTGTTAAACCACTGTATGGCCACCGTGCTGCAACTCAGTTTCAGGGTATTGGCAATCTTCTTATAGCCTAGGCCATTTTTATGTAGAGCAACAATTCTTTATTTCAGATCCTCAGAGAGTTCTTTGCCATGAGGTGCCATGCTGAACTTCCAGTGACCAGTATGAGAGAGTGAGAGCTATAACACCAAATGTACCACAACTGCTCCCCATTCACACCTGAGACCTTTTAGCACTAACGAATCACAAGACACCGGGGAGGGAAAATGTCTATTTGGGCCCAATATGGACATTTTTACTTAGGGGTGTACTCACTTTTCTTGCCAGTGGTTTAGACATTAATGGCTGTGTGTTGAGTTATTTTTAGGGGACAGCAAATTTACACTGTTATACAAGCTGTATACGTGCTACTTTACATTGAAGCAAAGTGTCATATATCTTTAGTGTTGTCACATGAAAAGATATAATAAAATATTTTCAAAAATGTGAGGGGTGTACTCACTTTTGTAAGATACTGTATATATATATATATATATATATATATATATATTGTGAGGGGGTTAGCTCGGCAGCGGGTGTGTGTGACCCCCGGGATGGGCTCCCCACACAAAAACAGGCCCAGAAAAACGGAGGTTGTGGTTTTCAAAATCAAAAAAGGTGCGGTTTATTTTCTATTTACAGTGACAAAACACAGCAAAGCCAAAAGAAACATAAACAAAATAAATCCTGGTCAACTTGACCTCTGACTAAACATACAGGTTTCCTAACTAACAACTGGGATCAGCCTAGTGCTGTCCTAGTCCCTAAGTCCCTGGTTTTAAATGTCCAAGCAAATAGCCACACAGGCTTTGTCTCACCGCACAGGGGTTCACTCTCCCTAGACAGTCCACACAGGTCTGGGTCCAGGCATGAGCTAACATCTAATGAAGCTGGGAGTTCTTATAGAGGCCTAAATGAGCTGACAAGCTTCAGCTGGTCTCATCAACTCCCTGTCTGCACGACGCCCCACACTCTCCCTAGAGGTATGAGTCATCCATGAGCCCACTAGCCTCAGCTGGGCTTATACAACTCTCCACCTAGTTGTATAAGTCGGCGTAAAGCCTGAATCTGGGCGAAATATATCTACCCCCCTGGATGCAACCAGGTGACTTTACCTTCCTGCTGTCACATACCCCCCCCTCTTGTTTTAACCTCGGGGTTGGAACACCAGCAATCAGGCATTCATGTACTCGAGACAAAGCATCCACATTCCCCATTTGAACGCCAGGGCGATGCTTTACTGTGAAGTTGAATTCCTGGAGGGCCAGGAACCACCTATTCACTCTTCTATTTGTTTCCTTGTTTTGAGCCATCCACTTTAACGGAGCGTGATCCGTAACCATGTCAAAGTGCCTACCTAGCAGGTAGTACCGAAGGGAATCTAGAGCCCACTTCACCGCTAAACACTCCTTTTCAACGGTGGCGTAATTTACCTCATGGGACTTCAACTTCCTGCTGAGGTAAATGACTGGGTGCTCTTCCCCGTTCCAGACCTGGGACAATACTGCTCCTAACCCCACATCTGACGCATCACTTTGTACGACAAAGTCTTTAGAGAAGTCGGGTGAGTACAACACTGGCTGGCTACATAAGGCTTGTTTCAAGAATTGGAATGCTGCCTCAGCCTCGGGGGTCCATTTAATCATGACTGACCCTTTCCCCTTCGTTAGGTTGGTTAGGGGCACAGCCTTAGAAGCAAAGTGGGGAATGAATCGCCGATAATACTCAGCGATTCCCAGAAAGGCTCGTACCTGCTTCTTGCTGTTGGGACGTGGCCAACTCTGGATGGCCTCGACTTTGTTGAGTTGGGGTTTTATTACTCCCCTCCCAATGGTGTACCCAAGATATTTGGCCTCCTCCTGCCCAATGGTACACTTCTTGGGGTTAGCCGTAAACCCCGCTTCCCGAACAGAGTCCAGGACTGCTTGCACTTTTGGCAGATGTGAGGCCCAATCTGTGCTATGGACAATTACGTCATCCAGGTAAGCCGCAGCATACTTCCGATGGGGCCTCAGCATCTGGTCCATTTTCCGCTGGAATGTGGCCGGCGCATTCTGTAACCCGAACGGCATTCTTTTATATTGGAACGCCCCGTCTGGGGTTACAAATGCGGTTTTCTCTTTGGCCAATTTGGCCAGGGGGATTTGCCAATACCCTTTTGTGAGGTCAAGAGTCGTCATGTATCGGGCTGTTCCCAGCCGGTCGATCAACTCATCTATACGTGGCATGGGGTAGGTGTCAAATTTTGTAACTTTGTTCAACTGACGAAAATCGTTACAAAATCGCCAGCTCCCATCCGGTTTAGGCACCAACACAATGGGACTAGACCAATCACTTTGGGACTCCTCTATCACCCCTAAGTTCAGCATTTTCTGTACTTCCTCCCGTATTGCCTCCCGTCGGGCCTCTGGGATCCGATAGGGTTTTAACTTCACCCTTTCACCGGGCGGGGTAATGATGTCATGCTCTACCCCAGATGTTTGTCCCGGCAGCTCAGAGAATACCTCCTTGTTGCGAAGCACAAACTCCTTAACCTCCTGTTGTTGGGGTTGTGACAAGGTGGCTGCTATTCCAACCTCAGGAATCACGCAACCAGTTTGAGCTGGTGACCAAGTGTCTGCGACTAGGGACTCTCTATCCCTCCAGGCTTTCAACAGATTAACGTGATAGATCTGTTCGGGCTTTCGCCTTCCTGGTTGTCTGACCTTGTAATTCACTTCGCTCACTTTTTCTATTATCTCGTAGGGGCCTTGCCATTTGGCAAGGAATTTACTTTCAACCGTAGGGACAAGTACCAGTATCCTATCCCCCGGGGAAAAGGTACGGGTCTTGGCTCCACGGTTGTACACTCTCTGCTGTGCTAACTGCGCTTGGGCCAAATGTTCCTTCACGATGGGCATTACCTGTGCAATTCGGTCTTGCATCAGGGCGACATGCTCAATCACACTCCTGTGGGGAGAACACTCACTTTCCCAAGTTTCCTTGGCAATATCCAACAGCCCTCTTGGGTGTCTCCCATACAGTAACTCAAAGGGGGAGAATCCCGTAGAGGATTGGGGCACCTCCCTAATAGCAAACATCAGATAAGGAAGTAGACAGTCCCAATCCTTTCCATCTCTATCCACCACTTTCTTCAACATTTGTTTTAGGGTTTTGTTGAATCTTTCAACCAGCCCATCGGTTTGGGGGTGATACACAGATGTACGTAATTGCGTCACTTTGAACAATTTACACAGCTCCTTCATAACCCGGGACATAAAAGGTGTACCTTAGTCCGTAAGCAGTTCTTTACAAATACCCACCCGGCTAAACACAAGAGATAGCTCTTTGGCTATGGTTTTGGCCGAGGTATTTCGGAGAGGGATCGCTTCTGGATAACGGGTGGCATAGTCCATTATAACTAATATGTACTGGTGCCCCCTAGCGGACTTGATTATAGGACCTAACAAATCCATGGCGATCCTCTCAAACGGGACCTCAATGATGGGTAGAGGGACCAGCGGGCTACGGAAATGTGGCATCGGGGCCGACCTCTGACACACAGGGCAGGAGGAACAATAATTTTCTATGTCCTTCATCACCCCCGGCCAATAGAATCTCTGTAATACCCTCTCTCGGGTTTTCTCTGTCCCCAGATGACCTCCAAGAATGTGCCCATGGGCCAACTCCAACACCAACTTCCTGTAAGGTTTGGGCACCACAAGCTGCTCAACGGTTTCTTCTGCCCTTTTTGCCACCCGATACAGTAGGTCCTTCTCTACGCTGAAGTATGGGTAAGTGCAGGTATTATCTGGGTTCACTAACTCGCCATCTATTTTCACTACGTTTTCCCGTGCCTTTATTAGGGCGGGGTCTTTCAACTGTTCTGTGGCAAAGTTTTCCCTGTGAACCTCAAGATCAGAAAACTCCACAGACGGTAGGTTTTCGTCTGAGGAGGTGGGCTCCTCTCCAGTTTCTTGAGTCTCCCCTGCCAATACTGATAAGGGAAATTCCGGAGAGTCCTCACCACTCTCAGGGGAGTTCTGGCTATCACATTCCTGGTACATAGGGGCACCAGTGGGGGGCTCAGGATCATCCCACAGTTCCCAGAACTTCGGAAAATCCCTTCCCACAATGGCGTCATGCGGTAACTCAGATACTAAGCCCACTGGATGAGAGAGGGTACCTTTGGGGGTCTCGAAACACACTGTAGTCACTGGATACTCTCGGGTGTCCCCATGCACACAAATAACAGCTACCTTGCTATTCCCAGAGACCTCTGTTTTAACTAACTCAGCCTTTATCAGGGTCACAAGGCTACCTGAATCCAGCAATACCACAACATTTCTACCATTAACACACATTTTGCATAAATGTTTCTCAGTTCCTCGAATGGCAGTGCATGCGACTGTCGCACACAGCGACTGACGTCTGCCCGTCAGAAAGTCACACTGCATGGGTTCCTCCACAACCGGGCAATTGGCTGCAATATGTCCCGCTTGCCGGCAGCGGTAGCAAACGATCCTTCTTGCCGCCTCTTGAGCCGCTGATTTCCCAGGCTGTTCTCGCCAAACTTGGGGTAGAGCTCCCACCCTCTCACTCTCTCCACCCTCACCCCTTGGAATCCTCTTATCCGCCCCTGGGGATGGTCTGGTCTTAGGGTGGAAAGTCCGAGTGTCTCTGGAAGAGGCCGTCAGGTTCTCTGTAGCCAAGTATTTCTCCACACGATCCACAAGACCATCGGCCGTCTCTGGGTCTCCATGGCTTACCCACTTTTGGATGGCAGTAGGAAGAGCTCTCAAAAACCGATCCATTACAACACGTTCCACAATCTTTGGTGCGGACAAAGTCTCTGGCTGTAGCCACTTTCTGCTCAGGTGAATGAGATCATACATTTGAGACCTGGGGGGTTTTCCAAGCTGGAAAGTCCAGTTATGCACACGCTGAGCCCGGACAGCCTGGGTGACACCCAGCCTTGCCAATATTTCAGCTTTTAGCATCACATAGTCTTTTGCTTGGTCAGGCTCTAGGTCATAGTAAGCCTTCTGCGATTCACCAGTTAACAGAGGAGCCACCAGTCCAGCCCACTGCTCCTCAGGCCACTTTTCTCTTTCAGCAGTCCTTTCAAATGTGGTCAAAAATACCTCTGGATCATCCTCTCCAGTCATTTTTGTCAATAAACGACTCACCCCAAAGGACGCGGTATTAGTGGGACGGCTTTCCTCACTGGTCTGCGGACGTTGCTGCATTACTGCTTCCATTTGTTGTAGTCTCTGCTCTTTCTTCTGTAACAGGTCTATGAAGCGGGCCTCAGATTGCTGCTGGGCTTGTTGCTGAGCTTCCAGACTCTGTTGGTGAGCTTGCTGCTGGGCTGCAAGGCTCTGTTGATGAGCTTGCTGCTGGGCTGCGAAGTTCTGTTGTTGAGCTGCAAGGCTCTGTTGATGAGCTGCAAGGCTCTTTTGCAAACCTGCATTTGTCTGCTGTTGATTGGCATTTGCTAGAGCCAGCTGCTTCAGTATCTCCTCCATGCTGGCTTAAAAAAAACTGCCCGCATTCTCCACCAACTGTGAGGGGGTTAGCTCGGCAGCGGGTGTGTGTGACCCCCGGGATGGGCTCCCCACACAAAAACAGGCCCAGCAAACGGAGGTTGTGGTTTTCAAAATCAAAAAAGGTGCGGTTTATTTTCTATTTACAGTGACAAAACACAGCAAAGCCAAAAGAAACATAAACAAAATAAATCCTGGTCAACTTGACCTCTGACTAAACATACAGGTTTCCTAACTAACAACTGGGATCAGCCTAGTGCTGTCCTAGTCCCTAAGTTCCTGGTTTTAAATGTCCAAGCAAATAGCCACACAGGCTTTGTCTCACCGCACAGGGGTTCACTCTCCCTAGACAGTCCACACAGGTCTGGGTCCAGGCATGAGCTAACATCTAATGAAGCTGGGAGTTCTTATAGAGGCCTAAATGAGCTGACAAGCTTCAGCTGGTCTCATCAACTCCCTGTCTGCACGACGCCCCACACTCTCCCTAGAGGTATGAGTCATCCATGAGCCCACTAGCCTCAGCTGGGCTTATACAACTCTCCACCTAGTTGTATAAGTCGGCGTAAAGCCTGAATCTGGGCGAAATATATCTACCCCCCTGGATGCAACCAGGTGACTTTACCTTCCTGCTGTCACAATATAAAAGAAGGCAAGTATGGTGGCCTGAATATATGTGAGGAGCCCGGGGGGTATTTAAGCAGCCCACTCACCTGTATTTCTTGTCGGTTCCGGTGCACGATACGGCACGTCACTAGGCCGGCTCTTCCCAGCTTACTTTGTGGTCCACCGTATCACCCTGTTGCCAGAACTCCATCAATCACCTCAGAGACAATGAACAGTCATTTGCGTTGTTTTGTTTTTGTTTATTGGGGGATATAACTTGGTTGGGGGAAAGGGAATATGGGATGCTTTCCCTACTTTATTCAAATAAAAAAAATATATATATTAATTATATGCATGAAGGTAAAAAACCTTTAGCATGCAGCTCCCCCCAAAGCCCCTCTTAATACTTGTCCGAGCCTGATTCCTATTTAGCGATCTGCAGGAGAGCGGTTGCTCCTCCGGTGCTCTCTCTCCTTTTACTGGCGGAGTCACACCAGCAGGAACCATTGGTTCCCCTTGCTATCAATCACAGCCAGTGAGCCAATGAGGAGAGAGTGGGGGGCAGGGCCAAGCCCCGTTCTGTGTGTCTTATGGACACACAGAGTGGGGCTCAGGAGTGAGCACACACAAGTGCCCCCATTGCAAGTGGCACTTGGAGAAGAGGAGGAGCCAGAAGCACCGGCAGGTGATTCGAGAAGTGGAGGAACAGGGCTGCTCTGTGCAAAACTATTGCATAGAGCAGGTAAGTATACCATGTTTATTTTTATTTTTTTTATTAATTTAGCCATTACAATCACTTTAAATATACAATACCTTCCTATATAACACTTAAGCCCCGTACACACGATCGGTTTGACTGATGAAAACCGTCCGATGGATGGTTTTCATCAGACCAACCGATCGTGTATGGTACCCATCGGTCTTTTTTTCCATCGGTTTTAAAAAATAGAACTTGTTTTAAAATTTTCCGATGGATAAAAAACCGATCGAAAAAACTCTGATCGTCAATGGGCAAGTCCATCGGATAAAAAACCCACGCATGCTCAGAATCAAGTCGACACATGCTCAGAAGCATTGAACTTCATTTTTCTCGGCTCATCGGAGTGTTTTACGTCACCGCGTTTGGAACGGTCGGTTTTTTGACGGATGGTGTGTGGGCAAGACTGATGGAAAACAGTTTCATCGGATATCCGATGGACAAATCCATCGGACGAAAAACCATAGGTTATCCGATCGTGTGTACAGGGCTTTACTGATTAACTAATCTACAATCAAACCCTACCCTTTGCCGTATTAGTTCAAATAGGCCTCCTACCTCCTGACCCTAACACAAATCTCACCCCTTAACAAATCCCTAACACTAAGCCACCTCATCTTCTGCATACTCATGTATACAGTATGTGTTGGACGCCACTGAACTGGAAGAAAACATTGACTATGAAAGATACAGTCAGCTCTACCAGTACAGTAGCCTATTAATCTACTCTTTAAATGTGCACACATTATTTTATACCTAAAGGTTCAAATATAACTATTATCATGAACAAAAAAACTACTTTATACTAATACATTCAAAAACGTTAAAATAATATATATCTGTTACCTTTATCAATTTACAAATATACACATGTCAGACACAAATACACAAGCGCAGCAGCTGCCAGAGCTACATGGTGATAAATATAAAAAAAATGTCCTTCCTAAAAACATCATAAGAAATATTAAGGATGCAATGACTCTGACTCACTCTGAAATATTGACACCAGCTGTAGTGCCAACTGCAAAGCCAAATGCACTGAGTAAGACCTCAGTTGCAAAAACATGAATGTGTATGCTAATGGGCAAACATCAGTAAACAGTACAGAAACAATCTGTCAATTTCTGCCACTATGTCATGTTGCTGTAACATTTTCTGCCATAGCCTTAAGCTCTTCGATCCCTTTCCCCATCACCTTATTGAAGTGGACCTTTCACACAAATGTGATTTTTAAATCCCACTCAGCTTGGTAAAGTAACTGAAATGTGTAAAACTTTTCCTTTGTTATATTTTGATGCAGGGAAATGGCAACTACAAGGTGGTCATTTAGCTCAGAATTTGGAGAATGACAAACTTTTCTGTTTGTGATATGCCATGTCAAAAATCACTGACTTCCAACACTTTAGAGGTAACAAGAGTACATGAACATTATGACCTTGATTATATTCAAATAGTATTCTGTTGTATCTGGTTAAGGAGAGCAGCTTATTGGCATATAAGGCATATTTTTTGTTGGAAGAGGGGGTTCATAGTGCACATGGCGGGAGATCCGCAGAGCACGGCAGAAGGGACTTGAGCCGGAGGAGGGGAGTACATGATGGAGCCACCCACTGACCCTGGGATCTCGCCTTGGGCAGTGCTCAAGGGAACAGTCCGTTTCTGGCAGGGGAAAAGTTGTAGCGGCCAGAGAGACGGCCCTGGGGACACCGAGTAGGGGACATTCCCTCCCACTCCCGCAAACACGTTAGGCAATTTTGGCGGCCACGAGGCCTTAGGCGACCGTCTAATTTGCCTAATTAGAGAGCCGCCTCTGGGTTCATATCTCTTTGCCTATAAGCAAAATGCCCAATCATCATCTCTGATTATCTTTGATTAATTAATCCATACATGTCTTGTCTGGATTTGCCGCAACACTAAAAACAATTTGGTTAGTTAGCTGAATTTAACCACTTAACGACCGCTCACTGTATATATACGTTGGCACAATGGCCACCGACAGGCACAATCACGTACAGTGTACGTGATTGCTTTTGTACAGTTGGGGGGTCCAATCGGACCCCCCTTCTGTACAGTGAGCGGTCGGAATTCGTTGGGGAGCGATCCGACATGAGGGGACGGCCGTTCGATTCCGGCCACCCCCCCGCGATCGCTCCCGGCGAATGGAAATGCCCCCTCTGTCTGTGGAATGTTTACACAGGCAGAGGAAGCAGAAGGAAGTGATGTCATCTCTTGTGCGGCGCTCACATATACCGAGCGCCGTACAAGAGAAGACATCAAGGTTAGTGCACAAACACTACACTAACACCAGCACACATAGGCACATAAATCGCCCCCCAGGCCCCCCCAGATCACCCCCCAGCCCCCAGTCACAGTGTCACTGATTGCAGTGACCATTTATTTACTGATCACTGCAATCAGTGACATTTGTGACTGTAAAAGTGTCACTACATTTAGTTTTAGGTCCAGTGTAGCCCCCTAACCCCCCCTAATAAAGGTTTAACCCCTTGATCACCCCCCAGATAACCCTTTCACCCCCTACCACCGCCGTCGCTAAGCGATCATTTTTCTGACTGCTGTCTTAGCGTCGGTGATGCAGATCGGTAGCCAGTAATTTTTTTTAGGTTCGCCGCAGGTTTTTATAGCGTCAGGTACCCCCATAAATTATCTAATAAAGGTTTAACCCCCTTGATCGCCCCCCAGGTAACCCTTTCACCCCCTATCACCACTGTCGCTAAGCGATAATTTTTCTGATCGATGTCTTAGCGTCGGTGATGCAGATCGGTAGCCAGTATTTTTTTTTTTAGTTCGCCGCAGGTTTTTATAGCGTCAGGTACCCCCATAAATTATCTAATAAAGGTTTAACCCCCTTGATCGCCCCCCAGGTAACCCTTTCACCCCCTATCACCACTGTCACTAAGCGATCATTTTTCTGATCGCTGTCTTAGCGTCGGTGATGCAGATCCGTAGCCAGTAATTTTTTTTAGGTTTGCCGCAGGTTTTTATAGCGTCAGGTACCCCCATAAATTATCTAATAAAGGTTTAACCCCCTTGATCGCCCCCCAGGTAACCCTTTCACCCCCTATCACCACTGTCGCTAAGCGATCATTTTTCTGATCGCTGTCTTAGCGTCGGTGATGCAGATCGGTAGCCAGTAATTTTTTTTAGGTTCGCCGCAGGTTTTTATAGCGTCAGGTACCCCCATAAATTATCTAATAAAGGTTTAACCCCCTTGATCACCCCCCAGGTAACCCTTTCACCCCCTATCACCACTGTCGCTAAGCGATCATTTTTCTGATCGCTGTCTTAGCGTCGGTGATGCAGATCGGTAGCCAGAATTTTTTTTTAGGTTCGCCGCAGGTTTTTATAGCGTCAGGTACCCCCATATATTATCTAATAAAGGTTTTAACCCCCTAATTGCCCCTAGTTAACCCTTTCACCAGTGATCATCATATAAGTGTTACGGATGAGGCTGGTTAGTTAGTTTGCTTTTTATAGTGTCAGGGCACCCGCCGTATATAACCCAATAAAGGTTTAACCTCCTGATCGCCCGGCGGGTGATATCAATTAGGTTTTAGCGTCAGAGAGGGTCTGCGTCACACCCCAGGCAGCGTCAGGTTAGTGCCAGTAACGCTAACACCCATACGTGAAGCATACACCTCCCTTAGTGGTATAGTATCTGAACAGATCAATATCTGATCTGATCAGATCTATACTAGCTTCCCCAGCAGTTTAGGGTTCCCAAAAACGCAGTGTTAGCGGGATCAGCCCAGATACCTGCTAGCACCTGCGTTTTGCCCCTCCGTCCAGCCCAGGCCACCCAAGTGCAGTATCGATCGATCACTGTCACTTACAAAACACAACACACATAACTGCAGCGTTCGCAGAGACAGGCCTGATCCCTGCGACTCCAGTGCTGTAGGAGGTGATTTCAACACCACAGTTAAAAAAAAAAGCAAATATGCCGAAGCATTGGGGCAGCAGGGGCGGAGGAGTGATTTTGCTCCTAATGCCGCGTACATACGGTCGAAATTCCGACGGAGGCTTGCCCGTGGAAAAGTCCGACCATGTGTGTGCGGCATAACTTTTTTGCGGGAGGATGCCCCCATGCTTCGGCATATATAAATGGTGCATGTATGCCCATCATTAGAAGTGGGTGGATGAAGGGCGGTATTCTAATGGTGGGCATACCCACCGATCAATCTTTTTTTTTCGTTCAGCCAACAGGCTGCATGAAAAAAAAAGATTACAATACATGTCCAACAAGGACCAGCAACGTACTGGTATGTTGCTGGACTTTGAATGGTTATACCAGATTGATGCCTGCGGGTTTAGGTATCATCTTGGTATCATTCTTTTCAGCCAGCGGCCGGCTTTCATGTAAAAGCAATCCTAGTGGCTAATTAGCCTCTGGACTGCTTTTACAAGCAGTGGGAGGGAATGTCCCCCCCCCCGGATATAAAAAGCGCCATTGGGAAATTGGGAAAGCATTTTATCACACCGATCTTGGTGTGGTCAGATGCTTTGAGGGCAGAGGAAAGATCTAGGGTCTAGACCCCAGTTTTTTCAAAAAAAGAGTACCTGTCACTACCTATTGCTATCATAGGGGATATTTACATTCCCTGAGATAACAATAAAAATGATTAAAAAAAATAAATAAATATGGAAGGAACAATTTTAAAATAAAATAAAAAAGCAAAATTAATAATAAAAAAAAAAAAAAGCACCCCTGTCCTGCCCTGCTCTTGCCCAATGGCGAACGCAAGCGTCGGTCTGGCATCATATGTAAACAGCAATTGCACCATGCATGTGAGGTATCACCGCGAAGGTCAGATCGAGGGCAGTAATTTTAGCAGTAGACCTCCTCTGTAAATCTAACGGGGTAACCTGTAAAGGCTTTTAAAGGCTTTTAAAAATGTATGTAGTTTGTCGCCAATGCGCGTTTGTGCGAAATTTTAAAGCATGTCGTTTTTGGTATCTATGTACTCGGCCTAAGATCATCTTTTTTATTTCATCAAACATTTGGGCAATATAGTGTGTTTTAGTGCATTAAAATAAAAAAAAGTGTATTTTTTCCCCAAAAAATGCGTTCGAAAAATCGCTGCGCAAATACTGTGTAGAAAAAAAAAATGCAACACCCACTATTTTATTCTGTAGGGCCTTTGCTTTAAAAATATATATAATGTTTGGGGGTTCAACATAATTTTCTTGCAAAAAAAAATATGTTTTCATGTAAACAAAAAGTGTCAAAAAGGGCTTTGTCTTCAAGTGGTTAGAAGAGTGGATGTAAGCTTCCTAATGTTGTGTATAAAATGCCAGAACAGTTCAAAACCCCCCCAAATGACCCCATTTTGGAAAGCAGACACCCCAAGCTATATACTGAGAGGCATGTCGAGTCCATGGAATATTTTATATGTTGACACAAGTTGCGGAAAAAATACAATTTTTTTTTTGCACAAAGTTGTCACTAAATGATATATTGCTCAAACATGCCATAGGCATATGTGGAATTACACCCCAAAATATATTCTGTTGCTTCTCCTGAGTATGAGGATACCACATGTGTGAGACTTTTTGGGAGCCTAGCCGCGTACGGGACCCCAAAAACCAATCACCGCCTTCAGGCTTTCTAAGGGTGTAAATTTTTGATTTCACTTCTCACTGCCTATCACAGTTTCGGAGGCCATGGAATGCCCAGATGGCACAAAACCCCCCAAATGACCCCATTTTGGAAAGTAGACACCCCAAGCTATTTGCTGAGAGGTAGTGTGAGTATTTTGCAGATCTCGCTTTTTGTCACAAAGTTTTGAAAATTGAAAAAAAAAAAGAAAAAAAAAATTTCTTTCTTCATTTTCAAAAACAAATGAGAGCTGTAAAATACTCACCATGCCTCTCAGCAAACAGCTTGGGGTGTCTACTTTCCAAAATGGGGTCATTTGGGGGGGTTTTGTGCTATTTTGCATTTTATGGCCTTCGAAACTGTGATAGGTAGTGAGGAGTCAAATCAAAAATTTGTGCCTAGAAATCCTGAAGGCGGTGATTGGTTTTCGGGGTCCCGTACGCGGCTAGGCTCCTAAAAAGTCCCACACATGTGGTATCCCGTACTCAGGAGAAGCAGCAGAATGTATTTTGGGGTGCAATTCCACATATAACCATGGCATGTGTGAGCAATATATCATTTAGTGACAACTTTTTGTAATTTTTTTTTTTTTGTCATTATTCAATCACTTGGGACAAAAAAAAAATATTCAATGGGCTCAACAGGCCTCTCAGCAATTTCCTTGGGGTGTCTACTTTCTAAAATGGGGTCATTTGGGGGGGGGTTTGTGCTATTTTGGCATTTTATGGCCTTCAAAACTGTGATAGGTAGTGAGGAGTGAAATCAAACATTTGCGCCCTTAGAAATCCTGAAGGCGGTGCTTGGTTTCCGGGGTCCCGTACGTGGCTAGGCTCCTAAAAAGTCCCACACATGTGGTATCCCCGTACTCAGGAGAAGCAGCAGAATGTATTTTGGGGTGCAATTCCACATATAACCATGGCATGTGTGAGCAATACATCATTTAGTGTCAACTTTTTGTAATTTTTTATTTTTTTTTGTCATTATTCAATCACTTGGGACAAAAAAAAAAATATTCAATGGGCTCAACATGCCTCTCAGCAATTTCCTTGGGGTGTCTACTTTTCAAAATGGGGTCATTTGGGGGGGGGGGGGGTTTGTACTGCCCTGTCATTTTAGCACCTCAAGAAATGAGATAGGCAGTCATAAATTTAAAGCTGTGTAAATTCCAGAAAATGTACCCTAGTTTGTAGACGCTATAACTTTTGCGCAAACCAATAAATATACACTTATTGACATTTTTTTTACTAAAGACATGTGGCTGAATACATTTTGGCCTAAATGTATGACTACAATTGAGTTTATTCAATTTTTCTTATAACAAAAAGTAGAAAATATCATTTTTTTTCAAAATTTTCGGTCTTTTTCCGTTTATATCGCAAAAAATAAAAATCGCAGAGGCAATCAAATACCATTAAAAGAAAGCTCTATTTGTGGGAAGAAAAGGACGCAAATTTCGTTTGGGTACAACATTGCATGTCCGCACAATTTACAGTTAAAGCAGCGCAGTGCAAAATTCTGAATTCACCTCTGGTCCTTTAGCTACCAAATGGTCCGGGGCTTAAGTGGTTAAAAGAACAAATGGTTTATTTGCTTTATTTTATTTTATTTATCTGATTGTATTATTTTATACATCTTACAACTCATATATGCTATAGTTCATATTGTTATATCATTTTGATATTATGCTGTACTTATTATAGGTAATTTCTAATTGGATAATAAATATTGGAGAAGACAGAAACCGGGCCTAATGTACAATAATTAACTAGAAAACCTGTGATAGTATTGTGGCCATATATCATGTTAAATAGTGCTATTGTGGTAATTAAGGCCATATATCATGCTACATAATGTTTTTCAAAGACTATTTATTGCCATTGATTCAATTCATTAAACAGTATTTTCTTTGGCTACCTACTACATTATTAAACCTGGACACATTAAAACAAAGTGAGGTACAGTAGCCAACCAATTTCTATTTTTGAACAAAGTGAACATACTGTAGCTACATAGCATACCATGGATGTTTGTTCCTAACTTCCTATATATTTCATCTAAATAGATGCAATTAAGGATCAGGGAAGGCACTACCAATATAATAATTGTTAGCTAGGTTTAGAAAAAACACACAAAATCCACTTACCTTATTACCAAAAATCTTGGAAACTGTGGCCAATTTTGCCTTACGGGGGAAACAAGTCCTTCTATGACTCCATAAAGGCAGTTGGATGAAAGCCATAACCCAGAATAATCCCATGCTATCCTTTACTAAACATGACCCTGGATATTGATAGCTTTAGGTAAGTCAACCAGGCTATTTCTAAGTATCATTAGCCATTTTGCCATTATGATGTGTTGTGTAAGCAAACCCAAAACATAATTTCCAGTATATTTAGCATCATATCTCACTATATACAGTTTTCTTAAAGATAAACTTTAGTCTCCTTTTGTTTGGCCCCACCCCATCTGACGCTGCCATTCTTGCTGTTATTGCATATGTGCAGATGTGACAAAGGGCTCTGCTTGACCTTCAAGTCCAGGCAGGTGGTCTTCCACACAATTGTGAATGTGCAGGAAATTTTCTGCAAATGCACAAACACAGCACAGTTTTGGATTTTCCAAAACAGCCATCATTTGCACATGCATGGGAAAGTCACACCTGGGCAGATGTGTGGGAAAGCCTTGCATGCACAGATGTGCCACAGGGCTCCAGTGGGACCTGGAGGGGGGGGGGAGGGCACAAACGCCATTCTCCCCTAGGCCAGTAATGGCGTGCTGTTTTATTATCTAATAAATAAGAAAAAAATAATAATGAATCAAATATCCAAATGTGAGAGAGGAAGGTGGGAGAAGGCAAGGCAAAATTTAAATTAGTTTAGGGGGAAGATCCACTTTAAAATAGTTTTTTGATAATCTGTTGCAAGATTTTGTACCTGAAGACCCTGCCAATTGTACTTTATGTTGCAGGCTGACAATGATTTGTATATTTAGCAGCAGCCAACCTGCCATGTTCTCTCCTTTAGTTGGCCGGTGAGTGTTCTGTCAGGTCTATCAGATAACATCCCAACAGTTATTGCCATTAATGCTAATGTTATCTAGTTTACCACTCTGAGAGATATTACCTAGAGCTTATAAATCATACATTATAATCTATATGGTCACTATGCAAAGAACAAAAAACAAAGTAATTAAAAATGAAGAAGAGTACCGTAATTGTTTACTAACCATCATATAAGATAAGTCAGTAAGGATGTTTTACACTGATCCGCTGCAAATTTACCTTGATTTTACCGCATTTGTGGTGAGATCTTTATAGGACACATGACTCAAAAAAACGTGTGTGTGTTTTGTGCTGCATTTTACCACGTTTTTAGCATGTTTTTACTGCATTTTCCATTGCTTTTTTTTTAATGGGAGGGTGTTTTTTTTTCAACTCCCAAACATGCTCTAAAAATGCTGCAAGCAGGATTTTGTTCACCGCAATGGAAGTGCACTGCCCCATTGTGAACACATTCATTGATTTTAAAAGGAAGCATTTTTCTTGAGCTTGTCAGGCACTTTTTTTTAACGCAAAATCACTTGAAAAACTCCTCAGTGTGAAAGAAGCCTGAGAAAAAAAAAGAAAGGTTTCAAAGGCAGTTAAAAGTATCGTCCCTAGGGCCTCACTTGTTTGCCGACAGATATTGTATCCAAGGTTTCAATGTTTTATTGAATTTAGTTTGGTTATAGTGGAGGGTGCATGAGAGTTTATCATTAATCATAATCCAATTAAATTTTTGCTTAGCAAAGTCAAAGGGTACTGCCTCAGGGGTCGATTTACTAAAACTGGAGAGTGCAAAAATCTGGTGCAGCTCTTCATAGAAATCAGTCAGCTTCCAGTCAGCTTTTTGGCAAAGCCTAATTGAACAAGCTGAAGTTAGAAGCTGATTGGCTACAATGCACAGCTGCACCAGGTTTTGCACTCTCCAGTTTTATTTATTCAACCCCTCAGTGTACATAGCATGCTGGAATTATGTGGAAGACACAGGACCTATTTACCAGTTTGTTTCTGTTATCCTCTTGACAATCATGGACTGGGAGCCCCTGCTGCCATTGGGATACACAAGTTTTGGTTACCAGTTTGACCTTTTTGGCCAATAACTAACGATGTTGAACCACTCCTATTTGGTTTGAATCTGGGCACTGTGTGTAAGATTGTGACCATTAGATCATCTGCTGACCTTTGGCTATATGCATGTGTTTCTACTAGAGAGACAGTGGCTTCCAGTGTGGTGTATCAGGATATACTTCTATGGCAGTGGTTCTCAACTCCGGTCCTCGGGACCCACTAA